>BLBF01000031.1:17043670-17059518 GCA_015471245.1 Laticauda colubrina | reverse complement strand
CTGTTCTAAGAAAATCACAGATGATTAAAACTTTCTTGAATAGTAATAAAGTATGTATATAATATATATATATATAATAAATTTATTATTATATACATAGTTTATGTATGTAATAATACATTTATTATGTACATAGTTTGTACAATGCTACTACATTACTATTCAAGAAAGTTTTAATCATCTGTGATTTTCTTAGAACAGGGGTGTCAAACTTGCAATGACACATCATCACATGACATATCGCAACTTTTTCCCCCTTTGCAAAACTGGGAGTGGACATGGCCAGCGTGTGATGCATCTGAGCTTGCAGGCTGCCACTTTGACACCCGTCTGAGAAAAATGGGATATAGAAAGGATTACAGTCTATGACTTAAAGATACTGTGAAGCCCATAAAAGAACAGATCCTGCAAGAGGGGATAACAGCAACATAAGACTGGTCACCAATGTTTGCATTAGTGATCTTTTTTGGGGTGAGGGGGAATGGGAGAAGCAGCAGCATTTTAAAGAAAAGGCCTTAAAATCACCTTGGGGCTTACTGCTTATAAGTTACATAGCATACTAGTACATTTTTAGCCAAACATATCTTGGTTTTGTAGCAGCATCAAAACAATTACCACCAAGAAGTTAGAATATTTGAATTAATGTATACGTATGTATATATGTATGTGTCTATGTGTGCATATGTGTTTGTGTGTGTTCTTTCAATAACAGGACATCTGAACCAATTCAATTCTATTAATAGAATGCTACAAATCACAGGCGGTATTTATATGAATCTATCAAAATAAATTATCAAGACATACTGGCTGATGAAATAAAGAGACTATATTTCCTGTACACGTGCAATTTGTATCTTTTTTCTTTGTCTGAACCTTTTCCTATGTCAGACATGGGCCAGCTTTTACCATATGCAATCTAAAAATATGCTTCCTGTTTACAACAGGTGGTGCTATTTCAAAACAAAAAAAGATAAGTGATATTATTGAGAAGATCAAACCATTTCATTATTGATCCCTAATTTACATGATGCTCAACATCTCTGGTTTCTACATGTTTTGTTGTGGCTGACAGTCCACAAATCATGGAGATGCCTCAAAGTGAAGATAAATGCAATTATGAATAGAAATAATAGAAATAAAATCTATATTATATGTCTGTCAAAAATTCAAAAATATTTTAAAGTTGACATTTCTGGGATATTTTCAAGCATGGACTAAAAAACTAGAATTTCTAACAAAATCTATCAATGGCTTTATGTCCTTACAAATGTTAAAATGGTATCTATGGACTTGAGTTTGATTAGCCAAAAATTGTATTTAAGGTGTATTGGACTGTCCAAAGAATGTATCTGAAAGATGGATAGCAGATTTTCTATGCTGGATATGTAAGAAATTTGAAAGTTCTCTGACTGATGTGATAAGGTCATATAAACATTTAGTATTGTGGAGGGAGGGGAAATAGTATAATAAAACTTAATAAACATTTAAAGATTTATGGTAAGATATTTAAATGTTAAAGATGCTTATTTATTTTATTAAATTGAATGCTGTCCATCTTCTGTAAAGTTGAATTATATACCAAAGCTTCAGAATCTATTTATCAGGAATTATGGTTGTTTTGAGCATGGACTGTGACTAAAAGTATTATTTAAACATTGGAAAGTGGTATTATTCCAGAAGTCAAAGAATTGTTTTCAGAAATATGTGATCTACATGCTTTGAAAAAGGAGGCAGAGATTTTGTGATATCTTACAAATAGCATATTGCTCATATTAAAGTAATAAATTCATTAGTAAGCCAGTGACAATTGATAAATATAAAATATGAGATACTTTTTCTTATTTTCCTTCTTAGTTTATACTTTTAGTTAATACTTAAAACTTTTTAAATAAATTAAAATCTTAGAATGTTATTTCTAATTCAAGTTTCAGCCCCTGAAAATCTGTACAATCAATACTGGATTTTTTTTAAAAGTGCCTGTCTCCATTCAGTATCAAAAAACCTTACCTAACAGTATGAATCAAACATGCAGCAGTTTCTTCTCACTATGCATTTTAAGCATGGTTATTATTTTGGCTTCTTACAGGCACAGTGATTGTGGCCAGTAATACCAAGTTCTTATCAGAATGGGTGGAATATATCTTTTTGGTTTCTTTTAGATTTAAAAAGAATGGAGAATATCACCCACATTTGGGGAGAGGTTTAAGGGCCTTAGGCCTCTGCAATGTCTAGGTTACCCATTTCAGTCCTCAGTCCTCCCAATCCCCCAAACAAAGGTTTGGGGGTGCCTTTTTCAAAGAGTTGTCAGTATTGCAAAAGGAGTTTTGGTAACAGAGTGATGGAGAGAAGTGAGCCTGAAAAAGGAAGACCGCTTGTCTAATAAACATGGCATCCTGCTGTTACCTCTGATACACAGGATTTCAAGGGTTGCAAACCAGCATTGTCCAAGTATCATTGTCCATTGTATCAATATTGGCAGGGCATTGTGATACAAGCCATACTCATGCATGTGACATTGCCACCCTCCCAACCCCTAGATCAGGTGTCAAACTCACATCGTGACAGTGGCGTTATGTGATGTATCAGAACTTTTTCTCCCTTTGCCAAAACTGGTGTGGGCATGGTCAGCATGTGAAACATCTGGCCCAGGGGCTGGGAGTTTGACAGCCTTGTCCTATATAATCTTGTTTCCAACTTTATTTGGCTAGAAAAGAAACCCATATCTTAAATAGAAAGATATGACCTTCTGAAGACCATCAAAACTCTTTTTAGACCATGCTTTGCTACAAAACATTTAACATTCTTTCTACACAACCATGTTTCTTATGAGAATATTGAAGCATATATATTTAGAATAAAGGAAAACAAGATACCACAATATTGGGGTATGTGGCTTGCTAGTTAGCCTTTTCGGTTACAGATAAATACATCTTTAGGTATGCCTTCCAGTAACAATTAGCAAAATACAATTTGATTTCATTGATGTTTGGTGGAGGGTGGTTGGAGATCTAAATCTCAATGTTTGTAAAATGATAAATAGTTACAGAGGAATATGAATACAAAGATGTAAGAAGTATGTACGAAAATTGTCTACTAATTATACCTAATTGAAAATCTGCTGTTTATTACATCTTATTTAATGCAGACAATACTTTAAACTAAACAATGCTCTGATCTGTTATGCAGACAGAAGATAACCCCTGTATAAGTGTGCTTTTGAACATTTCATTTGTATCCACAATATATACATTTAAAAAATATTCCATACATACCAATCAGCACTAGCGCAGTTATGGTATGTCAAAACCTTCTCTTAAAATAATCAGAGTTGGATTTGGCAACTCTTCAACAAAGGGAAAATTTATATATGTAATTGGTGGATTCCCTCAGTGTTCTCTTGATTTTTAGGCTGGGTGTAAGGAATAGAATAAATGGCAGTCTCAGCTAACCCCAAAGACCACAAGACTGCTTCATTCCATGTCTTACAGATGGTCCATGATGCAACTTGAGCTCATCCTTCTAGTGTATTGTATATCCCCCCACAATCCAGTTTCATCTGCCTGCTTTGTTCAGAAAGTCACATTTATTATATTCCACTTTAAACTCTTTATAGTCCAAGATATATTTCCAAGGAAAATTAATGTTTCCATGCCCAATATTTGTTTATTTTCTGGACACATACTGAATATTGTTCCTGACTACATAGTGCTGACTAGTGAGCTCCTTAGGTTGGATTGTCTTCACATGTTACTGCGGTAGAACTATGAATCTTTTTTAGTGCCAAGGATGTTTATGGTAAGAACAGATGAAAGTCTTCAGGACATTTAATGCCATGTAGGGAATCTGAAGCTGCAAAAAGACAGAATTAATGTGGGAATACAGAATGCAGGTAGTATGAATATGGGAAAGCTCAACACAACAAAAGATGAAATGAATCAACAGCATATTGCTATGCCAGGCATCGGAAATTAAAAGAGACTAGAACTTTACACTTTCATTCAGAAGATGTTAGTTCTCAAGCCATTGAAAAAGAAGAAAAAATTGCATTAGTCTTCTTGTACCCAGAAAAGATACAACAAAAACAGTACTTGAGTACAATACAGTCAGTGACTGAATAATATCAATTAGACATCAACCCTTTAATGTGCCTATGAGGTCTATTCATATTTATGCTCCAACTACAGATGCAGAAGAGGAAATTTACAAGTTTTATGGTCAAGGGTTAATCTGAAATCTGATGTGCTACTTATGATAATAGCAGGTGTGTCCAAGTTGGAAATAAGGAGGAAAATGTAGTTGACTGCATGGCCTATGACACAGAAATGAAGCAGAATAATGATTTTCCAATTTCTGCCAATTTTGTTAACCCAATACAAACAGCCAAAATAGCAGCTATATGCGTGGATGACAATATGACTACATGAAAATCAAATAAGCTCTACCATTAGTAAAGTGGGAAATACAGATGATCTCAACCATATATCCATCATTTTCAGCAGCACTGATAGAGAAGTTGAGGAAATGTGAAATGATTTTTTTAAAAAAACCGTTAATAAGGCTTAATAGGATATACAAAATTTCATGCCCTTAATTCAAAATGATGCTTACAATAATTCAATACAGAGTAGAGCTCAATCTAGAAAATGAGATGCCCTATATTTAAGCTTTAGAAAAGATAAAGTGTTAGAAAAGATAACAGGAACAAACGGGATTGCTAGTCCGTAGTGGATAAATGAGAAAGCCAAGGAATACCCCAAACAAATCAATACAGCAAAAGAAAAGCCTTTGATTATATCCATCATGTCAAGCAATGTGATATTCTAAGGAAAATTGGACTCCCAGAAGATCTTACTGTTCTCATGCAAAAATTTAAACACAGTTCAGGAAACCCCTCTCTGGATGGAATATGATGAAGCAGATTGACCGTAGATTAATTAGAAAGACCCATACTCTTCCATTACTTATTCAACCTATACGCAGAATATATACCGAGAGAGGCTAGACTGGAAGAAAATGAGTATGATCTTAAAATTACAGGAAGAAACATTAATAACCCATGGTATGCTGATGATACTACTCTAAGAGCTGAGAACACAAATTATCAGAAAGCTCTAGTCATGAAAGTTAAGAAATACCATGAAAAAGGGGAATAATATTAAATATAAAGAAGATTAGACAAATGATAACAGGTACAAAAAACAGACTTCAAATTGACAATGAAGTGGCTGATTATCTTCTGCCTTTTAGGATCATACATCAACAGTAAAGGAACAAATAGTCTAGAAAGTACAACAATCACAACACTCTTGAAAAAGACATTCAGATATCATGATCATGATGTTTATACGTGCAAAGATCAGAATTGCGCAAGACATGGTATTTCCCTGTGATACTTTAGAAAAGTGAATTTGGACTCTGAAGAAGAAAGAAAGCAGAGCATTAACTTTTTTGAAATTTGGTTTTGGAGAAGATGCTGAGAATCATCTGGATAGATAAGAAAATCAACGAACAGATCAAATCAATCCCACCACTTAATGATCTCAGATTATCCTATTTTAGACATACTTTGCAAAGTCATGTCCTTTGAGAGGTCAATAATGCTGGGAAAGACAAAAGGAAAAGAGAATGTCCATCAGCTAGATGGATGGATTCAATTACAACACAAATAAAGCCCATGTCACACTGCACCAACGGATGGAAAGAGGATGTAAAATGGAGAGAAACACTTGCCATCCGTTGGTTAACGCGATTCATCCGTTCTGTACTCACTGCC
This sequence comes from Laticauda colubrina, assembly GCA_015471245.1. Taxonomy (NCBI): domain Eukaryota; kingdom Metazoa; phylum Chordata; class Lepidosauria; order Squamata; family Elapidae; genus Laticauda; species Laticauda colubrina. Next base: position 17,053,745 of record BLBF01000031.1, on the reverse strand, counting down.
TCTGTTTTTCATCCTCTCTATCCGTCCAGCATCCGTCGACTGAGGTTCCATCCGCTCAAAAAGTTTTGAGCTGCTCAAAACTTTTTGAGCGGAAAATGTATCCAACGCGTCCGTTCTGCATCCGCAACGCATACGGGGAACATCCGTTCTACATCCATCGTCATCCGTTACGCGTCCGCTATATCCGCTAGGCATCCGCTGCGCATCCGCGTAACTCAAATCCGCTCCAGCGGAAAACGGACACAGGGAGGAAGTGAAACGGACACGGAACGGACGCGCAGCATTAGTAGCACAGACAGAGAAAGGATGAAAGCGGATGCAGCTCGCAAAGAAAGCATTTAAAATGGAAAAAACGTTCGCAGAGAGGACCTATCTCGGATATTAAGGATGTCTAGAGGATGCCTAGAGGATCCAAAAGGACACCTAGTGGAAAACCTATATTGCTGAAAAAAAGGGGGAGGAACTCACCTGGATCTCACTTTCAGTCCAGCAGCCCTGCTGTGCAGACCTCTGCAGCCTTCATCTGGCTCTTGCTTTTCCACAGCATCCAGTCATCTCCACCATGGACCGTAACACAGTCCTTTTGGTAGCCACCATCGTTCTTCAACAGTGCGAAGCCATCTGCAGGCTCTTTCAACTGTTCTATGGGAAGAAAAGGAGGCGTCCAAGAACTGTCTGGGTCTGAAGATGGATCGGGAGAAGAGCAGAGTACGGACTGTACAACAAGCTGATGGTGGAGCTAAGGAATGAAGACCCTCGTGCATTCCAGAACTTCATGAGGATGTCTCCAGCCATGTTTGACGAAGTTGTGGAGCGGCTGAGACCCAGGTTGACCAAGGCAAACACCAACTTCCGGCGCAGCCTGGACCCTGGGCTCAAGGTGGCACTGACTCTGCGCCACCTGGCCTCAGGGACCACCTACAGGAGCATGCAGTACGCCTGGAGGGTACCACACAACACCATCAGCATTGTGGTCAGAGAAGTGATGCAGGCCATCATCGAAGAATACCTGGAGGAGCTCCTCCAGTGCGCCCCCCCCCCACTGAAGGAGGCTGGAAGAAAGTTGCAGAGCAGTGGTATCAGAAGTGGAACTTCCCCCACACTGTTAGAGCCATAGATGGCAAGCACGTGGCCTGCAAAGCTCAAGCCAAGTCGGGGTCAACTTATTTCAACTACAAGGGCTTCTTCAGCATCATCCTCTTCGCCATGGTCGATGCTGACTACAAGTTCATGTACATCGATGCTTCAGGCAACGGCTCATCTTCAGATACCCAGGTATACAACGCCAGTCACCTCAAGGAGGGGCTGGAAGGGCAACCTCATCGTGGGCTTCCCAGATCCAGAACCCCTGCCCAACGACACGCAAGATGTGCCCTACTTCATCGTGGGGGATGACGCCTTCTCCCTCAGAACCTACCTCATGAAGCCCTACACCTCCAGATGCCTCACCCATGAAGAGAGGATCTTCAACTACAGGCTGTCCAGGGCAAGGCAGGTGGTGGAGAACGCCTTTGGCATCCTGGTCAACAGGTTCCAGGTACTTCTCACCACCATACAGCATCACCCAGAGACCGTGAGGAGGATCGTGGAAGCTTGCTGCATCCTGCACAATCTCATGCGCACCCGCTACCCAGTCTTGCAGAACAGGCTTGTGGACCTCCAACAAGGCAATGGGGACATGGAGCCTGGGGAATAGAGGCAAGGGCGAAACCTGATAGACACTAAGGATGTGCAAGGCCCCAACAGAGCTTCACGTGAAGGGAAGAAGCAGCGCAACCTCCTGAGACACTGGTGCAACTCCCCAGCTGGAGCAGTGGAGTGGCAAGACAGAATGATAGATGATTAATGGATGCTTCCTTCAGCCTGTCTCATCACACTGATGAGATTGGGCCCTGTATGTTGGGTGGGCCTACAATGAACAGGACATTTAACAAAGAGTTGTGTTTATGTTGACATGTGTGGATGAATGATTACATTATTATTGATAATAAAGGGCCATAGGTGTGGCACATGGGAGGGTGGACCATACAGTCCCACTATGCTTGCACTGGAGGTTTATCTATCCCACAGCTATTACCCATCCCAAAGGTATCCCTGCCCATCCCAGAGCTATTACCCATGCCACAGGTATCCCTGCCCATCCCACTGCTATCCTTACCCATCCCACAAGAATGCAAAGGCATGCAAACATTTGTAAAAGTTTCCACCAAGATTTTATTGACAAAAATAAATGAAGCAAGTGTGTGAAGCATGCAAATATTTCTAAAAGTTTCCACCAAGACTTTATTGACAAAAATAAATGAAGCAAGTGTGCGAAGCAAAGATAATCTTTGTTAATAAAAAGCTGTAAAAGAAAAATGACCCAAGTCAAGTGTCCAAAGTAAAAATAAAGTCAACAGATAGCCACCCAGTTTCTGGCACTCTTCTCAGTCAGTCTGAGGCATTCCCATCATCTCAGGGGTGAAGGGTCCAGGTGCTGTGGAGGTGGCTGCTGCTGGAGTGCTGGTCTGAGGCGCCACTGGGGTGCCTGGCCCCAAGAGGACAACAGGGGACGGTGTGTTGAGGAAGCTCTGAGACAGCTGGCTCAGCCCCGTGATGTTGAGAGCCCCTTCTTCCATGACATGGGGTGTCAGCCCCAATACCGATGACAGATGTTCTGAGGCCGGGCTTGGCTGTGGGGTGGAGGAATGAGCAGGGTAGTGGGGCTGTCTGGTCTGCAGCTGGATGAGGAGTGGCATCGGTGGCGTGGGTGGCATCGGTGGCACCGGTGGTGTCCGATGTACCTGTGCTGGACTGGGAAGGGCTGCCTGTGCTGCTGGACCTCCTGGTAGCCATAGCCTTGGCAGGGGAGGGCCTGTGGAAAGCCTTGGAAGGGCAGTGACATCACCTGGGGTGGAGGAGCAGGCCTGGACTGGGTGGGAGCAGGTTCAGCTTGGTCTGGAGGGTTGTGAAGAAGATCGGTGATCCTGTCCTTCACCACCTAGTACTGGGGTTCCGACATGTTCATGAGGGTCTGGTTGACGTAAGTGAGGAAGGGCTTGCGGTTGGAGGATGGGGCACTGGTGTGTACCAGCTGAGAGAGGAGATCTACGCTGCTCCTGATGGTGTCCCTGATCTCCAGCAGGACAGTGTGGCTCTGCCCCTCCGGTCTGTCTCTCTGCCTTTCTGTGGAGGTGGAGCTGGGGGTGGATGTGGGTTGGGCTGTGGTGGAAGTGCCCTCTCCTTGCTCCCACTGCGTCAGGGGGTCCTCCACGCGCTCTGTCACGGGTAGTACAGCTGTCGGGGGGGTCTCCATCGTGGCACGCTCCGCAGATACCTGCCTGGACACAGGAGCTGACTCTTGGCCAGAAGAGGACTGGCTCTCAGCAGGCTTCCTGAGAGAGAGGGTTGTGAGAGGGGCTGCCCCTCGGTGGCGGATCTCACCCTCCAAGAAGCTGCACTTGGCCATCATGTAGCTCTCCTGGTCTCTCAGCTTGACTGCGGCCTGGCCAGATTTCTTGAGGTGCAGCTTCCCGTACCAGATGTGCATGTGCTTCCACCAGCCGAGGAGCACCTCCGAAGTGTAGCCCAGGCTCTCCGCCTTCTCTCTCCAAGCAGCCTGCTTCCTCTTGGTGTCTCGATAGAGCTTTTGTCCCTTCCGCCAAAGATATTCATTCTCCTTCAGCCATTCCAGCACCTCCTCCTCATGTTCCTCTTCAATTGTGTATTGCCTCCTCTCCCGTTCACGCGTCTGCCTCTTCCTCCCTTTGGCAGGGCCATATGGGCCCTCATCAGAAGGGCTTCGAGGTTGTAGGGGCTGCTCCTCCACACCACCAGAAGCAGCAGCAGCAGCAACAACAGTAGCAGCAAAAGCAGGACCAGCAGGACCAGCAGCAGCAGCAGCACCAGCAGGACCAGGAGCACCAGCAGGACCAAGAGCACAAGCAGGACCAGGAGCACCAGCAGGACCAGCAGGACCAGGAGCAGTGCCAGCAGAGTAAGCACCAGCAGAAGCACCAGCACCAGGAGCAGTGCCAGCAGAGTAAGCACCAGCAGAAGCACCAGCACCAGGAGCAGTGCCAGCAGAGTAAACACCAGCAGAAGCACACCACCAGAAGCAGCATCAGCAGAGTAAGCACCAGCAGAAGCACCACCACCAGAAGCAGCATCAGCAGAAGCACCACCTCCAGAAGCAGCATCAGCAGAAGCCCCAGCACCAGAAGAGCGAGCCCGGGCAGCAGAAGCCCCAGGAGAAGCAGAGTCAGGGCCAGGGGGTAAGAGGCTGGCCCTGTCCCTCTTGGCAGGGCTGGCAGCAGATGGCAGAGGCTTCCGTTTCTTCCCCATGGTTGTTGGGTTGCTGGCTGGCTGGCTGGCTGGCTGGCAAGCTGTGTCTGGAAGCAGGTCTTTCCTCTGAATGGTGACCTGCTTGCGAGCTGCTTCCCTTTATATCTGCGGGGCTGATGCAATGCATCCTCCCCGCATGCGCAGTGAACACTAGGCATCTGCTAGGCTTCCGCTAGGCTTCTGCTCTGCATCTGCTCTGCATCTGCTCGGCATCCGCTCTTTCTGTTCCGCGTCCACTTTGCTGTGCTCCCGCGGAAGCCTTGTGGATGTGCCATCCGCTCCCATCCGCTCCCATCCACTTCCATCCGCTCGGCTTCCATGGAGCATCTGCTTCCCATCCACCCTACGTCCTCCCCCCCGTCCGTTCCTTTCCGTGTTGTCCGCTCTGGTTTATGGAAATTCAGGGCACTTTTGAGAGCAGATAACAATGGATGGAACATTTTGCTCGTCCGCTGTGTCCTTTTTACAAATGTTTTGCATCCGTCGGCCAGTGTGACAGGGCCTTAAGTACACTGTTAGAAAGGCTGAAAGTTGGGGATGAATCATATCAGAGGCAGTCTATCTATGGGACTAAGAGTTTATACAGATTTGGTGGTGCCTTATCAATCAATCAATATGCTGCTGCAATGTAACTGACTGTATATAATGCAAGAATTATCTACATTTTATTTTTTTTCCAGCAGAAAATGTTCCCCAAGCTCTTGTTCATACATATGTAAAGACCACTCAACTATTATCATCTTGGTTGTAGCTTGTAATAACCTGGCTATTTATTTATTCATATCTGTTTTAGAACTAAGGCAGTAATATTTTTGGCACACACAAAATGTAATGGGGGGGAAAATATTTTTTTCACAGTAAAAAGGAAAATTACCTGCTAAAACAATTAAGTCTGCAGCTTGCTGAGCTGTGTACCCAAGTCACAGAAGGAAAATTTAAGAAACAGGTTTCTCTCCAACAGCAACATAGCATGTTACTTCTTATAAAGTCCCATTTTCCCAAGTCTAACTTGCAGTGCAGCTACCTCAAACAATGAACAGTGCAGGTGACTGAGGATTACAGACATCAATAATGGCTAAGAGGTATCCAGAATTTAATCGGAACCCAGCTTCATTTCCTCTTTTCCACATCTCCTGTCTCCATTCATTTAAATCTGTTTCATGCTCCAAATTAAAAAAAAAAAAGAATGAGGAAACAGTCACAAGCAAGGCAGAAATTCATGAAAGACAAGGCCCACTTGCTCTTTCCAACACATCTAAATTTAGCTTTTGCAATGCTGCAACAGCCTTCACCAAGCAAGGCCTGCTGTGTGTCACATAACAGTATTAAATCCCCTCCACTTCTATATTTCAATTATGGCAAGAATCCATTCTGGACTCATATGGAGATGCCCACAATGTTAATGGAAGGTGAAGATGCTAGCTATGTTTGAGAAGTAAGGGGAGGCAAACTACTTATCTGAACTCAAGTTGCAATGTTTTTTTGTGAACTAATCCTACAAAAGGCTCCTTATAGCAAAACAGGATTAAATCATAGAAATGGGGATAGGAGTGAGGTGCTTTTGCCTTAAAAACTGAGTTAAATCAACTGCCTGATTCAATTTTCACCTTTTGCTATCAATTCACAAGATGGACTCATGTAAACACATACATCTCAGAAAGTTACAACACTGATCTATTTTACTGAACTATTGTTAGAACCCCTGTGAGAGAATATGAGGGGGAGGGGGAAATCCTCAGAATTTAAAGTATCATATTAATCTCATTGTTTATTATCAGTTGGGTGGATAATTCTATGCAATTCTATGGCTCCATATTATGGTGATTTTATTATGGTTTTATCTTAATTTAATATATTATCTCCTATATTGTCTACAAATCTTATATACATATATACTGTTGCTTTATTTAAACTATTTTTGTATATCAGTAATTGCTAAACAAATAACAAATCAGTTGGGCTGAATCACTAAACAGCTTACTGAGAAATAAATTGATTATGTATTAAATGTAATCTTAATGACAAAAGAATTGTTTAAAGAGAAGTAAACCTGATATTACTAATTGAAGAAGCCACTTTATTACTTCACTTCTAACTGAAAATATATACGCTGCCACAGAACAACATGTGGGTTTAAAACAATCTTATGCTGTTGGATCTCTAATTACTATTTCATACATGTAAGTCATCCTGTGATACCACATTAATTATGAAGAATATATTACACACATACAAATCCTTTGGGGAAAGAATATTAAAAAAATACTGTTTGAAATCAGGCAGGATGAAGAGTTGATTTAAGATCTGAGTAATTAAGAAATAAATCATGCTTTTAATCCTGTTTTTACCACAGATATATCAAATAATACTTCCAGTTCACTAAGGAAAGCAAAGAGGAAATATATGAATATTGAGAAACATATGAATACCAAGCAGTTTTTCAGGGATCCTGTCAATTGGGGAATTTCCTTATACCAAGTTTCATTCTCGATCTACATAAACACATCCCACAAATTATATTACTCCTGAAATATGTTAATGTATACAAAGTTTGTCTTGTTTATTTTTTTTAAAGCACTTAGTATATTTAATTCGTTTATCACTATGATTAGTAATAGGCTGCCTATTTAAAATGACTGTAGGTCAGTGTTTTTCAATCTTGGCAACTTTAAGATAGGTGGATCAACTGAGAATTTCCCAGCCAACAGGCATGAAGTCCATACATCTGAAAGTTGCCAAGTTTGAAAAATACCGTTCTAGATGGTTTACAACAGTTGCATTAAAAACAACAAAATCTGTCAATATTAAAATCATTTAAATCTGCTGCTGTCTTCTATAAAACTGAACAAAATCCTGCCAGGTATTTCATGAAGATGTTAAAGTAGGGAAGGGGCTTGGAAATACCCCACCCTATGGTGGTCAAGGGCTGGATATCTCCCCAGTAACACTGCCTGGATATGATGTCTCAGGAAAGAGCAAGACCACTGTAAAACTATACCTCTAATCCTCAACTTTTGCAGACGATCCAAAAGGATAATCATCTTTATTGCAATAGCCCAGACATTTGACAGTACTGTTTAAGAAGACAATTACTGAACTTGTTCACATTAAAAGAAAGCTTATAAGCATCAAAGCTGACACATCTCTTTGCCAAATGGCCATCTGTCTCTCTGCAGCAATGCTCAGTAATATTTGAACTGCCAAAGACACCTGGGCTCTTCCTTCAGTTAGCAAATCTGTAGTTTGTTGACTTTCTACTTGTAGATAGCAATCTCTTTTTTTCCATCCATCCTTGGCCAGTAATCTCCTTCTCTCCCCTCCTTCTCTTCCAGTTTTGTTCTCCCTTTTCTTTCCATTCACAGTCGATCTTCCCCCCTTCCTTCCCCCCATCTGCTTTCCCCCTCTTTTATGTTATTTCCGCTGGAAGGAGAAGGGACACATAGCCTGTCTGAATTTTTACATCTATGTATCTGCCCCTGTACAAAGAGAGAAAAGAAGAAATACAAACAGGCAACCAATTTCCTTTAGGAATGGATCTCTTATTTTACAGGAAACTACTTTCAACTAACAGTTATTTATGTTTTATTATTATTATTTTGTCCTGGTCTTTTATATTTTACAAGTGTGGTTGCCTGCCTGCCCATCTGCCTATCACCTATAAACATACCAATGCATACCGATATGGACCAGAAGTCACATGCTTAAAAATACAAGGACAAAAACTAGTGGTGGGATTCAAGTAATTGAACAACTGGTTCCTCCTAGTGACTGGTTGGGCAACCGGTTCCTCCTAGTGACTGGTTGGGCAAGGCTGGGTGGTGTCATGTGACTGAGTGGGCATGTCCAACTCGATGTCACTCACAGCAAGGTGGGGTGGCACAGGTAGACTAATGCTGAGACAGGGCGATTTCCTATGTACCATTCTGAGTATCTTCCCTAATTAAGGTTCCAGGTTAGAAGCCAAGAGGCTTCAAGTTTTAGTTCTGCCTTAGGCATGAAAGTCAGCTGGGTGACTTTTAGAGTTTCCTAAGACTCTTGGTCTTAGGAAAGAGGTAATGGCAAAACCAAAATCTTGCAAAGAAAACTAGTGACATATGTCCCAAAGGACAGCTGTGTCCCAAAGGACAGCTGTGACTTGGATGACTGAGAATCTCAACAGACTACAGGAACATATTCAGGCAGTTACCAGAAATCAAGACTGATTCAAATCAAGACTGATTCAAAAAAGTTGTAAATGGCTATAATTACACCAGCTCAGACTAGCAATAGATTCTCTTGATGACTAATTGGGCCTCTTGTAAGTGACTCTATAAGCACCCTAAACAAATAAATACATCACCTGTATATTTTGTTAGCAATTTTGGTTATCACATTATAAAAAAGATGTTGAGACTTTGGAAAAAGTGCAGAAAAAGAGCAACAGAGATAACTGGGGGTCTGGAGACTAAAACATATGAAGAATGATTTCAGGAATTGGATATGGCTAGTCTAGAGCAACCAACTATTTGAAAAGAGCAACCAAGTTTTCTTGGATCATTTCCAGTTCATGCTACATGAGCTCTGCCACTGCAAGAATGTGTTGTATTTCAAAACTGAATTTATAAATGTGGGATATAAGTAAATAAAACGGATTTTAATAGAACGAAGCCTTATTTTACTGCGCTGCAATGCAATGGAACTCACACACAGTGGACCAAGCTTCTATAGCAATCTTGCATCATTTAAAAAGGAAAATTGAAGAGACAACTGGACGTAAAAACAAAAACACTGCATATGTGTGATGGAAAGGGTTAAAATTCACTGGGAAGCAAGCCCAACTTCAGGCATTTCCCCTTAATCTGCAGTCATTTGTTCCTCCTAATAATGCCTTTATATTGATCCTATCCAGGAATGTAAGGCACTTTGCCCCTCCCACTGTCCCAAAGTATTAAAGGCCCTGTCACACTGGCCGACGGACACAAAACTTTTGTAAAAAGGACACAGCGGGAGAGCAAAATGTTCCATCCGTTGTTATCCGCTCTCAAAAGTGCCCCAAATTTGCATAACCAGAGCGGACAACACGGAAAGAAATGGACGGGGGGGAGGACGTAGGGTGGATGGAAAGCGGATGCTCCACGGAAGCCTAGTGGATGGAAGCGGATGGGAGCAGATGGCACATCCGCAAGGCTTCCGGGGGAGCACAGCAAAGCAGACGCGGAACGGAAAGAGCAGATGCAGAGTGGATGCAGAGCGGATGAAGCGGATGCAGAGCGGAAGCCTAGCGGATGCCTAGTGTTCATTGCGCATGCAGGGAGGATGCATTGCGTCAGCCCCGCGGATATAAAGGGAAGCAGCTTGCAAGCAAGTCACTATTCAGAGGAAAGACCTGCTTCCAGACACAGCTTGCCAGCCAGCCAGCCAGCCAGCCAGCAACCCAACAACCATGGGGAAGAAACGGAAGTCTCTGCCATCTGCTGCCAGCCCTGGCAAGAGGGACAGGGCCAGCCTCTTACCCCCTGGCCCTGACTCTGCTTCTCCTGAGGCTTCTGCTGCCCGGGCTCGCTCTTCTGGTGCTGGGGCTTCTGCTGATGCTGCTTCTGGAGGTGATGCTTCTGCTGATGCTGCTTCTGGTGGTGGTGCTTCTGCTAGTGCTTACTCTGCTGGCACTGCTCCTGGTACTGGTGCTTCTGCTGGTGCTTACTCTGCTGGCACTGCTCCTGGTGCTAGTGCTTCTGCTGGTGCTTACTCTGCTGGCACTGCTCCTGGTGCTGGT
>BLBF01000031.1:17000943-17034646 GCA_015471245.1 Laticauda colubrina | reverse complement strand
TACCTTTGGGTTAAGATAGCTGTGGGATGGGCAGGGATACCTTTGGGTAAAGATAGCTGTGGGGTAGATAAATCTCCAGTGCAAGCATAGTGGGACTGTATGGTCCACCCTCCCAGCTGCCACCCCTATGGCCCTTATCAATTACAATGTAAGCATTGATCCACACATGTCAACAAAAACACAACTCTTTATTAAATGCCCTGTTCATTGTAGGCCAACCAAACATACATGACCCAAACTCATCCGTGTGATGAGACAGGCTGAAAGAAGCATCCATTAAGCATCTACCATCCTGTCTTGCCACTCCGCTGCTCCAGCTGGGGAGTTGCACCAGTGTTTCAGGAGGTTGCGCTGCTTCTTTGCCTCACGTGAGGCTCTGTTGGGGCCCTGCACATCCTGAGTGTTGATCAGGTTTCGCCCTTGCCTCCATTCCCCAGGCTCCATGTCCCCATTGCCTTGCTGGAGGTCCACAAGCCTGTTCTGCAAGACTGGGTTGCGGGTGCACATGAGATTGTGCAGGATGCAGCAAACTTCCACGATCCTCCTCATGCTCTGTGGGCGATGCTGCATGGTGTTGAGAAGTACCTGGAACCTGTCGGCCAGGATGCCAAAGGCGTTCTCCACCACCCGCCTTGCCCTGGACAGCCTGTAGTTGAAGATCCTCTCTTCATGGGTGAGGTATTTGGAGGTGTAGGGCTTCATGAGGTAGGTTGAGAGGGAGAAGGCGTCATCACCCACGATGAAGTAGGGCACATCTTGCGTGTCGTTGGGCAGGGGTTCTGGATCTGGGAAGCCCACCATGAGGTTGCTTTCCAGCCCCTCCTTGAGGTGACTGTCGTTGTATACCTGGGCATCGGAAGATGAGCCGTTGCCTGAAACATCGATGTCCATGAACTTGTAGTCAGCATCGACCATGGCGAAGAGGATGATGCTGAAGAAGCCCTTGTAGTTGAAATAATTGGACCCCGACTTGGCTGGAGTTTTGCAGGCCACGTGCTTCCCATCTATGGCTCCAACGGTGTGGGGTAAGTTCCACTTCTGATACCACTGCTCTGCAACTTTCTTCCATCCTTCTTCAGTGGTGGGGCACTGGAGGAGCTCCTCCTTGTATTCTTCGAGGATGGCCCACACCACTTCTCTGACCACAAAGCTGATGGTGCTGGGTGGCACCCTCCAGCTGTACTGCATGCTCCTGTAGGGGGTCCCTGAGGCCAGGTGGCGCAGAGTGAGTGCCACCCTGAGCCCAGGTTCCAGGCTGGGCGGGAAGTTGGTTTTTGTCTTGCTCAGCCTGGGTGTCAGGCGCTGCAGAAGTTCGTCAAACATGGCTGGAGGCATATTCATGAAGTTCTGGAACGCCCGAGTGTCTTCGCTCCTGAGCTCCACCATCAGCTTGTCGTAAAGTTGGTACTGTGCTCTTCTGGCTAACCATCTTTGGACCCAGACTTTTTTTGGGTGCCTCCTTTTCTTGCCGTAGTAGAGTTCACAGAGACTGTTGATGGTTTCGCAGTGATGCAGAAGGATGTTGGCTGCCAAAAGGATTTTGTCGTAATCCATGCTGGAGATGACTGGATGCTGTGGAAGAGGAAGAGGAAGAGGAAGAGGCAGAGGCAGAGGCAGATGAAGGCTGCAGAGGTCTGCACCGCTGGGCTGCTGGGCTGAAAGTGCGAAGCAGGCGAGTTGCTCCCCCTTTTTATAGGCAGTATAGGTATCCCTTTGCATCCTCTAGGCATCCTCTAGGCATCCTCTAGGCATCCTTAATATCCGAGATAGGTCCCCTCTGAGAACGTTTTTTCCGTTTTAAACGCTTTGTTTCCGTTCTGCATCCGTTCTGCATCCGTTCTGCATCCGTTCCGCGTCCGTTCTGCTTCCTCCCTGCGGATGCGAGTTGCGTGGATGCGCAGCAGATGCCTAGCGGATATAGCGGATGCGTAACGGATGCAGAACGGATGCGTAGCGGATGCGTAGCGGATGCAGAACGGACGAATTGGATACATTTTCCGCACAAAAGTTTTAAGCAGCCTAAAACTTTTTGAGCGGATGAAACGTCAATAAACGGATGCTGGACGGATAGAGAGGAAGCCAAACGGAGGCAGTGAGTACATCGCATTTTAGAACGGATGGCAAGATTTTTTTTTCCGTTTTGCTTCCTCTTTGCATCCGTTTTTGCAGTGTGACAGGGCCTTAAACTCAGGTCATTATCTATGACTATGTCTTTTACATCTTCTTTGGAAGCTTCATGGTTAAGATTGAATCAGCACCAATGAAAAAGGGTGTCAAACAGGGATGCAGCTTCTATAGTATAAATATAAAAATAAATCTCCTAAATAAATAAAATAAATAAAAATAAATAATAACTTGATAGTTTACACGTTAAGCTCTCTTAGCTTTTCTTCCATTAGATCAGTTAGCAAACGTTTTCTATACATTAATTTCAGAGGACTCTGATACATCTGAGATTTCACTGCATAAATTATTACAGCACCTTCCTTTAAAATGCTTCTATTGTTTTAATGTTGCTTTTTTTCTATTCATAACCTTTTATGGTAAACCAATTTGACCCTGATTAGGAGCGTATATGGTTGCTATAGTTAATGTTTTATCACTGTGTTCCCCTTCCATTAATATATTTCAACCATCCTTATTTTTAAAAATGTTTTCAATCTTGAAGTTTATGCTAGCTTTAAATATGATGGCTACTCCCCTTGATTCATTAGACCATTGTGCAAAAAAATTGTACATCAAAGTACCTATCATTCCACCTGTTAGCTATGTATGTTTCTATCATTCAACCTGTTGGCTATGTATGTTTCTTTTAAGACAACTTTACATGACAATGGCTTGACTGCTAATTTCAGAAATTCTTCTCTTACTGCAAGATTGTCTCCGCAACAGTGTGAATATCAGTGATTCTAAAATGTCATTCCATTGTATATTATTTTTTCAGCAAGTCATGCACCAGTTTTATCTGAAAGTACATAGGTCACCATAAACTAGAGATAGAAATGTGGTAATTAAATAAGTCTTGAGAATTACAAGAATGATTTGCTTAAGTGTTTTTAAAGAATAAAGTTAACAAATGAGTGCTGGGATTGTAAAATGACAATATCTATCTCTAAGCTTAATATTAGCAATTCATAAGTATCATCCCTGAAACATCATCCTTCCAAGAAATGCTCCTACAGTGTTGCAGTGAAGTCATTCCAGATCAGGCCTTAAATAACCATTTTATCTATTCAGCACTCCTCAGTAACTCAACCTTCATCCATCAGCATTTTTATTAAACTTTGATATACCTTTCTAACACAACTGACATGGAACACAAACAGAAAAAAAAAAGCCCACATCATTGTATGTAATTCATGTTTATCCAGTTGTCAGCTCAAGACAGCCAAAGTTGAAGAGAATCTGATTTATCTGTCTAGCTTGTTGTTAGAGTAAATAATGCAGAAATAGTCGCGACCACACACATTGAGGCTGTCCCTTCCTTTTTCCAAAGAGCACCAAGGAATTGTATTTGGTTACTTCACAAAACAAGTAGAGGCTATTTCATCTAGGAATGTGAAATATTATTGGGATACTCAGAAAAGAGAGTAAAATAAGTGTGTGTGTGTGTGTGTGTGTGTGTGTGTGTGTGTATCTATGTATGTATGTATGTGTGTATGTATGATCTCTGTGATCATATTAAGAGCAACTGCATTATCTTTGCTGACAATATAAAGCTATTCAATACCACCAACAATACTGCTACCCTTCAAAAAGACCTCGACTATGTATCAGAATGGTCAAACACATGGCAACTTGAAATCTCAACAAATAAATGCTCCGTCTTACATATTGGCAAAAAAAAAAAAAATACAGGCTAAATAGTCAACACTTTGTTGATGATCCAAACTTTGTGAAGGATCTTGGAGTACTCATCTCTAATAATCTAAGTGCTAGAGCCCATTGTAACAACATAGACAAAAAGGCATTAAGATTTGTTAACCTAATCTTACGTAGCTTTTTCTCTGGTAATATTAAACTACAAACTAGAGCATACAAAACATTTGCTAGACCAATACTTAAATACAGCTCATCAGTCTAGAACCCACATCAAGTATCTGATATTAACACAGTTGAGAAAGTCCAGAAATATTTCACAAGAAGAGTTCTCCACTCCTTTATTCATTGCAGAATACCTTATGCCACTATACTTGAAATTCTAGACCTAGAAATCCTAGAACTATGCTGTCTTCGGTCCGATCTGAGTACAGCATATAAAATCATACATTGCAATGTCCTACCTGTCAATGAATAATTCAGCTTCAACCATAACAATATAAGAGCAAACAATAGATACAAACTCAAGGTTAACTGCACCAAACTTGATTGCAGGAAATACGACTTCAGCAACAGAGTGGTCATTGTCTGGAATACTCTGCCTGACTCTGTGGTTTCTTCCCCAAACCCCAAAAACTTTAACCTTAGACTGTCTACTATTGACCTCACCCCTTTCCTAAGAGCTCTGTAGGGGGCACGCATAAGCGCACCAACGTGCCTACAGTCCCTGTCCTATTGTTTCTTTTATTTTTCTTATATGTATCCATGTATTCATAACTATGTTTTTACTTATACCTATTATCTTGTAAGCAATTGACAAACCAAATAAAATAAAAATAAAAATAAAATAAATAAATGTCTTTAAAGATCGTCACATGTAATTTAAAGTGTTACATATATTGAATTTAAGTTCTGCTTCTTAAATTATACTATTTGCCATTCACAATTAACACCAATTTGCACAAACTCTTCATGATCTCTTAAATCATCTGCATCCAAAATAACCAAAATAACATCAGTTTCATGATGATATGGCAAAATCCATCACAGTTCTCTATTTCATTATATATATTTAGAATCTTTTTTTAAAGAATATAGTGTTTATTATAAGAATGTACCAAGCAGATTGGAAGTTATGTAGTATGTATTATATTGAAGGTCATAACCTTAAGGTATATATTGAAGTTTAAATAAGAGTTGAATAGATGTAATCAAAAGATATAAAGGTGTCATACTCCAATTAGTAACTACAGGAGAAAATTTGTTTAATGAGAGAAGGTAATATGAAATTGAAACAGAACAGACAAAAGTATAAATATAATGATTTGAATTGATATGAGATAATCATATCAATATCAATTGATATCAATAAAATTAAGAAAATTAAAAGAGGGGAAAAACTATATAGAATATGTAGAATAATATATGATATGGAATAGAACACAAAAAGGAGCATGAAATTGAGTTTTGTGTCTGTATAAAGAAGTTCAACCCAGCACCATGCTATTTTCAAAAAAGATGTTTTACTTGTATTTTGTATGTGTGAAAACCCAAATAAAACTTTATTTTAAAAAAAGAATAATCACAGTTGCAAACTTTGAACAGCATTTTCTTCCAGAGGGCAGGTCCTAAGCACTGCTTTCTAGCTTAAAACAGATAATTAACATTTCACTGTTGGTTTTATCTCTGATGACTCAGAAGAACATTAACTCTACGATATTCCAAATATAATGAGAGGTTAAAAATGGCACTTCAAGCCCACTCTAGGTTTAAAATGGAGGAACCACAAGAATCCAACCAGTGAGCCTAAGCAAGATAGTAAATAAAAAGGCATTTCAACAGCAGATGTCTGTAGCCAAAGAGATTATGTCATGAACAAATGGGCCTATGGATTAGAAACTCTATGTAGTGACCTAACTCATCCTGAATCATATATTTTATTTCTGGGAGAGAGAAAAAATGTATTTTAATTCAGTCCCCTAACCTGATTGTCATCTTTGTTTCTCTGACTTGTTCCCAACATTGTCAAGAATATGAATCTATTTTTGTAAAAAAATATCTCAATATTTTGAAAAAAGTTAATTACATTCTTATAACAAGCACAACATTCTCTAAAGGGTCTGTGCAAAGCTGTTTCTGTAAATCAAAACCTTACGTTATTGGTCTGCTTTCTGGCAGAACAACAAGAGTGCTTTTACCATTTATGGTTGTGAAACATATCCAGCATTTTTGGAGGTTTTTTTAATTTAATTCCTTCCTTTCTCCTGCCTCACCAAATGAAATAATTTTAGTTTCAGCTAAGACCCCGTTGAAAAGAAAGTTCCATTTTAACAATTTAGATAATTATAAAAACCTTCATAATACTTGCATTTCCTGCCTTTTTAAAAAAAATACCGAGTTGGAAAAGTTTTTGAGGAATATGAGTTTGATGGATTCTGTGATTTTAGCTAAGAAAGCCACTACAACTTTATTTAGCTTCGATCCTAGTCAGTTCTAAAACTGGCTTCCTGAATTCTTAATTTATCTGATATTCATATCTTTGTTCTGATAACAAATGTATTATTGCTACTCCAGTTTGTTTATTCACAGACAAATCCAAGCCTACAGTAACCTAGATGCTGGTATTGTATATGGAGACATAAAAAATATGGCACAGAATTCTGTAGACATGAACATGTGAGAAAAATCCGCAACTACCTGTATTCCAATTAAAAACCACATAAAAAAGCTATTTATTTCTGAAAGCTGGAAGAGAAGTCACATGAGAAGGCTTACATTGGAGAAATCTGTGCCAACAAAAGCTTGCTTTAGAGCAAGCCCTATAGTTCAGACAGAAGAGATGGTGAGATGGTCCTATAGACAGGAAAAGCCTTTTTTTTATTAGTTTATAATATAAAATACAAACATACAAAAGAAAATTGTAGAAAAAATAGGGGAGGGCAAAGAGAAGGGAAAAGTATAGGAAAAAGTGGAAGAGAAAGAAAAAGGCATTCTGATTCCCTTTGGTGCAGTAGAATAAGAGAATAATATCAAATCTCAATTTTTTTACTTTTACATAACAGTATAAACTAGCCATTTCTACAACAACACACTCATCTAATTGGTAAAACTAAAGTTTCATTTTTTGCACCTCAAACACAGGAAGAGCCCTAACAAGAGGAGCTAGCATCCAGAAGAGAAGGAAAGAAATGCAGCAACATTGGGGGGAAAGACATGGGGAAGGGTAGAATCAGAAGAAACAATTAAGGCTGGGAAAGAGTGAGCAGAGCTAAACAAGAAGAAAAACCACAGCAAATGAATTAAAGAGAAACATATATTCTTTAGTCATAGATTCATAGATTTTCTTTGAAAATCTTCAGAGACCCATGCCTGTGAATTAATCTCAGCTTTTGAGGGCTTTTAAAAGTGAATGGATGTCATTGACCTAATTGCCCCGAAAGGTAAGAGAGGTTTGTTTGCATTATAAGGATTCTCTATTAACAGCAATGTATATTAGGGTTAGTATTAGCACATAATCTATAATGACATATAAGATATTACATACTTGGAATTTCAAAGAGTTTAAGATATTAAAAACTGATTGCCTGTGGAATAAGAATGCCCATGTTTTAACGAGTGGTAAAGAACAGAAACACTGTTCTTTAACAGAATTTTCTTAAACAGAAAATTTTCAAATTGGAAAAAAATGTTTAATGCAGAATTATGCCCAAATCAATGTTTGGGCCATTACTTTTATAATCTAGAATTAGTTATGAACAGAAAGATAGCCATGGTGGCTGAGGTTGTTGATCCGTTTAGGGAAATCAATCAAATGAGATTGTAAAGTACTATAGATGGAAATCTTCAAATTGTGTGAATAAGCATCAAAATGGTAAAATGCAATTCAGTGTAAAGGAGTACAAACGGATGCATGTTAGCAAAATAAATAATTCACTCCCCCTTTTTTTCCCACACAAATGCATATGCAAACAATATTAATGAGGATCTAAACTGGGAGTGACACCAGATAGCTCAGTGAATTGTAAATTCAGCTCCTGTAAAAGACACCCACCCATATGCCTAGTTGTATTAGGAAGGGAACACAAATTATGTTCTTTGATGTATAGAAGGACACCAAATCACAGTATGTTTTTCTCTGTTTTTTTATAAAGTTTGTATTCAGGGATTTACATATATATTTCCTGGCTTTCCTCATATGACTGTTTTTTCATTAAGTTTGCTCTGCCTTTGCTCTTTTATACAATAAAGCAATGCCCTAGCTTGACTCAGAAGCAGGAGTCCCCAGGAGCACAGAAATGAATGGACATACTATTTTCTCCATAGTTTTTCTTCCAGTGACAAGTAGATTGTCTATTTTCTTCTACAGCCCTTTGCCTTTTCTGACTAGTTAGGATATGGTCTATTCCTATTCTTATTTTCCAAATTAAAATATTTTTATCACTATTCCTTTGAGAGGATTGCTCTCAATCTACTTTTATATAAAGTTCTCAATTCAAGTCATTTCAACTTTGAACGTTTTTATCTTGCCCATCATACAAAGGGCCATTGTAGAAGCAGATAGTTGGTTCTAGGTCATGATAGAATGGAGATCACTTGAATAGACCAAAAAGTCCATTACAGACTCATGTGGATTCTGTATGATTCTGAAATCTTGAAAGTTCATCAGCATAAAGTTATTAAGTGAGTAAACACTATAAAGTGGCTTCATTTGGCTTTGGCTGTGGGCAGTCATCAAATCAAATTGTTCTGCTATATAATTAGTTGTCAGAACACCAGTATTGTCCTGATTCTTATAGAGGAAAAAGATAAATTGCCTATCAGTATTCTTTCCAAAATAAAAAATACTTTAGAATTACGACAATCTGTTATGCTCATTAGTCACTTCTTGAAAAAACAGTTTTGAGCCATAGTAAACTGTAATTAGTCTGTTTTTCCTATTATCTGGAAGAACAACCGTGAATGGGAATTTTCTGATATGGTTTTTGGCATTTATGTATTTGTTTTTATTTATTTCTACAATTAATCTGTTGCCTCAATCTTGCAGACTGTGGATGGTTTAACGGTAACAAAGCAGAAATAAGATAAAATTATATTGTAAAACTTCAGTCATGAAATTATTTTATAACGACGAACAACAAAATAATAAGAAACCATACACATTTTGATTATGTGCCATTGAGTCATTGTTTACTCCTAGTGAGCCCATAGATTGTCTTCATATGAACTGTTTCTAATCTGGTTATATATCTCTTCCAACAGTACACTCATACCTACTGTAACAGCCTATCACTTTTGCCAGTGGCTATCCTCTTCTTTCCTTTCCTTCAATTTTCCCTAACATGAGATCCTTCTCCAGAGAGCTAGGTCTTCTCATATTGTGCCTGAAATAGGATAAGTTGTGTCTGGTCATTTGTGTCTTGAGTGGGAACTTTGGGTGAAAAATATGCACATATATTTATATATGTACACAAATAGATACCTGTGGCTCTACAGTCATTCTCTAACAGCCTTCTAGAAAAAACAAGTTTTTAGTAGCTCCTGGTATCTCAGAGGGTAAACAGCTCCACAGAAGGGAGCTGCCGTCAAAAATGCTTGACATTATAGCCCTCTCCTGCCTCACCTCCTGGTAGATGGGGGAGGGGAACTTTAGTATGATACTCTCTGGCCACTCAGGTCCAATAAGCAGAGACCATTCAGGAAAGAGGCTCTCTTAGATACCCAGGCCTAGTGCAATATAGGTCTCTGAAGGGAGTAATCAGCACTTCGAATTGCACTTGAAAGCATACTGGCAGCCACTGCAGCTCCTGAAGCAGCAAAGCAACACTGTAGTAGAAATATGACAGCCATTACCAGCCCTCCCAGGTAAGCCAAACAAGATACATCACCAGATGAACTGATTTTACTTTATTGTAAGGCTACACTAACAGAATCTTGCAAGTCTGAAGGTAAAAAGTTCCCACCACTATTTTTAACCGCTTGATCCATTAGAAGACTCCTCCCTAAGTCTTTTTTCTCTGATTGCTAAAGCACTGAGGGCTCTGTCTCTTTTGCCAGATTGTTTCGGAGGCAGCATAGCTTCCCCTTGTCCCATAAGATCATCCACATTTTCCATTACAGTGATTGCACTCTGGTCAGTTGAAGTTGTAAAGGCCCTGTCACACTGACCAACGGATGCAAAACGTTTGTAAAAAGGACACAGCGGACGAGAAAAATGTTCCATCCGTTGTTATCTGCTCTCAAAAGGGGCAAAAATTTGCATAACCAGAGCGGATAACACGGAAAGGAACAGACGGGGGGAAGACGCAGGGCGGATAGAAAATGGATGCAGAGCGGAAGCCTGGCAGATGGAAGCGGATGAGAGCAGATGGCACATCCACTAGGCTTCCGGGGGGGGGGCTCAGCAAAGCGGACGTGGAACAGAAAGAGCGGATGCAGAGCGGACGCGGAACGGATGAAGCAGATGCACAGTGGATGCACAGCGGATGAAGAGCGGAAGCCTAGCGGATGTGTAGGGAAAGCCTAGCGGATGCCTTGCGTTAATTGCGCATGCGGGGGGGATTTATTGCATCAGCCCCACGGATATAAAGGGAAGCAGCTCGGAAGCAGGTCACCATTCAGAGGAAAGACCTGCTGCCAGACGCATTGAGTGCCTTGCCTGCCTGCCTTCCTGCCTGCCATCCTGCCAGCCTTGCTGCCTGCCTTGCTGCCTGCCATCCTACCAGCCTTGGTGCCTGCCTCCCTGCCAGCCTTGCTGCCTGCCAGCCTTGCTGCCTGCCTGCCTGCCTGCCAGCCTTGCTGCCTTCCAGCCTTGGTGCCAGCCTTCCTGCCAGCCTCCCTGCCAGCCAGCAACCCCACAACCATGGGGAAAAAGAGGAAGCCTCAGCCATCTGCTGCCAGCCCTGGCAAGAGGGACAGGGCCACCATCCCGCCCCCTGGCCCTCACTCTGCTTCTGCTGGGGCTTCTGTAGCACGGGCTCGCTCTTCTGTGGCTGGGGCTTCTGCTGCTTCTGCTTCAGGAGGAGCTGATGATGATGCTTCTGGCGGTGGTACTTCTGCTGGTGCTTACTCTGCTGAGGCTGCTCCTGGCGGTGGTGCTTCTGCTTGTGCTTACTCTGCTGAGGCTGCTCCTGGCAGTGGTGCTTCTGCTGGTGCTTACTCTGCTGAAGCTGCTCCTCGTCCTGCTGGTCCTGCTTGTCCTCCTGGACTTGCTCGTCCTGCTCGTCCTGCTCATGCTCCTGGTCTTGCTCGTCCTGCTGGTCCTGCTGGTCCTGCTCGTGCTCCTGGTCCTGCTCGTGCTCCTGGTCCTGCTTGTGCTGCTGCTGCTGCTGCTGCTGATGATGATGATGATTATGATCCTGCTGGTGATGCTGCTGCTGCTGCTGGTGGTGGTGTGGAGGAGCAGCCCCTACAAACTGGAAGCCCCTCTGATGAGGGCCCATCTGGTCCTGCCAAAGGGAGGAAGAGGCATATGCGGGAACGGGAGAGGAGGCAATACTCCATTGAGGAGGAACACGAGGATGAGGTGCTGGAGTGGCTGAGAGAGAATGACTATCTGTGGCGGAAGGGACACCGGCTTTACAGGGACACCAAGCGGAAGCAGGCTGCTTGGAGAGAGAAGGCGGAGAGTCTGGGCTACACATCGGATGTGCTCCTCGGCTGGTGGAAGCACATGCACACCTGGTACGGGAAGCTGCACCTCAAGAAATCTGGCCAGGCCACGGTTAAGCTGACGGACAGAGAGAGCTATGTCATGGCCAGGTGCAGCTTCCTGGAGGGTGAGATCCGCCACCGAGGAGCAGCAGCAGCAGCCCCTCTCATGACCCTCTCTCTCCGGCAGCCTGCTGAGAGCCAGTCCTCTTCTGGCCGAGAGTCAGTTCCTGTCTCCAGGCAGGTTTCTGTGGAGCGTGCCATGGCGGAGAACCCGCGGACAGGTGTTTTAACCGTGGTGGAGCGCGTGGAGGACTCCCTGGTGCAGTGGGAGAAAGGAGACGGCACTTCCGCCACAGCCCTACCCGCATCCACCCACAGCTCTACCTCCATAGAAAGGCAGAGAGCCAGACAGGAGGGGCAGAGCCACACTGTCCTGCTGGAGATCAGGGACACCATCCGGAGCAGCATAGATCTCCTCTCTTAGTTGGTCCACACTGACTCCTCCTCCTCCAACTGCAAGCCCTTCCTCACCTATGTCAACCAGACCCTCACGGACATGGCGGAACCCCAGTACCAGGTGGTGAAGGATCGGATCACCGAGCTGCTTCACAACCCTCCAGACCCAGAGGAACCTGCTCCCACCCAGTCCAGGTCTGCTCCTCCACCCCAGGTGATGTCCCTCCCATTCCAAGGCTTTCCACAGGCCCTCACCTACCAGGGCTACAGCTACCAGGAAGTCCAGCAGCACAGGCAGCAGCCCTTCCCAGTCCAGGCACAGAGTCTTTGGATGACACCGTTGCCACCGGTTCCACTGATGCCACCCACGCCAATAATGCCACTGACGACAGCGATGCCACCCACGCCACAGATGCCACCCACGCCAGTCCTCACCCAGCTGCAGACCAGACAGCCCCACTACACTGCTCCTTCCTCCACCCCACAGCCAAGCCCGGCCTCAGTACATCTGTCCTCGGTACTGGGGCTGACACCACATGGCTTCGCACTGTTGCAGAAGGATGATGGCTACCAAAAGGAGTTTGTTACGATCCATGGTGGAGATGACTGGATGCTGTGGAAGAGGAAGAGGCAGATGAAGGCCTGCACAGCAGGGCTGCTAGTCTGAAAGTGAGATCCAGGTGAGTTGCTCCCCCTTTTTTTAGGCAATATAGGTTTTCCCCTATGTGTCCCTTTGCATCCTCTAGGCATCCTCCAGACATCCTTAATATCCGAGATAGGTCCCCTTTGCGAACGTTTTTTCCATTTTAAATGCTTTCTTTGCGTGCTGCATCCGCTTTCATCCTTTCTCCATCTGTGCTACTAATGCTGCGCGTCCGTTCTGCATCTGTTCCGCTTCCTTCCTGTGCCTGAGCGGATGCGAGTTGCGCGGATGCGCAGCGGATGCCTAGTGGATATAGCGGATGCGTAACAGATGCAGAACGGATTTCCCCCGTATGCCTAGCGGATGCAGAATGGACGCATTGGATACATTTTCCGCTCAAAAGTTTTGAGCAGCTCAAAACCCTCTGAGCGGATGAAATGTCAATAGACGGATGCTGGACAGATAGAGAGGAAGCAAAACTGAGGCAGTGAATACAGAACAGAAGCATCGCGTTAACAAACGGATGGCAAGTGTTTTTCTCCGTTTTACATCCTCTTTCCATCCGTTGGTGCAGTGTGACAGGGGCTTAATGGAACATGTGAAAGGTCCTTGTATTATTTCTTGTGTTATTTTACTAGTTTCTTACATTGTTACACTAGTAGTTCAGCAACTGAAAACCAAATACATAACTATTGGCCAAACATATTTTCTTGTAATTTTTCTGTAAGCAGATTTTGGATATAACTCAAATATTGCATGATTTGCACATTCAGTATCATAGTCCATTTACATTTGCTTACTTATTCTGTCACCACTACAAAAAACAATTGTTTTAATGCAACAATATCAATCTGATAATCTCACTGCCTGTCTTTTTATTTATGTACTCATCATGTATCCCATCAGAGGTTTTTACCTAGTTCTTTTTTCTTTATTTAAAGTAACCAGCCAAAGGGCAAAGCAATTTGAATTTATGTTAAAATTCATGCAAGCATAATGTTAGTTTGATATCACCAATACCTATGCATTGCAAGGTGAGAATTGCCAGACATTCGCATTTAATCTGTTAACATTTCGTTAGATTTTCAGCCAGGAATGCTTCACTCTTTTAGAACAGTACCTTTGAAGATAGCCCCTTTTTATTCTGCTCTGCCAAAGCCCCAAGGCTTATGCCAACTCTCATGATCAATGTGAAGCAGAATCATTTGGTAAGCAGCTGGTAAGGGAAACCAGATATCTTTGCTATACTGCTTCTGATAATAATTCATCTCTCAAACTAAGAAGCAAAGTCCTAATCAAAAGCACAGAAATAGACAATACAGCAGGCATGTTCAGTGGTTTCAATGGCTCCTTTACCACACAGGCAGAGACTGGATTTCAGTGCAATCCTTTTGTATCTTACCTCTAAAACCACCTTAGGGACCAGCTTAGTTTAAAGCATGCAGACCCACTAGATAGTTTAAGCATCTGTGCAGGGTGTCAAACTCAAGGCTCATGGTCCAAATCCAGTGCTTAGATCTGGACTGCAGAGCTGCCCTGGAAGGACTGGCCCACAGTGCCTCTGCCAACAAAAATGGAGTGCCGTGTGTAGCATTCCCAAGCTCATTTTTGGCTGTGACGGCCTCCTTCAGCACTCTGGCAGTGAAAATGGAGCTTGGAAGGGCCGCTCTGTTTTCACTGGCAAAGCCCTGCAGGAGGCCATCACAGCTGAAAATGGAGCCTGGGAGATGTGCCCCTGACAGGAGTGACGTCGAGCTGGCCATGCCCACCTGGCCCCCGAGGTCAAACACAACCCTGATGTGCCCTTCAATGAAATCGAGTTTGACACCCCTGACTAGTAGGTCTGTATGGGATGTGAGGAATGCTTAAAAATATATCTTTGGGAAAGGACATCAAGTCTGTTTAAATGTCAATGTCCTTGAGATGCTGCTTGATTGCCTGTACTGTACTCTCTTGCCCTCTGTACTGTACTCTTAACTTGGGTTAAGGAAAAGCCAGAAAGTTCCAATTTGTTACATATCACATGGCCTAAGAGGAATCAAGTTTGTTAGAGAGAACCTGAAGGCTAAACCTGAGGAGAAAAAGAGTAATTGATTATGTGAAAATATGTACGCAGGCACATATTTTGATTGTGTATTAGTCTATCAGGAAAAAAACTAACCACATAAGAAATGTCTATGAAGTGTATTAGAATATAATTAACCTTTAGAACACTAGGCCTTAATCTATTCTTTCAAATCTCAGACCACTAAAGCTGCAAATATCTCAAGCGCCTTATCTTCTAGTAAATACATATGTCAAAATTGTTCTCAAATAATGTTAGTTTTGGATTTGTTTAATTTTTTTTAACAGCAAGTGCCCATAACCAGTAATGCAAAAGATACTGATAAAACTAAGGTAAAAGTGTTGGATATGGTTTGCGGCTCTAGTTTCAAGTGATATGCCTGATATGTCATGTAACTTGGCAGTATTGGTTTGGTCACAATCATGAAAGATGTCTTATCAGCAATAACAGACTTATTTATTTATGTTACTAAGTTTTTGCATGCTGCTGAATAAGATTCTGAGTGGCTTATGCTTCCCCGCCCCCTTCAATTCAGTTATGATTCCTGGCAATTGCTTGGACAAGTCCCTGCAGTTTTCTTGGCAAGATTTCAGAAGTGATTTGTTGCAGACATATGGAACATCCATATAACTAGATGTTTATACTGAAGCATCAACGTAGCATTGATGTTCCACTATACAACAATAAAAAGTAGCTCTGTCTTACTAGTTTTCATTATAGAAATAAATGGCACAGAGCCACATGTTGATTGTTAAAAATTGAACAACACTATAGCTCTATTGACATAGAGAGATGACTTAAGCCCTCTGGCTCTACAATATAGCCAATGTTATTTATCATCTGTTTTAACAGAAATGGGAGAATAATACAAGGATGATAAATTTAATGATGGGGAAGAAATCCAAGATTAATAATACTACAACGTAATGAAATGCTTTGAAAAGAAAGATCTAGGATCTAGCTTCCGTTCAACAGACAGGAAAAATAGTCAATCCATTTTATAAGTGGGTACAAAAGCATTCCTTTCAGTTCAGCATTAAATTTGGAAAAATGAGCAAACCTTGTAAGTTAATTGGAGATGGAGTGGAGATTAGTGTAGACCCACTCTAATCTATCATACAGGTGAAACGTGAAAAATTAGAATGTTGTGCAAAAATTCATTCATTTCAGTAATGCAACTTAAAAGGTGAACCTAATTTATAAGATAGACTCATTATATGCAAAGCAAGATAGTTCAAGCTGTGATGTGTCATAATTGAGATGATCATGGCTTACAGCTCATGAAAACCCCAAATCCACAATCTCAGAAAAATTAGAATATTGTGAAATGGTCCAATATTCTAGGCTCAAAGTGTCCCACTCTAATCAGCTAATGAAGCCATAACACCTGCAAAGGGTTCCTGAGCCTTTAAATGATTTCTCAGTCTGGTACAGCAGGAAGCACAATCATGGGAAAGACTGCTGACCTGACAGTTGTGCAGAAAACCATCATTGACACCCTCCATAAAGAGGGAAAGCCTCAAAAGATAATTGCAAAAGAAGGTGGATGTTACCAAAGTGCTGTATCAAAGCCCATTAATAGAAAGTTATGTGGAAGGGAAAAGTGTGGAAGAAAAAGCTGCACAAGCAGCAGGGATGACCACATCCTGGAGAGGATTGTCAGGAAAAGGCCATTCAAAAGTGTTGGGGACTTTCACAGGGAGTGGACTGAGGCTGGAGTCAGTGCATCAAGAGCCACCACAACAGACGGATCCTGGACATGGGCTTTAAATGTCATATTCCTCTTGTCAAGCCGCTCCTGAACAACAAACAATGTCAGAAGCATCTTACCTGGGCTAAAGAAAAACAGAATGGTCTGTTGTTCAGTGATCCAAAGTCCTCTTTTCTGATGAGAGGAACTTGTGCATCTCATTTGGAAACTAAGGACCCAGAGTCTGGAGGAAGAATGGAGAGGCACACACTGCAAGATGCTTGAAGTCCAGTGTGAAGTTTCCACAATCTGTGTTGATTTGGGGAGCCATGTCATCTGCTGGTGTTGGTCCACTGTGCTTCATTAAGTCCAGGGTCAACACAGCCATCTATCAGGAGATTTTGGAGCACTTCATGCTTCCTTCCGCAGATGAGCTTTATGGGGATGCTGACTTCACTGTCCAGCTGCCCAAAGCACCAAAACCTGGTTCAATGACCATGGGATTACTGTGCTTGATTGGCCAGCAAACTCGCCTGACCTGAACCCCACAGAGAATTCTATGGGGCATTGCCAAGAGAAAGAGGAGAGACATGAGACCAAACAATGCAAAAGAGCTGAAGGCCCTATTGAAGCATCCTGGTCTTCCATGACACCTCAGCAGTGCCACAGACTGATAGCTTCCATGCCACATCGCACTGAGGCAGTAATTGCTGCAAAAGGGGCCCAAACCAAGTACTGAGTACATCTGCATGCTTATACTTTTCAGATTTCTGATATTGTATTGTGTACAACCCTTGTTTTATTGATTGCATGTAATATTCTAATTTTCTGAGATTGTGAATTTGGGGTTTTCATGAGACATAATCATCTCAATTATGACAAATCATGACTTGAACTATCTTGCTTTGCATGTAATGAGTCTATCTCATATATTAGTTTCACCTTTTAAGTTGCATTACTGAAATAAATGAACTTTTGCACGATATTCTAATTTTTTGAGTTTCCCCTGTATATTTTGTGTTCTAATAATGAAATTAGGTGGATGAATTCTCATGAAAGTAAACAGGAGAGCCTGCTGAGGGGCATTTATTAGCAATCTGTGAATTAAAATAAAAATATTAAAAGCCCAAAGCGATATTACAAGATATTTTGACAGAGTGTTTGCTGAGTTGACAGCTAAAGGGAAAAATGAAAATGGAAGGACAAAGAAGAAAAAGGAATCCCCTAGTTCCATCTCCTAAGAGGTAATGGGAAGTATTTTGAAGGGTTTAAAGTTGTATACACTAATAATATGAGGATGACTTCTGATAGCTTAGTGGAAACATCCAGGTAGGGTTTTTCTGGTAACAATATAGGTTTGTGAATGCCTGTTGTTTGCCTCTTTTTAAACCTACAATTGAGGGATTGTCCATCCAAATATTAATCAGGTCCAAACCTGCTTAGCTTTTTGAAGTCGGATAGTTGAGTAATTGCTGCTATTCCTATAACGTTAACAGGAGGGGGGGGGGAGAATCCATGTTCCTTACTTCATATGTGAGTGGGAATAGGAGAAAATGAGGAGTCTTTTTTTCATTTTTTCTCGAATGGTTATCTTGAACAGTAGTAAAAGTCTATGGTTCAAGGCCTGCAGCCAGCTACAAGCTGAATAATATATTTTCTTGTGACAGGAAATTGCTTTATACAGTAACAGACATTGCTATGTTTGACCTTTGCACACCAAACCTTTAGAAGATTTTGCATGCCAGATACCAAATAATGAAAAAAGCACTTCATACTGAAAGTACGGACAAATGAATAAAGGACAGAACATCACAGGCTTTTTAAAAAGTATTGTACATTAATCAAGTGGCTTCATCTCATCTAACCTTTATGTTGGTTTCTCCACTTTTCTGCAATGGGGACAAATCAGCCCTAAATAGTCCTCTTCCAGTCTAGAAATCTGTTTAAATGCTCCAGAGCAAGAAATGATTTGAGATGGCTGAGCCCAAGAAATTAATTGTCCTGGTCTTCTCCAAGATGCCCTTTTCCAGTTTCCCCAATGAAAATATCATATGGCATAAATTAACTGGTAGATCAGTCCTGCTCACCAGCCTCTCTATCCCCATCCCCACCCCTGTCTTACCCAATGTTTAGAATCTGCTGTTATATTAAATCTTACAGTGAATACTGAAAGTTACCCAGTATGCAGTTAACTCTCTTGGATCACTGGCAGGGTTACTACACCTCATTAACTGAACAATGGGCAAGTGTATTACAGAACATTAAAATGCTCGGTTTTTGCAATTAAACAGCATAATACAATATCAGCAGCAGCAGGAAATTCTTTTTTGTGGAACTTTAATGGGAATTGCTTATTCTACCAATAGACTCCATAGTAGTATTATATAAGCAGGAAATGAATTGTTTCTTCCCTTCATCTCTCAAAATCTATTTGTGCCTCAGACTAACAGCAACATATATTATTATTTCTGAGTATACTTTCATTTAAGTAAACCTTCAATTGTTTTTCCCAACAGAAATAACACTCACTTAACATACTAATTTGATACTTTTTATTTACTCCCTCCTCACAAAAAAAGAAAAAGGCAAGATGAACTAAAAGAGAAACTGTATTCAATAATAAGTGGCATCCTATGCTTTTGCTGATTATTTTCCAACTCACTACAGCTAGACTGTAGGGATTGTATGAATTTTCTATATGCTTTATTTAGAAAATATATATGCCATCTACTCTTTTAATGAGTCTGAATAAGGTAAAATTTAACACTCTATAAAAATGAAACATAATGAATGTAAAACACAGACACTAAAATAGTAGCAGTGTTTGGGGAAAGTATGCATTGTGACACTTCTTAAACTGTAATGACAGTTTAAGTAATATGTTACTTATGATATAACTGATCCTTGAATTTCTGAAGTTCTAGTAAACTGCATTCTGACCTGTTTTCTGACCAGGCGCTATCTTCCAGCCTTTGGAAAAACAAGGAAGTAGCAACTATTTTGAGAAATGGTATTGCACTCCAATGCCAGGAATGGCTACTAGGATGTTCAGCTTTTCAAACTTGGTGATCAGTCCCTAAGCTATGTCTCCACCATTTCGAGTAAACATCTGGACATGTTTATGCTAACCAAAGTGTTATGGGAAGCATGAATTTGTGTCAAAATTCATGTTTCCCATTATATTTTGATTAACAGAAGATGAATTCCAGGGTGTAGAGAAGCTTAAAACTTCTATGTAATATGTACATCCAGAACCTGCATTTTGTTGCTTTAATCACTGAATAAGTCCATGACAGTTAAAACATTCCACATTTTCATTTAGCACATTCTCTCCCTAGGCATCTGAAGAATGAAAACTGAAGCCGAGTTCATGCTCAAGACTTGGCAAGTGACTTTCACCCTATTTTCACTGAAATCCTATGCTATGGTAACAACTGGCAATGGGAATGGAAGAATGGAGCTGAGTTACCTGCCTCAAACAGGATACTTATAAATGAAAAAGGCAGAATATGCTGTATATAGGCTTTGTTGTACCTCAGCCAGGAAAGAATCTGTAGTAAACACAGATGGCAGAATCTGTGTTTTGCTTGAAAATACAAATGGATGAGCCATAGGACATACATCTTTGCACTAGGCAATCCTGAGATTAAGCTTCTGAAAAAAATGAATGTTACGATCAGTCCTAAGCCTGTTAATATTAGGGAATTTTAGAGCCAAATACCTTCAGGTCTATGGTGAACCATTTTTCATCCCAGATATTTCTGAATCTACACCAAAACATATGTACTCAAAAGGGAGCAATGAGAAACTGATATCTGCAAAGTGCTGGGAAAAGAATAGGGCTCCAAATATAAAAGTAAGGTGAGGCAAACTCAGCTAAGTATGCTTTGCTCATCTAAAGAGGAGGAAAAATACACTGAAATAGAACATTTGCATTATACCCTTTAATTCTAAAATTGAAAATTAAAACAAACTAAACAGATATATTTTTGCTATCATTTTTCAATTTGATTTATTTCGTAATATAATTATCATTTCAATATTTATTAGTTATTTAAGTAATTTATTTGGTTATTTTTTCTTTTGTAATTATTTAATCATTTATCTTTTGTAATTACTATTTATCTTTGTGGTTACTATTATAATGAAGTAAACAATTAACTCATTCAAGATTAGGTCTCTGGTAGCATACTAAACAGATGTAGTTACCAAAGCATCAGCAGCAGCAAATTTGAAATAATAATCTGTGCCTTCCTTCATGAGCAGGAAAGAGAACAAATCTGAAGTTAATATCACATTTCTTTCTGAGACTGGCTTGAACATGTTTGTACCATAATTGTATCACTCTTACTGCCAAATGGAGCCAACTCTGCCTCATCATGCCAAAATAACTTGGTATATTTCAGGATACAAATCAGTGGCTGTA
This sequence comes from Laticauda colubrina, assembly GCA_015471245.1. Taxonomy (NCBI): domain Eukaryota; kingdom Metazoa; phylum Chordata; class Lepidosauria; order Squamata; family Elapidae; genus Laticauda; species Laticauda colubrina. The sequence continues at coordinate 17,013,897 of BLBF01000031.1, read as the reverse complement.
GAAAAAAGGGTTCCCATAAATATAGCTGTTGCTTTGATGACCAGTTTGCTATATTCATTTTGACACATTTGTTCTAAAGTCTGACCTCTGTCTGTCATGTTGCCATCATGAACTACAATGGTTTTCAACATAGGCACACGTCAACACGTTCCCGTTTCCAACGCAGCATCTCTGCATCTTGTGGCCATGCTTTAATATAGCCTTGGAGAAGATTAAATTAATTGCAATTTCCTCTCTTTTTCTTTGCTTTGGCTTCTCCACAATATTGCTGAAGCAGTCTAGAACTTGGCAGCAAGGGAAATGTAATATGTATTTGTGTCTGCCTTGTTCAGCCAAATTGGCCAGCACTTCAAGGAGCGAATGAGCAGGCTGCGAGGAAAGCTTTATCCCACTTTCGGGAGGCAGCAGGCTGTGGTTTAGAAAAATGGAGGCAAGACTCACCCCGTATAGGATGCTCAGAACAGATAAAACTCCAGCAGTCAAATAAACGACATGGTACCTGATTATGAAGTGGCTAAATGTGTGAGCTTCTATTTACAGATCATAGGGGAAAAAGTACATACATACATACATACATACATACATACATACATACATACCCGTGAAACAGATTTTTTATCTAAAAGAGATCTCCACCCTGTTTTATTGCAATTAGTGTTTTCCGTGGATGAAGCCCAATTTCCCATATTAAACAAGAGGAGCTTTCATTGTGGGAAAAGGGCAACAGAAGAAAAATGTTTGATTTTTCAATAAGGTAATTTTACAAGGCTTTGTGGCTCTTCTCTGTAAACATATTTACAGAGTAAAGAACCAGGCAATACTCTACAGATTAACATTATAAAAAGAGGCTTGCAGTTAAGGATTTGCCTTGCTCTTTCAAATCAGAATGGATATTGCCCTTGTTTCTACAGCTCTCTCAGTTCTCTTTCCATCTTCTTTCCCTTTTCGAAATGAGTTCCTTAGACTAATTTTCTTCTTTTTCTCTCTCAATCCTTTCTAGATGCCTTCCTGTCATGTCACTTTTCTTTTGAAGCCCCTGGTTCTTTCTTCTTTCTTTATACCTAACTTCTATCTACTCTTCCGGAGTTAGGATTAAGAGCATCTGACCATAATCATCTGGAGATCTTCCTGCACTGCTCTGCCTTACTATAACAATCAGGCCTTCTCTACTTCCGGGTCTAAGATTCAAGATTCATTGTTTAAGCAACAACTATTAAGTGTGATGGAAATATACAATACAGACTTTCCCCTTCTGTCACGATCCTTCCTGGGCACGAAACAGCTCAAAGAGGAGATGACAGTCATAGCTTGGAATATTATCCCTACAGAGGCAAGGCAGGCCCCCACTCTCCTGGCCTTTCAGAAGTATCTGAAAACCTAACCATGCTGAATCCCTGAGGGCTTGCAGAGTAGAACACAATCTTTGGGTTAGTTAGAGCCTTGAAGGCCCTCTACCCACATTTTTCTCTAATAATTCTATTCTGATTGCAGCTGCCTCCTAGTGGGATATAAGATTTATTTGTTTGTTTTTTTCATTTATAATTGTACAGTACTCAGAGTCGCTCTGTGAGTGAGATGAACAGTTTTTTAAAATGAGGGAAGGAGGGAGCAAGGGAGGGAGGGAGAGGGGGAGGGAACATGTATAAACTTATCTAAAATCTGCTTATTTCAGACCCAGACAGGATGAGACATAAGGATGTTAGCAAACACCTTGATTTCACTTCCTATTATACATTGGGACTCTAATTTCAGTGACTCGGTTGGGGTTAGTATGATCAAAAGTAGATTTGGTGATGCAAATAGTGTCAAAGGAATGATTTGCAAACATGTTTTTAAAAACCTCGGTTCCACATTCCAGTCATTTTCCATTAAAAAAAACAAATCTGACTTCTGTCCCTACCACAAACTAATTAGAAGCTCTTCTTACTTGCTTTTCAGAAAGTATTTCTGAAAAAAAAAAAAATCTCAACGGAAAATCACCACAAGCCTGAACAACATGGACATCCTGGCTCAGCACAGAGGTCTGGTTCTCTCATCAGCCAGTTTCTTGTTGCAGGTTTAAAGCATGGATAATATTTTAGAGGTTTGGGATGCCAAATATATCCTTTGGTCTAGCAGGTATTAAGTTTAAGGTACACATCATAACTCACAGATTTCAAAACTATACTAAAGGCAGAAAGAAATATTGACCGCACACCAGGCAGATGTGCCAGTGATGCAACTCCAAGAGTCAGTAAGTCGCCAATTTAGCTGGAGACCTATATCTCTCAATTCAGTAGCTGAAGAGCTAGATCACCTCATCCACATGAAAGAGTCCCTGCTTCCCTGATCAGCTGAAAGAAACAGGCTATCTGGTGCTCTCTCTCTGTGTTTTTGAGTTCTTTTGACCGTGGCCATATTGTCTGTGGCTGATGGGAGATGGTCCAAATATCTGGAGGGAATCAGGATATCTACACCTGAGCAAAACATTCCAGGGATTTCTGTGATACAATAGGTTGTAACAAAACATTGGCTGCTAAAGGACAGTTAAAATAATCGAAAAAAGAAGGATGGAGGATCGCAGCAAACAGCTTTTACTTCCCCCATTTATGTAACTATGATACACCCCAGCCTTCTGTGCTTCTGCTGGCCATTTCAAATTGCTCCTAAAGCATCCTGCACCTACAGGTTGAGAGCCAAATATGAGTTCACACATCTCACTAAGTGTTAATCTGGATTGTTTTATCTTGGCTTAACACTCTTCCACTTTAGATTGTAAACCATGGTTCATAATATATACAACCTGAACAAGTTGAGATTAAAATTTAAAAATAACAATTAAAACATGTCTTCATGTACAAGTCAAGGTGGTTCATAAATCACTTTAAGCCATATTATTGTTAATCATGTTTATTAGATCAACCACAATTGACACATATTATCCCACAAGCTACAGTTTGCAACATCTAGTAGTAAGATTCACACAGTGCACTAAGAGAATTACATATAAAACTTTTAGTGGTTTAGCAGGCTTGATAATCTGCTATTAAGTGAAAGATAAAGCCAGGTGCCTATTATATATAAATGTACACACACTTATGCATACAAAGCTCTAGAGCCACTGCATATAAAGTATTCCAAGGTGATAGATCAGATGTTGTAGTATGCTGAGATGCAAGGGTGGGATGAGAAGGTTGTTGCCCAATTCAATATAGACCAAAACAACTTCATAGGGAAGATCTGGGAAGTCTCCCAGGGCATTCCTGCTCCTTATCTAAGGATGAAGATAGGAACTAGAAAGCCAGGTAAAAAGCCATCTTGCCAAACTATTTTCTTCATATTGATAAACAAACTTTTGTCACCTATCCTATATATATATTCTCAACACTATTAGAGTTTTTGGAAAGGATGCAATAAAAATGTTACTATAGTAAAAAGTACAATTGTGTTCAACTCCAGGGGATGATGCTCATTTCTGTTTTTTACTAAGGGACCAATGTTGTCCGAAGACATTTCCATGGTATTGTGGCCAGCATGACTATGTGCCAATGTGCACAGAATTCTTTTACCTTCCCACCGAAGTGGTATCTATTTATCTACTTGCATTTGCCTGCTTTGAAACTGCTAGGTTGGCAGGAGCTGGGTCAAGAAACAGGAGCTCATCTCATTGCGTGGCATTCAAGTCTCGAATCAGCATCTTTAACTGCTGAGCCATCATCCCCCCTCATCTCCCCCCAATACCACTTCTACAGTACATACATTCAAATTTTCATCTTGATTGCATTACTTTAAAAACAAAGAAGCCTCTCCCAGTATCTGGTTAATATCACCAATGACCCACTGAGAAAAGCTTTTAGACCATGCTTTTGGCATACTTTGAAGGAAAATTTTGTAAGTTTCCTGTCAAATAGCATCTCTCTGGTACTAGCCAAGAGGAAAATAATTTTCAATACATCCTTCACAGTCCCGTTTAGGCTGAGATTAAGGCAAAATTATTTATGGAAGAATTCAAGAGCTTAACCCTCAAACCCTGACTCTATTATCACAGTAAGAGACTATCATGTTTACCGATCAGATCGTGAAATTCGTAGAGGAGGTGGTATTGCTATCTTCTATAAAAAGTCCTTACATCTAAAAAACATCCAAGTTACCCAGGAGCTTGCTCTTCCTGAGACCATCATCTGTGAACTGACTTTAAATATCACATTTCAATTCTTACTATGTTACAGAGCCCCTGATTATATCGAACATGTAAACAAGCTAAATTCACTAACATGGGAAACATCCTGCCCACACACTTTATCTTTCTTGGTGACTTCAATCTACCTCATATTAACTAGACCCTAAATGAATGTACAACTGAACCCATACATGCAACCTTCTACCATGCTGTTACAAATCTGGGACTGGAACAACTAGTAACCAACAATACTAGACTTAACAACTGCCTCGATCTCATCTTCTGCAATAGTTTGAATTTAATTTACGGAATACAAACTAAAGAACACTTTTCCAACAGTGACCACAATATGATTAACTTTTGTCTCAACATATGCCCATATAAAAATAATCACAATGACGTAATCCCCAATTATAACTTCAAAAAAGGCAAATATGATCTTATTGACAACGATCTCTCATCCCTTGATTGGCAATCTCTATTCACTGGATGCAGTACTGTTGAAGACCATTACAACATATTTTACTTGAAGTCAAAAGAGCCATCAAACTATATGTACCAATAACAATTCTCAAAACAAAAAAACAAACAGATTACCCATAACAATAAGGAAACTTCCAAAAAGAGATCACTCTGGCAGAAAAACAAATCAGGTCACATTGCCAACTTCAAAGGCCGATACAAAAATTTATGCCACCAGATGAAGACTGAATGCACCAATTATCACATTAAACAAGAGGAAAACCTTCTACGCACCAATTCCACCTGCGCTTTTTACAATTTTGTAAACAACAAACGAAAAGACTCAAGGTCCATCCCACCCCTGATAGCACCTAATGGTAAAGACTGCAACGACAACACCATAAAAGCCAACATCTTTAATACATTCTTTGACTCAGAATTTGTAAACAGCAATGGATCGATCATGCCTGGTATTTCCTAGCCAAACCACAGACAACTACAATGATCTAATACATATCGATTTTACAGTAGACAATGTTGAAAAAGCACTAAGCAATCTAAAACCATCTCTATCTATTGGACTTGATGGAATCTGTGCCTATTTCTTAAAAAAGCTATCCACTGCCACAGCAGAATATCTAAGCATAATCTTTGAAAAATCTTTCAGGACCAGCTCCTTGCCAAAACTATGGTCACAAGCCACGGACATCCCCATCTTCAAAAAGGGAGACACCAGCCTAGTTAAAAATACAGACCAATCTCCTTATGCTGCATCACCTGTAAAGTCATGGAATCAATTATTAACCAACCCATTATCCTCCACTTAGAGACAAACAACCTACTTTCCAATAAACAATTTGGTTTCAGAAAAAAAACTATCCTGTAATCTGCAACTCTTACCCTGCAAAAACATATGGACTACACAACTCAATCAGGGCAAAACAATAGACGCAATTTACATAGACTTTTGTAAAGCCTTTGATTCAGTGATACATGACAAACTACTCCTAAAACTAAAATCTTATGGTATCTCTGAACAACTGCACAACTGGATAGAAGCATTCCTGTCAAACAGACAATAAATGGTCAAAATTGGGAGTGTCCTATCAAACTTTGTACCTGTCAATAGTGGTGTCGTCCAAGGCAGTGTTCTAGGACCAACTCTTTTCATACTCTACATAAATGACCTATGTGATCATATTAAGAGCAACTGTGTTCTCTTACAAAACATTTGCTAGACCAAATACAACTCATCAGTTTGGAACCCACATTACGTATCTGATATTAGCACAGTTGAGAAAGTCCAGAAATATTTCACAAGAAGAGTTTTCCACTCCTCTACTCATTGTAGAATACATTATGCCACCAGACTTGAAATTCTAGGCCTAGAAAACCTTGAATTATGCCATCTTCACTCTGATGTAAGTATAGTATATAAAATCATACATTGCAATGACTTACCTGTCAATGAATACTTCAGCTTCAACCATAACAATACAAGAGCAAACAATAGATACAAACTCAAGGTTAACCGCACCAAACTTGATTGCAGGAAATACGACTTCAGCAACAGAATGGTCAATGTCTGGAATACTCTACCTGACTCTGGTTTCTTCCCCAAACCCCAAAAACTTTAACCTTAGACTGTCTACTATTGACCTCACCCCTTTCCTAAGGTCTGTAGGGGGGCATGCATAAGCGCATCAATGAGCCTACCATCCCTGTCCTATTGTTTCTTTTATTTTTCTTATATGTACCCATTTCATGTCTTCATAACTATGTATATACTTATACCTATTATCTTGTAAGCGACTGACAAATCTAAATAAATACATAAAATAAAATATAAATAAACTGTTGAATTATCTTCTTGTAGATGTAATGGAGTGAGCTCCCATTACTTGTGCCAGCTTCTGCCAACCTAGCAGCTCGAAAACATTCACACAACTGTTGCAGCATCCCCGTGGTCATGTGATCAAAATTCAGACCCTTGGCAACTGGCTCACATTTATCACAGTTGCAGTTTCCTGGGCTCATGTGATCACCTTTTGTGACCTTCTGACAGCACAGTCAATGGGGAAGCCAGATTCACTTAACAATTGTGCAACTAACTTAACAATTGCAGTGATTCACCTAACAACAGTGGGAAGACAGGTTGTAAAATGGAGCAAAACTCACAAATTGTCTTGCTTAGCAGCAGAAATTTTGGGTTCAACTGTGATTGTAAGTCAAGGACCACACATTTAATTCTTTTTATTCCAGAATTAGATTTCCATGGTTTCATTTATAGACTTTTATTGAAAAGTGCAACCCATTTATCTTCAAATATAGTCCTAATCCAGCTATACAGCCATGTACAGTAGAAAATAACATCTGAGAGCCTTCCTGCCCAGTGCTGACATGGGCGACACTAATGTTCTTGTTCATGTGGTGTTTATTAACTCTCCATTCCCATCTGATACTAGATCATGTGTTTTCACTAGGAACAATGTTTCAATAATTGTGGTTTCCATTTCCACAGAGATTTTCAAGAATGAAACCACCACGGATAATGAGGATTGAATGTACTCATACAGCTAATTAATGACAATACCTTATTCCTATTTGAAGGAACTATACTGTTATGGACTTCTGCTGTATGACCAAGGTATTTCTCTTTGGAAGAAATTTAGATGCCTTATCCAGTGGTGGGTTTCAACTGGTTCACACCACTTTGGTTGAACTGACTGTTCAATTGCTGGCTGGCCCCTCCCCTCCTCACTCCTCCCTTTCCAGCAGTCCCCACGTGGCTTGTTTTGGCTCCCAGGTAAGTTCAGGGAGGCCTACTAGGCCCAAAACTGGACGTGGGGGCAGTGCCTCCCTGCGGCCCATTTTTGTTCCCAGGAGGGTGCATGAGGCCGAGTGCTGCCTGTCACACACCCCTGGCCACGCCCACCATAGCCATGCCCACTCAGCCAATCATTAGGGCAGAGAACCAGTTGTTAAATTATTTGAATCCCACCACTGACCTTATCCCGTTTTACCATTATTTGAGCTGTTTAGTTATTGTCAAGAGACAATAAGATTTCCTTTCATGGCTTTGTTTTGTCTGGTTGATGATGCTTCCTTGCACATAATATTTCTATTGTTCTTGTTTATAAGTTACATTAATTTGAGCAGTTTTATTTCTTTTTGTTTTTATATGTTTAATTCACTTTGAAGAAAAAACCATTCTTGCACATAAAGACTGGGTAAATGTAAAAAAATACATTTTAAATACACAATTTGGCTGTAGATATTTATGAAATTCTCCAAGAGATTTGGAGTCTCAAATTACCTGATCTCATTTATTTTTACATTATTTATTAATCAAACTTATACAGCCATCTTTCTCTTGATACATGGCTCTGTGGGGCATACAATAGTACATTTAACAAATTCTCATTTATTATAAATTCTCATTCTGTCAATCAGAAAATATCACATTGTCTGTGCCTTTGGGAAAAAAACTCTTAGATAAATTTGATGACTATTGAAAGCCTAGTTTTCTTTTTCAAAGATTATAAAATCACATTAACTCATAATATATTGAAAATTACACTGAGTTTTTACTTGTTTATTTCTTGTGTTGTTTTTTTTCTTTTTCCTTTTTATTTCTTGTGTTGTTATTTTCCCTTTTTTCTTCATGTGTTCTAAGTTGTTCATTTTTATTTGAAGTTTTCTTGAAAATGAAGTAATAAAACACAGCTATCTGATATTCTTCATGGTTTTAACAATATTTCTTTCACTAACAACCAAAAGAGAAGGGGGGCGATTAAGATGGAGAAGGGGGTGGCTGCATTGAGATAAGAACAAACTCACAGTAAATTAAAACAGAGAAGAAATCGTTAGAGAGGGAAAGAATGAAACAAAGAGAAACATTGCTGTGAGATTTAGAAAAGGGAAGAAAATCTGTGGTGTGAAAACAGCTGCTCCTCACCTACCCAGCAAAGACTAATTTGATTTTCAAATGAAAGAAGAGATGTCTACAGTTATTTGTACCACTAGTATTCCTTTGTGTTCAACAGCTCTTCTGCTCTTACTAGGGAATGTAAAACAGTCCTCCTTAAGTCATAGATAATTATTGGGGGAGGGGGACACTATTTTTTTGCCCAGGAAATAGAATAATTTAATAATTCGGCAACATCTTTAGTTTTCAGATTTTGTCCAAATGTTGCATCTGGCATTTATTCACATCTAATATGATATGATGTGATGTGATACAATACAATATGATACAATAAAATACAATACAATATAAAATACAATGTGTGTGTGTCTATGTATTTATATTTACAACTAATTTTATCAATACTGTTAGGAATGATGGTCACCTAACAGTTGGGTTGGCAATATATAAACCAGGATAGTCATTTAATATTGTTGTATCTTTAAGAGAATGTTGTAATTGTGATTGGCTGAGGTTCCTCCAACGGCCATAAGATGGAGCCAGAAACCTGGTTTGTTCTTTTTTGCTTTCCTTTTTTTCCTTTTGCCTGATCAACATTCTGCTTGAATTGCCATGAGTCTTGCAACTATTCGCAAACTCCATTTACTGAACTTTAAGATACTGGTAAAGAAAAGGATTTTGTTTTTGGATTACCCCTGGACTGATTATTTTGAATGCTAACTGCTTTAACTGCGTATGATTTGGACTGTTTGTTGGACTTTGTTTACCCGTTTACAGGAAGTAAAACTTATATCTTTTTGCTGGTTGTGTTTTATTCATCACCACTCTCAGTATATTTCCCCGAGTGCACTCATTCTCCTAATGGGGAATACCTCAACAAATACTTCTGTACATTTAAAGAGATGGGCAGCTGCAGAAATAAATAAATGCACACACACACACCCACACTCACTCACTCACTCAGTGCAGGTTATCCAGTTATGTGAATTTGAGGACAGTTCTTAAATAATGGTTTATTTAATGTTGACAAGAATATATTCCCCCCATAAATTTACTACTTAGTAAATGTTGCATATTTGGTGCACATAGGAATTATCCTATGGAAAAAAATACTTCAGCATTTTCACAGTAGAGCCACAGCACCCCTGTGTGAAACACTCTTTGTCTTATTTGAATAATACTCTGACATTTTTATGGCTAAAATGTGCTTTATTGTTTAGTTGTCTGTATCTTATATGTAACAAGACTTTTGGCTAAATAATGACAAAAATAGTAAGTTCTCAATAACACTAGAGAGTCAAAGAAGTGGAATGAAAAAGCTATTAACCAATAAAAAGAGACAGTAAATGAAATCTTAGCTTTGAAAAAGAAATAAGAATAAGAATGTGATTCAGAATAACCCTACTTGGATTCTGTATAATGAAAGGGAAAACAAACTGAAATTCTGGTAGACTTTCCGTTAATATGTAAATTCTGTTAATATGCCCTACAACAAAAAAATAGAATGCCAAATGCACTTATTGTGTTTGATTCCTGATCTGACCTACCTTGAAGCTTTGAATCACTGGAAGCTTTCAAGAAGAGACTGGGCTGCCTATCTGTATAAAATGGTGTATGTTCTGCTTGGGCGGGAGGGGGGAGGTTGGACTAGATGACCTACAAGGTCCCTTCCAACTCTGTTAATTCTGAAAATAACTAACAATAAGGGACTATTTTGATTAAACATTTACAGGTTTCACTGCAATTGGTAATATGTTAACATGAATTTGCTGAACAAGTTAACAAAATATTTCCACCAGTTTGCTTGTTAAATAAATGAAGTCAAGAGTAAAGTTATATGAAGCTGAACATTCTATTTTTGTAATTAGAAAAGAGTACATTAACTCTATTTTTCCTGGTGATTCAATGGGGATGGAAAAAAAATAGGACTGACTGTTAAATAACAATCTCAGGTTATGGTACAATTTCTTACAGACTCTTGCTGAACTGGGACCGATTCAATATCATGTCTATCCTGTATTACTTTAACTACAGAACAAATGCACACTGATTATTGCAATGATATCATATATATTATGATATCCATAAACATTAAACAATTCAGTACAACATAAATAAGGTGTTTGTCCTAGGCGAACATAAGGTTATCTTAAACATTTTAAAAAAAGAATAAGAACAGAAAGCAGTTTCTTAAACTTGTTTTTAAAAAGCAGGATTTATCACGCTTAGATTTTGGATCCCAAATATCCAGAAACCTATCAGGCTGAACCCAAGGGCAGGATCAAACGCATCATCAGTTTGGAGCCACTATACTCCCACAAGAGATCTAAGTCCAATTCCTCATGAATTACAACTGATGAAATTCACTGACTGTGATCTAGCACCAATCTGCCTTGGCCATCAGTAGATCAGATTCTTGTTTATAGGTAGCATGAATAAACTTGCAGTACTTTTAAACTCTATTTCAACTCCTGGTTTCTTATGTCTGACAATATCTTCCCCATTAATTTCAATAACTTTTCCCACAATGGATGCTGGGGAGAAAGCAAGATATTGTACAAGTTTAAGATCCTCTCCTGATCTCTTGCTAAGGCCATGTCACACTGCCCAACGGATGCAAAAAGGACGGAACGGATGAGCAAAATGTTCCATCCGTTGTTGTCCGCTCTCAAAAGGGGCAAAAATTTGCATAAGCAGAGCGGATAACACGGAAAGGAACGGACGTGGGGAGGACGCAGAGCGAATGTATAGAGGATGCAGAGCAGATGTATAGAGGATGCGTAGAGGATGCAGAGCGGATGCGTAGAGGATGCAGAGTGGATGCGTAGAGGATGCAGAGCGGATGCAGAGTGGATGCAGAGCGGATGAGCTGCATCCGCTTTCATCCTTTCTCCATCCATGCTACTAACGCTGTGCGTCCGTTCTGCTTCCTCCCTGTGTCCGTTTACCGCTGGAACGGATTTGAGTTGTGCGGATGTACAGCGGATGCCTAGCAGATATAGCAGATGCGTAATGGATGCAGAACGGATGTCCCCCATATGCCTAGAGGATGCAGAATGGATGCATTGGATACATTTTCCGCTCAAAAGTTTTGGGCAGCTCAAAACTTTCTGAGCGGATGAAACGCCAATAAACGGATGCTGGACGGATAGAGAGGAAGCAAAACGGAGGCAGTGAGTACATCGTGTTTTCGATCGGATAGCAAGCTTTTTTGTCCGTTTTACATCCTCTCTGCATCCGTTGGTGCAGTGTGACATGGGCTTAACCTGCTTCATATATGATGCAGGAACTATAAATGCTTCTACCAGTATTAGCTACAAATGTGTCCTTCTTATTCTTTATTTTTTATAATATATAGATTTGGGGCATTTTTCCTATTTCAGAAAGGGAACCCTTTGCAATAAATTTGGCTTAATGACTTTTGAGTGTTATGATTAAAAGGAGAATTTTTTTTTAAAGCAAGCATAAGACGGCTGTTACAAAACAGGGATATCAAATTAAACCAAAACATATTAATGTAGTATAAAATTCTACTGAAAAGGGATACATTTGGAGTTCTAGGGAAAAGAAGTGGAGAAAGTTCCATAGGATTTTAAAAAAACTCTTCAGTTTTTGTGTTTTTTTTTTAATACATCTGGAAAAAAACAACTGAGATTCCAGCTGAAACTCTCAGAGCAGACTTTTTGAGATTACTCATTGGCAAAATACATATTTTTACCTTCCAGAAAGAACATACTATTTCTCACTGTAAATCAAATCATAAAAGAACATAATTTCTCGCAATGGCCTTGATCACTCAGGATGAATTACACATGTATTTTTATAACACTTTTCAATAGAAGCTTTTCACACATTTAGAAAAGTAAAGAAACAGTAATGATGAGGAATCACAGAAAACTCTCTTCCTACTGTATTAGGAAGTTCCCCACCAGGGAATTCCATAAATCTAAGGCCTACAGCTTTGAAAGTTATAGAGAAAAATATATTTCCTCTCATACTTGCTACACTATGAAAGGAAAAATAGAGAATAAAGCAAATGATCATGAGAGATGTTGTATTCATTCTCCTAATAAAATAGCATGCTTTTGAGAATAATTGATCATTCTCATCTAACAATCGGAACATGTACTTGAGTTGTACTGTTAATTATACTCAACTGTGCTCAGTATGCATAGATTAATAATAATGCTACAAAGTGTTTGTATAATTTTTGTATCAGTTTTTGGTATCAACATAACTGGATATATTATGCCTGAATGACTTACTCAATTGTAAGAGTCAGTGTTTTTTGCATTTTTTTTTTTTTAGGGGGCGTGCATAAGCGCACCAACGTGCCTACCATCCCTGTCCTATTGTTTCATATATATATATATATATATATATATATATATATATATATATATAT
>BLBF01000031.1:16979925-17000933 GCA_015471245.1 Laticauda colubrina | reverse complement strand
ATATATATATATATATATATATATATATATATATATATATATATATTCTTATATGTATCCACGTATTCATAACTATATTTTTACTTATACCTATTATCTTGTAAGCAATTGACAAATAAAATAAATAAAATAAAAAATAAAATCTTTTCTTAAAGTGATTTTTTCTCACCATCTCACTCTCTACTCCTCCACTTAAGCATAGAGCTTTCCAAATTTCCTCCCAACTCTAAAGCACTTCATCCATGTGTTTTCCAACAACCCATTATTCTAGTTTTATGTACATTAATTCACTTGGCATACACTTCTAAGAAGCAAGAAAATGTTATCTATAGATCAACTTCCAGAATAATGCCATTTCTATCCTAAGAAATGTAGCTAGCTAGGTGCCACTGAGTCTGGCTGAATCCTCACTATTTTATCTTTTTTTCTAGCAATAAATGGCAGCTCTTCCAAACGCAATCCTGAAAGAATCTTTTTTTGTCTAAACATAAGATGTAGCAAGAAAACTGTACCACACTTAATACAGAATTAAAGGGAGTCTTTGGACTTCAGACACTTGGTTAGCAACCTTTCTAATTTGCTGCAGTGCTGAACAAGGGGTACTTACGTCTGGTCCTCAGAGTTCCAGGTGTAACACCATCACTGTGCTCACCTGATCACTGTTTCTGACATTCCCTAATGGCTTCCTACAAGGAAAGTCAATGGACAAGCCAGGAAGAAGTCGAAGTCACATGAGGGCCTTGCTTAGTGAACTGAACAATCCTAGCTTAACTACAGCAACTGGAACCACCATCACTAAGCAATGCAGTCACATAACATTGAACTTTACAATTGTCACTTACTGACAGCAATTCTGGCTCCAATTGCTGTTGCAACCTGAGGACTACCTATATTTGGAAAGTATTCCTTCAATGCCCCTATTGGAGGAGTATAACATATTAAAATATAACTTATGACAAACTAAACAAGGGAGAAGGCATGATGTTGCTTTTGGGCTCTTGCCTGATTTTGCCAGAGACAGGGATTTCTGAGGATCAATGGAGAACTGTTAGTGATTCTAAAGGTGTCCCAGGACCAAACAGAAAAAGGACACTCATTTGCGTACCTTCACTAGTAGCGGCATTCTTTTGAGTCTTGGTTGGAGTGTGATCTGTACTTGAACTCACGTCGGATGAGATGCTTGAGCTGCCTTTACCTGCAAAGAAAGATCGGAACTTTAAAAAAACCCTTTATGATACTTCAGGTAACAAGGTTTTAATTATCACCAAATATCTGGTTTCCAAAATTAGATCATAAAGCCCATTCTGGAAATCTAAAATACAGAAGGAAAAGGCTCTTAAGAGCCATAGCACAGAACTGTAAATATTTTTATAAACATTATTAAAATTCTATGCATAAAATAAACATTAAAAAACACAACAGGAAAAACATATAAACATATACAAATAAAAAAATCAAATAAAAATATGGTCTACTTCTGCACTTCATTTTCCTCATAGATCCATTAACCATTTCTTATTCTTCTAGATTGTTGTAATCACTACATTTTCCACAACCTCAGCCACCTGTGAGACAAACTGATTTGCTGTGGAATTTCAAACCCAGTTTATGGTACAATACAACATTTCGACATATGAAATTCAAGATTTTAAAAGAATGAGATCACAAGCATCCAGATGAAAATCATTCATTTATTAATTCTAAAACATCATAGTGAGTTAAAGTTTTCATTGTCTTTTCTTATTTTAAGTTGAAGGAAGCTAACTTGATGGGAAAAGGAGTTCATAGAATGGGTGTTATCATAAAATCCTCTGTTTAAAAAAAGCAGAACATCAAAATGTCTGCCAAAAAATAGAGTTTTGCTCTCCCTCCAAAAAAAAGTTACCACCCTAAACAGCACTGTGCAATATGGACAAGAAAGGTAGGGGAAAAATTAAGAACTATGTTGCTTTTTTTAAATCTCATTTCAAATTTGAAAAAAAAAAACATTTTGGTTTTATGTAGGATAGGTGCTTTAAGACCATACATTTCAGTAACATCTGATACAGATTCCAGAAGAAGAGATTGCAAGTCTTTTATCTAAGTCGTAAATACAAGTGGCATTCTGACTGTGTCAATTACCACTTGAAAGATCCAACAACACAACAGACAACAACTATAATGCTCTCTTCCATATAACCTAGGCACCAAAAGTCTTCTAAAAAGACAAAAAAACCAGCGTCTTTTTAAATACTAGAAGACAGGAAGATAATGTATTTCTGTGTTCACAGCTTACTTTAGAAACAGAAAAAAGTATTTTCATCATCCAAGTCAGAAATCTGTATTTGGGGGGAGAGGTAAAGAGAGAGAGAAATTGGTTCCTATTGGGAGAACAGACTGCTCAATCCCCACCTTGCATTGATTGAAGCAATTTACATCTCCCCAATAACATAGCTTGAAGGGACCTCCTGCTCAAGGAGGAAATCCTATAATATTTTATCCAATCTCTTCTTGAAAATCTCCAGTGTTGGAGCACCTCTGGATTCTGGGAAGAGAACAAATATTAAAAGAAACAAAAACTATGGCACAGTTCAAAAATAAGACAGACAGACAGACAGACAGACAGATAGATAGTAAGTACATGCCTAGAATTCCACTTCAAATGGTTGAGACTATAACCAGGCAATGGGGCTTGCTTAACCTCCTGGCCCTATGCCTGTGGGAATATCCAAGTCTTGATCACCTTACAAAAGGCCAACAAGTTTAAGGCTATTTAGATCTTGGGAGATGGGGGGTGGGAGGATAATTTTTCCACAAGAGAAGACAGTGCATTGATAAGTGTAAGAAATTCTGTGGGCCAATATATTTTGTAAGAAATTCAGAAAGCAGATTAATACTATTCAGCAATGTCTGTTACAAGCCGTGGCGATGTATTTACAATGATGTCATTGCACAAATGATATGTATATGTAATGATACAATGTCTGATGCAAACACACAAATCATATCATTTGCATGATGGTGTTATCATAATTTGTTTCCCTTGAAGTTGCTTCTGATGCCAGTTACTGTATATTCCAGATCCCTTGGAAAAATGTCATCCTATTTCCTCTTGTTCCTAATCCAAATCAAAGTGACATAAGTAACATAAAACTAAGAAGTAAGGTAACATAATAAGATGAGTCTTGACATCAGGCCTAGTTGTAAATCTTGACTCTCCAGACACCTAACCTCTCTGTCACGACCACGCAACACAAAAGTCCAATGGAACTCCACTGATGGCTTGATCGAGGAGGGCGATTCAAATTCACCAGCAACGATCCTGTACAATATACATGCAGGGTGTATTAAGAGAGCCTTTTTATTATGGCAATGTTAATGTGGCTAATGGTGGAGTAATTAGGCTACTGGAATTAATGATTAATGTGATTAGGTCATAAGGGGTAATAATGGATAATGGTGGGTAATAAGGGGGAAATTACTATAAATACAGGGTTCCATTGAACTCACTTTAGAGCTGACTTTAATTTTATTTGCTTGACTGTTTTCGTAGTGTCCTTGCAGATGAAAGAATTAAAACTTTTTGTTTATCAAAACAACGAGGATTTTGTATTTTCATTGATCCACGCATTTGACCTTCAGAGCGATTGAGAGGAAAGTCAGCTCTCTACTCCATTATCTCTTTATGATATCATGGCTGAAGGTAGCAATGTGGGTGGGGGTTTGGCAGACGTTTCAGAGATGGGGGCGGATGCTGCAGTTGGCAGAGCTGAAGTGTTTCCTGATCAACCCTCAACCCAATTGGATGATACTGTTTCCCCCCTTGAAAGTATGCATTCTGATAATGCAAGGCATGAGAAGGATTCTCAAGGCGTGGTACAGCCGGAAGTCAAGACTGGAGTTGAAGGAAGATACTATGGCGATGGCTTTGCAAGAGAAGCCTCCCACCTTTGTGCTGATGGCTACCGGAATGTTTGACAAATGGCAGGAACATCAGATTGCTGATGAGGACAAGTTGAGCACTTCCACCACCAGCTTAAATGCTAGTACTTTAGAACTGCTTTGTGTCAAGTATGGTGAACTGAGCATTCGACGCTCTACACCCCGGAATAGTTGGGAAACTCCAGGGCAGGGAATTAGAACTGAGGACACATCCTTTTTCAGTTCAAGTACAAGAGAAAGTAGGGATTTGAGTAGGAGGTCAGAGGGAGAATTTTCTGCAGAGGTAGATAAATCATTAGCAGAAGTGGTAGGAATATCGGGAGCTTGCAGAAAAATTTCTAAACCAGTAGGCTCCAGAGTAGACTGTAGAGAGGGGCATATGGGGAGTAGGCAACCAGTCTTATCCTGGGGTCTATCTGGGGCATCTGGATATTGGCCCCAATGCATGGTTTGGGGACCGCTTCCGATAAACACATCATTTGATGGGAACTCTGACAGGCTGGCATTATTTTTAAGCCAAGTTGTGAACCACCTGGAGTTCTATTCAAACTGCTACCCATCGCAGTGGTCTATCATAGTCACTATAATGGCAGTCTTAACAGGTGACGCTGCCGATTGGGTGGCAGAATTGCACAGTGTGCATGCAAATAAATTGATTGATGTTGGATTATATTTGGATGCATTTAGGGTTCAGTTTGAAGATAGGTCTAGGATTCATCAGTATGAAGAAGTGCTAATGTCATTAAGGCAGGAGGGCAGATCTGTTGTAGAATATGTAAGAAATTTTTGAAAGTTGGCAACTAGGTTGTGCACCTGACCTGAAAGATTATTGATTAGGGAGTCTAAGTATGGTTTAGATAAGGCATTGAGGCAAGCTTGTCTTTACAGGGGGGGGGGACAGAAACTGAGGAAATGGTGTAAAACGGTTGTAGAATTGGATGTTGGGTTACGGCAATTTCGCCCTACATTCGAAGGCCCCAGAAAACAAAATAAGAGAGCATTAACAGCAAGAGGAAAGATGGGAGAAGAGGGTAAAGGTAATGGTAGAGGAAGAATGTTGATGAGGTGTTTTTGGTGTCAAGGTTTAGGACATCAGGCGATAGAGTGTCCATCTTTAGCAACTGATTATAGAAAGCAAGTAGCTAGGGTTCCTGGCCCCACTAGTAGTAATGTACAAAGGAGTGGTATGGCACATGGTACAAGAAAAGGGTTGGGTAGCTCTGAAAAATCTCAATGTGTGTCACAAAAGGTGGATACAGATGTGATGTCGAGTGGTCGTGAGAGGAAGACACATGATGCCCAACCACCCAGAGTAGTCTTGGGGTTATATGATAGCAGAGAGGACAGTCCGGAGGAGGAGGATTTGGTGAGTAATCCTATACGACCATTTATTATACCAGTAGTATTGGAGAATCAGATTAAGAAAAATAAGAGGTCAGTATGGAGCATTAATTGACACCAGATGTACGAGATGTTTAATCAGTAAACGGGTAGTTGATGAATTGGAGTTATCAGTGGAGGATTTGCCCACATCTGTGTGATTTGAGCAAGTGGATAGCTCATTATTGGGTGTGGGTCCTGCCACTGTAATGACAACCCCTATAAAGCTGGAGATAGGGAGTCATTGGGAGTCTTTATGATTTATTGTGGTACCAGACATGTGGGAGGCGCTCATTTTGGGTTTAGTATGGTTGGACAAATGGAAACCCATGATATGGTGGGAAGATGGGTTCCGGAAGTTACGAATTGTAGTTGGCCCTATGCCTCCTCCCTACATGCAAAATAGGGAAGCTATAACAGCTGTGATTGAATTAGAACCAATACCCTATCCTGATGTATATAAAGATTTGTCACATGAATTTAGTGAAAAAGAATGTGAAATATTACCACCACATAGAACAACGGATTGTGCGATTGATTTGATTCCTGGGGCAAAGTTTCTGAAACCAAGAATGTATGTCATGATTCCAAAGGAGATGGAGGAAATGAGAAAATACATCAATAAGAATCTGGCTCGTGGGTTTATTCAACCAGGGAGATCACATATGGCTGCCCCTGTTTTGTTTTGTGAGAAAAAAAGATGGTGGATTACACCTATGTGTTGATTTTGGTGGGCTCAATGCCACGAAAATGTATACCCCTTACCGTAAATCAACGATTTGTTAGCAATGTTAGCAACTGGCCATTATTTCACTAAATTGGATTTACGTGAAGCTTACTATTGAGTTTGGATTAGAGAGGGGGATCAGTGGAAAACTACTTTCAATTGCCCCCTTGGAAGCTTCCATTTTAACGTTATGCCATTTGGGTTGCAGGAAGCACCTGCCATCTTCATGCAACTTATAAATGAAGTATTGCAAGAACATTTATATCGCGGCATTTTAGTATACTTAGATGACATCCTGATTTACACTGAAACAATGGAAGAACATGTAGCATTGGGGTGAATTGTTCTTAAAAAATTACTTGAGGTTAAGTTGTATGTGAAACTTTCAAAGTGTGAGTTTTATTGCACGTTGTTAGATTAATTGGGGGTATAGAATATCAAATAAAGCATTAGAGATGGATCCCAATAAAGTAGAAGTTGTAGTCAACTGGGAAGCCCAAAAACAAGAAAGCAGTTACAAAGTTTTCTAGGCTTCGCAAACTTTTACCAGCAGTTTATTCCCAAATTCGCATAAATTGCATTACCATTGACAGAATTGTTAAAAATGAAACCCCAATTGCCCAAACCAAGGCCTAACCAATCCATTGGGTGGTCAGAAGAATGTCAGCAAGCGTTGGAGAGTTTAAAAGCCTTATTCCCTCAAGAGCCCATTTTAAAACATCCCGATACTACTAACAGTTTTATAGTACAAGCTGATGCAAGTGATGTTGCTGTTGGAGCTGTTCTACTGCAATACAACATGGAAGGAAAGTTACAACCATGCGCCTATACATCACAAAAATTTACAACTACAGAGCGAAGATGGGCTATTTGGGAGAAGGAGGTGTTCACTGTAAAATGGGCACTTAGTACATGGCGATATCTATTACAAGGATTAAAGTACAAATTCAAAGTATGGACAGATCATAAAAATTTGCAGGCTCTAAAAAAGCCGAGAAAACTGTCCCCTAAACAAGTGAGGTGGGCTTTGTCTTTTAAATGTTTTGATTTCCAACTGTGATATGTTCCTGGAGGTAAAACATCATGGCAGATGCATTATCTTGACTACCCCAATACAATTTATGTAAGGATGAGGTTATTTAACCTATGATCGATACAGGAACGTTGCCCGAACAAATTAAGATATTGAACATAAAAGGGATGAGCAAGGAGGACTTAAAGGATACTACAGAAAAGGGTGTCTGGATAAAAAATAATAAAGATGGTTGTTTGTATAAAGATGGATTGGCTTGGAGAGGAGACAGAACATATGTTCCATTGATTTGTCGAAAACAGGTGTTGGCCCAATGTCATGATGTTCAAGAGGCAGGGCACTTTGGATTTCTGAAAACCTTGCATTTGGAAAGGCGGCAGTTCTGTTGGTCACATATAAAATCAGAAATTGAACAATACATTAAGGAATGTCCTGCCTGTGTTACTGCAAAGCCAAGGGTTGGAAAACCTTTGGGACTATTACAAATTGTCTCAGATCCCAACCAGCCATAGCAAGACATAGCCATGGACTTTATTGTAGAATTGCCAAGCAGTAAAGGATACATGGTAATCTGGACTATCATAGACTTGTTTTCAAAACAAGGCCATTTCATACAGTGTAAAGAATTGCCATCAGCAACAAAATTAGCAGATTTATTCATACAACACATATACCAACTACATAGGACACCCAGGAGAATAATTTCAGATAGGGGCGTGCAATTCACTGCATGGTTTTGGAGAGCATTTGTATGTCTCTTAGGCTCTTCGCAAGGTCTTAGCTCTGCATACCATCCTAGCACTAACGGCACGGCTGAATGAACCAATGTGATGAGAGATATTTGCGATCATATGTATCTTACCAACAGCGGGAATGGGATGATCTGCTTCTATTTGCTGAGGTAGCATATAATAATGCTTTACATGAAAGCGCAGGGTGTTGCCCATTCCAAATAGTAAATGGGGTAGAGTTTGTTCCAATGCTTGATTTACAGTGTGATGACACGCATCCTATGAGTGCTAAAACATGGTTGAAAAAAGTACAGGATAATTGGGAAAAAGTAAAAGAGACTCTCAACATAACAGCACAAGAATACAAACAACAGGCATACAACAGCATAAACCATTCCAAGCCGGCGATTATGTTTAGTTAACAACAAAATTAAACCTAAATAGTAGGAAACTAGGGCCAAAATATATTGGACCTTTCCAGATTACTAAAGTGATTAACCCCGTCACTGTCTAACTAAAATTACCACCACGATTACAATGAATGCATCCTGTGTTTCATGCTAGTTTATTGAAGCCTATAGGACACAATAATATACCTAGGACTGAGGAACCTATTATATCTAGGGGTTCTACCTATGCTGAAATTGATAAAATTTTAGATTCTCATATACACAGAAAAATATTGCAATATCTGGTGAGATGGAAGGGATATCCTGAAGCAGATGCAATATGGGTAAAAGAATCAGACGTGTGTGCAAATAGATTTCTAAGGCAGTTTCATGCCAAGTATCCAGATAAGCCTACACCGCAATAGTGAACTAAGTATTAATATACTGTATATTGTTTTATAGACTAGATCCTGGTAGAGGGGGCCACCTGTCACAACCACGCAACACAAAAGTCCAACAGAACTCCACTGATGGCTTGATCGAGAAGGAGGGCAATTCAAATTCACCAGCAACGATCCTGTACAATAAACATGCTGGGTGCATTAAGAGAGCCTTTTTGTTACAGCAATGTTAATGTGGCTAATGGTGGAGTAATTAGGCTACTGGAATTAACGATTAATGTGATTAGGTCATAAGGGGTAATAATGGATAATGGTGGGTAATAAGGGGGAAATTACTATAAATACAGGGTTCCATTGAACTCACTTTAGAGCTGACTTTAATTTTATTTGCTTGACTGTTTTCGTGGTGTCCTTGGAGATGAAAGAATTAAAACTTTTTGTTTATCAAAATGAGGATTTTGTATTTTCTTTGATCCACGCATTTGACCTACAGAGCGGTTGAGACTCTTATTCAGGAGACTGTTTATTTAGCAGAAATTTCTCATTTATTTATTTATTTTTATTATAGACAAGAATTAAGCATACTTCAGTGTACAGAAAAGTTTTTTTTCCCTTAGTCCGCTATATGTTCCAGGTTTTGAATTTCATTTTTATCTTCCTACTTTTTGAACATCTGAGATGCTTAGCTCTTCTCTTCATGCAAAGACATGAAGACATCTGCTCTTTATTAATATAATTTTATTTTTTGTTTTCTGAGACTGCTGGTTCCTGCCCTGCCGGCTCCATTCCTTACATTTACTATACAGTTTTAGACATCATCATCACCAGCAGAAGTACCATTATGCACAAGGGAAAATGTACATCACCTTTACAGTATAACTTAATGCTAGGATACCATTTTATATGCTGCCCAACATATGGTTCTCATGAAACCCTCTGTTGAAAAAATACTGTAAACTATACTAAGTAAAAACATCCCACCCTTACTCTATGAGAACACCTGAAAACAGATGGAAATATTCTCTGAAGTCAAGACAAGGAAGAACTGTCTGGTGCCAGTCTCAGATAGATCTCTGATGCCTAATTTACACCTACTTAGAAGAAACTAAAAAAAAAAAGAGTGAGAAAGGAAGATGATTTTCCTTCTGCACTGCAGACCAAGATTTATTCTGCACAAGACTTAGAAGTATATGCTCTGAAGGGTTCTCTGTAATGGAAAATATAGCATTTTGGCAGATGTTAGGTTTCTTTACAATGACATTTTTTATGTTGGAAGCTCACATATTCCTATATGTTAAGCACCATCACTAAACACAATCACAGTAGTGCAGCTTGTAAGCCTGCTAGAATAGTTAAGAATTTTAGATTTCGGTTTTATTTGTAAAAAAAAAAAAAGACGACGACTCTTTTAATTAGTGTGCAAAACTAAATCGCAATATTTTTGAAACAGGAAGAATGTTTGCTTTTCAATTACTTAACTATAGATGCAACAATTACTTTTCTGCTTGCCCTAAGCTCCTCTGTTGAGTTGGATAAAGGTAAGAATAAACAGAAGTTGAATTTTGAAAGAAGGAAATAATTCAGTCTGGGTCTTGTCTGGTTCTCATGATAAACTGATATTGTTTTTTCAGGTTTATTCTATTTCAGTGTTTAATTCAATGTAATTCAGTTGTTTGCATCAAGCTTAAACTAATGGATCTTTGGCTGGTGGTAAAAGAAAACATGGATCACACAACTCTCACTCCAACTTATGATAGATGAGCTGCCACCTGGGATACATTTCTGCTTTAGATGATAGCATATATTATTTCACCTACTTTAAGCAGTAGCAAACCAAGCTTGCTTCGATGTCTTGATAATGAGCAATGAGATGAATAGAAAAAAAAATATTGCAGACTGACACAGAAGTCAAAGCAGCAAACATTTTTAAGAGTAATTAGAATGTATTTAAGCAACTAACAGGCAATCAGGAGATCACTGACAATCTATGGTAAGACATCACAAATTAACAGTTGGAGCTCAGCAGCTAGCAGGTCCATATATTTCATAAACACAGTTGAATATGGATCAACTAAAAGGCAGTATGGAAACTAAAAAGGATAACAATACATATATGCAAGAGAGGATAGACATGTAAATGTATACATCATTCAAAGCACTGCTTTGGAATAAAGATAAGATGCTTCCTAGATCTATCAGACAGAACTTTGTAATATGGATCTAAGCATTTCAGTCCTAAAGTTCCAAAACAAACCTTCTTCATATTCTTTGGAATTGAACCATCAACTGGCATATATAAAAAGAAGGGCTCTCTTTAAAGTTAGACACTGGCCTTCTTTTCTAATGCAAAAGATTTGATAAGTTTTGTCGTCCTGTTTCCAAAGAAATGGGAGCATTCAAATATGAGCTTAAATATGATTTATGGTATTATTCCCAGTTTTGTGAGAAACAAAATATTCTATTGGTTCTCTAATTTTCCTAAACAAGATAGAGTATTGGTATAGGTAGAGTAAACAGAAACAGCATTTTAGTTGAATAGAGATTGATGCAACAGTACTTGTCAACTGCAGCTATAAATAGGAAACTACTATAGAT
Source organism: Laticauda colubrina (assembly GCA_015471245.1). Taxonomy (NCBI): domain Eukaryota; kingdom Metazoa; phylum Chordata; class Lepidosauria; order Squamata; family Elapidae; genus Laticauda; species Laticauda colubrina. The sequence goes on along the minus strand of BLBF01000031.1, from coordinate 16,989,756 downwards.
CAGGTATCCCACATTTTTTTTTTGATTGCAAATCTTGAAATTAATTAATTCTAGATGATCAACATATGGAAGCTCCTGTACACTGGAAGAAAACTAATTACTTATTTTTATAAGCCATGAATCTTATCTAATTAATATACTTGAGGTACAGTATATGTTGGTACGGCATACAGGTAAATATTTTGTGAGTCAGGCATCTGAGGAAGCATATTTTCCAATTATAATAAATCAGTAGGTACCAACGTTTACAGCATAAATTAAAAGAAATATCTCTGCCCCTTGGCCCAGAAAATTGATTCATAATTTTATATATTAAAATAAAATATTGATTTATTTTTTCCTTCTTGTTACATAATTCATGCAAGCAACTGAAGGAAATAAGCATTCATCATGAAATCAACTTCACAGGCACAAATAATAAGGTATTTTATCCATGCACATACATATATGTTCAGTTTTATGTTTACACAAAGGGCAAAAGAGATAGATACAGGCATATATTATGGCTAGAGGGCAGGGAGAGACCACGCAGGAAGTTATTTTCTCCACTATAAAAACAACGCAAGACTATGATAGCTTAAATCCTCATGCATCATAAATTTTCTTAATTCAATGTCAAACTACATGAGAACCACTGCAACATTACAGCTTCTTTCTATTCCTTAAGCCCATGTCACACTGCACCAACGGACGCAAAGAGGATGTAAAACGGACAAAAAAGCTTGCCATCCATTTGAAAATGCGATGCATCTGTTGTGTACACACTGCGTACATGTTTCTTACGCTCTATCTGTCAAACATCCGTCTACTGCTATTTCATCCGCTCAAAAAGTTTTGAGCTGCACAAAACTTTTTGAGCGGATGAACTTTCCGCCACGTACGATATACATCCGCGACACATATGGGCAACAAATGTTCTACGTCCGTTGTCATCCGTTACACGTTCGCTGTATCCTCTCGGCATCCTCTGGACATCCCCTCAACTCACATCCGCTGCAGCTGAAAGCAGAAAGAGGGAGGAAGCGAAAGGTACATGAAACATCCACACAGCGTTAGTAGCACGGAAATAGAAAGGATGTAAGCAGATGCATCTCGTATATAAAGCATTAAAACGGACAAAACGTTCGTATATGGGACGTATCTTGGATATTTAGGATGTCTGGAGTATGCCAAGAGTATGTGGAAGGACACCTAGCGGAAAACCGACATTTCCAATAAAAAGGGGGAGGAAATCACCTGGATCTCACTATCAGTCCAGTAGCTGTGGTGTACAGACCTCTTCACCCTTGCTCTTGCTCTTCCACATCATCCATTGATCTCCACCATGGATCATCACACACTCCTTTTGGTAGCTGCCATCATTCAACACCAGAACCAAGCCCTCTTCAGACTGTTTCACCTTTTCTACGCAAGGAGAGAAAGGAGACGTCCAAGAGCTGTGTGGGTCCGACGATGGATCAGGAGAAGAGTGGAGTTTGGACTCCATGACAAGCTGATGGTGGAGCTGAGGAATGAAGACCCTCATGTCCAGTACTTCATGAGGATGCCACCAGCCATATTTGACAAAATTGTGGAGCGTCTGAGACCCAGGTTGACCAAGCCGAGCACCAACTTCCATCCCAGCCTGGACCCTGGACTGAAGGTGGCACTGACTCTGTGCCACCTGGCCTCTGGAACCACATACAGAAACATGCAGTATACCTGGAGGGTGCCACACAACACCATCAGCAAAGTGGTCAGAGAAGTGGTGCAGGCCATCATCAAAGAATACGTGGAGGAGCTCCTCCAGTACCCCTCCACTGAAGAAGGCTGGAGGAAACTTGCGGAACAGTGGTATCAGAGGTGGAACTTCCCCCACACCGTTGGAGCCATAGATGGGAAGCACATGGCCTGCAAAGCTCCAGCCAACTCAGGGTCCTCTTATCACAACTACAAGGGCTTCTTCAGTATCATCCTCTTTGCCATGGTTGATACTGACTACAAATTCATCTACATTGATGCTTCAGGCAACGGGTCAGCTTCAGATGGCCAGGTATACAACGCCAGTGACCTCAAGGAGGGGCTGGAACGCAACCTCATCATGGGTTTTCCAGATCCAGACCCCCTACCCAATGACACACAAGATGTGCCCTACTTCATCGTGGGTGATGACGCCTTCTCACTCAGAACCTACCTCATGAAGCCCTACACTTCCAGATACCTCACCCGTGAAGAGAGGATCTTCAACTACAGGCTGTCCAGGGCAAGACGGGTGGTGGAGAATGCCTTTGGCATCCTGGCCAACAGGTTCCAGGTACTTCTCACCACCATGCAGCATCACCCAGGAAATGTGAGGAGCATCATGGAAACTTACTGAATCCTGCATAATCTCATGCGCACCCGCTACCTAGTGTTGCAGAACAGGCTTGTGGACCGTCAACAAGGCAATGGGGACATGGAGCCTGGTGAATGGAGGCAAGGACGAAACCTGATAGACACTGTGGATGTACAAGGCCCCAACAGAGCTTCAGGTGAAGGGAAGAAGCAGCGCAACCTCCTGAAACACTGGTGCAACTCACCAGCTGGAGCAGTGGAGTGGCAAGACAGGATGGTAGATGGTTAATGGATGCTTCCTTTAGCCTTTCTCATAACACTGATGAGATTGTGCCATGTATGTTGAGTGGCCCTACAATGAATAGGGCATTAATAAAAAGCTTTGTTTATTTTGAAATGTGTTGATCAATAAATAAATTCTTATTGATAAAAAAGGGCCATATGTGTGGCAGCTGGGAGGGTGGACCATACAGTCCACCCTATGCTTGCACTGGAGCTTTATTAATCCCACAGCTATCTTTGCCCATCCCACAACTATCCTTACCTATCCCACAGCTATCCTTACCCATCCCACAGGTATCCTTACCCATCCCACAACTATCCTTACCCATCCCACAACTATCCTTACCTATCCCACAAGCATGCAGAGGCTTAACCATTTTTTCAAAGTTTTCACCAACACTTTATTAAGTAAATAAAATGAACCATGTGTGTGAAGCAAAGATAACCTTTATAAACAACTGTCTTAAGTAAACTGTATGACTTTATTAAAAAAGCAAAATGAACCAAGTAAAGTGTCTTTAAGCAAAGATAAGGTGAACAGTTAACAACTCAGTCTCTGGCACTATTCTCAGTCACTCTGAGGCATGTCCATGGTCTCAGCTGTCAAGCGGCCAGGAACTGTGGAGGTGGCTGTGGCTGGAGTGCTGGTCTGAGGCGCCATTGGGGTGCCTGGCCCCGAGAGTACAACAGGGGATGGTGTGTTCAGGAAGCTCTCAGAGAGCTGACTCAGTCCTGTGAGATTGCGAGGCCCTTCCCAAGGACCTGGGATGTCAGGCACAGTACTGAAGACAGATTTTTTGTTGAGGGGCTTGGCTGTGGGGTGGGGGAAGGAGGAGTGTAGTGGGGCTGTCTGGTCTGCAGCTGTGTGAGGTGAGGCGTCTGTGGCGTGCAATGTACCCGGGCCTGGACTGGGAAGAGCTGCCTCAGCTGTGGGAAGTCCTGGTACTCGTAACCTTGGAAGGTGATGGGCTGTTGAAAGCCGTGGAAGGGCTGTGACATCACCTGGGGTGGAGGAGTAGTCCTGGACTGGTTCAGAGCAGGTTCAGCTGGGCCTGGAGGGTGGTGCAGCAGTGCTGTGATTTTCTCCTTCATCACCTGGTACTGGGCCTCGGGCAGGTCCATGAGGGTTTGGTTCACATACATGATGAAGGGCTTGCGGTTCGAGGATGGTATATTGCTGTGGACCAGCTGAGAGAGAAGATCTGTGCTGGTCTTGATCGTGTCCCTGGTCTACAGCAGGACAGTGTGGCTCTGGCCCTTCAGTCTGCCTCTCTGCCTGCTTTCTGTGGAGGTGGAGCTGGGTGTGGGTGTGGGTTGGTCTCTGGCTGCTGCTTCTTCTTGCTCCATTTGAGACAGGGGATCCTCCACGTCATCTGGCATGGGGAGTGCAGCTGTCAGGGGGGTCTCTGCCATGGGGCCCTCCAAAGAGACCTGCCTGGACACGGTAGCTGTCTCCTTGCTGGAAGAAGAGTGGCTGTGTGTGGGCTGTCTGAGGGAGAGGGTTGACAGAGGGGCTGCTCCTCGGTGGTGGACCTCACCCTCCAGGAAGCTGCACTTGGCCATCACGTACATCTTCCGGTCAGTGAGCTTGACAGCGGCCTGCCCAGATTTCTTCAGGTGCAGCTTGCCATACCAGGTGTGCATGTGCTTCCACCATCCCAGGAGTACATCTGAAGTTTAACCCAGGCTCTCCGCCTTCTCTCTCCACACTGCCTGCTTCCTCTTGGTGTCGCGATAGAGCCTGTGGCCCTTTCTCCACAGGTACTCATTCTCCCACAGCCATTCCAGCACCTCCTCCTCAGGGTCCTCAAAAATGGAGTACTGTTTCCTCTCTCCTTTCTCCTTGCCTTGCCTCTTCCTCCCTCTGGCAGGGGCTTCAGGGCCTTCAGCAGCAGGACTTTGAGGGCCTTGGGGCTGGTCCACCATAGCAGCAGCACCAGCACCAGCACCAGCAGCAGCAGCAGGAGAAGCACCAGCAGCACCAGCAGCACCAGCAGAAGCACCATTAGCACCAGCAGGAGAAGCACCAGCAGCAGCAACACCAAGAGCAGCAGCAGCAGCAGCAGCAGAAGCACCAGCAGCTTCAGAGTCAGCACTAGGGGGTGGGATGGTGGTTCTGTCCTTCTTGCCAGAGCTGGCAGGAGTAGGCACAGGCTTCCTCTTTTTCCCTGACTGACGAACCATGGTGTTCTTTCAAGATGTCTCTGGCAGCAGGTCTTTCCTCTGAATGCTGACTGCTTGCGAGCTGCATCCTTTTATATCCACGGAGCTGACACAATTCATCATCCCCGCATGCGCAGTGAACGCTTTGCATCCGCTACGCATCCGCTATGCATCCTATAAGCGTCCATGATGCATCCATGTCAGACACTACGCATCCGCTCCTTCCGCTACGCGTCCGCTTCGCGATTCTCCCCCAGAAGCCCTTCAGATGTGTCATCCGCTTCCCTCCGTTTCCATCCGCTAGGCTTCCTACGAACATCCACTTACCATCCTCATTACGTACTACCCCTGAAATTTTGCTCGTCTGCTGTGTCCTTTTTGCATATGTTTTGCATCCGTCGGCCAGTGTGTCCTAGCCTTTATCAGAAATCTTGGGTCATAATAAGAATTTCAAACTAGGATTCAACCCTGCCAGCACTTTCTAAATTTCTGAGACAGATAATGTTAGCACAGAAAAAGCTCACAATATATGCTTATTCCACCTGCTCTGGAAGATTTTGTTCTTCAGTACAGGTATAAGGAGTCATATTGAGCTGATATATTAAATGCATTAAAGATCCACAATGGTCAAATTATGATAAAAGAGTCAAAATCTGAATAGGATAGGATAGGGTAGGATAGCATAGCATAGCATAGCATAGCATAGCATAGCATAGCATAGCATAGCATAGCATAGCATAGCATAGAATAGTTTGGGCAAATGTGATTGGACACACAAGGATCAGCTTACAGCCAAATCTGGAACTGAAATAGTACTGAATAGTACTGATAATAAAAGGAAGGAAGGAATGAAAGAAGGAATGCAGGCTTGAACAAGAAAGAACACAATAGTAGAGTTATTCAGATTTCTTATAATAAAATCATGCAATGATTCCAGAGCCAAAAGAGGAAGTTTGAACATCATTTCTTTATTTGCCAATTATGGTTGGGCTTAGAAAACCAGAGGACTGGAATATGTTGTGAGAATTCTGAATATTTCTGGAACTTTTTCTATGGATACCTCCTTCCATACTGCACTGCAATGTTTCATTTGTGAAGCAGGTTGGGGACATTGTACAGCTTTTTATCCTCTGCTAAAAGGAGAAAACAGTGGACTCATTTTGATAAGCATTCCCATTAAAGGGGGGTTAAACTGGCAGCCCACGGGCCATACATATCACGTGTTGGCCGAGCCCATACCCAGTTTAGCAAAGGGGAAAAAAAAGTTGTGACACGTCACGTGATGATGCTGTGATGATACAAGTTTGATACAAGTTTGCCTTAAAGGATCTGCAAGGATGGCTAAAATCAGGAGGCAGGAGAAGGGATGAGAAAGGAGGTTTCTATAGCAGGGAAATTGGTAAATTCTGCGCTTCACCAGAACAAAAAGAAAGACTTTTATTGTCATTGGAACTATAAAGCAACTGAATAAATCTACTTAGCTGTGAAAGAATGGCACTCCTAACTTTGAAGTGGTCTAGATTTTTTGTACAAAAGTGCTTTAGGTTAAAAAAAGATGCCTTGTTTTTCTTTTCCTGCGTCTTATTATTAAACTTCCAACACCAGCTAACTATTTGGGAAAGAAAGATGAGTGGGATGCAGAGAGCTCAATCACCCAGTCCCAGACAAACCTTCCAAAAGTCTCCTTCCTGCTCTGTGCAGACCATGTTGCTGATTGTGCAATAGAACCATATCCCAAAACTATATACAGGCGGTTCTCGAGTTACAACCACAATTGAGCCCAAAATTTATGTTGCCAAGTGAAACATCTGTTAAGTGCGTTTGCTCCATTTTACAACTTTTCTTACCACCATTGTTAAGTGAATCATTGCAGTTGTTAAGTTAGTAATATGGCTGTTACGTGAATCTGGCTTCCCCGCTGACTTTGCTTATCAAAAAAGCTGATCCCATACAAAAGCTGATCCCATGACCCCAGGATACTGCAACCGTCACAAATATGAACCAGTTGCCCAGCATCTGAATTTTTATCATGTGACCATGGAGATGCTGCAAAGGCATAAGTGTGAAAAACTTTCATAAGCCACTTTTCTTCAGTGCTGTTGTAACTTTGAATGGTCACTAAATAAACTGTTGTAAGTCAAGGACTACCTGTATATAAAAAGTTACTGACATGCAACTTTTCAACTCTGTGAAAATCTAAAAGAGAACCAACCATACCACACAAGTCCTTCATACCAACTGTAATCTCTCAATGACTGGTCATCACATGTCTACTAACATTTTTGTATGAAATCTTGCTCTTGCAGCAATAAGCTTGGAAACAAAAAGGTTTTGATAAGTTCTCTGAAGCCAAGATGGGATTCAGTTGATGTTTCCAATAATCAGCATTTACAGCTTCACTTTATTCGTAATTCTGCATAGCTACCCCACCTCAAAAAATCCCAACAAAGTTATGTCACAGCTTCTTGCATGGATGCAAAGTAAAAACCTGCGCTTTATTCCTCCTAGCAATCACTATCAATTTCCACAGCAAAGAGATATATTGTTTTATAAAGTCCTCTTTAAAAAAATACACAATGTATTGATATTAAAACATTATACAGTCCATTGGAAGTAGATTCTGTAAATATCAGCTGATTCCGGGTAGACAAATTAAAATGTAACAGCAGCCGAAGTCTTACCTGATACACTTGTCCACATTTTAATAGATAGATATCCTTAGAAGACCCATTTTTAAAAGCTACATGTTATGTACCACAAGTGCAACAGCATCATGCATATTAATACACCAATCTTAGCATCCTTTTACATAATCTACTGTGTAATGTTACTGTTGGTCACCTTGATCAGTCGGCATTTAATGATCTATCAACATCACAACAGCTCCTTAGTAATAAAGCATAGAACTAGGAGGAGTTCAGAGATGCATTTGTGATCACTCAATAAGCAGATACATAATGTGAAGACGTCTACAAGTCATTGACTCACTATCTGTGTTTCCCCCAAAATAAGACCGAGTCTATTTTCTTTTGGACTCTAAAATAAACACTAGGATTTATTTTGGGGGGATGTCATTTTTTTACCCATGGGAGGACCACTTCTTCTACTTGGTGGCAGGACAGGAGGCCAAGCAGCTTGCCAGTGCTGCTGCCATTAGGCAGGAGGGGTGGAGCTGCCTCATGCACCCCCACTGGCTTAGAGACCCTGCACTGAAGGCACCCATGCCTGACACCTGCCTCACCTGGCAGTGGTGGCTCCACTAGCCCTGTCCAGCAGGACCTTGTGTGGCTGCCAGCCCACTTCTTCTGCTTGCTCGTGTCGCTGCAACAGAGCAGGAGAAGAAGTGATGTGTTGGTGCCACAGCTGTGAGATGAGGCATGGGGGGGGTGGAGCTACCCCATACTGGCTTAACTCGGGAGCCCTGTAGCCAGGCCATCCATGCCCCAACACCTTCACCTCACAGCTGTGGCACCATCATGTCACTCAGCTTCCTGCTCTGTTGCAACCATGTGATCAAGCAGAAGTGGACCAGTGGCCATGCAAGGTCCTGCTTGAAGGTGATGGTGGAGCCACAACCACGAGGCAAGGCAAGTGTCAGGGCATGGATGGCCTGGCTACGGGGTCACAGAGGTAAGCTGGTTGAGGGGCACATGAGACAGCTCCACCACCCCCACCTCACTGCTATGGTACTGCAAGCAACCAGACTTAAGTAGGGCTTATTTGGGGATGGGACTTATATTGGGCTCACACACAAAAAACACGGTAGGGCTTATTTTGGGGGAAACACTGTACTATACAACAAATTACATCAGCAAATTTTATAAAATTTACTATCATACCAGCCTTTGGAACAGAAAGTAAACAAAGCCACTGATCTTCCTAGGCACTTCCTTTCCTGCAGTTTGTAAATAGTATGCTGGGAAGCACAGGGCCTAATGGAGACTCTGGTCATAGTGTAGAGGCTTGATACCATACAGAAGAAAGTACTTTCTTCCCAGTGTGGTAGGAGATGTGGTAAGAAAAGAACAGCATGTTTGGCAGCTTGTGATATCCCACTGGCAGATTACAAATGGCTCTGCAAGAGCAGCTGTGGAGCACTTCAGATGTAAGTCTTTTGATACATTTAGTTGACAATTTAATACCTTACAAATAGTGGTAGGCAATTTGGTTAAAGCTGTAGTCATAGAGTTCCTGAGGCTCCATCCATCATGCTAGAGTAATATCAATCTGCAAAAGTCCTTCCTGATTTTTGTGGAAGCCTTCGGTATCAATTCTTTCCAACACCAGAACTCCTAGCAAACAAACCCATTTGAAGCTTGACGATTTTATCTTTTCAATTTTTAACCTGGAGCAGCTAAATTATTCCTTTCACTGGCAGGAAGCTGGTTTAAATAAGTGAACAAGGAAAGGAAGGAACAGATGTAAGAGAGATGGCAAAAACCTTAAAAGGTTTGGACTGAGTTTAGCTAGGACATGTGGAGCCTTTGAATCAGTCTTGGCTCTTGGTGATTGCCTTTACTAGTCCCTGCAGTTTTCTTGGCAACATTTTCAGAAATAGTTGAAGTGGTTTGCCCTTGCTTCCTTCCTAGGGCTGAGGGAAAGCAACTGGCTCAGAGTCACCCAGCTGGCTTTCATGCAGGACTAGAACTCACAGTTTCCTGATTTCTAGCCCAATGCCTCTAACCACAACCTCAACTGGCTCTCTTAAGCCAGGATATTAACACCCATTACAATCAGTGGGAATAATTCAATTTATTTAGTCTGGATATAATTTGACAGTTTTACATGCTCAGCTGCAAATCCATGACATACTCATTTTATACTATGTACTTATTTATGTTTGCTAAAATAAGCATAGGAAATTTTTGATTGCTCAAATTTCTGTGGTGGCTGTAATATAAGCCTACCTTATAATGTTACAAGGTTTTTTTGTTCCCAATGGAACAGAATTGAACACTCTTTCATCTCCATTTTGGCTTCACAAGTGCTTATTCACAGAAAATATCAAAGTATTGTTATCTGTCTGTCTGTCTGTCTGTCTGTCTGTCTGTCTGTCTGTCTGTCTGTCTGTCT
>BLBF01000031.1:16968983-16979915 GCA_015471245.1 Laticauda colubrina | reverse complement strand
TATCTATCTATCTATCTATCTATCTATCTATCTATCTATCTATCTATTCAATTTGTTTGCCTGCCCTTCTCAACAAGTTATTCTGGGCATCAAACAATCTTAAAATAAATGAAAAACAATCCCAACACAAATATAAAAATTAAAATGCATAATGGGAGAGGAAGAGGTCATAATGGATAGTTGTTAACACAACCAGGAAATGGGACCCTTCAAACATTGGGGGTCCAGTATAGAACTAGCAGCACCTACTGGTCCAATAAGGGAAAAACTACAATACAATTCAAAGATGTGTAAAAGCTCTCTGGATCACAATTGCCACCTGCTCTTCCAGTAGGAACCATGAAGCTCTTCAGGAGGACCAGATTATGCACTATATAGACCTGGGTCCCCAAACCTGGCAACTTTAAGACTTGTGGACTTCAACTCCCAGACATCATTGGAATTACTGCATAGCTGGCTGGAGAATTCTGGGAGTTGAAGTCCCCAAGTCTTAAAGCTGCCAAGTTTGGAGACCTTTGATATAGACAAGGCCATCCCATCTAGGACTGAAAATGGAAGATCCCCAGCAATGGAAAGTCCAAACATCTAAAGTCACTCAGCCTTGTTTGAGTTCAGCTGAAGCCTGTTGTGCCCCATTCATGCCTACAATCTCTAAGCACTGCGATTAAAAGGCAGGACTTGTCTGCACAGCTTGGAAAATAAAACATTAATCACATGCTACAGATTCCATTTTCAACGTTATACACAAATTAGGAGCTGCACATTAAAATAAATTGAGGTCAATTTATAAATAAATAAGCTTTAAATTATGGGACTATTTTGTTATTTCTTTTGCAAACTGGAGTTCCTTTTATACCAAAACTCCTGGTTCCTATGTAACAACAACATGCTGGATTGTTGTAGAATTGAAATGGAATCTGAGTTAATTGCTTCATAATGAAGTAAGGGGAAGGAGAAAATTCTGATTCATAGCTTCATTTAGACACTTTCTGACTCATGTGTGCAATGCTAAATTATGATTTGAGAGGTATGAATGAACTGGCCCACAAAGTGATGAGACCAGACTTTATTTATAAAAACATATATGCATACATGAGTCAGTCAAAATACACAAAGGGCAGCATGTTCTTTGATCAAAGAAAAAAAAACCAAACCTTAGACAATAGGATGAATATAAATAGAGAAACCAGTATGAACTATAGGATATTAAGCCCATGTCACACAGCACCAACAGATGGAAAGAGGATGTAAAACGAAGAGAAACACTTACCATCCATTGGTTAACGCGTTGCATCCGTTCTGTACTCACTGCATCCGTTTTTCATACTCTCTATCCGTCCAGCATCCGTCTACTGACATTTCATCTGCTCAAAAAGTTTTGAGCTGCACAAAACTTTTTGAGCGGATAAAGTATCCAACGCGTCCGTTCTACATCCACGACGCATAAGGGGAACATCCGTTATACGCCCGTTGTCATCCGTTACATGTCCGCTATATCCGCGAGGCATCCGCTGCGCATCTGCGCAACTCGCATCCGCTCCAGCGGAAAACAGACACAGGAAGGAAGCAAAACGGACGTGGAACGGACAAGCAGTGTTCGTAGCACGGACGTAGAAAGGATGAAAGCGGATGCAGCTCGCATACAAAGCGTTAAAAACTGAAAAAACGTTCATATAGGGGACGTATCTCAGATATTTAGGATGTCTGCAGGATGCCGAGAGTATGTGGAAGGACACCTAGCGGAAAAACGATATTTCCTATAAAAAGGGGGAGAAATCACCTGGATCTCACTTTCAGTCCAGCAGCCCTGCTGTGCAGACCTCTGCAGCCTTCATCTTGCTCTTGCTCTTCCACAGCGTCCAGTCACCTCCACCATAGATCGTTGCACACTCCTTTTGGTAGCCGCCATTGTTCTACAACAGTGCGAAGCCCTCTACAGGCTCTTTCACCTGTTCTACGGGAAGAAAAGGAGGTGTCCAAGAAGTGTCTGGGTCCGAAGATGGATCGCGAGAAGAGCCGAGTACAGACTGTAAAACAAGCTGATGGTGGAGCTGAGGAACGAAGACTATTGTGCATTCCATCACTTCATGAGGATGCCACCAGCCATGTTTGGTGAAGTTGTGGAGCGGCTGAGACCCAGGTTGACCAAGGCAAACACCAACTTCCGGCCCAGCCTGGAACCTGGGCTGAAGGTGGCACTGACTCTGCGCCACCTGGCCTCCGGGACCACATACAGGAGCATGTAGTACACCTGGAGTGTGCCACACAACACCATCAGCATTGTGGTCAGAGAAGTGGTGCAGGCCATCATCGAAGAATACCTGGAGGAGCTCCTCCAGTGCCCCTCCACTGAAGAAGGCTGGAAGAAAGTTGCAGAGCAGTGGTATCAGAAGTGGAACTTCCCCCACACCGTTGGAGCCATAGATGGGAAGCACGTGGCCTGCAAAGCTCCAGCCAAGTCAGGGTCCAATTATTTCAACTACAAGGGCTTCTTCAGCATCATCCTCTTCGCCATGGTTGATGCTGACTACAAGTTCATGTACATCTATGCTTCAGGCAACGGGTCAGATTCAGATGCCCAGGTATACAACGCCAGTCACCTCAAGGAGGGGCTGGAACGCAACCTCATCATGGGCTTCCCAGATCCAGACCCCCTGCCCAACGACACGCAAGATGTGCCCTACTTCATCATGGGTGATGACGCCTTCTCCCTCAGAACCTACCTCATGAAGCCCTAAACTTCCAGGTGCCTCACCCGTGAAGAGAGGATCTTCACCTACAGGCTGTCCTGGGCAAGGCAGGTGGTGGAAAATGCCTTTGGCATCCTGGCCAACAGGTTCCAGGTACTTCTCACCACCATGCAGCATCGCCCAGAGACCGTGAGGAACATCGTGGAAGCTTGCTGCATCCTGCACAATCTCATGCGCACCCGCTACCCAGTGTTGCAGAACAGGCTTGTGGACCGTCAACAAGGGAATGGGGACGTGGAGCCTGGTGAATGGAGGCAAGAGCGAAACCTGATAGATACTGTGGATGTGCAAGGCCACAACAGAGCCTCACCTGAAGGGAAGAAGCAGCGCAACCTCCTGAAACACTGGTGCAACTCCCCAGCTGGAGCAGTGGAGTGGCAAGACAGGATGGTAGATGCTTAATGGATGCTTCCTTCAGCCTGTCTCATCACACGGATGAGATTGTGCCATGTATGTTGGGTGGCCCTACAATGAACAAGGCATTTAATAAAAAGTTGTGTTTATGTTGAAATGTGTTGATGAATGATTACATTATTATTGATAATAAAGGGCCATAGGTGTGGCACCTGGGAGGGTGGACCATACAGTCCCACTATGCTTGCACTGGAGGTTTATCTATCCCACAGCTATGACCCATCTCACACGTATCCTAACCCATCCCACAGCTATTACCCATCCCACAGGTATCCCTGCCTATCCCACTGCTATCCTTACCCATCCCACAACCATTTCTAAAAGTTTCCACCAAGACTTTATTGACTAAAAGAACTGAACCAAGTGTGTGAAGCAAAGATAAACTTTATTAATAACAAACTGTAAAAGCAAAATGACCCAAGTAAAGTGTCCCAAGCAAAGATAAAGTCAACAGGTAGCAACCCAGTCTCTGGCACTCTTCTCAGTCACTCTGAGGCGTGCCCATAGTCTCAGGGGTGAAGGGTCCAGGTGCTGTGGAGGTGGCTGCTGCTGGAGTGCTGGTCTGAGGCGCCATTGGGGTGCCTGGCCCCGAGAGGACAACAGGGGATGGTGTGTGGAGGAAGCTCTCAGAGAGCTGGCTCAGTCCTGTGATGTTGAGAGCTCCTTCCTCCATGACATGGGGTGTCAGTCTCAAGACCGATGACAGATGTTCTGAGGCTGGGCTTGGTTGTGGGGTGGAGAAAGGAGGAGTGTAGTGGGGCTGTCTGGTCTGCAGGTGAGCGAGGTGAGGCGTGGGTGGCATCTGTGGCGTGGGTGGCATCTGTGGCATGGGTGGAATCTGTGGCGTGGGTGGCATCGGTAGCATCAGTGGCATCGGTGGCATCGGTGGCGTTCAATGTTCCTGTGCCTGGACTGGGAAGGTCTGCTTGTGCTGCTAGAACTCCTGGTAGCCATAGCCTTGGTAGGTGAGGGCCAGTGGAAAGCCTTGGAAGGGCTGTGACAGCACCTGGGGTGGAGGAGCAGACCTGGACTGGGTCGGAGCAGGTTCAGCTGGGCCTGGAGGGTTGTGCAGAAAACCTGTGATCCTCTCCTTGATCACCTGGTACTGTGATTCGGACATGTCCATGAGGGCCTGGTTGACATAGGTGAGGAAGGGCTTGCGGTTTGAGGATGGTATGTCGTTGTGTACTAGCTGAGACAGGAGATCTACGCTGCTTTTGATGGTGTCCCTGATCTCCAGCAGGACAGTGTGGCTCTGTCCCTCCAGTCTGGCTCTCTGCCTGCTTTCTGTGGAGGTGGAGCTGGGGATGGGGGTGGGTTGGTCTCTGGTGGCAGTGCCCTCTCCTTGCTCCCATTGCGTCAGGGGGTCCTCCACGCACTCCGCCACAGGGAGTGCAGCTGTCGGGGGGGTCTCTGTCGTGGGACGCTCCACAGATACCTGCCTGGACATAGGAGCTGACTCTTGGCCAGAAGAGGACTGGCTCTCTGGGCTGCCTGAGAGAGAGGGTAGACAGAGGGGTTGCTCCTCGGTGGCGGATCTCACCCTCCAAGAAGCTGCACTTGGCCATCACGTAGGCCTCCCTGTCAGTGAGCTTGACCGCAGCCTGGCCAGACTTCTTGAGGTGCAGCTTCCCGTACCAGGTGTGCATATGCTTCCACCAGCCGAGGAGGACCTGGAAGTGTAGCCCAGGCTCTCCGCCTTCTCTCTCCAAGCCGCCTGCTTCCTCTTGGTGTCTCGATAGAGCCTGTGTCCTTTCCACCAGAATTACTCGTTCTCCCTCAGCCATTCGAGCACCTCATCCTCATGTTCCTCTTCGATGGAGTATTGCCTCCTCTCCCTATCTCGCGTATGCCTCTTCCTCCCTCTGGCAGGGCCTTCTGGGCCCTCATCAGAGGGGCTTTGAGGTTCTAGGGGCTGCTCCACCATACCACCACCAGCAGCAGCAGCAACAACAACAGCAGCAGCAAAAGCAGCACCAGCAGTACCAGCAGCACCAGCAGGACCAGCAGCACCCAGCAGCACCAGGATCAGCAGAAGCAGAGTAAGCACCAGCAGCATCAGCAGCACCTGCAGGACCAGGAGCAGCACCAACAGAGTAAGCACCAGCAGAAGCACTAGCACCAGGAGCAGCGCCAGCAGAGTAAGCACCAGCAGAAGCACCAGCACCAGGAGCAGCGCCAGCAGAGTAAGCACCAGCAGAAGCCCCAGCACCAGGAGCAGCGCCAGCAGAAGTACCAGCACCAGCAGAGTTAGCCCAAGCAGCAGAAGCCCCAGCAGAAGCAGAGTCAGGGCTGGGTGGTGGGATGGTGGCCCTGTCCTTCTTGCCAGGGCTGGCAGGAGTAGGCACAGGCTTCCTCTTCTTCCCCATGGTTGTTGGCTGGAGATGTGTCTGGCAGCAGGTGTTTCCTCTGAATGGTGACCTGCTTGCGAGCTGCATCCTTTTATATCCGCGGGGCTGACGCAATGCATCCTCCCCGCATGCGCAGTGAACGCTTTGTATCTGCTAGGCATCCGCTAGGCATCCGTGATTCATCTGCTTCATCCACTCGGCATCCGTTCTACATCCGCTCCTTCCGCTGCGCGTCCACTTTGCTGTGCTCCCCCGGAAGCCCTGAGGATGTGCCATCCGCTTCCATCCGCTAGGCTTCCGTGGAGCATCCGGTTTACATCCCCGCTACATTCTCCCCAGGTCTGTTCCTTTCCGCTGTTGTCCGCTCTGTTTTTGCAAATTTAGGGCACTTTTGAGAGCGGATAACAACGGATGGAAATTTTTCTCGTCCGCTGTGTCCTTTTTACATACTTTTTGCATCCATCGGCCTATGTGACAGGCCCTTTAAATGCAAAAGGTAAGCAAATGGATAGATGTGAGCACAGGGAGTTCTCCTTTTTTTAGGAGAAAAAGGCAAGTAGTTAATCATGTGTTTATGATTAGACTAAAATTTTACAGCAATTGAAAACTGCACTATTGAAAAGCACAGGCTGCTTCACAGCAGAGGCTTGATAGGTAACCCCCCAATCTGCCTAAATAAACTTGCCAACTGACATATAGCAGAATCAGCACAAAAGAATGTAAGGTCATTAAGGCAGTAAATCATTTCTTAAAACCAAGATTGTGTAGTCATTAAACATGATCAAGACATGGTGTATCAGGCCAGATAGGTCACCCTAAAACCTAGAAATACAACATGGTGAACTAAGATAAAATTACACATTTTGGGAAGATGATTAGAATCCTGGAATGAAATTTTTCCTCAGTTCCAGACTAATAACTTTTTTCTACCTCAAAATAAACTTCACTTTCTAAATCCCTTAAATCGTCCATGCTCCTTCTCTCAGTGTTTTTCCTCCCGCTCCTTCTTCAGAAAATCCTAGGAGTTGAAAGCTGTGAAAAGATTGGTACCATCTGTAAAATGTTGGCTTTCGTCTTACCATATTGAAAAAGGCATGGAGATGATCAGAGTGTAAGCATGGGTTGGTCAGTGGGAATGAATTCCATTTGAATCCTATTATTTGGCAATGGCAAACTGCAAACTGAAAAAATTAGCCGTCATCCAAAAGTATACAGCTGCTGGTGGTTAGGCGAGTGTAACAGAATAAATCCCACCGGAGTTGGCTTGCCAGTTAATGTTGCTTCCATCTGCACATGTTCAGATTTATTAATAAAAAATCTTAAGCAACAAGAACATATGAAATCAGTGTTAATAAGAAATGACAAGTTGGTTTAATTGGTTAGATAATGTATTTATGAGTTTAGAAGATTAAGTGTATCAAGACCTAATATGGTGTTAACTAAAAATAGGAGAAAATCGTTATAAGCTCTGGAATAAAGGACAATCACCTTTGCATGGGACCCCAATCTCTTCCCTGTAATGGGCTCCCCACTGAACATTTCTGACTAACAATGTGACAGTTCTGCTAGCTGCATAATTATTAGTGCCATGAAGGAAGTAGAACACAATCTGCTGTTGAAGTCACAGTGGTCTGTTCTGTCAATAAAGTTTCTAAATACTGAGCCTTGCTGGGGCATATAACTGCCACTCAAATAAGACATACACTGACTTCTACATCTGGACCTCACATTTACACTTTCTCTCATAGTATAGTATGAAATGGAATTGCCTATATTTTACTTTGGAGCCCAGCAAGGTAATACCTTGCTCTGACAAGTATTGTTGTAAGACACTGTCAAAACGTTTGTTGGATATTTTTCTATTATCCTTGATCTAGTGTCTGGCTGAAAGTAAATGTTGGGTTGACAATTTGAGCTGCAAAATAATGTTAACAGATTGGTTAATATTATCGTTATTGATTATGCTAGGCACATTTTGTGTAGTCTGTCAGGGCTCACAAGGAGAAACTTCCCTCAATAGTTAAATACTTTAATTACTGACTAATTTAGTGGGGAATAAAGATCTCACACAGCTCTTACCATGGAGATTGGTATATTCTTAACAAATCTCCTCTTTAAAAAACCTTTTCAAGTGGAGGCCTTTGCTAGATTCTCACAATTCTGCACTGTACAGGGAGCTATTTTTTCCTTTAAGGGACCATGATACTGGATAATTCTAACTTCATAGTTTAAGTAGGAGTCCACACTTAACCATTCACAGTTACAATGCCACTGAATGAGGGGAACTTACCACCACTCCTCATAGTTAGGGCTATCATAACATCTTTGTGGTCATGTGATCATGATTCAGGCTCTTGGCAATGGCTGATGATTATGACAGTCACATGATCACCAACTGCAACCTTCACCTCTGGCTTCCAATAAGCAAAGTCAATGGAGAAGCCAGCAGGAGATTGCAAATGCAATCACCATGGGATCCTGTGACCATGCAGGATTCACTTAACCAAGATGACTTAGACAGCTGCAACTGCTGTCAAAAGTCAGCATAGCCATGTGACATTGTATGTTATGTCTGCATTGCTTAGAGATGGAATTGCCATCAAGCAAGGTCTACCTGTAGCGTTCTGGAACTTGCTGAGCCCTTACTGGTCTTCTTTTCAAGTGGCATACCCACAGTCCTTTTGTTCAAGTAAGATTCTTCATCACCACCTAGTCCTCAATCCTACTCAAGGAATGTTTCACACAGATCTTGGCCACTAGTATATTGATGAGACTTTTGGACCTATAATTTATGGGATCTGCCTTATCTACTTTTTTATATATGGAATCTATGATGATAGAGAATTCCCATCCTCTGAGATAAGGCCAATATTATTTACACAAAGTATACAGTCCTGCCAGCAGGAAGGCCCATTGAACAATGTATGTACAAAGTTTTGGAAGGAGAAAGGCTTAGCCAGGCACTTAATTAGGTTATAAAACATTAAGAACTGAACATCATTTGACACTAAGAGTAAGGTTACTTGGCTTATGTACACATATAAGCCCACCCACACCCACAGGGATAAAGTTAAAGCATTCAACTGTGCTTAGCTAGCAGGCAACACATACTTTTATCTCTTCAAAACAACACATCAAAAATCACTTCCAAATAAGGTTTATGTTTCATTGGCCAAGGCAGACAAAAATTAAGCTTTTTACAGAATGTTAGTAGTCAGCTTGCAATCAATTTTTAATATGCCACTTTCATTTTCTCAGTCAACAACAGGCTACAAGGGCCACAAATAAAGTAATTAAAAACAGATTTGTAAGGATAGAATTAAATGGAAGGAATGAAAGAAGAAATAAAAATTCTCTGAGTTAAAAAAAATCATTAAATGGGGAGGCAACATATGAACTGAACACTTGATCAAAAGGCTTGAAAAATATTTATATTCTTCATGAAAAAATACAGTTATTTATCTCCCATCTAAGAAAATATCTCTAATTTTTAGTTCTTGCTAGGCTTTGGGAAACCACACTTGCATGATAAGGTGGCACTTCAGCACCAGCTTCCCAAAATGTTTACCTTGCTGTAACCCCTCTGTCCTCCAGAAAGCCAGATTTCTTCAATAAAGAAAATGAAAAAAGCTGGGAGGGACAGATTGTTGATATCTCTCCCCCCCCCACTCCTCCACATTAGCTGTTAAAATTAAACCCTCTGCCTCTGCCCTCCAATCTCTATTCTTTTAAAAAAAACCAAAAACCCTTACCTTGACTCCAGGCTGAAGAGAAAGGAAGCAAGCAAGCAAAGAAAACCTTTCTGAAGAAAAAAAATTCAGTCAAAACCTTTAGCCAACTACACCACATGTGCAGCAAATGGGACAGAAGCTGGGTCCTTGCAAAGGACTATTTTATTTATTTTATTGATTTATTTTATTTGTTGAGCATATATTAGATAACAGATATAAGTATAAACATGATTATTAATACATGAAATGGATAAAAATAAAAAGGAACATTAGGACAGGGACGGTAGGCATGTTGGTACGCTTATGCATGACTAGTTAGATCCTAAAGAGAGTCTGATGAACAGGAAAAAGCTACTGTAAAGTTTTGAGCTGAATTTTTTTTTTCTTCAGCTCCTCAATCCAAAAAGCTGCAGAAAGATTTCCTTTGGTTGCTTCCTATCTTTCCTTTTTACTGTTTCAGCCTGGCATCAAAGTAAGTAAGTTACATCCTCTTTTCAGGCATGCCGTTATTTAGCCGTAAATTACTGTTGTTAAAGGGAATAGAGATTGGAGCGCAGAAGTGGGGAGTTTAGTTTTAGCACCTATTTGGGGTGTGTGGGGGGGGAAATATCAACAAATTGTTCCTTCCACCTTTTCTTGTTTTCTTTCTTTCTTAATTTTTTGAAAAAAATTATTGGTTTATAATATAACATAAAATAAAGGAATAAAAGCAAATAGTAGGACAAATAAGGAAGAGGAAAAGGAAGGGGAAAGGAGGGAGGCATTGACTTTTGACTCCCTTTGGTGCAGTAGAATAAGGAAGAAGCACAACTTTTTACTTTTATGTAATAGTTTAAACTAGCCATGTCTACAACAACAAATTTATGTTATCGGTAAAATCTAAAATCAAAGTTTCATTTTTTTTCTCCTCCAGCACAAAGTCCAGAAGCGATTTCCAGGTAGAAGTAAAAACATTTGTGGTTTTTTTTCCTTGATCAAAGCAGTCAAGTTAGCCATTTCTGCTAAGTCCATCAACTTTTGCAATCAATCAATCATTCATCCATTGTCGGGGTCAGAAAAAAAGTTTTTTTCCCCAAGACTCTTTCCATTACGCCCAAAATCTCTAATTTTATTGAAGAAATGTGGCTTTCTGGGGGACAGAATGGATTAACCAAGGGAAAGATTTTGGGAAGCTTCTCACCTTAGTATGTCGGACTTGGTTTCCCAAAGCCTAGCAGCCACCATTTTCTGCAAGGAATTGTGGAAGCACTGAAAATGTTGGCTGCTTCCAGTAAACATGGAGACAGGCCAAGCACTGTAGGTCCCATCAGGGTGGGAAGGGGAAAAGAGAGAGCAAGGGGTGCTGCACCATCCCTATTGTCAGTTATAATGGTGAATGATCGTGGGGTTGCTGCAGCCATCATAACTGTGAAACAGGGTCATATGTAGTTTTGGGGTGCCTTTGTAACTTTAAACATTCATTAAGTAGCCTGTCGTATCCCTAAAATTACCTGTAATTGGGCGATTAAACAGATAAGATGTAGTGTTCACAGTCAGGGAACTTTACTAAGGTAGTTTGGATGATAGAAACTTCACTCCATGCTTTTAATAATACAAAGGAAGATTACTCTTCAACCTGAGTTCTAATTTTAAATGATTGATAGATAGATAGATAGATAGATAGATAGATAGATAGATAGATAGATA
>BLBF01000031.1:16940591-16968973 GCA_015471245.1 Laticauda colubrina | reverse complement strand
ATAGATAGATAGATAGATAGATAGATAGATAGATAGATAGATAGATAATTATGAACAATTTAGTTGCCTTATACTTTTAATGGAAATAATACCTTTCCATTTACAAATCACTACACTTTATTTTTTAAAAATCTGTCCTTCCGGATAAGGAAAGAAAAGGAAGTTAGTCAGTCATGACAATGAAAAATAATGCAGTTCTGGAAAACTAGAATTTTTAGCTTTGGTTTGCATGCCCAAGTAACAAAAAGGATATCTCTTTTTAGAACTGCTTCTTTCCTCAAAATATGTTCTTGAATGTTGACAAAAAAGCTTATTAGGTTAGGTCATAAGTCTGATTCTGCTCCAGCCAGGACACTGCTTTCCTTAATGGATAAGAAAGATCACAGGACCTGAAGAAAGTTTCTCATAAAAATAACATTAGAGTTACCAGTTCTTCTCAACACAAAGAGCTGGTATTCTTTCCACATTTTAAAAATCACTACATGTCTCCTACCCTCCTCCCTGTCCAGTCCTTATCTACTTCCCATCCATTGGCCAGGGTTTCCTCTCCTCCCTCAATCTGTCAACATTCTAACCATTAAGATATCATGAAGCTGTTATTTGGGGGACAGGAAATTACTTCACCTTATAACATTGCATACTTTTCCAAGCTAGCTGATAGCTCTTGCCTGAGCAGGGAGGATGGCTATATCCATATAACATGGGGAAAATTGACCTCTCATTTCAAAGGAATGAAACTTCCTTGAAATGGAATATTCTATAGCCATCGTGATTAGTGGCTATCATTAGATCGATTCACTATGAGTAGGTCCAGTCCCCTCCTTTTAAAAGTACCTAAAGAAGTGATTATCATTACATCTTGTAGCCTGGAAATTAATTATTCCTTGGAACTGCTGATTCAACATCCAAAATGCTTTATTGCTGCTTTGGAAATGAACATTGGACAGTGTGGGGAGGGGACAGAAATATGAGCAAGGTTATGCTTCCCCATCTCTCCCCAATACAGCATTTATTCTGGCTCAGTGGATCACTGCTATCCTGCAAGTTTGTACTCACAGAATATAAATTTAGTCTTGGGAGCCAACAACAGAAAGCATATGCTATTTTCATTATGGGACTCTGTGCCATTTAAGTTGACTGTCTGATAAAAAGTGAGACTCTGTGATCCATGCCAATCTTTACCTTTTCTTCCATGTTGCCATAGGCTGAATTGGAGAAGGAGAAGAAACTAAAACATTCAGAGCCAATACTTCTTGGCAAAGGACTAAAATAATTAGTGGGATTTTTCATTTTACCTTTCCCAATGTTCATTAGAGTTAGAATAGCCAAGTATTTTAAATGCAGACTCTCCAAGGTCAAGTGCAAATTTATATTGTTAAAAGCACATTTCGCATGTTGCACAGGAGTATTCACTCATAACCCATGCATTTTATTTATTACATTGAAAAGCTAGCCTATGGAATTCTCAATGAGACAGAACCAACAGAATTCATCTTATGCCTCATTTGTGACAGTATTTATTTTATTGTAACTCAGATTCAAACACAAAAGAGCTCCCATCCCGTTTACTGTGGCTGGATGCCCAGAGTTAACTCACCCCCCCCTTTTTTTTTTTTCTTTTTGCATGCTACTGTTTTAAATACTGTATAAGCTACAGTCTCAGCTCAGTGAAATAGAGATCCAAGATCCTTTTAGGCCCAGGTGGGATTTCGCGGTATCTCAAGGCTGGAATTGTTTGTGCAAGATTAGCTGAGAATAGACATCCTGCAAGAAACTAAAGGCCTACAATCTACTTTAGATCTTATTCAAGGACTGTTTGCTCAGCCATTTTCATCACCAGTTCTCTTTGCCAGAACTATTTGCAATTTTAGGGTAGCTTTCAAATTAATTAGTTTTAGTGAATGTCTGGTAAATTGCAGCAGTAATTCACCAAAAGATGTAAATGCTGTTGCTTAAGAGCCTTGGCTGTACTCCAATATATTTTGCCAGCCAAGGAAAAAGTTTGTCTGCTCTTTACACATGAATAGGGACACTCCGGATGACCTAGCACCTCTATGGTTTTCAGGATTTCTGCACTTTTCAAGAAATCTGTGGTTGTGGAATTTTAGAAAGCACATATGCTTAAAAACTAAAAATGATGGGTGAATACTGTACAGCCCAATGCTTTGTTTTAAAATGTGCCAAGATTATTAAGGAGAATACAGAACTTAAGAACTGCAGGAGCATTTACGTTGAAAAATGTTTTTAAAACCCTTAATAATTATCAATATAATTAAATATAACTTAAAATTAAATTTAAAAAGCTCAGTTTAAAAACTCCTGACTCAAAAGGAAGATTTCTACAGGTAGTCTTCAACTCATAAACATTTTAATGACTGTTCAAAGTTATGATGTTGCTGAAAAAAGTGACTTATGGCCAGTTATGACTTATGATTGTCACAGCATTCCCATGGTCTCATGATTTGGACATTTGGCAAGAATTTGGACACTTGGCAACCGCATGTATTGATGATGGTTGCAATGTTCTGGAGTCACACAATCACCATTTGTGACCTTCAAAGAGGTCTTTCAATAAGCAAAGTCAATGGGGGAAGCTGGATTTACACATGATTCACTTAAAAACTCCAGCAAAAAGATCTAAAATCAGATGTGACTCACTTAACAAAGCATAATTTACTGTGTTTCTCACAAAATAAGGCCGGGCCTTATTTTTTTTTTGACCCCCCAAAAAACGGCTAGGCTGTCTTTTCGGGGTTGACTTAATTCCCCCCCTTGCATCCTCGGGCGGGCGGCGATGGCTTAGATGTTGACCTCAGCGTTGGTGGGGCACTTCATATCAGGAAACCTTCTGTCACCATTGCTTTCCCTTCTCCCCGTGCTGCTGCGGCATTTAAAGCAATGCCGCAGCGTTTGGCGCAGCTATGCGCGGCCAGCCAGAGCTCCTCCCTGCAACTGTAGCCTGACGGAAACACTTGGCTTCAGGCGCTCCTGCTGCTGCATTTCCTTCGCCTTCAAAGGCAAAGCCAATTCTTTTAAAAACAACGCCCTACTACCAGTACAACAAAGACTCTCCTGCCCGAGAGGGCAGCCCAACCTTACATGGGGAGGCGAATCTCCCGGGGCCGCAGCACAGGATTGGCCCACCCCAGGAGAAGCTCCCAGCCACCATCCCTGCCTGGCGCCGGGCAGAACATGAAGAGCTTCGCTTGGGACGCCCAGCGCAGCTGACAGGCAGGCCCTCCTGCCCGACAGCAGACCTCTCGCCAAGGCAACAAGCGCCTCCCCACCGGACCCTCCGCTCATCCCGCCAGGGCCACACCAGAGCCATGCGGGCTGGGCAGAGCCGGGAAAGCGAGCCGCGGGTGTGTGCCCACCTGCCAACCGAAAGAGCCAGGCCAACCTGAGCTTGGCTTCCTTCCCAAGTCCCTCCAGCTCGAACCCAAAGGGGCCACTGGGAGAGGCTGCCCGAGGCAGGGATAGTGCCCACCCATCTGTGGACAGGGAGGCAAGATGATGGCCTGTGCCACATCCTTCTCCGAGCTGAGCCTCGACGAGTGAGTGCCTCTACCCGATGCCCATGCCGTTGCAGCGTTTGGAGCTGCCGGCACGTTTGGAGATGCATGGGGATGGGATGGGCGAACGGTGGAAAGGACGGGTGGCTTCGGGCTCTCTCCACTCAACCTGCCGGCCAGGGAAGCAGCGCTGCCGTCGCCTTGCCTCCCTGTCCATGGATGGATGGGCGCTATCATTGCCTCGGGCAGCCTCTCCCGGTGGCCCCTTTGGGTTTGGGCTGGAAGGACTTGGGAAGGAAACCAAGCTCAGGTCGGCCCGGCTCTTTCAATTTGCAGGCAGTAGCGCACCGCGGCTCGCTTTCCCGACTCTGCTCAGCCCACACAGCTCTGGCTGTGCCAAACACCGCAGTGTTGTTTTAAACGCTGTGACAGCATGGGGAGAAGGGAAAGCAACAGTGGTGGAAGATTTCCCAATACGAAGTGCCCCAACGCCAAGATCAGTGCAGACAGCCACCATATCTGGGTATGCAACAAAAGTACTTCCTAATGGCCAGCCCTCCCGCCATTCCCATTTTGCATGTTTAATATAGGCCTTAATTTGGGGGGAGGGGTTTAATTTGATTTTATGCCTATAAAGCATGCTGGGACTTCCTATTGGAGGAGGGCTGTATTGTTGGAGAAACATGATAGCAACAGATGCTCCAGTCCCAAATGTGGTTACATATATCCTTGAAGTTCCAGATTCAGCCATTCTAAAAATAAAAGTACATTTTAATGGATCTGTATCTAATGATTTTAGCATTAAATTGCTTCATCACAACAACTGTCTCAAATCTCAGAAATAAGCTAAATCCTACAGCAGTGGTGACAAACCTATGGCATACGTGGGGCATGTGTGGGGGCCGTGCACGCATTGGGAGAATGCATGCATGGGGGACATGCATGTGTAGCATGCGTAGGAGGCTCGCACCTTGCATTTTGAGTATGCATGTGCTTTGGGCACTCAGTGCCCAATAGGTATACCATCACTGTCCTAGAGCTACCAGATCTGGATTACAGAAATTCAAATGGCCACTAGATGGAAACAAAATCTCAAGATGTTGAGTTCTTGGCTGCCACCTAGTAGTCATCTTGATCTTTGTAGCACAGATTTTATACCCCGATATACACCTCTCTCTTTGGTATATCACACTTACATAATAGTTTAAAATGCTATTGCTGTATTATGACTGGCAAAAATAAATTGTGCAAGTTAGCCCTTTCCTATGAATCCTTCTGCCCTATTTGCTTGAGAATATAATCCTTGACAGATTGCATGGCTCAGAAAAGCCAATATTTCAAAAAACTCATTTCTTACTACTTACATAGAAACTGCATATCAATAGAGTCCTATACAATATTGGATTTTATATTGCATTATGACTACCATCAAACTAGAAAGTGAAATGAAAGGCTGAAAATATGTTATTTATTCTGGTGAGGAAATCAATTAAAATAAAGCCATCAACTATCCCATGACAGAAGTGAGAAATAGCCCTTATCCTTTTTCACATGAAGTGGGAGGATTAAAAAAAGTTGTAGAAATATGAAATGAAAAGGAAAACTTATCCTTGCTCCTTTAACCTTGGAGGAGGGCCCAACATGGTGTGAAAAACAATACAAGCAAACCATTTCATTACACAGAGGAAAGTCACAGAAAAATGTTTCTCATCTCAGTATTTGAAAGTACTCCGTAAATGGGAGCCAGAAACCAATGGCCTGCTAGGCATTGCTGAATATCAATTGCCAACTTCTTTCACTGTTGGCCATGTTCACTGGGACTAGCTACAGTGGAGGGATTCAATTTTTTTTTACTCCCGGTTCTGTGGGTGTGGCTTGGTGGGCATGGCAGGGGAAGGATACTGTAAAATCTCCAGTCAGAGGTGGTATTTGCTGGTTCTCCGAACCATTCAAAATTTCCGCTACTGGTTCTCCAGAACTGGTCAAAACCTGCTGAATATCATCTCTGACTAGCTAGTGTGTTGTTCAGCAACATTGAGAAAGTTCCAACTTTCTCAGCATGACATACAGCATTCCATTCAAAATAAAAGCTTGCACTTTTGAGACACCTGTATTTTTACATTATAGTTAATGTTTCCCACTTTAAAGGCTGCCAATAAATTAGTTTTTCTCTCTTCCCTCTGCAGTTCATTGAAATTAAATGTGTAAAAGTATGTTTCTAATATTTCTTGTGTGTCAAGAAACTATTATTCCAACTTTTAGAACACACAAGTATTTTAAGCTATTATTTGGCATTCATTCGTGTCAACAAGGGACTTATCTGTGATTTTAAAAAGGCCTATATTAGCTCATAAAAAGACCTAATTACAAAGTCAATGCACATCTGTGTGTAAAGTCACTTTTATCTGATATGTCATGAGTATGTAAACAGTTAACATTTTGAGAACTGAGGTAAATTTAATAATTAAATATTAGGCTTGTAAAAATGCTTAATGCACACGCAAAACAGTCACCGAACCTGTAGTAACACCGGTTGAATCCCATCCCTGAAGAAAAGCTAGATATGCTTGCAGAAGCAACTCATTATGCTAGTGTTCCAAGCCTCTTCTTAGCTACTCAGAGGCAATCAAAGTCACACTGCTGAGATCAAAAGAAATAACACACTATTTCAGAAAAGAAGAAATTACCAAGAGGTCCAGACCAGAGTCCTTTGACCCACTACTAGGCCATGGCCTATTCAGAACTCAGCTACACAAGAGCCAGTTGAGCTACATATGCATGCATATGTGCACCAGCCTACCACTCATGCGAGTTGTGTGCACCAGCCCATCCCGCAAAGTTTGGGCACCACTGCTCCAGAGGATATAGCTTATCTGTACCTAGAACAGACCAAATTCAGGCATGGGTATGGGATGGATACCATACTGGTCACTTTTATGGATGACTTGATGTAAGAACGATCATTGTTGTTCTAAAGTACCTCTCAGCAACCTTCACTACTGCTAACCACAATAGCTACAGGAATATTTGGATTGGTTGGGTATTATTTTGGAATAGTTCGCTTCCTCCTTATGTATGAGAATCTAGTTAGTGTGGGAGGAACGGGGAGGTTGGAACCCAAGACAGTTCATAATGAGTACCTCGTGATCTGTTTTTCCTCCAATCCTGGTTTATATCTACATGGAATTGCTAGAAGTCATCCTCCAGTTCAAATGTGGTATCATCAATGTGCACATGATGCCCAGCGATGTATCTACATTCCAAACCAAATGAGGAATGCTGCAAATTTTGTTCCCCTGACTAGAGGCTATCACAATCCGCCCAGGAAGTGTTTGTTAGGGTTTTTTTTTCCCTATAATGAAGTAAAATAGACTGTAGGGCAGGTGTTCTGTTTCTTTCCTGTAGTGTAGCTTGCCACAAGGGACAAAGATGGGCTCCATTTCCATGGCTTGCCAGAAACTTATAAAACATTGATTCTTCTGAAAGTTCACTTGAGATTGACCAGTGTGACATTATCAATCCCAGAACATGTATAACACTGCATTATTTATGTTATTATACTATTTTATTCATTTCAAGTTGTAATATGTTCAAGAGTCCTAGTTAACTGAGATGAAAAATAAATCATGCAAATAAGTCAATGAATAAATACAATTTAGGACTTAGGAATGTATATGATGCAAAAAATAATCATGTCAACATCAGGATGAAGATGCTGGCCCTGACATCATTGTTAGATTCCTTCCTCCTCAGAGAATAAAGCAGAATCCATCCAATGACAGTCTTAGTAGAATATCCAGCTCTGGCACACACATGCCCCAAACATCTAAATCGTATGGCAGAAGAATTTTAAGATATAAAATGTGGATCACCTTGGCAGGTTAGATCTATCTTTGGTATCCATTTTCACTTGAGATTCAAGAACAACCTGCATCAATTTAAAATGATAGACTACATTTCCCTTCAAGAGTAAAATAAATGCTCAAATGGCTACAGAGGTTGACCTAGTTCTATTCCTACTAAAAGTTATGCTGCTTATTTTTTAAAGACATCACATTTTGGTTAGCATAGAAATCCACACCTACCTGCACTCTGTTATAACCATCCCACACAGTCTAAAAACAGCCAGTGTTTTGTTTCAAGAGCCCAATTTGATATTGAAAGATGACAAAATGAAAATAAAGAATGAAACAATAAATTGCCCCTTCCTTCCTTGGTTTTGGATGCAAGAAGTCTTATTTCTTAAAAACTTAACACTTTTGTGGTTGCGTGACAGTAAAACAGAAGAAAAAAACTCCTTTGACTTTCCCACGATATTAAGAAACAAAGGGAGCAATAAACATTATTTTCTCAAAGGCAAATAGGGAAATACAACATGCTTGTATGAGTTTCTTAAATAGAATGCCATAACCCAACAACTTTTATGTTGTGGTATATCTTTTCTTCAAAATGTAACATTCTGGAGTTACAGCCATTACCTTTAAGCTGGCTAATCTTCTCTCCATTTTTGTTTTTCAGTTGAACATCTTCACAATAGTCAATGAGTAAGTGGAAGGTTTCACATGCCAGTATCTTCATGGCTGCCCTAGAATTTCACAACCTCTTACTCTCTGAAGCCTCTATTTTATTTGAGCTTCACGATGATGTTTTATCATCATCTGTACCCATGCAAACCAAGTCTCATTATGACTTCAACAATTTCCACCCTACACATGTGATGAAATAACAGCAAATCACAAAATCTAAAGGCCCTGTCACACTGGCCGACGGATGCAAAACGTTTGTAAAAAGGACACAGCGGACGAGAAAAATGTTCCATCCGTTGTTATCCGCTCTCAAAAGGGGCAAAAATTTGCATAACCAGAGCAGACAACACAGAAAGGAACGGACAGGGGGAGGACGTAGGGCGGATGGAAAACGGATGCTCCACGGAAGCCTAGCGGATGGAAGCGGATGGGAGCGGATGACACATCCGCAAGGCTTCCGGGGGAGCACAGCAAAGCGGATGCGGAACGGAAAGAGCGGATGCAGAGCGGATGAAGCGGACGCAGAGCGGAAGCCTAGCGGATACTTAGCGGATGCCTAGCATTCACTGCGCATACGGGGAGGATGCATTGCGTCAGCCCCGCGGATATAAAGGGAAGCAGCTCGCAAGCAGGTCACCATTCAGAGGAAAGACCTGCTTCCAGACACAGCTTGCCAGCCAGCCAGCCAGCCAGCAACCCAACAACCAGGGGGAAGAAACGGAAGCCTCTGCCATCTGCTGCCAGCCCCTGGCAAGAGGGACAGGGCCACCCTCCCACCCCCTGGCCCTGACTCTGCTTCTGCTGGGGCTTCTGCTGCCCGGGCTCGATCTTCTGGTGCTGGTGCTTCTGTTGATGCTGCTTCTGGAGGTGGTGCTTCTGCTGGTGCTTACTCTGCTGGCACTGCTCCTGGTGCTGGTGCTTCTGCTGGTGCTTACTCTGCTGGCACTGATCCTGGTGCTGGTGCTTCTGCTGGTGCTTACTCTGCTGGCGCTGCTCCTGGTGCTGGTGCTTCTGCTGGTGCTTACTTTGCTGGCACTGCTCCTCGTCCTGCTGGTGCTCCTGCTCCTGCTCCTGGTGCTGCTGGTGTTGCTGGTGGTGTGGAGGATCAGCCCTTACAACCTCGAAGCCCCTCTGATGAGGGCCCATATGGCCCTGCCAAAGGGAGGAAGAGGCAGACGCATGAATGGGAGAGGAGGCAATACAACATAGAAGAGGAACATGAGGAGAAGGTGCTGGAGTGACTGAGGGAGAACGAGTATCTATGGCAGAAGGGACACAGGCTCTATCGAGACACCAAAAGGAAGCAGGCTGCTTGGAGAGAGAAGGCGGAGAGCCTGGCTACACTTCGGAGGTGCTCCTCGGCTGGTGGAAGCACATGCACACCTGGTACGGGAAGCTGCACCTCAAGAAATCTGGCCAGGCCATGGTCAAGCTGACGGACCGAGAGACCTACGTGATGGCCAAGTGCAGCTTCTTGGAGGGTGAGATCCGCCACCGAGGAGCAGCCCCTCTGTCAACCCTCTCTCTCAGGCAGCCTACTGAGAGCCAGTCCTCTTCTGGCAAACAGTCAGCTCCTGTGTCCAGGCAGGTGTCTGTGGAGCGTGCCATGACGGAGACCCCACTGACAGCTGCACTACCTGTGGCGGAGCTCGTGGAGGACCCCCTGACACAGTGGGAGAAAGGAGACGGCACTTCCACCACAGCCCAACCCGCATCCACCCCCAGCTCCACCTCCACAGAAAGGCAGAGAGGCAAACCGGAGGGTCAGAGCCACACTGTCCTGCTGGAGATAAGGGACACCATCAGGAGCAACATAGATCTCCTCTCTCAGCTGGTACACACCGATGCCCCATCCTCCAACCGCAAGCCTATGTCAACCAGACCCTCATGAATATGTCAGAACGCCACTACCAGGTGGTGAAGGACAGGATCACGATCTTCTTCACAACCCTCCAGACCAAGATCAACCTGCTCCCACCCAGTCCAGGCCTGCTCCTCCACCCCAGGTGATGTCACTGCCCTTCCAAGGCTTTCCACAGGCCCTCCCCTACCAAGGCTATGGCTACCAGGAGGTCCAGCAGCACCAGCAGCCCTTCCCAGTCCAGGCACAGGTACATCGGACGCCACCGGTGCCACTGATGCCACCGATGCCACCCACGCCACCGATGCCACCAATGCCACAGATGCCACCCACACCACAGATGCCACCCACACCAGTCCTCACCCAGCTGCAGACCAGACAGTCCCACTACACTGCTCCTTCCTCCACCCCACAGCCAAGCTCGGCCTCAGTACATCTGTCATCGGTATTGGGGCTGACACCCCATGTCATGGAGGAAGGGGCTCTCAACATCACGGGGCTGAGCCAGCTGTCTGAGACCTTCCTCAACACACCGTCCCCTGTTGTCCTCTCGGGGCCAGGCACCCCAGTGGCGCTTCAAACCAACACTCCAGCAGCAGCCACCTCCACAGCACCTGGACCCTTCACCCCTGAGACTGGGCACGCCTCCGAGTGACCAAGAAGAGTGCCAGAGACTGGGTGGCTACCTGTTGACTTTATTTTTGCTTTGGACACTTGACTTGGGTCATTTTTCTTTCACAGCTTGTTATTAATAAAGATTATCTTTGCTTCACACACTTGCTTCATTTATTTTTGTAAATAAAGTCTTGGTGGAAACTTTTAGAAATGGTTTAAGCCTTTGCATGCTTGCGAGATGGGTAAGGATAGCAGTGGGATGGGCAGGGATACCTTTGGGATGGGTAATAGCTGTGGGATGGGCAGGGATACCTGTGGCATGGGTAATAGCTGTGGGATAGATAAACCTCCAGTGCAAGCATAGTGGGACTGTATGGTCCACCCTCCCAGGTGCCACACCTATGGCCCTTTATTATCAATAATAATGTAATCAATCATCCACACATGTCAACATAAACACAACTCTTTATTAAATGCCCTGTTCATTTGTAGGCCCACCCAACATACATGGCCCAATCTCATCAGTGTGATGAGACAGGCTGAAGGAAGCATCCATTAATCATCTATCATCCTGTCTTGCCACTCCACTGCTCCAGCTGGGGAATTGCACCAGTGTCTCAGGAGGTTGTGCTGCTTCTTCCCTTCAGGTGAGGCTCTGTTGGGGCCTTGCACATCCTTAGTGTCTATCAGGTTTCGCCCTTGCCTCCATTCCCCAGGCTCCATGTCCCCATTGCCTTGTTGGAGGTCCACGAGCCTGTTCTGCAAGACTGGGTAGCGGGTGCGCATGAGATTGTGCAGGATGCAGCAAGCTTCCATGATCCTCCTCACGGTCTCTAGGCAATGCTGCATGGTGGTGAGAAGTACCTGGAACCTGTTGGCCAGGATGCCAAAGGCATTCTCCACCACCCGCCTGGCCCTGGACAGTCTGTAGTTGAAGATCCTCTCTTCACGGGTGAGGAGTCTGGAAGTGTAGGGCTTCATGAGGTAGGTTCTGAGGGAGAAGGCGTCATCCCCCACGATGAAGTAGGGCACATCTTGCGTGTGGTTGGGCAGGGGGTCTGGATCCAGCCCCTCCTTGAGGTCACTGGTGTTGTATACCTGGGCATCTGAAGCTGACCCGTTGCCTGAAGCATAGATGTACATGAACCTGTAATCAGCATCGACCATGGCAAAGAGGATGTTGCTGAAGAAGCCCTTGTAGTTGAAATAATTGGACCCCGACTTGGCTGGAGCTTTGCAGGCCACGTGTTTGCCATCTATGGCTCCAACGGTGTGGGGAAAGTTCCACCTCTGGTACCACTGCTCTGCAACTTTCTTCCAGCCTTCTTCAGTGGAGTGGCACTGGAGGAGCTCCTCCAGGTATTCTTCGATGATGGCCTGCACCACTTCTCTGACCACAATGCTGATGGTGTTGTGTGGCACCCTCCAGCTGTACTGCATGCTCCTGTAGGTGGTTCCTGAGGCCAGGTGGCGCAGAGTCAGTGTCACCTTGAGCCCAGGTTCCAGGCTGGGCCTGAAGTTGGTGCTCTGCTTGGTCAACCTGGGTCTCAGATGCTCCACAACTTCATCAAACATGGCTGGAGGCATCCTCATGAAGTTCTGGAATGCACGAGGGTCTTCATTCCTCAGCTCCACCATCAGCTTGTTGTACAGTCCGTACTCTGCTCTTCTCCCGATCCATCTTCAGACCCAGACACTTCTTGGACGCCTCCTTTTCTTCCCGTAGAACAGTTGAAAGAGCCTGTAGATGGCTTCACACTGTTGCAGAACGATGGTGGCTACCAAAAGGAGTGTGTTACGATCCATGGTGGAGATGACTGGATGCTGTGGAAGAGCAAGAGCCAGATGAAGGCTGCAGAGGTCTGCACAGCAGGGCTGCTGGACTGAAAGTGAGATCCAGGTGAGTTGCTCCCCCTTTTTATAGGCAATATAGGTTTTCCACTTTGTGTCCTTTTGCATCCTCTAGGCATCCTCTAGACATCCTAAATATCCGAGATAGGTCCCCTCTGCGAACGTTTTTTCCATTTTAAATGCTTTCTTTGCGAGCTGCATCCGCTTTCATCCTTTCTCCGTCTGTGCTACTAATGCTGCGCGTCCATTCCGTGTCCGTTTCGCTTCCTCCCTGGGTCCGTTTTCCGCTGGAGCAGATTTGAGTTGCGCGGATGCACAGCGGATGCCTAGCGGATATAGCGGACGCGTAACGGATGACAACGGATGTAGAACGGATGTTCCCCGTTTGCGTTGCGGATGCAGAACGGACGCGTTGGATACATTTTCCGCTCAAAAAGTTTTGAGCAGCTCAAAACTTTTTGAGCGGATGGAACCTCAGTCGACGGATGCTGGACGGATAGAGAGGATGAAAAACGTATGCAGAGAGTACAGAACAGATGAATCACGTTAACCAACGGATGGCAAGTGTTTCTCTCCGTTTTACATCCTCTTTCCATCCGTTGGTGCAGTGTGACATGGGCTTAATGTGTTTTAACAAAATTTATTAGCTGGAAAAGAGATATGAGACTCTTGTTTTTTTACCACCATAGTCTAACATGGTTCTCATCTTACAAGGACAACTCCTTAAGGATTTTTTTTTCTCCCCAGTATAACAGGTAGGTCCCAATTAGTGTTTTTAAAAAATCCTATGAATTAATTGTATTATTTGAATTTACACCACTGAATTCAACGTGATATTCCTAGTGAAAATAGGAAAATTGGTGCCAGCTTGAAACAATCAATGTTTTTATCGAAATTTTATGTTTACTAGTATAACAACAAAAGCTTGCTTACAACTTACATTTATTTTTAATAAAATTATTGAGTAGTTATAGAAAGGAAAAAAGAAATATCTAAATAACGTTACTATGTATTTTCTAGATAGATAGATCCCATTAGTATTCAAGATAAATAAAGTCAACAAAGGACAAGCTAGTTAGAGCATGCCTGCTATATTCTGCTGCAGTTCTTCAAAATGAGATTCTTCTTTTTTGAGCTTTCTTCAGATGGAACCTTCCTTTTTCATTTTGTACACACAATTAGTGTCTAAAACCCCAAGAGCAACTATGTAGTGCTAGGCTCAACTACACACAAACTCACGTAATATTAACTAAATTATAGTTCACATTAAGTGCAATCTTTATCAATTTATAACTCACACTAAATCAAATATTTCTCTGTTTGAATTCACACTAATTGTAATCTGCCTGTATATCTGCAAACCTTAAGCTTCTTTGTGCATGTCAAAGTATCAATGGTGTCTTTCTGGTTACAAATCTGAGGAAATAATGATACAGAGACTTTCATATATGTAAAATCACCTATCTTAGTTTCTACAGCCATCAATTATAAGTGGACAAAATTGTTTTTTTTTAAGTAATAGTCTTCCTTGCATATTCCCAAATAAAATTTACAAAAAACTAACTCTCATGAAGACTCCAGCTAAAATATACAATGAGGCATAAGGAATAAGTGCTTCAGATTTCAGTTGCCAAAAACCAGGAAAAGCTACTCTGCAGGAAAGTTTGAGAGAAAGGACTCAATAAAATGCAAATAGGTATGTGTAAGTTTTACTAAGTCCAGCTTTCATTATTATGGATTTCTATGGAACAATGGGAAGGGCATGAGAGAATCTAGTCAGGAAACTGCAGCTCTAGGATTTAAATGAGATGTATAAAGTATGCTGGATCTTAAAAAGTTCTACTCTTTATCAGCTTAGTAGATATAGTTTTGGTATTTTTTCCTGTACCTATAGAATAGAAAAATACACACACACACCCCACAAATCTAACATAAGACCATTAGATATGGATGCTTCCTTCAGTTAATCAAAATAAAGATAGAATAAAAATCTAATCACAAATAAACAAATAAACACAATTTTTGTCTCCTTTCCATTAAATGGAATCCCAAAATCAATCAACCAAGAAAACCATACAAATTCCAAGAATTTAAACCATTACAACAGAAATACATTAAATGACACAACAGCATGATATCCAC
The DNA here is from genome assembly GCA_015471245.1 of Laticauda colubrina. Taxonomy (NCBI): domain Eukaryota; kingdom Metazoa; phylum Chordata; class Lepidosauria; order Squamata; family Elapidae; genus Laticauda; species Laticauda colubrina. The sequence goes on along the minus strand of BLBF01000031.1, from coordinate 16,954,466 downwards.
ACTTAATTCAACTATATACCATTCATAATTGGGCAGAAGTAAACTCATGAATTAGCACATTATTATTATTACTGAAAATGCCCTTTCTGAAAATGGCAGCATTTTCAAGAAGATATCCCATTTGGTCATAATTGTCAGACAACTTCTCAAGAGAAAAGGTCATCCAGCAATAAGTTCCCATGATATGCAGGATTTTATGTAACAATATACATACCACCACCAGAATGCAGGTGGCTAGTACACCTTGTTCAAAACACGTTCAGCATAATGTGTCCAGGGATGAGCTGGTAAATGTTTAAGAACTGGCTTTGTCAGCTCCATTGCTAGTGCCCACACCCCATTAGTCAGGGAGCAGCTGAATGGCATGGAAGGCAGAGTGGCTCAGCACTGCTTTCAACCAACTCGCAAACTTCTAGAAAATGTAATAATTGGCTTTTGCGAGTATGAATTTGTCCATCATCACTTGCCCTTTAACACCCCCCTGGCCATAGAATTCTGGATTAGCTGTAGTTTTCAGACCAACTTCAAAATCAGTCCTATAGAAAACACATTTAATCGTCGTCTATGGAGATTCTCAGTCATCCAGGTCATGGTTGTCCCAAAGATACTTTCTTTCAAGAGGCAACTGGACTTTCTGGTTTCTCTTTGAAGTCATTTCACTTCTCATCCAAGCAGCTTCTTCAGCTCTGACTGGATGGTGGGAAATAGTATAAATCCTTCCATTTCTCACCCTCCAGTCAGAGTTGAAGAAGCATCTTGGATGAGTAGTGAAACATCTTCAAAGAAAAACCAGAAAGTCCAGTTGCCTCTTGAAAAAAAACATCTTTGGGACACATTTAATAGTTCTAGTTTTGACCTACTGGCTTATGAATCATAATGGCCAGGTTGTCACTACCCAGAAACAGCTGGAGGTAAGAAACAGTACTCCTACCCCATGGGGCTTAGTTGATTCACGATTGAAAATGATGAAACCAGGAGCATTGCATGGCTATGCAACTGCCCCACTGGAAGGAGTTGAACTTTTATCTGGAGCATGCATTTTTTCTTAATTCCCCGACATCAAAACTGTCCATATATTCTACCTTATCAAGATTCAGTCTCAGCTTCCTGATCCTTATTCAGCCCACTACTGCATATAAACCTCTAATTGGCCTCTTCAGATTCAAATGGTACAAAGATTTGTGATGCTTCATTCCAGAACTCCTGATGACTACCTCAACCACTTCATATTTTATTTAAGTATGGGGCTAGAGCAGGATCAGTTCATGGTGGCTAATATAGCCTTCTCGAGCCAATCTGTAGATAATCTGAAATATGAGCCTAATGACACAGAAAAATCAGCAATCTCAATGAAGTAAAGTGTTTTCCCATTTAAGAATGGAAGGGAGGCCAGAGCTTCAACTTCATAGCTGCTTCATTGGCATGGTGCCCAGACAGCATGTTGGAAAGATATGGATGTGACAAAAGCTGTCTTCCCTGAACTATGGTACTTAGAGAAAAATGATTGCCCTGGGCCTCATGTAAAGATAAGCAGAGCCAGTATTGCATGATATATGAAAGCACCAACAAGGAAAGATTTGATAATCAGGAGACATAAAGTGCAGCTACTACTCAGTCAGATACAACCTCCTCCTTATCCCATTTTGGAGAGGTACAACTAGACAGGATCACTTATCTGTGTCTGGGCATATCTGAGAGCTTTTAATGGATGGTCTAACAAAATAGAGGGGTTTGCTATTTATAAAATAGTTGTCATGGGAGGGATGGTCACTTATAAATCCTCCTTTACCAGAAAGTAAGCTGGTGAAGTAACCTCCAGGCCTTTCTTGTTCTTCCAGGAAGCCATCTCCCTCACCATCTTGTCTTTTTTTTTAAATAGATAGATAGGCACCCTTCCAAATAAAGCATTGAGTTACAGCCATTGAATATTTTAATGTTTTTTTACCCAAGTCTATGCAAGGCCAGAGGCATGTTTAAAAAAATTAACAATGACAGTGCTAGAGATCCACGCTCTACTTTACATAAAATCAATTTATGCTTGAAATAGAACTTTAGCTCAGTCTAAAAAACCTTATTTTTATTGTATGATTATGTGGGAATTATAGTTATCCCATATATTGGATGGATACTACTTTGTAGCAAGATTTAGTGAGGTGCTGCTTTTTGTGCTTTCCTTCAAACAAAGTGTTTTGGAGATGTCAAGTCTCTGGAGTCACCACTGCATAACCTTTGGTCACAATTAACAGTCATTCTGCTATTACTGCTTAAATGGATAGGAAGATCAGAAATAAACAGGAATGAATACATCATTTGGCTAGACTCAAAAAACAATCTAGAACAATTGAAGTTTTTGATGTTCTTCAAAAACAACCATACATATGACTTGCAAAGAAACTTCCAGCCTATACATGCCTAAACAACTGGTCAAGGAACCAGAGGTAATGGAAGGAAGGAGAGGGGAGGAGGGAGAGGGGGAAGGGGAGGGAGGGAAAGACAGAGATGATCACTGAGTGATCACATGTTGAAAATTATTTCATTTGTATTTTTCTCATTTAAGTCCAACTGCACACCTCTGACCCAATTGTTATGGAATTGAACTGTTGTTTTAATTAGCACACAAAGACTTGCCACAACAAGCTAGTTTTTTCCTATTTCTTCACCTCGATTAGCTCATCATTTCTCAATTATTTATTTCCCAATTAGGCACTTACCAGAAAATTAACTTTGTTAACCTTTGCAAATATGTAACCTTCCTTTGATGATACCTTAACAGGAGAATGGGGGAGAACTTGAAGGACAAACAAGTTTTTATTTGCCAAAAATTATGTAGAGAAACAAACTGAACTTGGCCAGTGCTAATCTAGGAATGTACCAATTTAAAAAGTAAAGGGAAGGGAAAGGAGTCCTTATGGATTTTACTCTGCTAGTCATTGCTAACTATAAGGAGCCTTGCTCATCTCCATTTCAAGACCATTGAACCAGTGCTGTACGAAGACATTTCCATGGTCATGTGGTTAGCATGACATCACAGAGCACTGTTCTAAATGTGTTTTTTCAAGAGGCAACTGGACTTTCTGGTTTTTCTTTGAAGACATATACTTCTCATCCAAGAAGCTTCTTCAGCTTGAGGTCCCTTCCAGCTCTATTCTGATTTATTTTATTTTGATTGAAAAAAGGTCATAAAATGGGCCAAAACTCACTTAACAATAGTAGATATTGAGGAAAAAAAGGTAAATGATTTTTCCATAAATACTTATGTTCTTCTTGGAAGAGGACATGCTTCCATTCTAAGGCTGACTTTCCTACTTGAGACAGGAGCTTGGCCAGAACATACTGCTGTAAGAATCATCTAGAAGGTTATCTTCCAGGCAAGAATGGAAATAAGAGAAATCCAGTGTGAGCCTCAAATAAAAGAGAAAAAAATGAGACATCAAAAGGGCTAAAAAGAAAAAAACCACCACACTAAGAGCTGAAGGTTACTTGCATCTATAAAGGAGGCCTTGATCTAGAACTCATTCTAGTGATGTTGAGGCAAAAAATTGCCCTTACTCTAGAGAAAAAGAGGAATTTGCAAGAGAAAATCTCCCTCCCAGGAAGCCACAGCAAATTCCTTCCATTTCAAACCTGCAAAGAGCAACCTTGCCCCATTTGTAGTGGAAAATATTGAAATAATACAATTCAGGGACATCAGTTGAGCAGATAATCAAATGTGGGTTTAGGAAGGAGGAGCAAGAACTTTTCTTAATAGTTGCTATTCAGGACTTTATCATCCAGAAGTCATCTGGACAGAATGTTAAAGAACAGCACATAATGTTCCCAGATATTACAATGGAAATGGGGATAGCAACGCCCAGGAAGATTCTCTTGACTGACATAAGAGTGGCAGCAATGAGGAATATGAAAAGGACCTGGCTCTCCCATCCCCCTCCAAGCTGGGGTTTCTCATCCACGGTTACTTCCACAGCTGGAAAACACAGCAGAAACAGCTGTTCCTCTAAGGAAGTGAGGTGTAATTCCAGGAAACATTTATTTTTCTGGTGTCTGGTATAATGGAGGAATTAACATTACCTTTCCAAAGGAGGTTTTATAGAAGAGCACAAATAATATTTTAGTATGTGATGAACCCTCAAGGGAGAAGATAAAAAAGCAACCAAATATAATTTTTTCTATTGTATTTTTACTTTCACCAATGAAAAGGCCTCAGAAAAAAATATTATTACCTTCTAAAATGCGAAATGGTGGATCAACTCTGGTATAAGCAAAGAATATGGCTTCAAAAATTTTAAAGGAGAGTCAGTAGCTATCTGATCAATAGGAATAAAATTTTCAGCAGAGAGTGCTATTAGTCATATGGGGAAAGATAAGAGTTTTGTACAATCTTGAGGAACAACAACTGGATTCCTATAAATGTCTGTTTCTGGCCATGTGCAGTATGTGAGCCCACTTGGTGTGGCTTGTAAATCAAAATTTATGGCTCAACATACTGCATTAATCCAACTAATCAGAGTTTACCAAATCATCCATAATTAAGCTATGTTTGGACCCAGCCAATACATCCAGCTTGTCCTGGAAATAATACTTTGACGAAAACTTCCAGGAGGGAATAAGCAATTTTATTTATCTTACTTACCATTTTTTGATGGCAGTAATTTTCTATGGTAGCTGAAAAAAGGGTATTTAATCGAATTACTGGGACTTCCTTTTGTGTCATGTGGAAAGTCAAGCTGCCCAATTGATAAAGCTTTAGAAGATAAATTGCAAAACTATCTCATGGCTAGTGGGTCATGTAAAACAATCATGTTGTTGGAGATCCAAGTCCAATGCCACAGATTCTTCAGCACCTATTACCATAAGCAGGTTGTAGAATGCAGTTGAAGAGTTAAGGATTTACTCCAGTGTCCTTTTTTAAATATTTCATCTGTTCTTTGTCCCTTTTTTCCCCGTGACACATAGACATAGAGAATACATGTTCCTTGATTCTTCTCCTGATAGGATAAAGCTGGTTAGGTGCTAAGCTTTACCAGTAACGCATTAGCTGTGAAATGTCCTTTCTCTTATAAAGATTTTCTGCTTCACTAACAATTGTTTCAGTCAGACTCCTGCTTTCAGGATACTCAAGAATACTCAAAGGCACAGACAAAAAGCTTCAACCTATAGCCTACAGTCAGGATGATTCTGATAGTTTGTGTCTCAAATTTACTTTCCTCTTTCATAATAAAATTGATTTAGGAAGGAGACATGCATGATGGAAGAAAATTAATTTACTGTGGCAAGTTACCATACATAGAAATATTTTGTCTATACTGGTAGTTCTTGTATTACAACAGTTTGTTTAATGACCGTTCAAAATGACAACAGCACTGAAAAAAGTGACTTATGACCGTTTTTCACACTTATGACTTTTGCAACCTTTGATAAGCAAAGTCAATGGGGAAACCAGACTCACTTAATAACAGCGTGACTAATTTATCAACTGCAGTGATTCACTTAACAACTGGGCAAAAAAGGTCATAAAGTGGGGCAAAATCAATTTAATTAATTAATTTAACATCTGTTCTGTTTAACAACAGAATCGTTGGCCTCCGTTGTGGTCATAAGTCAAGGACAACCTGTATTAAAAGGACTAAATAAAGTGATTGACTTCAACATAATTTTTCTAATAATTATTTGTGCCATGCCATAATTTATTTCCCAACCCAATACTTAAGCCCATGTCACACTGAACCAACGGATGCAAAGAGGATGTAAAACGGACAAAAAACCTTGCCATCCGTTGGTTAACGCGATGTATCCGTTCTGTACTCACTGCCTCCGTTTTTCATCCTCTTTATCCGCCCAGCATCCGTTTATGGACGTTTCATCCGCTCCAAAAGTTTTGGGCTGCCTAAAACTTTTGCGCAGAAAATGTATCCAGTTCGTCCGTTCTCAATCTGCTACGCATCCGCTAGGCATCCGCTATATCCGCTAGGCATCCGCTGCGAATCCGCGCAACTCGTATCCACCCGGACGCAGGGAGGAAGCGGAACGGACGCAGAACAGATGCAGAACAGATGCAGAACGGATGCAGCACGGAAACAAAGAGTTGAAAATGGAAAAAACGTTCGCAGAGGGGACCTATCTCGGATATTAAGGATGTCTACAGGATGCCTAGAGGATGCCTAGCGGAAAACCTATACTGCCTATAAAAAGGGGGAGCAACTCGCCTGCATCGCACTTTCAGAACAGCAGCCCAGCAGTGCAGACCTCTGCAGCCTTCATCTGCCTCTTCCTCTTCCACAGCATCCAGTCATGTCCACCGTGGATTGTAACAAAGTCCTTTCAGCAGCCACCATCGTTCTGCAACAGTGCGAAGCCATCTGCAGGCTCTGTGAACTCTACTGCGAGAAGAAAAGGAGCCACCCAAAAAGAGTCTGGATCCGAAGATGGTTCGCCAGTAGAGCAGAGGACGGACTGTACAACAAGCTGATGGTGGAGCTCAGGAATGAAGACACTCGGGCATTCCAGAACTTCATGAGGATGCCTCCAGCCATGTTTGACGAAGTTGTGCAGCGGCTGACACCCAGGTTGATCAAGACAAACACCAACTTCCCGCCCAGCCTGGAACCTGGGCTCAAGGTGGCACTCACTCTGCGCCACCTGGCCTCAGGGACCTCCTATAGGAGCATGCAGATCGGCTGGAGGGTGCCATCCAACACCATCAGCATTGTAGTCAGAGAAGTGGTGCAGGCCATCATCGAAGAATACAAGGAGGAGCTCATCCAGTACCCCTCCACTGAAGAAGGATGGAAGAAAGTTGCAGAGCAGTGGTATCAGAAGTGGAACTTACTACACACCGTTGGAGCCATAGGTGGCAAGCACGTGGCCTGCAAATCTCCAGCCAAGTCGGGGTCCACTTATTTCAACTCCAAGGGCTTCTTCAGCATCATCCTCTTTGCCATGGTCGATGCTGTCTACAAGTTAATGTACATCGATGCTTCAGGCAACGGCTCATCTTCGGATGCCCAGGTATACAACGCCAGTGACCTCAAGGAGGGGCTGGAACGCAACCTCATCATGGGCTTCCCAGATCCAGAACCCCTGCCCAACGACACACAAGATGTGCCCTACTTCATCGTGGGGGATGACGACTTCTCCCTCACAACCTACCTCATGAAGCCCTACACCTCCAGACTCCTCACCCGTGAAGAGAGGATCTTCAACTACAGGCTGTCCAGGGCAAGGCGGGTGGTGGAGAACGCCTTTGGCATCCTGGCCAACAGGTTCCAGGTACTTCTCACCACCATGCAGCATTGCCCAGAGACTGTGAGGAGGATCATGGAAGCTTGCTGCATCCTGCACAATCTCATGCGCACCCGCTACCCAGTCTTGCAGAACAGGCTCGTGGACCTCCAACAAGCCAATGGGGTCATGGAGCCTGGGGAATGGAGGCAAGGGCGAAACCTGATCGACACTGAGGATGTGCAAGGCCCCAACAGAGCCTCAAATGAAGCGAAGAAGCAGCGCAACCTCCTGAGACAATGGTGCAACTCCCCAGCTGGAGCAGTGGGGTGGCAAGACAGGATGGTAGATGCTTAATGGATGCTTCCTTCAGCCTGTCTCATCACACGGATGAGATTGGGCCATGTATGTTTGGTTGGCCTACAATGAACAGGGCGTTTAATAAAGAGTTGTGTTTATGTTGACATGTGTGGATAATTATTACATTATTATTGATAATAAAGGGCCGTAGGTGTGGCACCTGGGAGGGTGGACCATACAGTCCCACTATGCTTGCACTGGAGGTTTATCTATCCCACTGCTATCCTAACCCATCCCACAGCTATTCCCCATTCCACAGGTATCCTAACCCATCCCAAAGCTATCCTTCCCCATCCCACAAGCATGCAAAGGCTTAAACCATTTCTAACAGTTTCCAGCAAGACTTTATTAAAAAAAAGAAATGAAGCAAGTGTATGAATCAAAAATATACTTTATTAACAAGAAGCTATAAAACAAAAATGAGTCTCTGGCACTCCTCTGGGTCGCTCAGTCTCATGGGTGAAGGGTCCAGGTGCTGTGAAGGTGGCTGGTGCTGGAGTGCTTGTCATCAGCTCCTCCAGAAGCAGAAGCAGCAGAAGCACCAGCCCCAGAAGAGCGAGCCCGTGCTGCAGAAGCCCCAGCAGAACCAGAATGAGGGCCAGGGGGCGGTAGGGTGGTCCTGTCCCTGTTGCCAGGGCTGGCAGAAGATGGCTGAGGCTTGCTGTGCTTCCGCATGGTTGTGGGGTTGCTGGCTGGCAGGGAGGCTGGCAGGAACCAAGGCTGGCAGAAAGGCTGGCAGGGAGGCTGGCAGGAAGGCTGGCACCAAGGCTGGCAGGCAGACATGAACCAAGGCTGGCAGGAAGGCAGGCAGCAAGGCTGGCAGGCAGACTGGCTGGCAGCAAGGCCTGCAGGCAGGCTGGCAGCAAGGCTGGCAGGCAGACATGCAGGCAGGGCAGGCAAGGCAGTCGATGTGTCCGGCAGCAGGTCTTTCCTCTGAATGGCAACCTGCTTCCAAGTTGCTTCCGTTATATCCGCGGGGCTGACGCAATGCATCCTCCCCGCATGTGCAGGGAACGCTAGTCATCCGCTAGGCTTCCGCTGTGCATCCGCTTCATCCGTTCGGCGTCCGCTCTGCATCTGCTCTTTCCGTTCCGCGTCCGCTTCGCTGAAGCCCCCCGGAAGCCCTGCGGATGTGCCACCCACTCCCATCCGCTCTCATCCGCTCCCATCCGCTGGGCTTCCGTTCCGCATCCGCTTTGCATCCGCCCTGCGTCCTCCCCGCGTCCGTGTTATCCGCTCCAGTTATGCAAATTTTTGCCCCTTTTGAGAGTGGATAACAACGGATGGAACATTTTGTTCGTCCGCTGTGTCCCTTTTTGCATCCGTTGGCCAGTGTGACATGGGCTTTATTAGATGCACTGAGCTATCACATCATTATTCCAATGTTCTCATTACAATTCTACACTAAAAGGATTCTATATGAGGCAACATATCTAAATGCAGGCTCAGAAAAAAATGTAAGTGGAATAAAATTGCAGAGGTAGCATTTAAACAGAACAGCTGGAGTACATTAAACACTGCCTCTCTCCTGCTTTGTCCCTGGGGTTGAAAAACTTGCCATTTAGTCAGGAAACAGTTCTGTGCCATACCATACAATACAGAATTGTGAAATAGCAGAAACAAACTACAAAAGGTGACATAGAATGCAAGTTATTTGTTCAAAAATCCAGAGCAAAGGTTGGTTTTTCCTGGTTCTTCAATATCTGCCATTATAATATGATTAATACAAAAGTCCCAATGTTTATTTCATAATACTACGAGGCAGGCACAAACCCCATACATAGAACACACTAGTATTCAGAACTAGCCTTGGTAGTCTGCAAAGGTGAAGGCAGCTTTTAAGCTTATAATAGATGTCAAATTATCCTCCGTTATTCTGTCATTTTGCACACATGGCCTCATCTTTTATATGGTATATTACATCAAAACGATGTGATTTTAACCTGCTTTTATATGTTTCTCTTTCTTTCTGCTAAATGTATTGATAGGGTTATTTAAAAAAAAATCATCAAGGTTCAATAAGCATTGGCCTTTTTTAAATGAAGTTAAATGCCACAGTTGCATGCAACAATAAACATCAAACTAGCCAATAAGGGAATGATGCCCTGCTGAGAAAAAGGCAACTATTTGCAGACCCAGTATGATGTAATGGGAAATGTGTTGTCTTCTAGGTGGCTGTGTCCAGGATGTAGCAGAGAGGTTATTGATGTTGTTCAAAGCCAGTTCTTTCCTTTTGATTCATATGAAGAAGAAAGCTTGACAAAACCCTGTGAGGTTTTAAGCAGGAAGAAACTTGGAAGAGAGGTAGTTTTCTTTTTTTTTTTAAATAATACTTCCAGACAAAAGCCATGACACTAGACAAAAACAAAATCTTGAAAGTCAACAACTAAGTACATAAGTACTGCTATCCAGAAGGATTTGGATTCTGGGATGAACTATGTTGCCTTCATGAAGATCTCCTGGGAAGAGATGAGCTACAACTGATGAAGATATGGAAAGAAATATTGGCAAGTGCCAATCTCATCAGGAGGGCATTATAATAAACGGGGAAGTGTGGCAAAAACCCATATGCAAAGTTCTACACAAGGATAGGAAAGGAGAATATAAAGGGAGAAGCAGGCCAAAATGTGGGCTCGAGGGTTTGTAGGGAACTATCAGAAAACCCAGTTAGTGGTGCCACCCAAAACCTCAGATGTTTCTACACCAATACAAAGAATATGGGGAATGAAACTCAAGAAAACAGGTATGATATGATAGGTATCACTAAAATTTGGTGGGATGATACTCAGCACTGTAAATATAAATTTAACAATCAGGACAAAGAAATTCCATTGAAAGTGCCCAAGTATGAATTCCCTGGCTGGGGAATTCTGGGAGTTGAGGTCTGCCAGGCTTAAAGTTGCCAAGGTTGGAGACCCCTGTTCTAAAATGTTAAAGACAAAAAAGGTTATGCATGGAAATGGAAGGAAAATACATAACCAAAGAAAAATTCAAAACAGTCGCCAGAAATGGTAGGAACTATCAGAAAGGCTCCAGCTCAGAATGAACTGAGGCTTGTGACAGCTATTAGAAACCACAAAGGGTTTTGTTGGTTGTTTAGAATCAAAAGGGAAGCCAAAAGGAGTGCAGGTCCACTGTGAAGAAAAAGTAATGAATTGGATCTGAGCAATAGTGAGAAAACAAAACAAAAAAATCTTGGCTTTTATTTTGCCTCTGACTTCTTGCAGAAAGATTGGTCATTGTTATGCCACTGGGGGAAGGAGGGATTTGCAGCTGAAAATATCGCGGATAAGCAAAAGGCAAAATAAAACTTAGCCAATTTAAACAGATTCAGGTATTTAAGGCCACATCAACTACATCCTACCATTCTTGGGCTTCTTTGAGAACTCCTGGAGGACTAGTGAAGGAAGGAGGAGGATCCAGGAAACTACAAACCTGCCAGCTTAATGTCTATATTAGGCAATGTTCTTGAACAGATTAGTAAATAGCATGTTTGTGAGCACTTGGATAGACATGCCCCAATTAACAAATGCCAGAATGAATTTGTTGCAGAATATCAGTATCTTTTTCTCAGATGTAATTTTTGGGCTAGTAGATCAGAGGAATGCCAGAAAATCAGTTTACATTACCAGTACCTTAGCAAGCCCTTCACCTTAATAAAATGATAAAATATGGACTGGATCAGTGGTCCAACCCCCAGGTTGCGGACCGCTAATGGTCCGTGGCCCATTAGGAACTGGGCTGTACAAGTGGTGGGCGAAACTTCATCTGTGCATGCATGGGATCTAGGTTGCGTATGAAACCACCATCACCCCAGCTGGGGGGGGAAATTGTCTTCCACAAAACTGGTCCCTGGTGCCAGAAAGGTTGGGAACTGCTGGACTAGACGTTGCTAATGGATTCACAATTCACTGAATGACTGAACTCAGACTATGCTAATGAATAGCTCCAGCTTCAGGGGAATTACTAAATGGAGTGGCATAGGGCTTTTCTCCTGGATCCTATGTGTTTAAAAAGTTTGTCAATGTCTTGACTGAGGAACTGAGACAATGCTTATAAAGTTTGCAAATGACACAAAGCTGTGAGGGGCAGCTAATATTTTAGATGAAAGAGAAGAGGGCGAAAAAAATCTAGGCAGACTTGAGCAATGGGCTGAATGAATAGGATGGACTTTCACAAGTGCTTCAGTTTAGCACACCATGGTTTCTGATGAAGGTTCTTTATCTTCACATTAATTAGACCAACGGTATTCTTTATTTGGGTTGAATTAATTAATGCTAATGTGTTCCTTCATAGAATAGTTAGTATATGGTTCTGATCTGCGCTTCCTGATAAATGAGTGGGGCGAACTGAGTTGTCAATGCCCTATTCACAATTTTGGTTAGTGAAGTTAGCAAACTAATCACAGCTGTAAGAGACCATCAACATGAATGTGCCAGAGGATTTCTTTTTAGAATATACGATAAATTCTATATGACTCTTGATTAAAAGGAAAGAAAAGAATATGCAACAGACACACAATATTTCTGTAACACCGGAGACATGCCCTGCACAGTGTTATAAAATGAGCAATGATGGTGTTCTCGCGTTGGCTCATCCTACTGATATATATTATTTATTTAATTTCTGGTATACAGGGCCAGGGAAGCTACAACGCTATGCATTGTCTAAGTCTACATGGAGGGAAGTAAGCAATGGGGTGCCATAAAGTTCTGTGTTAGGCCTAGTAATCTTCAATATCTTCATTAACGGTTTAGATGAGGGAATAGAAGGGGAACTTACCAATTTGCAGATGATACTAAGCTGGCAGGAATTGCTAACACACCAAGAACCAGATGGATCTTGACAGACTAGAACACTGGGACATATCTAACAAAATGAAATTCAATGTAGAGAAAAGTAAAGTCCTACACTTAGGCAAGAGAAACCAAAAGTACGCATATAGCCTGGGTGAAACCAGGCTCAACAGCAGTAACTGTGAGAGGGATCTTGGAGTCTTAGTGGACAACCAGCTAAGTACGAACTAGCAGTGTGCAGCAGCAGCCAAAGAAACTAATGCAATCCTAAATTGCATTAACAGAGAGATACAATTGGCATCAAGTGAGGTACTAATATCACTCTATAAAGCCTGAGTAAGACCACACCTAGAGTATTGCATCCAATTTTGTTCACCACATTATAAAAAAGATGTTGAGAGGACTGGAGGCTAAAACATACAATGAACGGTTGCAGGCACTGGGCATGGCTAGTCTTAGTAAAGAGAAGGACCAGCGGAGACATGATAGTGGTCTTCCAATATTGGAGGGGCTGCCACAGGAAGGAAAGGATCAAAGCTATTTTCTAAAGCACCCAAAGGCCAGACAAGGAATAATAGATGGAAACTGAACAAGGAGAGATTTAACCTGGAAATAAGGAGAAACTTTCTGACAGTGAGAACAATCAACCAATGGAACAGGAGTTGCCCTCGGAAGTTGCGGGAGCGCCATCACTTGAGACTTTCAAGAAGAGATTGGATTGCCATTTGTCAGAAATGGTGTAGGGTCTCCCGCTTGGGCAGGGGGTCAGATTAAATGACTTACAAGTCCCTTCCAACTCTGATTATCTGTTATCTGCCCTAACATACAGGGTAGTCCTCAATTTACAAACACAATCAAGCCCCCAATTTATGTTGCTCAGTGTGACATTTGTTAAGTGAGCCATTTTACGACTTTTCTGGCGCAAACCTGTAAAGTGAGAATCAATGCAGTTGTTAAATTAGTAACACGGTTTTTCCCCAGTGATTTTGCTTGTCAGAAGGTTGCAAAAGGTGACCGTTCGATCACATGAGGCCGGGACATTGCAACCGTCATTAAATGTGAGTTGGTTGCCAAACCTCAGCGTGACCACGGGGAATGCTGCAACGGTCATAAGTGTGAAAAACGTTCTTAAGTCTTTTTTTCTTTTTTTTTTTTTCCCCCAGTGGTCACTGTAACTTTGAACGGTCATTTAAGCAAACGATTGTAAGTCGAGGACTACCTGTACACAATTCTTGTTGTTGTTTTTTGTTCAGCCTCAACAGCCTCCTCCAACCTCAAAACTTTTAACAGCCCCGCTAGACAGCCGCCCACCCCCACCCCCACCCCCAAAAAACACCAAAAACAAAAAACAAAAAAACAAGGAGCCCTTTGTCCCGTCCAACCCGTCCCGCTCCCGAAACAAGGAGTGGCAAACACGAACAAGTTGTCCCGCAAACGTTACGGAGCAATCAACTTTTGCGGCCACTCCGGAGCGACGACAAATGGCAGGCGCGCCCCCCCC
>BLBF01000031.1:16925866-16940491 GCA_015471245.1 Laticauda colubrina | reverse complement strand
CCCCCCCCCCCCCCCCCCCCCCCCCCCAGACGAAGAAAGGAAAACCGCCAAGCCTGCCTTGAACTTTCCAAGCTGCCGTCCCGGATCCCCTCAGAAAAGCGGCTGGGAGTTGCGCCCGGCTGGGCGTCCCACAGGGCAAGGCGGCCCCCCACGCGCGAGTCGACTCGCGCTCCCCGGACGCCGCGGTCGGTCTCGGCGCAGCGGGGCACTTACCGTCACTGCCGTGCTGCTTGCCATTGTTCGCGCCCATCCTGGAGGCTTCATGCTCCCGTCCTCCTCCTTCTCCCGACAGCCCCCATGTCGAGAGCCAAAAGGTTTTTGGGGTCGGGCAGGAAGGCGGAAAGAGACAAAAAGGGTGGTGGGGGAAAGACCCACCCGTGGGGATGTGGGTGAGTGGGCGGGGCGGGGGGGGGTTTCCTCTCTCTCCTCCGGGATGCTCCTTTATCCTCTTGGTTTCCCTCCCCCCTCCTCCTCCCTTGCAAAGGACAGCGGGGCAAACTTGACAAGCCGAAGCAACCGAGTCTCCCCAAAGGAGGAGGAGGAGGAGGAGGAGGAACGCAAACGAGGGACGGGGATAATCCACACGGGGAGGCCGGCCACGCCAGCCCAAGGCGGCAAGGAGGAGGAGAAGGCGAGGCGCGCTCGTTCCGGCAAGAAGCTGACGGAGGAATGGCAGCGGTCCCGACCAAGCGCTCCAACTCCGTCGCGGTTCGCTCTCTTCCCACCTCCCCCTGGTGGTCGAATCTCGCCGGAAAGGGACCGGATTCCTCCCCCTCTGCCGCCCGCCCAGACACGCGGCGCGGCCGGAGTCCTGCGCCTCGGGCCCCGGGTCACCGGGAGGCGCCTCCGCCGCGTGTCCATCGGTCCTCCAAGCGGGGCGCGAACGAGAGAGAGCAGACAAAGCTGCGGCGATTGGACACCGGGGATGGTCCCGCCCTCCTTCCCTCGCCCCCTCGCCCCCTCTCTCCCCCTCCCTCCCTCTCTCCCTCCCTCCCTCTCTCCCTTCTTCCCTCTATCTCTGTCCACCTCTCTCTCTCCCTCTCTCCCTCCTTACCTCTCTCTCTCTCCCTCCCTCTCTCCCTCCTTCCCTCTCTTTGTCTCTCTCTCTCCCTCTCTCCCTTCTTCCCTCTATCTCTGTCCACCTCTCTCCCTCCTTACCTCTCTCTCTCCCTCCCTCTCTCCCTCCTTCCATCTCTTTGTCTCTCTCTCTCCCTCTCTCTCTTCTTCCCTCTTTCTCTGTCTACCTCTCTCTCTCTCCCTCCTTACCTCTCTCTCTCTCCCTCCCTCTCCCTTCTTCCCTCTATCTCTGTCCACCTTTCTCTCTCCCTCTCTCCCTCCTTACCTATCTCTCTGTTTCCCTCCCTCTCTCCCTCCTTCCCTCTCTTTGTCTCTCTCTCTCTCCCTTCTTTCCTCTATCTCTGTCTACCTCTCTCTCCCTCTCTCCCTCCCTCCTTCCCTCTCTCTCTCTCTTTCTCCCTCCCTCTCTCCCTCCTTCCCTCCTGTCTCATGCAGTTCCCTCGACTTTCCCTCTGCAACCCCTATTGCTGCTTCAGCAATGCCCTGGGTCAAGGTGGTGCTATAAGAAGGACATTTTGGAGTTGCAATATGACTGGCTTAGAAAGTGGCTGGGCTTCTCAGGGGCAACCTTGTTGATATTTTGCTGATCAACAGCTTACCTGTATGGTATTTAGTTGCTGTGTCACTATATGTGGTTGAAGGGCCTTAAATGGTAGCTAAAGGGGTTGCACTTTTGTTTGATGTCCTTGGAAACCACGAGCCAGAGAAGGGAAGCCCAAGCTGTAACCCCTCATCTGATTTTTGAAATATTTTCAGCAAGGGGAATTCGGTGTAACTAGATTTAGACTTAGAATAACTTTATTGTCACTTTGAATGTACACTGATCATCATACATTAATATGACATTTCATTTCATACAGCTCTCAAAGGGTCACCGCCTCCAATATACATTATATAAATGTGACAAAATAAATAAATAAATACAAAATTGTGCATATCCCCACGTATATTATATGACACAGAGAAACAACACAGTCTGGTTCGGATGTATATGTGTACATGGCGAGAAAAACGAATCTTGAAAGTTTACCAAATGGATGGCATAGGGTACTAGTTTTTTCCTGGTTGCAGATATGTGCCTTCTTTCCTGACAACAATTGACAGTCCTTCAATATGCAATGGGCATGGCCACTGTTGATGCAAATGCCACAGTTATAGATCCATACCAACCACTAAATTGCACAACATCTTCTTTCTGGACTGGGTCTGGATGCTCATTGTTTCTTCCATGCGAGGTGTTCTGTGTCTTCTCCAGATATGAATATCCAAGACATTTTTTTGGCCATAGAAAAAGCAGCAAGGCAGGGGAGACAACTAGCAAGTCGCCTTCTCTTGAGGAGAAAGCAAATGGCAATGATGCCACGTCCCCAACTGTACAGTTACAATCAACATTAAATGTCTACACGTCTCTGTTAAAAAGCCAGTGTTTAAGATGTAAAAAAATTAGACCAAGATAAATCAATTCAGAATGTTTTCTACCTTTAATATAACATATAAGCTATACAATTCAATTGAAAAGCAAACAAATATTTTAGAGAGGAAAATAATAAAAAAATAGGATGATATGGCTGCATAGTTGTGAATTCTTATAAATTTGGATATGGCCACATTCAGAATTAATAAACCATATTCAAACTCATAGTGAATAATAGTCAGCACACAGATGTCATCAATTAAAGTGATGACAAGCTCATGACAATCAAGCTCATATATGTAGGATTTTCCTGACATTTATTCAGTTGCCTGTTACAGCAAAAGCCATGATCTGCCAAGATGTTACAAAGCATCAAGGGAGCTCATTGCTGGAAGACATCAGGAGAAGGGTACAAAAAATCTCCAAGGCATTGGATCTACCATGAAACACAATGAAGATGGTCATTAACAAGTGGAGAAAATATGGCACAACTGTGACATTACAAAGAACTGGATGTCCCTCCAGAATTGAAAAAAACAAGAATACAAGTCCAAGAGGCTGCCAAGGGCCCTGCAGCAAAATTAAAGGAGCTGCAGGAATTTCTGGCAAGTACTGATTGATATGTGACATTAGTTTCCCATATTCTTCACGTGTCTGAGTTATGGGATAGGATGGCAATATGGACAAAAGCATGTGGGAAAATGTGTTATATCTGATGAGACCAAAGTCACATTTTTGAGTCATATTTCCAGAAAGTATGTTTGTCCAAAAACAATGCTATGCATCACTGAAAATACACCAAACCCATAGTGAAGCATCATGGTAGCAGCATTATGCTTTGGAGCTGCTTGTCTTATCTGGAACTGAGGCTTAGAGTCAAGGTGGAGAGTTTATGAACAATTCCAAATATCAGTTAATTTTGGCATAAAACCTTCAGGCCTCTGCTAAAATGATGAAGAGGAAGAGGATTTTCATCATTCAACACAACAATGACCCAAAGCATATCTCCAAATCAATAGAAGAATGGCTTCCCCATAATAATATTAAAATTGTAGTGACCCAGCCAGAGTCTGGAGCAGAATCCAATTGAAAATCTGTAGGACGGGTGTCAAACTCAAAAACCAGGTCCCATTGAGGTGCCTATATTTGGTCCAAAGGGATCCAGGAAACAGTAAAGGACCGGCCTGCGGTGCCTCTCCCAGCAAAAACAGGCTCCCAAGCTCCATTTTTGGCTGCAAGGGCCTCCTGCAACCCTCTGCCAGCGAAAATAGAACTCTCACAGCCAAAAATGGAGCTCAGGAGCCTGTTTTTGCTTGCAGAGTACTTGAACCACCGCATGTACCCATGACATAAGTGACATCGAGCTGGCTATGCCCACCCCAGCCATGCCTCCCCACCCCGCTCCCCGAAGGACAAACACAGCCCTGATGTAGCCCTCAATGAGTTTGACACCTCTGCTGTAGGGTGTCCTGAAGAGGGCTCTGCACAGCAGACGTCCTCACAATCTGACCGTTTTGGAGTGCTTTTGGCAAGGTATGGTGGGCAAAAATTCCAAGGCAAGATCTGCCGCGCTATAGTCTCCTACCCCAAATGATTGAATGCTGTCATAAAATCAAAAGATTCTTCAACAAAGTATTAGTTTAATACTTTGCGTCTTTATGCTGCCACATTATTCTAGTTTTTTTATTGTTATTTTCCCCCATGAAAGATTTCAGTTTGTTTTTCAGTTGAATTGTACAACCTATATGCTATATTAAAAGGTGGAAAAAAGTCAAAAGTCATTTATTTTGGACTGACATTTTTACATCCCCAAAACCTGGCATTTTAAGAATGGTGTGTAAACTTTCTATATCCACTATAGGAACAATTGATCCACGTGGAAAACAACTATTTTGGGCTCTATGTCATCCTTCTGTTAAACACAATTCTCATCAAGGTTTGACAACAGGAGTTGCTGAAATATCCTTTTGTAATCTGTCCAGATTCTGATTTCTGTTTGGATACATCTGGCATGCAGACCTTCCACTTTTGAGCTGTTGAAGCAGTCGGCACCATGTTTCTACAATACTATCTAGCCATTTAAAAGGTGCATTATACAAATTCCCTGTTATTTTTCTGTAGGTGGTCCCTCAGGCAGTTCATAGCAGCTACACAGAGGTTCAACAACTTCCACAGGCAAGTTCCATAGTTGTGCAGAGTCATGCTACAATTACTTGGAATAGAGCTGCAGTGGCAGACATCCCTTACACAAGGAGTTAGAAGAAAATGGTAGCTATGTTTAGAGGAGGAACTATGTTGGCTGCAATTTCCTTCTGCCCATTACAAAATGATATGCCATTTCAAAGTCTGGGGGACTGTGAGCATGTGTGGACCCTGGTTCCATCACTGAAATGGCTTGGTACCTTGTTCTTATGTGCTGTTGGTTGTGTTAAAGTTGTGCTTCAGGCATAGCAAGATTTCCTGCTGCAGGATGATGTCAGTTGGTGTTTTCTCCACGGTCTAGAGAGCCTTGCCTTGAGTCTCATCCTGGTTGCTCTCATAGATGTATTGTTGTTCCTTCCTCCTTAAATACTGTTGCTTGCTACTTCCCTCTTAAGTAATTAGGTGCTGCTTATGCAAATGAAGCACATAAGACCCACCAGCTGAGGTGAGTAGAAGCCTCTGAAAGTTCTGGGGGAGCCTTACCTCCCATCCTGACTTCTCTTCTGCTCTTTCCTTTTTAAGGACTGCTGCTTGCTGCTCATTGTTCCTCTTCTCCATCACCAGCTCCATGCAGGATGAACTGGAATGTTCTTTTGACATTGGCTATGGATAAATAAGTCATTGCTATTAGTACAGATACAATAGGAATATTATATGTTCATATGTTGTTGTTTCTCTGTAGGTGCTTCTGTAGGTCAAAAATGGTATTTGTCCCTTGTTCACACTCATATCCATTCCCAGTAGCTACAATTCACCCTCAATTCTAACTTCAACTCTCTCTCTCTCTCTCTTTCATACACACACACACACACACACAGGGCATGGAATAGTTCTGTGCTGGGCCATCCGGAACTATTTGTCTCTTTTTCAATTAGAGAAGAGGACTGAGATAAAGTTATCAAGGAGACTCTTCATAAGGAGAAAATGAGGAGGCTAAGTATACATGCAGTTTATATGATTTGGGAACCCACTGACAATAAACTTGGCTAATGAGGTTTTGAGAAATGAGAAAGGATCTAACTTCCTTGGTTGTGAGAAACTGTTAGGACTTGGATCCCATGAATATGGAACAGCAGAGTGATTCTGGAATACTGTGCAGTCTGAAGGCAAAATACTAGCCTTCAGTCTAGATTCCTACATAGAAGTAACAACTATGGCTGATCATCTAAGGACCACTATTAATTAACTGATCCACAACCATTTATGGGACCCACCATTGGTACTGTCTTCTTCAGTCCATCACAGTGGACAGCAAAGCAAGTAAGGATGGTAGACAACTCACTAAAGAAACACCATTTTGCTGTCCACGGTGTTCATCAAGTAGCCTTTCATTGACTGTATCTAGTGTAGTCAGAGTCTACTTGGCATCATCTGCCTTCCTGTTCAACATTACAATCTGTATTTTCTCTGCTGCTCTTTCCTGTTTGGGAAAGAGCATTATGTTTAGAATTGAGGCTGAGGCTAACTGCAGCCACAGTAAAGATACTACAAGGCTGCATAAGTTTTATCCATGGTACTCATCTATTGTCCAATATTATATTTTGCCTCTTCTGTGTAACAGATTGAATGTGTCCTTCACCAATGAAGACACAACTTCTCAGAAAAACTCATCATGGTGAGTGAGTGGTAGTATGATCCATAGTAGTATGATCCACATACCAAGTATATTTAGTGCATTTTCCGTGGGTGGGAAAGGGAAGTTAATTGGCTTTCCAGATTTTAAAGAATTCCTGCATTTAAGATCTTGCTGGTAGGTGATTTACTACTGCAATAGCTAGAACATAACTTTTTTACCTGAGGTTATACCAAATTGAGAAAAGCTGAGATAAGTTTAACATTAAAGAAGCAAGCTTGTTTGTTGGGAGGAATGTTATGAATTGGTGTTGTCATAGGCAGTTATGGGATAGATGTGCATGGCAGGAGAAAGCCATAGCTGTCTGTTTTCTAGCGTAAGCAAATTAATGAGTAACAAGATGGGAATTAGTAATGGTAAAATGCAGAGAAAGAGATGCAAGAGGTCTGGAATAGAAGAGGGAGGACAGAGCATGAAATTTCATTTGGAAGTAATCTTAGGAACACAGAAGACAGCCAGTGGATTATCCTTTATAACTTGGTTATTAGGACATCAGAATACATACCAAGTGACAGAATTTGCACCTGTAAGAAAAATGTGAAGCTCTCTGTGCAATCACATTTCAAGTAATTTGAACAAAGTTGAACAACACAGTTCTGAACCAAGTAGGTTTTGTTGCTGGGTATGATCAGTCTGGCCACATGGAATAAAGTAGCATGCACGCAAGACAGGTTTCTTTCCTGACAAACAGGCTGCAGTAATAAATAGTGGAAACTGAGAGTTATGTTTCTTGCAGGCCAATTAAAAATAAATAACCCATTTAAATAAAGAGCAGCCAGACTCAGCTTTCACATAGTTAGCAGCTATAAAGCAGACAATTATAATGACAGGCATGATTGACACACAGACAGAGGTAGGATTAATCAAGCAGTTAATCCCATTGAAACCAGACATTTAATTAAAGATTCTTCTGGCAGCTTTTGTAGAATCTCATCCGGGGGTGATTGGGGGTGGACTTTAAATGTCCTCACAGGAGTCAGCAGAATTATAGGCACACAATGACCCTCATTAATAAGCCCCCTGATAAATTAGAAGACAGATTTCTTTGGGAGAGCTGCAGAGAAAATATGCATGTGTGTAAGAGCCAAGATTATAACAATTTTGGGCAAAATTCCCAATCATCAATTTAAACAAAAAATTACTTTCGTAGCCAAGCTGGTGGTCTAGTTTCAGTTTTCTGCTTTTAATTTAGATTTAAATTTTCTGTGTTTTTATTTTTATCATCTCTTTATCTGCCATCACAAGGCCTTGGTAACCATATACTTTTAAAATCTACAAAATATTTTAGAAATCTTAGTTTAGTATCTGTGTCTGCATCATTTCAAATAGAATTGTCTCATTTATCTTGGATGACCCAAGTTTCTATCCTGAAGAGGTCTCATAAAGTTCACTTATAAAGATGACTTATAAATTTAATAAGTTTAATATTCCCAGCTTCAAAAATAAGGAATGAATAAGTTCACAAACCATATTTACACACCCCACTAGGTCATGGTTTGTTTAATTATGCATTGTTAACCAAGTCATGCTTACCTGAACCATACATCAGTTGAGCCACAAACCATGCTTTATAATCTAATATGGCTGAGCTTACACATCTTTGTTAAACTAAAGCCAAATAAACAACATATGTTGTAGTGGGATATGTGAGCCAGCCCTTCTTTGTTGAGACAGAATATTTTCAATTAGTAGTGTCAAGATGAAGTAGTATCAAGTTGAATATCAAGATGAAGAATCTCATTTCAATATTCCCTCCATCCTGCTGATGGTAGAATTCTCTATATTTTAGGATATCAAAGTATGAGAAAGATACTGAGAAAGATGGGCAGAGGGAAGGAAGAAGATACCCATTTATTAATTGCCTAATGGGGTTCATCAGTGCAAATATTTGCGTTATTGACAAACTATAATCTCTCTCTCAGTTAAAGCTTTTACTAGATTATTAGTGCTGTCAGTCTACATACGTATCATGATGACATTTCTTCCAAGTTCAGTCAAATGCATTTCCCCAATAATCTTCTCTATTGCATCCAAGTTGTACTATTTCCAATGTGATAGGGGAATAGGTACAGTATTCACATCAAACACATTCATTTTTTTTGCATTAATCATAATGAGTTATTGTTCACATTTCCAATGTGAATTTGAAGTGCCTTTACACATTCCAGACAACTTCTCCAGTGTATCATTTTCTAAAAATTCTCTTTAAGATTATAACATAGTATAAATGTCAGGATTCTCAACTGTGTTTTCCCATTGTTCTATCTGTATGTTATAGCCAAAATGTTAGCCCTCTTTATCATGTATCCTTTCTCCTGTTCTTGTTTCAAATTTGACTTTTTATACCATAAATACTCATCTAAACCAAACAGCAAACTGCAAAATACAATTTCAAACCAGGTAACCCAATTCTCCTTTTTCCTTTCCATCCTATAATACTTTAAACCTTAAGCCATGTTTTTTCCCCTGCCACATAAATTTAGACATATCCTTTTGCCACTGTTTAACTGATACAACAAGAACATCATTGTAGGCAGGACATTAATTTTTATCACAGAAATTCCTCACAGCAGTGAAAATTGTAGCGTATTCTATTTTATCATATTTTTAACTTCATTCTGTGACTTAATATTTTGAAATAATGTACAATTCATACTGTCAGATTTTTTTCAATCTTAAAACCTGTTTTATTCATCAATTCTGTCTGATAGCCTGTTTTCTTTTCTTCTCTTTTTTTTTTCTTTATGAACATCTTTGTCTCCTGTTTGTTGATCTCGAAACCTGTTAAGGCACAAAAGTGTTTTTAATTTTCTATTAGTTTCAATTTCCTTTAAAAGATTTCATTTTGTCTTATATTTTCAAGAATCAAAATAAGCATGAGAGGAAACAGTGGCAATCCCAGTCTTCTTGCTTTTTGTATCTAAAAGCTTGCTTTTTTATTATGTTGCTCAAAATATTCCAAGATTCACATTAATCTGCATTGAATATATTCAACATGTTGCTGGGAAGTCGTGAGCACAAGAAATTATTTTTATTTTTCCCATGAGTCACTCTTGGCTCAGACACTTAAGAAGAACTGGGCCAGGTTACTATTTGGTCAGAAAGCTATATTCGTTGCATTTCTATCCCACTTTTCCTGAAGAGCGCCTACAGTGACAATATAGGAGCAGAGCTGTGATAGTCTATGTAGCAAAAAAGAAAAAGAAGAAAATAAAAATAAAATAAAAGGAAAGAGTCTGATAACACCTTTTCCAAATAATGCATTTTACAAAAAGGTATAAGATTCACTTACTTATTTACTTATTTTCTTTCTTTTCTTTCTTATAAAATTTATAGACTGCTCACTTTACCTCAAAGTAACTCTGGTGACTTACTATCATAAAAGCTAAAAACTAAAAACATAAATAAGTTAATTCAACAGCCAAACACTCCAGCCTAATTAAAAATGGGGAGGGCTGGAGCAGGAGGGGAGATGAAGTGGGATCTTTTGCAAGTCAATCAACCACCTCCATTGTGATGCACGCCATTGGAACCCCAAGCAAAATGTCAAAGCCAGGTCTTTAGGCTCTTCCAGAAAGTCAGGAGGGTGGGAATGAACCTCACTCCAGGCAAGATGGGTAAGATGTTCCAGAGGGCAGGTACAAAAACAGAGGAAGCCCTTCTCCTCGATCCCGCCAGACGGAAGAATCAGCTGACGGGGACCACAACATGCCTCCTCGATCAGCAGGGATGGGGTATGGATAGGATGGGCCAATCCAGTGGGATGGGACAATTCCTCAAGTACCTTGGATGCGTACAAAGGAGGGCTTTAAAGGCGATTGCCAACACCTTAAATTGCACCCAGAAGCAAACTGAAAGTCAATGCAGCTCACAGAACAGTGGTGCTACATAGTCCATTCTTGCCCCCCAAAAAACTGCCTGCCTATACTGTTGCACTCTGCACTAGCTGTGGCTTTGAACGCTCTTCAAGGCTAGGCTCAGGTAGCATTAATATATTGCAGTGGGGCCTGATTGATTGAATACAGGGACACCTGCTCCAAGAAAGGTCACAACTAGTGTGCAACCAAAGTTGCACAAAGGCTCTCTTTTTTGAGCAGGAGTCACAAGTTCAAGAGAACCCCCAAGATATGGGACCAGATCTGTCTGGGATGGTGTAATCCCATCCAGAATTAAAGATGACAAAGTCCTGGGGGTCTGTTAAGCCTGGGTTCCCCAACCAGGGTTAGGTAGACAAGCTAAACAGAATGTGCAGCGTTAGTCAGATAGGCACACAGATAAATGAGTGAGCTAAGCTTGTATGTTTATTAACATACAGTAAAAATAACAGATACGCTTGTGCTATCAAGAATATAATTTATTCCATTATAAGTTAATAGCATAGTCAAATAACAGTCCAATAGTCATGTATCATGTAGTCAGTCCATTCAGGGATATTCAGTTAGCAAAGTCCATGTAGAATATCCTATGTCAGTTCACTTACAAATCAGTCCTTTGTTGTCTCTCCCGTTCGAGTAATGCAGTCTTGATTCCAAGCAGTAATCAGGGATCATCAAAGCCAGAGAGACTGAGCAAGCTGTAGTCTTGCTACTTTTATATTGTTTTCATAGCCACTCCTTTAATTGCTATTTCACAGTTAAAGCTGTATACACTCTAACATACACTAACTATGATTCATAGTTATTATTTCACCTAAACCAGTTAGGGTAAACAATGTTATCCCTAACAGTGTCTACCTAAAGTCATTTGGTCTTGCCAAGGTTCAGTCAATGCCTGTTGTCCCATCTAGGCCTCTTCAGCTTTCAGGCACTGCAAGAGGGAAGTAACAACAAGAGTTGGATCCCTGGGGGTGGGGGATATACAACTGGGTATCATCAGCCGACTGCAGATACTTCAATCCATGGTGACAAATGATCTTACCCAGCAGCTTTCATAAGCTACGTTTGATGAAGTGAGCTACAGTTTGTAAAAGTTTATGCTTTTGAATAAAATTTGTAAGCAAGAAATGGTGCTCTCAAACTCCTACTTTTTTTTAACACTAACAATTTTCATGACAATTATCTTTGGTCCACAAAATACAATGGAACAATCATTCACATTAGATTAATCACTCTCGCCTAAAGTTCAGCCTCTGTGTAATGATTTATGAACCGGAAAGATCTCATCACTCAAGAGAACATAGTCTGCAAATAAATAGCTGTATTGTTAATGTGCCCTATCAAAATATGAAATGTATTACCTAAAACATTTAATGTTATAAAATATTTAATAATTAAATATTAAATAACAAAATATATTAAACCTTTAATTAAACATATATTAACATTTATAATTTCTGTCTCTCTCCTTTCCTAGGAAAACCTATGGCAGGTGATGCTAGATAGCTGACCCCCAGTTAGGAAAGCTAGGCAAGTAGCATCTGGATGAAACTTGAATGGGTGACAACCAGGAAATCCCAGAGTCTTTAAGACAAGCTGGAAAGTTGAAATTGCATCACAAAAGAAGGCAGTGCCAAACCATTTCCATGCTGTTGCCAAGAAAATTGCACAGATGTGTTGATGAACTGGCTAGGGAAAAATGTTTACCAAAATAGGTATTTGGTTCTGGGAATTTACAAGAAGTGTTGAAATTATATAACAACAAAAATCACAATGCTTCTGCACTCGATATCTATTCCACACTCCCACATCATTTAAACAGCATATCATGTTCTGGTGGGGGAAATGAGAAGAGCTCCAATTCAAAATTAGTTTATAACATATGCATGACCATTCTTGGTTTAGTGTGTATGGTTTGTTTTTAAGTCTAAGAACTGTAAACTGAGTAATCTCAAAGCTCATTTCCATGATGTGATTTCACTGCTCACTACTGCAAAGCATGTTTTAAAAGTCCTGGCTGATCTCATTGAAAGGGTTTAATTTTCAGCAGTTTTTTTTTTTAACTGTCCTTGGATTTTGTTAGTATATTTAATTCTTTCCCAACTGTATATTATTTTAAGAAAATCTAATCCAAGAGTACTGGAAATTAAAACTTAGTTTCACTTTTTGCATTGGCTGTATGTTTCCCTGACATGAAATGCATTTTATTCTATTTAAAGAATATTCCATTCTTTTGTTTTGTATATACTACTCATCTATGAATATCATTCCTCACCTGAGTGGTGCAGCTAAAAGACAGTCATTCTACCATAATGTCTGTGGAAAGCTCTATTGTTTGTTTGAGATGTATAAATTGTGGTCTCAGAAGCACATTCAGATCCAAATGTCATAGATGAGACCTCCCAAAGACCTCCCAAACTGTAATTGTTGAGGTAATAGAAATAGAAAGTTATTGAATGTATATATAAAAGAATAACTATATTAATGGTATTTAAGTAGATTCAATGTGAATGAGAAATAAATATTAAAATATTTTTGTCTTATTGTTGCCCACTTTTTAGACTGAGGTCTCTGGCATAGTGGTAAAGGGCCACATATGGTTCAATACCTCACCCTATCCCCAGGTTATACAGTCTGGTTTATAAATATGTGCATTTGTTAGCAAAATTAGAAGATGATAATGAAGAGAACATCCAGTCTTAAGCCAAAATATAGATCCCTGTTTCCTATCTATGTCTTTCAAGGAGATTAGCTTGCAGGTTTGACTGGATATTTTCAGTGACAAACCACAATTAATCAGTAAGATATATCTGAACTGGATCAGGTCAAATGTCTAGAGAACAATTATTTTGGATTTTTGATGCTCTCTAAGCTTGGTTGTTTGCTGGCAAATATTTTGTTACCTGACTAATTAACATTATCAGCAAACAACTAAACTCAGAGAGCACCAACCCTGAACAATGTATATTCTCTATTGGAATTATTATTTTTTGAATTTTATGATATTTTATTATGGATCTTTAATACTTAAATCTAATGAATTACAAAAATATTGTGTGTCAATATTAGGTCAATAAAATGACAATAAAATATTCACTTCTTTAATTTTGAACTGCAGTAGGAAAAGAATATATTGTTCCTTATCTCAGTATGCAAATGAAGTTTTATCATTACTTTTATTATATAGTAGAATCCTCTCAGAAATATATCTAATGGAGTTTTTATATTCACGCATATAGGACTACAAACACAGTTTCCAAATAACTATTATATATTTCATAATTTCTGATGACCTTATTAGTTTCTTTTTACACAGTGTGCCTAAAAGAAAATAATTGATTTTGATAGTTGGTTTGGAAATAGAATTGCTTTGCAATTAGGAATAATTAGGAATTAAGGAAAATCAATGTAGATTTTAGTGATTTCAGAATCTAATTATTCAAATGGCAGTGAACTAATTCAGCAGTATCCTTTAGTCTTTGAAGACTAGCTGGCTATGCATTTACAAAATGGAAAATTGTTATCTACATCAGGGGCCTTCAAACATGACAGCTTTAAGACTTGTGGACTTCAACTCCCAGAATTCTTCCTCCAGTCATGTCAGCTCAGGAATTCTAGGAATTGAAGTCCACAAGTCTTAAACTTGCCATGTTTGAAGACCCTTGACCTACATAATGCATATAGCCCTCTCTTCCCCATCACTATAATTTAAAAGTATAATTTTGCCTAAATGAAGATTATATTCATAATTCCACTCTAATAGTTAAAATTTATTTTAATTAACATGAATCTGATGTCAAATTAATTAAAATAAAGCATAAAAGTCTTAAATCTGTGGGTTGTGAACAGGAGGAAACACTGTGCTAACCTAGGCAATATCAGGAGAGACCCCTATGAAGGAGGCTGCCTGGCCACCAGTCAAACAAGATGGTGCTACCAGTTCCATAGAAGTTAAGCAGTTACTGTTTTAAATATGTTTGAAAGTGCCAAGCAATAAGGTGACAGAATTTTCTGAGCAGGACTTGCTGAACAGGTAGATGTTTTCAGAAGAAGAAAAGACCTTTTAAAAAGTTTATCAACTTGTACTATTCAATCTGTTACAGCCTCCTTTCAGGTCATTATTTTCTGCTTCAAGCAGTATGCATGGAAATTGTAGCTGGCCTCCATTACAGATATAGTTTCTCAAAGATAAAACTATAGACAGTTTTACTGTACCATTTGTAGCATATAGCATGCTTTGCCTACTTGGATGGACAATGATGGGATAATTGTCCCCACTCTATCTTGGATTATTTTCTCTGGCATGTATTGCATTAAAATAGAGTAGAGTAGAGTAGGGTAGGGTAGGGTAGGGTAGCGTAGAATAGAATAGAATAGAATAGAATAGAATAGAATAGAATAGAATAGAATAGAATAGAATAGAA
>BLBF01000031.1:16910459-16925856 GCA_015471245.1 Laticauda colubrina | reverse complement strand
AATAGAATAGAATAGAATAGAATAGAATAGAATAGAATAGAATAGAACAGAACAGAATTCTTTATTGGTCAAGTGTGATTGGACACACAAGGAATTTGTCTTTGTATGCTTATGCTCTCAGTGCACATAAAAGAAAAATAAAACACATAACCATGGGTTGTTTAAATAGTATGTATACAATAAAGCACACCTGGTTGCATCTGCATGTGCTATGCCATATATCATAAGCCATATCCCATAGTTTGCAAACCACATTATATGTCTACACCCAATAGATTGGACCCAATTCACCTGTAGTCATGGAATCAATTATTAACCAATCCATTATCCTCCACTTAGAGACAAACAACCTAGTCTTGAATAAACAATTTGGTTTCAGAAAAAAACTATCCTGTAATCTGCAAAAGTTACAAAATCCTGTAACTCTGACACTGCAAAATCATATGGACTACACAACTTGGTCAGGGCAAAGCAATAGATGCAATCTACATAGACTTCTGTAAAGCCTTTGATTCAGTGGTAGACAACAAACTACTCCTAAAACTAAAATCTTACGGAACCTCTGGACACCTTCATAACTAGATAGAAGCATTCCTGTCAAACAATAAATGGTCAGACTTGGAAGCGTCCCATCAAATTCTGTACCTCTCAACAGTGGTGTCCTCCAAGGCAGTGTTTTAGGACCAACTATTTTCATCCTCTACATAAATGACTTCTGTCATCATATTAAGAGCAACTGCATTGTCTTCGATGATGATGTAAAGCTATTCAACACCACTGCTACCCTTCAAAAAGACCTCGACTATGTATCAGAATGGTCAAACAAATGGCAACTTCAAATCTCAACAAATAAATGCTCTGTCTTACATATTGGCAACAAAAATCAGAAAATAAAATGCAGGCTGAATAGTCAAGACCTTGTTGATGATCCAAACTCTGTCAAGAATCTTGGAGTACTCAGCTTTAATGATCTAAGTGCTAGAGTCCACTGTAACTACATAGCCAAAAAGGCAGTAAGAGTTGTTAATCCTACGTAGCTTTTTCTCTGGTAATATCACACTATTAACTAGAGCATACAAAACATTTGCTAGACCAATACTTGAATTCAGCTCATCAGTCTGGAACCCACATTACGTATCTGATATTAATATAGTTGAGAAACTCCAGAAATATTTCACAAGAAGAGTTCTCCACTCCTCTAATCATTGCAAAATACCTTATGCCACCAGACTTGAAATTCTAGACCTAGAAATCCTAGAACTATGTCACCTTTGGTCCGATCTAAGTTTAGTATATAAAATTATATATTGCAATGTCCTACCTGTCAATGAATACTTCAGTTTCAACCATAACAATACAAGAGCACACAATAGATACAAACTCAAGGTAAACCGCACCAAACTTGATTGCAGGAAATATGACTTAAGCAACAGAGCGGTCAATGTCTGGAATAGTCTGCCTGACTTTGTGGTTTCTTCCCCAAACCTCAAAAACTTAACCTTAGATGGTCTACTATTGACCTCACCCCTTTCCTAAGACATGGGGCATGCATAAGCACACCAACATGCCTGCCATCTCTGTCCCATTGTTTCCTTTTAATTTTTTTTATATGTATCCATTTCATGTATTCATAACTATGTTATACCTGTTAACTTATAATCACTTGACAAAATAAAATAAATAAATAAATAAAAAACCAAAGAGTTCACATTGTGGGATAGGCTTTGAGTGAATATACTGTAGTTTATGATTTGGTACATTATCATATCCACAATGATTGGATTCACACAATGTCTTAACCTACAGTATTGACTAGTTGGCACTTCAAATTAAACTGGCTTCTGTGATTTCTACTGATAAATTGGGGCTTATCACTCAGCATAGTTAATAGCAATACAATAGCACTTAGACTTATATACTGCTTCATAGAGCTTTACAGGCCTCTCCAACATGCTTACAGAGTAAACATATTGCCCCAACAATCTGAATGTTCATTTTACTGCCTTTGGAAGGATGGAAGACTGAGTCAACCTTGAACTGGTAAGGATTGAACTGCTGACAGTCAGCAGAATTAGTTGCAATACTGCATTCTAACCACTGCACCACTAAGGCTCTTAATTAAATATTAAATATTAAGTTTCATGTTTTATCTTTTAATGTCTGATTTTTTTAATGTTTTAATCCTGTAATTGTGTTATTCGATTATCTATGACATTGTAAACCACCCAAAATTACTTGGTAAAGAGACAAGTGGCGTACAAATTTAATTAATAAATAATAAATAATAGTATGATAGTTCACTACTGTGCAATCCATACTTTAAACAAATCACAGCTCAGGGCAATATGTGAATTCAGATCATACATCCTTTTCAGTCAGGATAAGGAGTTGGGGCTTCCTTTCTCAGCTTCTCTCTCTAGCTCTCTCAAACCTTCATAAATCAGCTCAGATATTTGTAAATCTCTTGCCTAGCATGTGGCTGAGAAGAAAAGCAGCAAATCATCCTGTCTGTTACAATACTATGTATGCCTCATGGAGCTCATCAGGGCAGCCGTTGCTTTGGGCCATGAAGGAAAATGCAGCTGGCAAGAAGTGAGCAAGCACAATCACTGCACCCTTAGCGCCTCAGACTTGCACAGTCTGGAAAACAATTTCCTCCAATTCTGTGGCCACAATTCATTCTGGACTTTGCCAGAGGGATGTTCTGCATGTGGGGTATGAGGTAAGGCCAAGTCAATTATAATGTGTTCAACAGTTTCTCATACTTTACAAGTGTTGTAATAGAAGGCTAATTTGTGGCTTAATTAAAGTCAGGTTGTTGCTTCTGGACAGTACAGAGGGACTGCTTCATTTCTGGCATCTATGCACACTTTCCTCAGTATACATATTAAAATCATTCGCACATGTCCACTTCTAGTCTTATTTTTCAAATCTATTCTAGAAGATACATCAACTCAGTTAAAACTCCCCTCTTTGGAACAAAAAAAGTTTCATGAAATATAAAGTGGAGACCAAAACTAACCAGATTGGGGATGGTATGTGTTAGGATTCTAGATTAATCTTTTCAGAACTCAGTAAAATAATGTATTATTTAAAATACATAGCTGCCCAAGAAAATTATTTTATTATTTTATTCCTTTCTCTCTCTCTTTACCCTGAGTTATGTTCTAAAGACCTACTTCATACATTTTTCCAAGAGAGCAACTTATAATATAATGTAATGTAATGTAACATAATATATAATGTAATGTAATATAATATAATTAATATAATAATACAATACAAAATATAATAATAAATATATGCAACAAAAACAAACTATCTTAGTCATAAGACTAATAAGAATAGCGCTCAATAACAAACATATAAAATGTAACCCAATAATTGAAATATTTATAATAAAAGCTCTTGTATGATATTTCGATAAAACCTTTGCTAAAATAAAAGCACTAGTAAATAAAAGTACTTTCAGAACATTGAAAGACTTGTAATAGAATATCTCCAGTGGAATTTCATAAATATGATGCTGCTTCTTCACTGGGTCCACTAACTTTATTGTTTTAACAAGCAGAGACAAGTAATTTTTGTGGAACATGTAGAAAGTTTAACATAGAAGAAGCTACTCTTTTTTAAAAATGTTTTTCTACTAGCCTTCATGGAACCCAGAATTATACAGTAGGTCTGGACCAAAGAGCTGCTAGATACCAGATATGAGGATGAATTTTCCAGAAGTTGCTATATCATTTTTGATAGCAGATATACATTAGAGATACAATTATAAAAATTAGAACACAGATGTATAAATTGTGAGCCCTGTCAATATGTCTGAGGTCCTCAGAGCATCTTCCGAGTAGGTAAAACTGCAGTTTGGGACTGCAAACTGAAAGATGTGCTAATTAGCTAAGAGCCACTTCAATCCTGACCTGTTTTAACAACATGCTAAATTATTAACTTGGACTATAAAGCATATTATTATTATTTAAAGCCCCTGTCACACTGCACCAACGGATGGAAAGAGGATGTAAAACGGAGAAAAACATCCATTGGTTAACGCAATGCTTCCGTTCTGTACTCACTGCCTCCGTTTTGCTTCCTCTCTATCCGTCCGCATCCGTCGATTGACGTTTCATCCGCTCAGAGGGTTTTGAGCTGCTCAAAACTTTTGAGCGGAAAATGTATCCAATGCATCCGTTCTGCATCCGTTACGCATCCGCTATATCCGCTAGGCATCCGCTGCGCATCCGCGCAACTCAAATCCGTTCCAGTGGTAAACGGACGCAGGGAGGAAGCGGAATGGATGCGCAGCGTTAGTAGCACGGACGGAGAAAGGATGAAAGCGGATGCAGCTACGCATCCGCGTCATCCACTACGCATCCACTCTGCATCCGCTCTGCATCCTCTACACATCCTCTACGCATCCGCTCTGCATCCGCTCTGCATCCTCTACGCATCCTCTACGCATCCGCTCTGCATCCGCTCTGCATCCGCTTCCATCCGCTTCCATCCACTAGGCTTCCGTTCCGCATCCGCTTTCCATCCGCTCTGCGTCCTCCCCCCATCCATTCCTTTCCGTGTTATCCGCTCTGCTTATGTAAATTTTTGCCCCTTTTGAGAGCGGATAACAACGGATGGAACATTTTTCTCATCCGCTGTGTCCTTTTTACAAACGTTTTGCATCCATTGGGCAGTGTGACAGGGCCTTAAGATTGCATGTGTGGAGATAGGTTGGGGAAATAGTTGACTTGCCCATTATCAGGAATACTTTGTGTGATCTTTAGAAAGATAGCTAAAAAGTAACGCAGACCTCCATGTGAAAAAGCTTTGTTATTTCTAGTGCTGACTTTTACAGTATTTCCTCAGAACATTTGTGTTTGAGATTAAATTCTATTGGAATTCTACCATAATTTTACCATAATTTGTCTTGTTTCATCACTGACACTTTCTAAATAGGAGAGTTTCCCCCTTTCCAAATTCATATACATCACTAAATATATTAAATATAAGTTAAATATGAACAACATTGCAGTTTTGTCTCTTGCTGCCTTTTCAAACTAATCAGTTTCTTCTGATGGAATACTTCAATGTGGAGAAAGTAACTTTTCTAGAAGAAATTCATATTACAGGAATGATGTTCTTATATGAGTCCACGAATTCTGATTAAATCATTGCGTCAGATGGTACTCCATTCAGAATCCAAGAAAGAAATAGACTCCATTAATTAGAGGAAAGACATCTTTTACTGGAAATCAAGTAGTAGCAACAAAAGAATTCTGAATCTGAGAAAATGAGTGCATAAATCACATATACAAAGAGATGGCAACGTTCCCACCCCCAATAGTTCAATTGGCTAATCCAATTAAAAGTTGTATATGGCATCATGTGGGCATCTCCAGGTGGTGATGAGGCCTCTGTCCATTGACTTGACATGTTTTGATAAAGAGTTGCATAGCATAGGATAGAAGCCTAAGCAAGAAAGTTCACCTCTGCAACTTATACAATTCTGTTTTGTGAAAACTTCAGCTCGTTTCCCATAATCAGTCCCCCCTCCTTCCCCCATTACTTATGACAGCCAAAAGATGCAAAGCAAAGGAAGAAAATTTTGAAGGCTGACATTCGGCTCCCCTGAAAAAGAGGCATTAGTCCTAAAAAGAGAAAGAATAAAAGAATAATATACATATAACATCATAATACTAAAGTTCAGGGTTTATCAGGATATTTTGTACGAAATGTCTTGACAAGCTTAGGAGCTTGAACATCCTTCTCATTCATCCATTCAAAATGGGAAGGAGGAAAATATTTCCAAACAACCAAATATTGGAGTTGACCTCTTTGTTTCCTAGAATCCAAGATTTCTTTAACTTCAAAATGTTGCTCACCTTCAATTAGCAAAGGCACAGGGGGATAGACCTGAGCCGGTCTCAGGTCGGATATATGTTCAGGTTTTAACAAACTAACATGGAAGACAGGGTGGATTCGTCAGAGGGTTTTCAGTAATTGTAGTTGGACTGCCACAGGATTCACAATTCGTTCAATTGGTAAAGGTCCAACATACTTAGGTCCAAGCTTTTTTGACTTTTGTGTGGTCTGCAAATATCTGGTGGATAGGAAGACTTTGTCACCCATTTGATATGGTTTTTG
The DNA here is from genome assembly GCA_015471245.1 of Laticauda colubrina. Classification (NCBI taxonomy): domain Eukaryota; kingdom Metazoa; phylum Chordata; class Lepidosauria; order Squamata; family Elapidae; genus Laticauda; species Laticauda colubrina. The sequence goes on along the minus strand of BLBF01000031.1, from coordinate 16,919,718 downwards.
TGGAGTTCTCCTTTTACCTGCAAATTTTTAATGAGATTGATGAGCATCATCTAATGCTTTACGGGTAATGGGCCAGATAAGCTGGAGTTAGGTTATCCACTCATTTAGTGACTGAATGTTAGGTTTCTCCTGTGGAAGCTCAGGTATAGTTCCCAAAACCACTTTAAATGGAGTAAACCCAGTACTACTATGTACCAAATTGTTATATGCCACCTCAGTGAATGGCAATAGGTCAGGCCAATCATCTTGCTGATAATTTATATAACATCTAAGATACTGTTCCAATACAGAGTTAGTCCCATTGGTTTGTGGGTGGTGGGCGGAGCTTAAGCCCTGGGCAGAGCCCAATAACTTCAGGAACTCCTTCCAAAAGTTTGAGGTAAACTGGACACCCCTATCTGAGATTATGCATTCAGGAACACCATGTAACCTGTAGATATGTAAAATAAACAGTTTAGCCAAGGTTTTCACATATGGGATCTTTGCACGCAGTATGAAGTGTACCTGTTTGGAAAACAAATATGTTACTACCCAAATAACTGTATTTCCCCCATTTTCAGATAATTCCACTATAAAATCCAAATAACCTTTTTTCCATGGGGCAGTTGGCCTAGCCACATTTTGTAGCACGCCCGCTGGTTTACCAGGGAGCCGTTTGACGTGAGGTACAGATAGGACAACTAGCCACATAAGCCTCTATGTCTTTTTTCAAAATAGGCCACCAAAATTGTCTTTTAACCAAGTGTATGGTTTTCACGAATCCAAAATGTCCAGCAACTTTAGAGTCATGAGCTTGCTGTAATATTTGGTTTCTCAAGTTTTCTGGAACATATAAATTGGCCCCCACCCATGCCAATCCATCTCTAATTGTACAGTTTTTGAGTGAGCCAAGAACCAGTCATCAAGTTTCAAAGCTTCTTTGAATTGGGAAGATAAATTATTTGATAATTCAACTTCCTTCTTTTTCTGGGCTCTGGTAATCACTGGAACCGCCAACTGTTTGGTGGGGACAATAGGCCAAACCACTTCTGGGTACTATTATATTGAGGTAATCTAGATAAAGCATCTGCCATGAAGTTCTTCCCCCCTGGAATGTACTTCAATGAAAAACTAAAGTGTTTGAAGTACTGCCCCCAGCAAACTTGCTTGGGAGACAGTTTCCGAGACATTTTTAAAGCTTCCAAATTTTTATGATCCGTCCACACCTCAAAGAAGTGTTTTGCCCCTTCTAGAAAATGCATCCAGGTTAACAGGGCCCAGCAAACTGCAAAAGCTTATTTTATCCAGATGGCCCATCTTCTTTCAGTCTCAGTTAGTTTACAGGAAGTATATGCACATGGTTGCAGAGTCCCCATCTTGTTTGCTTGTAGTAACACTGCCCCAACTGGTACATTGCTTGCATCGGCTTGGATGACAAAAGGGACGTGCATGTCTGGGTGCTTGAGCACCGGCTCAGCAGCAAACAGTTATTTCAGCTTCTCAAAAGCAGCTTGGCATTCCATGGACCACTGCAGGGGTTTTATTAGGTTTTGGTTTCAATTCCCCTTTGGTTTTTATGAGATTTGTAATAGGCAGTGCATTCTTCACCAAAGCAGGGATAAACTGAAGGTAAAAATTAGCAAATCCCAAGAAACTTTGCAGTTGTTTCCTGGTGCAGGGAGGGGCCCATTCCAAAACAGCACAAACTTTCCCTGGATCCATTTCTATGCCATCATGTAATATGCGATAGCCTAAATAGTCAATTTTATCCTAGTGGAATTCACATTTGGATAACTTCACATACAGTTCAGCAGCTCGAAGTTTTTCCAGAACTGAACGCACTAGTTTCACATGTTCATCATGAGTCTTCATATAAATAAAAATATCATCAAGATAAACCAATACCTCCTTGTATAAATGTTCATGCAACGCCTGATTTATCATTTGCATGAATACTGCAGGGGCCCCCTATAGGCTGAATGGAAGAATGTTGAATTGGAAACACCCCATTAGGCAGTTAAAAGTAGTTTTCCATTCATCTCCTTCCTTAATTTGAACTTGGTAGTAAGCTTTTCTCAGGTCATGTTTTCTAAAAAAAATTTCCCTTTGGCTAAGTGGGCCAACATATCCTTCATCAAGGGGAGGGGGTACACGTTCTCTACCGAAATGGTGTTGAGGTTTCTATAATCAACACAAATGCAGAGAACCATCTTTCTTCTCACGGAGTAATACAGGGGCCTAGCAGGTTGGATGAAACCACGTTCCAAATTTTTATCAATAAATAATTGCCGCTTTTCTAGCTTCCACAGTGTCATCAATACAGTTTTGGTTTTGGAAGTTTCACTCCTGGCAAAATTTCAATACTGCAATCTGTTGAGCATTGGGGCGGGAGCTTGTCCGAGGCCTTCTCACTGGATATCTCCTTTAAGTCCCAATATTCCTCTAGAATTTTCTCCTCCCCCCTCAGATTCTTGGTGCCAGTGGAGGCCAGTTCTGTGGGATTCTCAGGTTTCGGTTGAGATTTCCCCTCCCTTCTGGGGTTGGTTAATATGTATGTGCAATGATGCCCTCCTCCAGTCAATGTGGGGGTTCCATTTCTGTAGCGAGGGCAAACCCAGTATTAGGGGTCGCTCCATCCCAGGAGCCACAATAAACACAAAGTCTCTCTATGCTTCCCCATCATCATTTCTACTGGTTCTGTTATGAAATGTACAGGGCCGCTCCCAGCTACTGATCCATCCAGTTGGCAAAAGGCTATGGGCGTTTTTAAAGTCTTTAGCCTTAAGCCCATTTTCTCTACTACCTCCGAACTGATTATGCATCTTGTACACCCAGAGACTAACAAGACCAACATTTCCCTTTTGGCTCCCAATGTGGGTACCCTTAATCTCACTGGAATGGTCATAGGGTCCTTGTTTGGACTTACCAGTGAGTCATCTACCGATTTGGATTCACTCTCTTCAGAAGAGGTTGGAGTTCCCAGCTCCTCTCCTTTCGGAGTGGTGATCTCTACAACCTCCTCTACTTTAAGGGCCATTCCACAAGGTTTTGCTGGAGGTTTTTCAGGTTTTCTTCCTCCTGGCATCCCCAAGTTCAAGCTTGGCATGGCAGTCTGCAGCCTGGTGACCTTCCTTCCCACATTGGAAGCATGTAGTGGTCTTGGGTTTTGCCGCCAACCCTCCTTTTTGAGGTTCTAAGGCTCCTTGAGAGCTGGTGTGGGAGAACTTGTTCCAACCAAGGCCTCCCTGGCATCTTTTTTGGGACAAATCAATTTCCACCTCTGCTGCCAGCATGTACCACAGCTGCAGCTCACTGGGATCTCTTCTGGCAATTCAGCTTTTATAAGTATCTTCATTCTAACCATCTTTAAAAGCTTCTATCAGGGTTCCTTGAAACCAGCCTTGAATTTGGCACACCAGTTCTCTAAATTCCTGAATGTAATCAGCCACTGATCTCTGCCCCTTATTTATGGTTTTCATCCTAATTCTAGCCTTACATTCAGCTAGTAGATCTTCAAATCTGGCATGTAGCACTGTCATGAATAGGTCATAATTCAACAGTTGGGGGGCATTATCATTATGCAAAGTCACCATCCACTTTGCAGCTGTTCCCTCCAGAGCCCTGGTCACACATCTAACTTTGGCTGCTTCCAAGGAAAAATCCTGCCCATATTCCTCCATATGGCTCCGGACTTGTGCCAGGAAGAATCCTAACTCCTTGAGATCTCCTCCATATTTTACTTCCAATGGAGGCACCTTTGGAGTTCTATGCCTTCTGGCAATTACTCCCCCTATTGGGGGGGGGGCTGGGCTGCTGCTGCCTGTTGAGCCAGCCCAGGTTGATTTATGGGGGTGGCTACTCTGGTTCTTCTGGCTGGGGCTTCTTCCCCCTCTTCCCTCTCATACCTTTGATCAGGCTGAGTTTCTCTGACAGCTTCATTTAGAAGATCCAGGGCTTGAGTTAGTAAAAAAATCCTTCTTTCCTTCTCTTGCCATGGCTCTTCTCTTCCACGCCAATAGGTAGTGGTCACTCCTGGAGGAGGCTTTTCCTCAGGATCTTTCCAGCCGACTCCCAGGGACCATTTGAGCTTTATAGCTGGTTTTTCACCAAAACTTAATTCTGCTAATAAGTCGGCTTCCCCTGCCGCCTCTAACAGCAGGGAATCTGGTCCTCCAGTTGCTCCCAGATCTTCTTGGTCACTGGCTGGATTAGACATTGTGTTCAAACCCCCTTGGAAGAAAGTTTGTTAATTCTCAGGGTGGGCTGGTAAACTAAGATTCAGAATAATGTCAGATGGTGCTCCATTCAAAATCCAAGGAAGAAATACTTAGACTTCATCAATTAGAGAAAAGATATCTTTTACTGGAAATCAAGTGGTAGCAACAAAAAATTCTGAATCTGAGAAAATGAGTGTGTAAATCACATATACAAAGTGATGGCAATGTTCCCACCCCCAATAGTTCAATTGGCTCATCCAATTAAAAGTTGTGTATAACATCATGTGGGCATTTCTGGGTGATGATGAGGCCTCTGTCCATTGACCTTGGCATGTTTTGATAAAGAGTTGTGGTTGCGCATAGCATAGGATAGAAGCCTAAGCAAGAAACTCCCCCCCCAAACTTATACAATTATGTTTTGTGAAACCTCTAGCTTGATTCCCATAAATTTGTCCCCCCCCCCTCCCCCCCCCCGTTACTTATGACAGCCGAAAAATGAAAAGCAAAGGAAGAAAATCTTGAAGGCTGACACACTGATTCTTCTGCAAGATTAATCAGGTATATGAATGGGTATACTCCAGCTTTCTATCTTCACAGTCACACAAGGGAAAATAATTAATGTTTTATTTGAAGGAACTGTGGTAAACATTATTTCATGAGTTACATAAGGATAATAATAGTTATCTCAATATAAAAACAACTATCCTCATTTGTTGGAGCTCAAAATGACATGTTCATTCTTTAATTGCTAACAAATTCAGATTATTTGGTATTTTAGTATCTTACTTCTCAGCAGCCAGAATGTTTTCTTGCTAAAGGCCATGTCACATCACCCAACGGATGCAAAACGTATGTAAGAAGGACACAGCGGATGAGCAAATTTTCCATCCATTGTTATAAACTCTCAAAAGTGCCCCAAATTTGCATAAACAGAGCGGACAACAACGGACGGGGGGAAGGATGTATCGTGGATGTAAAACAGATGCTCAACTGAAGCCTAGTGGATGAAAGCAGATGGAAGTGGATGGCACGTCCGCAGGGCTTCCGGGGGAGCATAGCAAAGTGGACGCGTAGTGGAAAGAGCGGATGCGTAGTGGATGCAGAGCGGATGCAGAGCGGATGACGCAGATGCGTAGCTGCATCTGCTTTCATCCTTTCTACGTCTGTGCTACTGACGCTGTGTGTCCGTTCCGCTGTTTCGCTTCCTCCCTGTGTCCGCTTTCCACTGAAGCAGATTTGAGTTGTGCGGATGCGCAGCGGATGCCTAGCGGATATAGCGGATGCGTAATGGATGATGACGGACGTATAATGGATGTTCCCCGTATGCGTAGCGGATGTATAATGGACGCGTTGGATACTTCATCCGCTCAAAAAGTTTTGTGCAGCTCAAAACTTTTTGAGCGGATGAAATCACAGTAGATGGATTCTGGATGGATAGAGAGTATAAAAAACGTATGCAGTGAGTACACAATGGATGCATCATGTTTTCCAACGGATGGCAAGCTTTTTTGTCCATTTTACATCCTCTTTGAATCCGTTGGTGCAATGTGACATGGGCTTAATTCTTATGTTTAGATATTGTCTTATTTTAATTTTCACTCTTACTTGACCTATATTCCACCAAAAAGAAGCAGGAGAATAAAAAGGTACCATATATAAGAAAGGAAACATGTGCAATCTGCAACTTTTTCTTTTCTTATTTTCATGGCCTCAAAAGGCTATAATTGACATGACACTGGAATATCCCTAGGATAGGGACAAAAATATCATAATTATGATTATCAGTACATTTCAGATGTTTGTGATGTTCTGTGGCCTTAATCTTGGGAGGTCTGTGTGTGCATCTCATTTTAAAAAGACGTGTATTTTCTCAAATATTGTAAGGAATTGTTGACTTGAATCACTTTTAGTATAAACAAAGAAAGAGTAAAATGTGCTGCATCATCCCTGAGAAAATGAATTCTATGATTTCAGGCAACATAAAGCAACAGGTAAGGCCATTGTACAGTATAAGAACTGCAATGCTGTAGAAATGGGTGGGTTAAAAATTCAGCCAAAATGAGTTGGAAACCAAGATATAGCCACTGATTTTAAAAGAAATGTGGCACTGCACTTTCTTAAATTTGTTGGGAGGGATACAGGGAAATGACACTATATACACACATATATACACACACACATACACATACTCATTCTTTCAATTCAATTTGAGTTTCAATAACATATAAATCAAGGGTCCCTAACCCCTGCTCTATGGACTGGCATCGGACCACAGCATGCCAAAAACTGGGCCATGCAAACAAGTGAAGGTCGATCTGTGAGATGCAGGCAGCATGCATGCTCCCTCTGGTCCATAGAAAAGCCTCTCTCCATGGGAACTGGTCCCTGGGGCCACTGATATAAATGGTAAGGAAAGAAAATGACTCTTTTTTCATTACTTGAGTGGTAATTACATTTGTCTATGCAAATAATTTTCTTAAAGGGCACTATATGCATAACACTGAAGTTCTAAACAGAATTTCCATTTAATAATAATGACAAAAAATCCTTAATGACAGCAATTTGTCAACAGTTTCACACATCATTTGCTTACAATTCATAACCAAACAGGTTCTACAATATCATGCTCTTTCCCTTAAGCCCAGCAAATTGTATGCTACATGGCTTTTTAGAGCTTCATTAATCATCTTTTCATCACAACTAAGTTCAATACAGCAAATGAAGCACTTGACCAAAAAGACAACGACATGGGAAAATGAGAATGCATACCAGTCAAATCAATTACGAGTTTTCTCTGAGAAATCAAGTATACTGCATGAACAGAAGTTGTCCCTTCTATGGTGAGAACAGAAGTGAAAATTAATTTTAAAAAGAGAGATCATAGAAGCTGGTAATATAAGGTTTACTTGTACCGTGTAAGAAATTAATTATGCTTTGGAAAGACAAAGCTGTTATTGGCATCCCACTGAATTTAATTTCCTCTAACGGAAGTGCTTTCTTGAGACTATATTGGATTCATCTTCTGAGAGATATCATTATTGGGTAGAAAATTATCTCTTCTTATTTTCATGATAGGTCGATCTTGGATTTCATCACAACTTATCAGTATTTATTTATTGAATTTATATAGCCACCTATATTTGTGACTATTTAGTCTATTTTTAAAAAGCAGAGACCCCAGTAAGAAAGGGAAATAGCTTACCCAAATAAGAAACATTAATACTCAATTGCTAAATCATGCCAAAACATTATCTGTGAATTAATTCAAAATCTGATAGGGAAAGTGTCTGCAAAGAAGAAGAAAAACATTTGATTTAAAACAATAGATTGTGAACTCTGCAAAAAATGAAGGACAGTTTATTTGAAAAGCTGTCTACTATGTATCTTGTGAGAGATACTGGTTGGCTGTGGTTTGGCCCAGAATCTTAGCCAGAAAACTATGAGCAGATGACTTTGCCTTTTTGTGAACTGTTCAGATTTCCCCTTCTATTCTTCAGGCCACAGAATAGGCACATGAAAATTGGTACCCAATAGTTGGGCCTCTATTTCTCCATGAAAATTCAGTAATGTTATTAGTGATACATTTGCATTCATGGAGTCTACATTTACGGGACTGCTTCTTCACTATCCAAAATGTGGATCTCAAAGCCCCACCAATGTCAAAAATAATTTTACCAACTGTTACTGTTTGGCCACACTAGTTCATGGTTTCAGACACATTTTCCTATTCCAAAAAAGTGTCAGGATTATGGGCCAACGCCATAATTTTAGCTGGTTGACAGTGACAGCAAAAGAAATGAATGTAATTCCTGCTGCTTGTCTGCTTGGAACATTGTCATTTGATATTCTGATAAAAATGTCAGCATGTAGACTGGAGTTGGAAGTGGCCAATAACGTATATATGGATACACTATCCATGAGACACATCTGAAAGCATGTCATGATCTAGTTCAGGTAATGAGGAGAAAGCAGCTTCTGAAGTTAAGGAATTGGTTATTATTCTAGTCTAACGTATTCTAGTCTTAAAGGACCAATTGAAACACTCTTACTCCAGTTCATGAGTCCTACAATTCAGAGGAGAAATTTATTGTGCAATTTTGTTTGTTACTCCAAGTTCAGAGTTCTCTGATTTAAAATAATACTTTATTTCCAAAATTATACTGTTGTATTATGTTATAAAAAGATATCCAAGCATCAGTGCTCTGAAGCTACATTCAGATATTTCAGGACAGCAGTGGAGGGGCGATTTAAAGATATCCAGGGGTGGAGACATCTGCTTTCAAAGAAATACATGCTTTTGACATTTTGGGGGCTCATGATGAGGGTCATAGTGTTCTTACACAATATAGGAAAAATTAGATTAAAAATCTTCCCAACACTGCTGAACTCCTTGATTTTTGCAGATACCCTAAAAACAGACTATATTTTGTTTTTAAAAATCATTTTGTCATTTGTGAAAAATTTTATAACCTTTGAAAACCAGTAGAACTATCATCTTGAAATAACTAAGAGATACAAATGAAAACACAGGAAAGCCATGGGGAAAAAAGGATAGCAATATCTGAAGCATTTAACACAAAATTCTAGTGATTAAAAGGAAATGAAAATTTTTCCATAAGTGATCTTTTGAGACTCACTTTCTGGATTATGCATGCAGTAAATCACACAGTAAACCCCTCTGCTCCTATTATTGCTACCTCATTATGATGATAGGATGTTCCTACAATAAAGAACAATGAGAGTGTACATCAAAAATATAAATTCCTAGCAGGATAACCCAAGAAGTGAATCTCACGTTGGCTTCCCAGCTATCCTTAGCTACAGAGATAGAGGAAAATAATGGTTGAGGTGACTATTTTAGAGATAATGGTAAATTCATCATTTCATTCTGAGGGGCAAACTATTCCTGTATTTATCAAGAAAAATGTGTGACTAGAATATATGAAATGATAGACAAATGTAGTGCTGGATGATAGGCACCTCATCTGGACTCAACAGAGTAAAAAATGAAATTAATTATATATATATATATATATATATATATATATATATATATATATATA
>BLBF01000031.1:16764387-16899318 GCA_015471245.1 Laticauda colubrina | reverse complement strand
ACATTACTCTGAGAAGCACAGAGCTGAAGAAACAAGCCTGAAGATGAATGAGACTTCATCGAAACGTTGCCTAGACACTTCCAATTCTATGCGGGAGAAAACCCGAATAACCAAAGATCCACATACAAATACCCACGAAAACCTCAGAAAACATATATATATATACATATATACATACATATGTTTTCTGAGGTTTTCGCGGGTATTTGTATGTGGATCTTTGGTTATTCTGATTTTCTTCCGCATTTGGGTCCCCCACCCAATCAGAACACAGCCAAGCCCCCACCCAATCAAGTCACACCCTCACTAGCAGTTAAAAAAGCAGCTGCAAGCTCACATTACTCCAAGAAGCACAAAGCTGAAGACACAAGCCTGAAGGTGACGAATGAGATTTTGTCGAAACGTCGCCAAAATACTTCCAATTTTACGTGGGAGAAAACCGGAATAACCAAAGATCCATATACATACATAAGTTTTCGCGGGCACATGTATGGTATTCAGCTTTGTTCAGGTATTTTCCCATATCATCATAGTTGTGCTTTTAAAGTTGTAGCAACATTTTGGCAGAATCTCATCTGCCATCATCAGGCTTCTGTATAGTGTTCTTCCAGATAGATAGATAGATAGATAGATAGATAGATAGAGATAGAGATATAGGTATAGATATGTCATATAGGGGCTATGCATAAGCGCGCCAAAGTGCCTACTGTCCCTGTCTTATTGTTTCTTTTATTTTTGTTATATGTACTCATTTCTTGTATTCATAACTATGCTTATCCTTATACCTATTATCTTGTAAGCGATTGACAAATCAAATAAAAAATAAATAATATAGTCATCATTTTCAAAGACAATATGAGGAATCACGATATATTCCTAGAACCCCCTTTGACAGGAACCAGAGCAATTACGGGTTGAATTTAATTAAGTAGTTAAGAATGAATATGACAAGAGACTGCCAAAGAGCAAGAAGCACACGAAAGCAAACTGGATGTCAAAACAAACTATGGACATTTACAGGAAGGGAAGCCAAAACTAAGAAAGATAAAGATATCAGGAAGGAACTTAACAAAGAAGTGTTGTTGACAGAGGCAAGATCACTAATCGAAAATTATATCTGTAAAGACACAGAGATTGGAAACAGACATGGAAAAACAAGGAACATCTTTCAGTAAATCCCCAAATTCAGAAGGAAGTTCAAATTGGTATGTTAAAGGTTCACAATAACAAATAGTAACAGATTCAAAGAATATCAAATAAAGATGGAAGAGGTATACAGACAGTTCTCACTGAACGACCTGCATTCAGCAACTGTTCAAAGTTATGACAGTGCTGAACTAGGGGGATTTAAGGCTGTTGCTTTTTTGTGGCTATTGCAATATCCCCATCATCACATGATCATGATGGAGGTATTGGTAATCAACTCACAACCAGAGTATCTCACAGTCATGTGATCATCATTTGCAAGTGAAATCTAATGTCTGTCCCTGCCCCTAAATCCACTGATTTAGATATTGTTTATTGTTGTATTTGCAAAAGCAAAAGCTGAATGTACCAGATGTTTTCTGCTTGAATTCTAGCATCTGATTTCCTCGTATTTATTCAGCCTTACTTTTTCCTGTGCTACCTTTTTAATGGACATTGCTTCTTTCAGAATTGCAAGCTCTAAGGATCTCAAATCCTGCTTAAAACAAATGCTACCTTTGTGCAATTATCATTCACACCCACACACACACACACAAAATGCTATACTGTATGCTAAAAATAGGTCTATCTTGAGAAAGAGTCGCAATGTAGATAGTTTCACCAGAAACTTTGGGTCCTCCCCAAAAAGCAAAATGCTTTGTTTAAAGTTTCTCATGCTCTGCCCATTAAAATAGAGGATGACATTTGGTTTTTCACAAAGAATAAACTCAATGTGCATTCTGACTGGTGTCCCAATCTTCCTTCCCAGCCAAGCCTTCTGAAATGTAACACAAAGGACTCTGTTCAAATTATGCAAAAATGTAGGGTGGGGGAGTAGGAAAGCTAATTTTTTTCTTTAATTAGAAGTGATTTTTCATTGCATTACCCAAAGCAGGATTGAAAACATGGGGGGGGGGGGAAGAGACCAGATGCTGAAATGGAGCAGAGCCTGCCTTTTCTGGGCCTCTCTGGGTTTACGTAAGACTTAAAACAATGCAAAAACAGTCCTGTTCAGAATCTTTTCACATTGCCTGACCTTACAAGGCATGCAAATCCTGAAGAAGATTTCATTATGCTATACATTCAATGAAAATAATTAAGGCCTAAGATATATACAGTGCAATAAAACACGAGCAAGGTGTTCCAATGTTCCCAAAGTACATCAAGCAATTGCATTCTCTTTTCCATTGATCAAGCAGATAACAGACAGGTTCCAGATCAAAAAAAAATTGTTGGTTCAGATTTCTGTCCCCATGTCATCTGCAAGTCCCTTTGATTATAGATGGTCTTTGCTAAAAAAAATAATAATGAAAATTTCCACTCTTAGGTGAAAATAGACTAGTTTAAAGTAGCACATTGTAGTATAATTCAAACTCTTCATCTCATTGACCCCTTCACGAAGTTTCAGATTTGTCATCAATCCAAAACACATTTCATTACTACTTTAACTATTATTACTCCTACTATGAATGATAAACGATAACAACAATCATGGCTAGTCCCACTGACCCCTGAAAGTCAGTTGTTGATCACTTTGGAGAATTCTGATATAACTGAAGACAGGAACTGAATTGCACTGTGGCACCTGGTTGTATTTGGCAGTATCAAAGAGAAAAAAAAAGTTTTCCCATTCTAAATATTCAATAAGAAAGAGATGAGTACAAAAGAAATAGTTTTGAAGCAGTTGTTTAAAAAGCCTTCCAAGGTGGATAAATATATAGACACACAAATATTTTATTTTTGTAATTGTCCATCTTATAAAGCAACATTTAAAAATAATACAAGGGAAAAACAATATAAACAATGACAATAGCAATGCACTGACACCCAAGGACAATCTAACCAACTGAAATAACAACAGCCACATTTAAAAACAAAACAAAATAAGACTCATGGGCTCATACTGCCCAGATGCCATGCCCAAGGAAACACCCACATCTTCAAAGATTTCCAAAATGGCAACCACTGAAGGAAGCAATGGTGCACTGAAGACAACTTCACTTTTTGCAGAGTCAATGACATGGCATAAAGTGGAGTCAGTGAATGAATTGGTTCTTCAAGCTCCTCTCCAGATTAAGGAAATGACTGGATTGCCCAGAGTGTCCTTGCAACAAGACCATAAAACAGCAGCCTCCATCAGTCCCAAAGGTGCTTTTTTAAAGAGGTAACTGGACTTTCTGGTTTTTCTTTGAAGACATTTCGCTTCTCATCCAAGAAGCTTCTTCAACACTGAAAAGAGCACCCTTGGGAATCTCCATAGACATTCAGCCTCTATCAGGCTTTGCGTTTTGCTGGGAGCAAGAAGAGTCAACTCTGTCTAAGCTCTGGTTTGAAGCCTTCAAAAGGATTCTGGGTTCACTGATTTCCCTTCTTTATTAGCTTTACTGGAAATGGCTTGTAAACTGGTTTTGGGATATTAAGCACCTTCATAGGGACAAGTTTCATTACCCAGGGTGATTTTCCTTCAATCTGCAGAGAAAGAAACAACCCTACGGCATGCTGGAGCAGTGACACCGAGCGTTCTATTGTGTCCGAATGTGCTACCATGTTAGGAAGTACCTGTCACCCAACTGATATAGGGTTCGCATTGCCAATGAAGATTGCCAATGAGCCCTGATGACATCAAATGCTGAACTATCACAAGTTGTGGGCAGCTATTGGCAGAGCGATGAACATGCTGACTATTAAAATAATGACCTCGGGGGGTGGATATTCACTAGGCGGGCACAAGGGTGATGGTGGGATATGTAGGGTGGACAATTAACAAACAAATGCATAGTATCTGGGGGTTATATAGTGTCTGGAAATTAAGCAGTAGCGTCCACCGGATGGTGGATAAACTCATTACGTTATTATCTGGTGTATAAATACAGCTCTGGCTGCGAGGTATCCAGAGCTGACTTTAATATCATCTTGATGCTCGGTGTTACCCGAATCCGGAGCAGTATATGGACAAATAAAGACTCATTTCTTGGTTACTGTGAGAGCTCTGTTTCTCTTTCTTTCTGGAATTCGGCTGAACGCCCGAGACTATCTAGTTGTGTTTCTTTTCTTTTTGATATTTTTTCCTTTTTAATGAATATTTCCAAATATTTGGCAAAATATAATCTGAAATATTTGTTGGGTGGCTGGCTGGTTCCTGGCCCCAAAATTCAATAAATAAAAATGTTTCTCAGTAAAACTAATGTTTTGTCATTTCAATCTTAAATACTAAGAAGCAAAAAGGGAAAAACAAAAATGTTAAAGAAGTTACTGTGCCATGAATTAAAATTGGAATTTGCTTCTCTTTGTACAAAAATGCTGAACAAGTACCTTCCTTCCATTATAAGTAGATGATGATCAGTATTCATTCATACAGATGTTGATGTTCACAAAACGTGATTGCCTCGGTGGTCATTCTTACTATACTATAGAATGAAACAAAATGGAGAAGAAAGAAAGAATATTTGGAATGAAATTTTCTGAAATCCTTGAGAAACAGGATGAAAGAAAAAAATAAGGAAAGAAATCTGAAGTCTTTTGACAAAACCAGAATTAACCAGTTCCTTCCTCTTACCAGGCTTTTAGCTCTGTTTAGTTGAGATGAGTTTAGAAAGATAAAGTGAACTACAAACATAAGTCTGGATTATATTTTGGGGTATTTTAGCAGACAAATGTGATTTTGTCCAAGTGATGCCATTATTCTTCAGGAAAATTAAATGTGACAGCTCTCTACTTATGGAAAGGTTTAAAAGCATGTTCCTACATTATGATACATTAACTCAAATGTACATGGCTTGCATGGAAATATACCATTGAATTCCTGACATATCTGATTAAAAGGATCAGGCAACTGGAGAGAACTCAGTTCAAGATCTTAGAATGGGAGAAAATATTTGCAACTGCAGTCATTCATGAGCCTACATACTGTCAAATTCCAATAGCATAATGATTGGATTCTAATAATACAACTGAAAAAAAATAAATATATAAATGGGAATGGCAAACCACATGGCCTCTACAAGTCCATTTTCCTCTTTCCATGAGGGAAAGATCACAAAACTTCCAAGAGCAGGGAAAAATAGACTCAAATTCCAGAATCCTTCCAGGCTTTTATGGAAAGCATCCTATGATTGGGCAGTTACTCGGGGGAGTGATTTGAAGCTTCCATACCATAGGAAGTTGTGCATCTTATTTTAGCCATTTATCACACCAATCATTTAGATACACAAGTTCTTATGCGATCTAGAATTAGCTCCCTCTTTAGATCCTTTTAAGACAGTTTCATGTCTCTTTGCCAGGTGAATTATTTTCAGTGATCTTCCACACAAGTTTAAACAGAGTAAAAGTTTGATAACAAAAGGAAGATAGAGTATATGCCTCTTGTGGGGTACCTTGATTTAGCATCTGCTTGTAATGCAACATTACTCAGAAACAAGCTTCATCTAATCCAAAGAGAAATTTTGGAGGATCACACTTTTTTTTGCATTATTAATTGACAAGCAGCAAATACAATACTTCATTCTTTTTCTAGCATTGAAGCAAATACTGTAAGTAATTTTTACAATATTTTCTGAAAAACTCAAATTGAGCCAAGATTTGATTGTTATGCAAAATAGTAATTTCATAACCATCAAAAGAACCTCAATGTGCTTACCAATAAATATGTTTGGTGTCCTAAAGCAAAAGCAACTTAGCCCATTGCTCTTGTGAGAAACTGATGGCTCTTATAAAAAAAAAAGTTTGTCCATTCATTCGTGATCAACAAAAAAAAAAACTACTTTTAGAAAGGTTCAATATACTGTATAATGAAAGTAATAAAATTGCCATGTAGACTAAATTTACATGTACAAGAAGTAAACAAATGAGAACTAAATAAAATGAAGCAAAACAAAATAATTGAAATAGAATTTAGATAGAAGAATAGACTTCCTCATGACATAGATAACAGATTAAGACATCGTAAGGCAGTAATAGCTGTCAATAAGAAGTTGGCAATTCCTTCTGAAATAGCACAACTCTGATCTAAGAGTAGAAAATAAACCACCTCTGCCTCACTGAAAGCTTAATCTCTACTAGGAGATGACATAGCTATAGATCATTGCAGGTGCACACCTGTGTAGCATACAGAAGGGGTCTCCAAACCCCAGTCTGTGGACTGGCAGTGGTCCGTGCCATGCCAGCAACTGGGCTGCACAAACCCCCATCTGCAGGATCAGGCAGCATGCAAAATCACACCCCCTCTGGTCTGTGGAAAACCCTTTCTCCGTGGAACCGGTCCCTGTTTCCCAGTATTTGGGATACACATTTAGTTTTAATCAGCAGGAATGCACCTACATCATGGGTGTCAAACTCGCTACTTCATGTTGCTGTCAAGTGAGGTTTCATGATGTTTTTCCCATTCGCGGCACTGGGGTGAGCATGGTCTGTCCATGACATATCCGGACCAAGGGCTGCCAGTTTGACACCCCTGATGTAAATGGTGGTGATGATTTGCCATGGTGGTGCAGTAGTTAGGATTCAGTACTACAGGGTACTTCTGCTGATTGCCAGCTGACTGCAATTTGGCAGATCGAATCTCATCAGGCTCAAGACTGACTCATCCTTCTGAGGTCAGTAAAATGAGGACCCAGATTGGTGGGGGCAATAGGCTGGCTCTGTAAACTGCTTAGAGAGGGCTGGGAAGCACTGTAAAGCAGTATATAAGTGCTATTGCTATTGCGACATGGGTTTAATGAGAAAAGCTCAGGATTGCCATTGCACTATTATTGCCTTAGGTAGAAATAGTTTGTTATTTATGGTAGTTGGCAGCTAGGTCTTCTCAAGAAAACTGGCTTTTTGGGGGGAGGGGGAGAGTAATTAACTGTAAGCTTTACCTCCTTGCAGAATTCTTCTAAAGACCACAAAATTCTCCCAAGGCCCACATGTGAGAGAATTGCTGTGTTGTCGGCAAATAGCAGCAGTACCATTGCCAATCCCTGAGCTTGGGGATGTGTGATTTTCTGGTAAGAGCAACAGCCACTGAGTTTATATAAATATTAAACAGCTACAGTTTCTCTCCTCAAATGATTGGAATGCCTGCAGTAAGATAGTGAGCTTTTCATTTTTTATGTATTTATTTTTCACACATAGGAACTGTCATCTCCTTCACAATGTTAAAAGCATAAAAATATTTAGAATAAAGGCAAGGGCAGTTAAAATTGACATTAAAAATTAATTAAAAGGTAGAAGGATGGCTTTTGGGGTTCTAACCAGTTTCATGGCTGCATACTTGTCTGTGAGTTTATTTTAATAAGTTAAGCAAATGGGTTTTCGTGCAGAATCCTAATTAGTGAAAGTATAGATGGAAGGAGAAATTTCCAGTGATATCTATATGTTGGGATGGAATTGAAGGCTGGTCTTGAATTGTTAAAGCAATATATTACTATCTCCATGCATAATTTTCTATTAAGAATTGCAAGATGGCACACTGATCCATTGTAGATCAGCCATCTCTAAATCATGTTTGTTCCCTTGAAGGAAATTTCTCTGGTTTCTCCTCAGAATGGATAAATCTTTTGCCTTAGTTTTTCTGCTCATGAAGCCAAAAGAATTATGATACTTAGAGCAAATTATTGTCAATAATACTGGAGCTTGGCAATCTTCTGCTAATCAAGTACTTTTTAAACTTCCAAACCTCTGTCTTTTCCTTTTAAAGTCATATTTTTCCTGATTTACAATGAAGACGCTCACCACAAAGTAGTAGCTGTTAGAAAATTCTTCATAAAATCCAGACAGTAACATTATATCGACAAACACAACCCACAATGCCCCTCCTAAGGCACAGCCAGACAACCACATAAGTGTTTTCCTCTGGTCCATGAGCCAGAAGAAAAGTACACCAGCATACTCTGAGCTATGGTCATGACCAAGCCCTTTCTGTCTCCATAACAAGGCCAGTGAATGGTGCTATGCTTAAAAATTTTTATTAGAATTATTTTGGATATAATTACAGTTTTCATGAGAAAAAAATTAAGAAAATCAGATGGTCACTTTTCCAGTTTTGTTTTCTTCCCACTGAGTGTCACTTACAGTCGGGATAAAGAATCACCAATCACTTTCCTAAATACGTGGGGAGGCACAGATGGAAAATATAGACTGGGGGCTTCAGTGGTAGATGTAGACCCCAGCCAAATTGCCTAAGAGGCTGCAGACATGGATAAATAATTGTGAGGAGCATAGGAGCTGCCCGGTGAGTTCCCTCTCATCTACCTTACATGCCTTTTTTGTACCTGTCATTTATTAATTGGGCTGTTTTGGGACATGGGATTATCAGTCTTTTGAAAGAATGATAGGCCTGTGTTCAGAAGTAACCCAACCTGCAGGTAACAATCATGGAAAAAATGTTGGAAGACATATTGGGGGTATTCCCTCCTGCTTCACTCCATGCTCTTCTTCACTATGAACAGTGGCAGAATAACAGTCACTGGTGCCCTAAGAAATGACAAATCTTGGTGCCCCTCCTCCTTTGTGCATACTGTATAAATGAAGCCATATTCTCAACTTCGTGGTGCCCCCTTTGGGCTAGGTGCCCTAAGCACATGCTTAGTCTGCTTAATGGTTAATACACCACCAACTATGAGCAGGACTGACAGGTGCAGAGCAGAAGTATGAGGTGATCTGGGAGGGAGACATTAATAACAATCCTCATGGCAATGTCAGAGCTGGTGGAAAACAGCCATGAGAAAGGGCATAAAAGTATGCAAAATTGTGGGACTTCCGGTTTGCAAGGCTTCGACGGCGGCAGGAATTCGCAATCATGCGCGGTTCCTGCTGTGCTCGCCACTGGAGTGCCCCGGATCCAGCTGGATTTGGGGGCTATAGTTACCCCGTAGAGGTAACTGAAGATAGGGGAGACTCAGTAGGGGTCCAGGGGAATTGCAACCCCTCCTCCTCAGCTGGCTTAACTTCCTTTTCCGAAAGTGGTGGAGCAGCGGTCAGTAATGGCCGCCACAAAGAAGCTTTCATCCAGATAAGAATGTGTAGGAGGAAGCTGAGAGTTTTTGGCTAACTGGGATGACAAGTAATATTTAAATACCCTGGAATTTAAGTTTTAATAAAGATAAATCGTTCCCTATGAAGATGGAAGAAGCAGCAAATGAAAGTAAAAAGGGAAAGTTTGTTTTTTCTCACTCTCCTTCCTTACGGTGATAGCAAATGAATGGAGAAATCGAAAAAACCCATTTTGGCATCAGCAGGTAATTAAATTGAAAATTGAAGCTAAGGGGACAATAAAGATTTCTGAATTTCTGAAAAAAAAAACTTTTTTTTTTTCTGGAGCTTTATAACTGAACTATAACCCCAGGAAGAGAAAATATAAAAAGAAGAAAGTGCTAAATGAAACAGACTGTGTGTATTTGGATTGCTTGGTGACTTTGGGACTTTTGGAAATTATTATTTGAAAGACTAAAAATATTTGGGTTGTTTAAAAAAAACTTTTTACAGTGGCACTACTTGTTGATGAACTGAAAATTGAATTTAAAAAGCTAAAAGAAGAGGATCAAGAAGGGAAGGGCTCTTCTGGATCTGTTTTCCATTTTTTAGAAATGCAATTTATACCTACCAGAAACTACAAGAACAAAAAGATTGGGATGAAGAAGAAGCTATCTTTAATGAACAAACAACTTTAGCCGGGGAAGAAAAAGGAAAGAGGGGAAAGAGAATGGAGAATTTAAGACTTAAAAAAACAACCAAAAAAAAGAAAAAATAAGATGAAAAATTGATATGTTAGAAAGCAACAGAAAAAAGAAACACAGAAGAAGGTGGAGATCAAGAAGATGGAGATTAAGAGACAAGGGGGTAAAAAGACAGGATTGGAGAAGAAAGGAAGGGAAAAAGGGAAGAGAAGTTACAAAGGTTTAAAACAAGATGTAAAAAAACAAGATCTATTCAGAGATAGTGGGTAAAAATATGATTAAAAAAGAGATTCTGCAAAGTACATAAGATTGTATTGTTGTATTTATATTTGAAATAATGTTAGAAAATTGGATTTAATAATACAGCTTAATTTGCTATGGATGATTGTTTTAATTATATTATAAACTTATTATTCTTTTCTATTTCATAATATAGTAAGTAGTTTCAGAATGTACTAAGCAGAACCAGAATGAAAAGTATATATTATTTTAAGTGTTGAATTTAGAGGAAAGATTTAAAGGTGTTATACTTTAATCTGTGATTACAGGAGAATTCCTGTGTTAATGAAAAAAGATAAACAGAAAACTGAAATAGAACAGAAAAGATATACTAGGAGACAAGGGTTAAAGGCAGGATTGGAGAGGAAAAGAAGGGACAAAGGGAAGAGAAGTTACAAAGGTTTAAAACAAGATGTAAAGAAACAAGATCTATTTAGTGATACTGGGTAAAAATATGATTAAAAAAGAAAAGTACACAAGATTGTATTTATATTTGAAATAATGTTAGAAAATTGGATTTAATAATACAGCTTAATTTGCTATGGATGATTGTTTTAATTATATTATAAACTTATTATTCTTTTCTATTTTATAATATAGTAAGTAACTTCAGATTGCACTAAGTAGAATCAGAATGAAAAGTATGCATTATTCTAAGTGTTAAATTTAGGGGAAAGATTTAAAGGCATTATATTTCAATCTGTGATTACAGGAGAAACTTTGTGTTAATGAGAAAAGATAAATAGAAAACTGAAATAGAACAGATAAAAGATATACTAAGAGACAAGGGGTAAAGGTAGGATTAGAGAAGAAAGGAAGGGAAAAAGGGAAGAGAAGTTACAAAGGTTTAAAATAAGATGTAAAGAAACAAGATTTATTCAGAAATAGTGGGTAAAAATATGATTAAAAAAGAGACCCTGCAAAAGTACATCAGATTATATTGTTTTATTTATACCTGAAATAATGTTAGAAAACTGGATTTAATAATAGAGTTTAATTTGCTATGGATAATATGCATAATGATTTAAATTGAGATGAAATAAATAAAATAGAATTAAGAGAGTGAAAAGAGGGGAGAAGCTATATAGAAAATGTAGAATGGTAAATAAGATATGAAATCTGATAAAAAGTGAGCATGAATTCTGAATTTATGTCTGTATAAAAAGATGTAACCCGGGACTAAGCCGCTTTCCAAAAATAAGATTTATGTTTTGATGTTTTGTGTTTTGTTTGTGTATTTTTGTTTATTGAAAACTAATAAAAAAAATTTAAAAAAGTATGCAAAATTGTTTTTCCCCCTCCCTCCATCTTCCCCTTAAGAAACTTCACTGCAACACTGGAAAGTCTATAAGGTATAGTATTCAATGGTGACAGAACTAATAACCTAAATCTGACAGGACTCAACTCATTATCCCAGCTTGACTCTGGGACACCACACATCTATAGCAGTCTCTCAAGAGAGTGCTAATCTTATTTTTCAAACACAGTACTCTTCCAAATGAACACTAAAGTCATGTGCAAAAGGCCTGAAAAATGCTAAAACACAAATCAGGGCAGAAGCCAGATGTTTGGTCTGGTCATTCTTGCAGCTCAAGGCAAAATGATCCTGAAGAGCATTGCCCAGAGGGAAGGAAGCCTGTCAGTAGCAGCCTAAAAATGATCAACATTTAGCTAAAGAAATCCCTACTCCTGACCATGTCAACTATGTCTTTAGTGTACATCTTATATTGCACCCATGGAAAACATTTTATTGGGAAAAGAGGCAAAACAGTATGTTAGTACTAGAATAGCTCAAAAAAGTTTAAGCTACCTCTACTATGGACTGAGGATGAGTTAAAGTAAATGGGAAGGAAGGAAGGAAGGAAGGAAGGAAGGAAGGAAGGAAGGAAGGAAGGAAGGAAGGAAGGAAGGAAGGAAGGAAGGAAGGAAGGACCTACAATAGACAAACCTATAATTTTTATTTCTTCTTTATGATAGCCAAGTGTATTAACTGGGATGTAATTTTTTTTGAAGAGAAGGAGAAAAAACATCCAGCTTTCTCAAGTTTTATTTTTCTATTCTGTTTAAGTCAACAGCTTATACTGCAGATTAACATCTTGTTCATTGGGGCAACAAACTGTGTTTATCTGCCACAGAGGCTTATGGGACACTGCCTTTTGCTATATCCAGATGGTGTTTTTAATGTGCAATGCATATGATTAATTGTGACAATTTTACATGCCTTCAGGTGATGCAATCTTTCTGTTGTATGGAGACCACATTTTACCTCTCTTAGCCAGAAAGACCCCATACACAATTACCAAACAGTAAAGTGAAGTTATAAATGTTCTACAGAATTAAATCCATGAAATTTTGGATATGATGGCCTCTTTGTCAGCAGTGAATATAATTTTTCACTTAAGGCCCTGTCCCACTACGCTTACGGATGCAAAGAGGATGTAAAACGTTAAAAAAAGCTTGCCATTCGTTGGAAAACGCTATGCATCCATTGTGTACTCATCTGCGCAAGAAGTTTTGAGCTGCACAAAACTTTGTGAATGGATGAACTTTCCGCCGTGTACAATATAAATCTGCAACATACGAGCAACAAATGTTCTATGTCCATTATCATCCATTAAATGTCCGCTGTATCCTCTCTGCATCCTCTGGGCATCCTCACAATTCACATCTACTGCAGCTGAAAACGGAAAGAGGGAGGAAACAAAAGGTACACAGAATGTCTATATAGCGTTAGTAGCACGGAAATAGAAAGGATGCACAGGGAACGGTTTGCATCCGATATACATCCGCGCGGCATCCCCTTTCTTTCCTTTAGGCATACGTGATGCATCCGCCCCTTCCGCTATGCGTCCGCTTCACAATTATCCCCCAGAACCCCTTCAGAGGTATCATCCGCTTCCATCTGCTTTCATCCTCTAGGCTTCCTATGAACATCCGTTTAACATCCCCGCTACATACTACCCACTTCCTTTCTTTTCCGTTCTGTTTATGCAAATTTTCACCACTTTTTGGAGCGAATGACAATGGATGGAGCCACCCCCGAAATTTTGCTCGTCTGCTGTGTCCTTTATGCATACGTTTTGCATCTGTCGGCCAGTGGGACCGGGCCTTTAGTTTAGTGCCTCCTAGGTAAGCTCCCTTTGGTATGCACATTGCTTGTAATATTTATTTTTGTGTTGTGCAAAATTCCAGAGTTCTGGAACTTTGATTGTATAACAAACAGAAAAAGAAGTGTGCAGACAGATCAAGTAATAAATTTCATACAAACATTACTCTTAAGTGGTGCCTTGCCTTATTACTGCCTTGCACTGAATGTAAAGAATCTTGGTTACTAATAAACAAATGTTTAAATGAAAGATTATACCATTTTTAAACTAATAATTTATAATGTAATCTTACACACTGATGGAGAAAATTTATCTATATATAAATAATAAAATAAAATAAAAGTCAAACAAATAAAATAAAAGTCAATAAAAGTCAAAAATGACTTGATGGCAAATAATAAATCAAACGTATGCATGAACGTGCTGTATATAAAATGGTAGACCATAAATCACTTCCAAAAACCTGTCAAGGATTATCAGTCAGGATGAGATAAAACAAAAAGCTCTTTTTGTTTTTAACAGCAGTTAAAACCAGGATTTTGGAAGTGATATAGAGTCTATCATTTTATACTTTATACTCTCTTGGTAAAGCTCTTTATACCCCATCCATTAAATTTTATAGCCTCTGGTTGATTTCACATTGGCATAACTGAGAAGTTGGGTGCCAATTTTCATATACAGATTTTAGAAATCTTTATATCTAGCAGTGACTAGTTGGAAGGAATGACCAGCTTTTCAAGTAGAAGCCCCAGCAACACCTTTGCAAATTTCTGCTCCTCTTCAGTTAAGTATATCCAGATGAGTTAATTATAATATTATGTTTCTCTCCCATATGATAAAACTATTGTTTTTAAGTAAAAATTGTCCTGGTGTACCTAAAAAGAGAACAAGAAGGCCTTTTTTAAAATAATTGATGGTGCTGTCTATAGTACAAATGCAACATCATGATTTTTCTCCCTTGTATACTTGTATACCAAAATATTTATTGTATTCCAAGCTTGAATACCAAGATATTTGCATTATGATTATTGGTTCAACTGAATTTTCCAAAGGAAAAATTGGACTTGGGATGGGTTATGAAATTCCAATCAAAGAAATATCTGTACATAGAAAATTTATAACAAAAAGATTTTTTCAAGTACTCTATAAACATCTCAATGTTGAGACCTATAGGGAGATTGGTAATAGCAATGTCAGGTGCTATTCTAATGGATTGTTCCATTAGAACAATCTGACATATATGACATCAGTTTAAGCAAACTGTCATTTTGATCTATTATCTTAACCTAAAATCAGTATCTTTATAACTGCAAGGGTTCCACAGCTTAAAGTAAAATATCTTTCAATATCCTTAAAATAAATCCATGGTTATTTTGTTCATGTGCTCCTTTGAAATATGCAGATTACTCACTATGGCCTTATTTTAATCAATTTAATCTCTCCAGCTTATATTATATTTTTATTTATTAAATTATTTTATGTTATCCTGTCTCTTCTTTCTGCACCAATACAACAGGTAGAAACATCTAAGTAATTTTAGCTGAACTCAAAATACTAAACAGGGTCTGACTTCGTTAGAATGTGAAAGGATAACAACTACTCTAGAAATCCAGTATAGGCTAGGAAGTAACAAAAGGGAAAAGGGAAAAGAAAAAAAATCTCACAAGAAGGAAATGGCAATCCATTTTCATGTTGTAGATATGAAAACTACAGAGACATGTTCATAAATTCAACAGGAATTTATCAGCCTTGAATCTCACTCTTTGTCCTCCAGAATACAAACCAGTGTATGTTCATCAGGGAGAACTCACTACTTGACTCTGTTGTTACATCCTCAAACCAGGGGTGAGATTCAACCGGTGTTACAACTGGTTCAGTGTCAGCTGCTCTACAGAGATATCAGTTCTATAGAACCGGGCCGAACCGGTAGCAACCCACCTCTGCCTCAAACCCCCAAAACTTTAGTCTTAAACCATCTACCATGGACCTCACTCCATTCCTAAGAGGGCTGCAAGGGGGTGTGCAAAAGCGCACCCGCATGCCTACTGTCCCTGTCCTATGTTCCCATTTATTTGTACTCGTTTATTATGTATATACCTGCACCTGTTTATACTTATATGTTTATATGTTATGCTCATACTTGTTTTCTAATCCATGCTTGACAAACAAAATAAATAATAAAATAAATATTGATCTTTTCCCACTAGTTCCATTTTATCCTCCAAACTCTACCTGTAAGATGGGTTAGGGTAGGAAATAGTGACGAGACAAAAATCTTGAGCCTATTTATTCCCTCTCTCTAATGCTCATTGAACATTATATATCATAAAACAGACCCATTGGTTCACATAATCATCACAAAGGAGCAATTTTGTGATCATCTTTCCACTCTATCATTTCTTTATTTAGAGAACTGATATGGCCATCTATCTCATACCATGATTCTAAGCTGCTCTCAATAATCAACAAAAACAAAAAATTATTTTCCCCTTCTGATGCCAGACCATAGTTCAAACTCTGTCCTGCCCGATGCTTGGGGGGGAAGCCAGGGGTTCACAGCCTTTCCAAAAGATAAAAGGGAAATCCTTGGATCCCAAGTAGGAGACTATTCCAAAGAACAACTAATGAGATGATGTTCCTCCAAAGTTCCATCAGGTGACAATATCTAAGGGAGCAGAGGTGGTATTCAGCAGGTTTCTGACCAGTTCTGGACTACTGGTAGCAGAAATTTTGAGTACTTCAGAGAACCGGCAAATATCATGTCTGACTGGCCCCACCCCTATCTATTCTCTGCCTCCTGAGTCCCACCTGATTGATTGGGTCTTCTTTTGTTGCCCTGCACAGGAGAATGGAGCTGGGAAGCAGGTTAGTGGGGTGGAGAGGAAATGGGATCTTACAGTATTCTTCCCTGGAGTGGGGTGGAAATGAAGATTTTACAGTATCCTTCCCCTGTCACACCCACCAAGCCACACCATGCCCACCAAGCCATGCCCTCAGTACCGGTAGTAAAAAATTTTGAATCCCACCACTGTAATGGAGAGAGATTTTGCTCACCCTATGTAACCTAGTAAGACAAGCACAGAGGTGGTCCCACAAATAGAAAGATATAGTAAGTTACACAGATGTGTCCACATAGTCACATCTGTGACATTCAGTACTGTAATTTCAAAGCATTCCAGAAAATGATGGTTGGGATGATATATTTCCTACATCGCCTCCTGTCCATCCCTATTTCAAGCAATATTTCATTAAAAAAATGCACAGGGTGAAATGAAATGCATTTTAATTTAAGACTAAGTAACTTGTGAATTTCTATGACTGCCCACAAAATTACTAAATAAGAGAAATGACAAAAACATTACAAGTTACTTTTTCTGTTGATCTTCTTCAAATAAAACAAGGGAAACTTGTTAACCTGCAATTATGTATGAAGACTCTATTTGGAGGATGCAGTAAGTATTTCAGGCATTTCTGAAATTTTCCATGCAAATGGCATGTGCAAATATTTAAAAACTGAGGGGGGATAAGGTTTTGTTGTATCTAAACAACAAAATTGCTGAAGTTTTTTTATAATATTTTTTCTCCTTAAGGGCTCCTTTTTCCCAAAGGCATATTTTCATATTGTATTTCCCCCCCCTTTTTTTTTTTTTGCAAGAAACAAGCTTGAATGTGTAATTTAGCAACTCTCAACTATAGCTGGTACATCTATTGAAACCAAAAGGCAGATGTTGTGTCTTTTTTACTGGCTGAACATCACATCCTCCAGTCAGAAGTATGGTTACTGTAATATACACAAGCCCATAAAAATAGCATAACACAAATACAAAATCATAAGCATACTTAATCAACCAATAAGAACCATAACCCAATACTTTATAACAATTATATAATAATTAAATTGCTGGTCCTTACTCAAAACAGTTCATTTAACTAGAGGTGACCAACAGGAGAATCAAGGAGTTAAGTATCCTCTGGGCAAGGAAAGACAAGATTTTGAGATCCATGTAGAATATTATACTTTTGAGACAGAAGGTTATTTAAAAGGTATGCTAAGACCAAACATTTTATTCTTGTATACTTCGATATAAAATGGCTGTCCCAATTCCTTATTTTTCTTCCTACTGCAGGTAAAAAACCTTAAAAGTAGCAGAACTGATTGCAACACAATATGCAACTGTTACTCATTCATCTGTCTTCCTTTCAACAGTTTCATCTGCAGTCCTGAGTGATGACTTGATTCTTAGGCAATTTGTTATACAATTTGATTTCAGTCAACTCAACTACTGATTCAGATCTTCTTTCTCCACTTTTCCCATGCATGGGTAGATTTTAGCTTTCTTTAAGTATGTGCTTTGCACAACTTTTTCTATTCAATAGCTTGCTATGGTTCAGCCTACAAAAAAAATCACCAACTGAGCACTAAGCAGATTACATTGTAAAAATGTTAAAAATCCTAGTTGAAGCTCTGTACCTAAGAGACACAGAAATATCTTATCCCTATCGGCAGATACAACAGTGAAAAAAACATGAGGAAAAATGGTGAATCAGGCTGAGTCTTCTAGAAGTTTAAATTTATAGTGACTTGTTTAAGCATGTACAAATATTCCTTATAGTATGAAGTAGGGACCTTTTGATGTTCAAGGACCACACTTAACATCACAACTTGTGTTATAACAATATAAATTACTTGCTTTAGACAGACCCATTTGACTTTCTACGGAAGCTGCTGAATGGATGAGTCTCATTAGTTATATATACTTGAAATAAGTGTAGTATATATGTGTTTATGCATACAAAAGATATACATACATAGACATTATTTACATACAAAGAGATACACAGATTAGACATATTTGCAGAATTAAATTTATGTGCACAAGGTAAAAGCATCAAAATGCTCATAGATGCAGGCACAACCAACTATAAAATAAAAATGTTTTTGTTCATATCTACATTTCCTCAGCAATGCCACAATAGCAGCAACTTGTCTTACAAATAGAAGATTGCAGGAGAAAAATCTAATAGAAATCTTTTCCTGGGCCTCTTTTCAAAAAAATATAATAAATTCAATGATATATCATTATATTATTTCTCAATTGATACTCAAATGACTGCATAAATGGCAATAACAATTTTCTGTTTGCAAAGGAAGCGTTATAACCCTTATGCTATTGTTGTACTATTGGTAAAGACAATTCTAGAAGACATTTATAATGGCCTTGGATTCAGTTGCAAGGGTAATTTCCCCTCTGCAAAATTGCCAATGAATTGCTTGAGTTTGCCTGTATCTTGATGTGATATATAGAAAGGAGAAGAGTGCTTGAAGCCATAGCAGGAAAATGAGCACAGAGATTACACTTGCAATAGGAAGATGATATGAGTATTTACCCACTTATTTATTTTTCAATTTCTGTAGCTGTCCATGTCAGTTCAATTGAGAGGGGATGTGATTCTGCCTTCAGAAATGTTTATTGGCCATTTTGGCAATGGGCAACTAGTAGACAGTTCAGAAAAGTCCTAAGATAAAGTAAATAAATGCCTGATCTGAAGATACACTCTCACAATTCCCTTCTGTAGGCATCTCTTCCTACCTTTTCTAATATTGGTACACCTACAACTACAGTCTCATTGCCTATTCAGAAATAGATACCATCTAGCACATCTGGTGATAGTTTACAAAACAATGTGCATATTTGTTCAACATGTTAATGCTCTGGGTGAATGGCAAAAATGCAAACAATGTTCTAATATATTTAAAGACATTTACAATTTAAACAATTGAATTGTTTCTCTGCATCAACATTTTCGTTTTCAATACACACACAAAAAAGGACATGTTACTTAATTTAAAAAAAATGAAACTAGGGGAAAGGCTGACATTAAGCCATTAGAGTCAAAATATAACATAGCTACAAATATTCAGACATAGTTTTCTCTTTTGGAATGTTACCAAACAATCATTATTTGAACACACAGACAATTTTTATGCAAGTCAATACTATGATTTACATAGAGCTAAGCAAACATCTTTTTTTAATTCCATGGCGTCTTAACATACCATTTAAATGTTAAACTTTAAAAGAAGTATGTGTACTTGCAGTATGTTATTCTCTCACAAACAATCAACATCTCTTTTTTTCTCACTCTCTCTTTTACACCATTTGATTTTCCCTCCACCTTTTGTTCTGCAACACAAAGCAGCTTTAATGCTCCGTTTTCTCACTTTCCCTCATAACAACCATCCTATGAGATAGGTTGGGCTGAGAGAAAGTGATTGGCCCACTGTTACCTACTGAACTCCAATAGCTGAGAATGGATTAGTATGTCCAATACTTTAACCACTACACCACTCTGCCTCTTACACAGATTCATTGGCAGGACATGCTTCATGTTAAGCAGCATAATACTGTCTAAATTGTGCATATATTCAGCATTAATTTTTTCTCATCATAATTTCCCCCCTTTTTAATATCTATTCAAAGTCTTTTATCTCCTCCCCCCACAAAAAAGGCTTTTGGCTAGCTAAGCCACATCATAGAAGAAAAAAAAAATATTTTCTTAGAAGAAAAATGGTATTTTTTTCTGGACAGCCATTCTATCAAAAATGGATCTTGATATAGAGGTTTGGATGGGGCAACCTTTGGTTAGACATTATGTCTAACCATTAGAACCCTGGTCACATTTATGATCTTACAATGATGGAGCTCAGAATTTGGTTCAGACCCAGCTAAGAGTTGGTCTCCTAACAGTTTTAAATAACTTTGCAAACAAAAGCTAAAATATTTGTTAGAATAAAGGTAATTTCTCCTTTGCTCCGATCAAGCTTCCTTGGCCAAACTCCAAAAAAGTGAACTACTTAAGAATGCCATCTGCAGAAGGACTTCCAAGAAAAAGGCATGGCTTTCTAACCTGATATTAGCATTTAAAAAAAACACAACTTTGTTTCCTTAGTTGTTCCTGAATTGGTGGTGGTGAGGAGTTAGGGAAAAGTAGTGTGAAAATTCTTCTATTGAGCTTTTGACTGCTTCCAGATGTTCAAGACATTTAAATGAGAAAAAGAACTAAGTGGTGAAATGGAGTAATTTTCAATTGTGTAATATTATAAAAAGGAAATCCATGTTCTTTCTTGTGCCAAGTCATCTTCATAACAATTTGACAAATGCATGGTCATGGGGGCTGATTATTTGAAAACCAGATGTTAATAAGTAATGACTTTAGTTTTAGCTTTTTTGTCCTCTCCATCACCTTCACACAGAACAATGGAGTGACTTTAACCTGTGCCTTTGCTTGTGCATGTTTTTTAAGGAAAATAGAAGGAAATAAGAATGCTATCCTCCCAGCTCATTTAATGGGTGGCAAGGAGCAACATGAAAACAAAATAGATTACAAGATATTATAATCAAGCAATACTTTATTTCAAAATATATGTTCTTTTAAGCATGGTATAAATGAAAGTCAAATCAAATAAAACATCACACTCCTTGGAAGAATTTAATTTCCATAGTGTAGCCAATACGCTTCCGTTAATCATACTGGATCAATCTGAAGATGATGTAAGGTACATTTACTTTGTCCAGTAAATGAATGTTGAACAAAATAACTACATAGACCTATTTTCACCCATTTATGCAGATGTTTGGCTCCAAGTGTATGTTTCTGCAGGTGACACAACTTTCTGGATCAATGAAAGGTGGGGAAAAATGGATGAAGTAAATACTGAAAAAAGTTGCTTGCTTAATTATGGTACTTGCTGATTAGTCAAGAGAATTAAATCAGGGTTTGGATAACACAGTAACTTTGTACAAGACTAATTTAGAAAACCAGACTTATTGTCAACTGTTTTGGATTTGTTAGCAGTTTTTTAGTTGAGCTTTGCCTAAGCAGTATAGTCCTACTGATTTTGAATATAACAATAGCAATAGCAACAGCATTTAGACTTATATACAGAGTCAACATATTACCCCCAACAATCTGGGTCCTCGTTTTAATGACATCAGAAGGATGGAAGCCTGAGTCAATCTTGAGCCGATCAGAATCAAACTTCTGACAGTGAGCAGAGTCAGTCTTCAATATTGCATTCTGAAGCTCAATGGTATTGTGCTGTCTCTTTGATTTTCCAGCCTCAATGTTTGGGAATTCCTTTCCAGCATTTCTTGGCTTATTTATTCATTCATTCATTCATTCATTTATTGGATTGCAACTCCTGAGAAAAATCAGTTGGGAAATTTGCCTTCAGAAACTGATGGACCTATTTGGGTACCAAAAGGAGCTGCTGCATGCTCTTGAGGTCCTTGCCTTTTCTTCAAAGTAATGATTGACAAAACCTAATAGATTTTACACAGCTATCATCACTGGACAATATCAAAATAAGAAAATATGGGGGGAAATGTTAACATCAGTATATAGACAATTTCAGTTTGCCTAATCAGTTGAGGATGAAATGAAGGCAGCATCATAGGAGCAAAAAAAAAAAGGGGGGGGAAACAGGGCATATTTGAACTATGATTAGGCTAGACAGAAATGTAGAATGGCTCTAGGATAGACAATACTTTCCAAGCTTCTTCTGATCACAGTACCTTTAAGGAAACAAAAATTCCATCCGAATGAGAAGCTACCCCATTATACTTCAGTAAAAGTTTCAGATGAAATCATATGCATATGTTTTTAGTTATGAAGCCATAGATAATGAATATATGGAAGGAATGTGATGATTTCCATATCATTCAACAAACTTTAGAAGAAATTCTATGCAGCTTGAGTTGGAAAGTCCTTGATTTAAGTCCTTGAACTCACTATGTTATTAAAGCAAACCACAAGGTTGCAAGATTTAATATCTGTTTTTTACAATATGAAAATTTAACTATGAGCTCATTATAAAGCCTCTTTAAATTAAAATGCAAACCATGCAGAATAATGCTCCTGAAAGTCACATCCAGGCATTCACCAAAGATTTGCAGAGGATCTGTCCATCTATAGCAATATATGGAGGGATTCCCTTCTTACAATAGTTTTTAGCTGTAAACCCAGATGTTAAGAGGACTGCAACATCATGCAGAAGACATCAGAAGCAGTGCTATTCAGAGACTAGTTTTAGAATACTTAAATAGGATTGTAGTCTATTTAAAGCACTCTGTACATAAATCTTAAATATTATGATGATGGTTTTACTTTTTAAATGGTGAGTCATCTGGTACTGGTGAAGGAAGGTGATGACACAGGAAACCCATAAACATTTCAATTTATTAGACTTGGATAGACTTAAGTGTGGACTTAAAACAATAGTAACCATGAGAGACTAACCCAGAGTTCTAGATGTTAAACAGCATATGAATATAAAGATATTGGATTCCAGATAGCAGAAAAGAAGAGTGTAAACCTATTAAAATAGGTGAATCTGAATGAAAAGGGGGAAGAGGGGGAAGAGGGTTCAGGAGGAGAGGGAATAAGGATTAAAGAGGATAATCAAAAACTTATAAAAAAGGCTACCATAAAAAAAGATGACCAAAAAGTAGGGTGAACAAAATGGAAGGTAAATTGAAACTATGGGTCTCATTTCATGGTATCAATATGGAAATGCAAATAGCAGGGATGCAACCAGGGCAAGTCTCACGAACAATCTCTTAAAATGTCTAGATTTGGATGAGAGGTAATATAATATTCCATAAACGTAGTTAAGGGACAAGAATTCAGATCAGAATTTATCATTTGAGGTTAAAACCTAAATAGATACTCAGGCACAGAACAGAGAAAAGTGAAGGTGAAAAATTATTGGCCGGATTGCTAACTAGACATTTAAAATTGCCTATCTTATTGAAGAGTTCTACAGAAAAAATATGATAACTGTAGCTTCTACAAAAATATTTTGAATTAGTATCAGTAAAGGACTGTTTTCCTCATCTTGATTTGAAGCAGTCAATTTAGTCCACTGTTGTGGCTTCTAATAATCATGATTAAATTGTGTTCAAAATTTCCTGGTAACTCAAAAACCCATGGCTGAAATTTAATGCATGGATATTTTTTTATTTTATTTTAAGGCTAGTGTAACAGCAAAAAATAAATGTCAAACCTTTCAGTTTAAAATTCATTCTCATGTTTACTTTTATTCCTGCCTAGCATTTTATTTCCTTATTGGTAAAGCTGCATGCAGGAATCATGAAACTTAAAGTTTCTGACTTGAGAAAGTCATCAGTCAAAAATGAAAGGGAGTAATTTAATACTAATACCAAATAATAAGATTAGTTCTTCAAATCAATCAAACACTACAATGTGCTGCCTGTGCAGAGTTTTTTTCAGCTAGCTGATTTGCAGAAAATTTTCTATTAATATACCAGCAACTCTTTTTAGTTAACTAAAATGGCAACCCACAATTGAATCTTAAACTTAAGAATAAAACAAGAAGAATTTAACATGTGGCTACCATCTACCACAGTCTTGTCCTTGAATGTTGTGTACAAATTATGCTTGGGTCAAAATAAGCATTATATTGAGTGAAATTAACTTTTAATAGTTCTTTAGCACTGAAAAATTTAGTAAGACAAATTAGCTATGAATCTTATTGATGGCTACAAAGTTGAAATATCATTTTATGTGCAAAGAAACACAAAGAAACCATTCAAGAAATAGTGGCATAATTTGAAATAAGCCCAAGAAAATCCAGGTGGAATAATCAAATGATAGACATTAAGAAGATAGCTTACCCTTCCCTACACCCAAATCTGTTCGAACAAAGTTCACCATACATAAGCTGCAAAGATCCAAGTGACCAATAGATGGCAGCAGAGACCCCCAAAACATATTACACTGCACCATCATTTCATCCCAGATATCTGCAAAAATGGTTTTCAAAAAAAAAAAACAACCCAATAGATTACAACCAATTTTATATTCATTAAGGTACTACTGAAAACAATTTTCATTTACAAAGCTTCAGAAGGACCCCATATATGACAACATGCTCATATGCTTTCAAACGGGGACTTTCATACTAAAACAACAACGGCTGCTCCTTCCCACATCTTTGGAATTGCAACTCTCACAAACTCTTGCTATTACTCATGCTAATTGTGACAGATTAGAGTTGATATGCAAACTAGCTAACGGTCACCACATTGCCTTCTCCACTCTCAATGAAGTTCTGCCCAATGTGGGCAACTCCAGAGGTGGTATTCAGCAGGTTCTGACCAGTTCTGGAGAACCAGTAGCGGAAATTTTGAGTAGTTTGGAGAACCGGCAAATACCATCTCTGACTGGAGATTTTACAGCATCCTTCCCCTGCCACCCCACTAAGCCATGCCCACAGAACTGGTAGTAAAAAAAATTGAATTCCACCACTGTGCAATCCCTTGATGTGTAGACTAGAAGTCCCAGAATTTCCCAGCCAGAACAACTATTGCAAAGAGTTCTGAGATTGAAGTTTACTCATCTGGAAATTGTCAAAGTTGGAAAACACTGGTTTAATCGGAAGCATATAAAAGTTCAGATTATTCTGTTTAAGGATACTCAGATATCTATTTAATTACCTGGATGGAAAAACAGCTAAATATTCTGATTAAACTATTCATATTCAGACTGCCAAATTATTTTTCCCAGTTACTACCCCACAGTTGAGATGTGCTACAGTCTGCCATAGGATAACCTTACGTATTTGAGCAAACAGCTTCTAGCTATCGGTGTCCATATCAGAAGCAACGCATCATTACCGATCAGCTGTTATATCAACTGCTTCCCCAACTTACATTCATTCGCACATTGTCTGATTTATTTTGTTAGAACATATTTGTATTGTTTTATTTCAAAAAGCGTGCAGTATTTGAATCAATTTAATAGGTCTCAAACTGAAGAATGCTGTAATACATATGTAAAAAGATTTCTGAGGCTTCTGTACAATTGCCTTTGAGAATGCATGGTATTGGTCCATCTAGATTCATGTTGCTCAATCTCAGCGGCTTTAAGGTGTATGAATTTCAACTCTCAGAATTTCCCAGCCAGCATGCTTAGAGTTGCTGAAACTGAGAAACACAGATCTAGATTAATGTAGCCACAGTCAATTAAGACGTGAGAAACAGTCATCAATTATACTCAATCCTCTAATTTGTTTGGCTCAAAGCCTGATGTCGGCCTATCCAAGGGAATGATACAGAAGTAAACAACTAGTATTGTAAATCTCTTTCCCTTTTGTAGACCAGAAATATTTCAGGCTTAAGGCTACAGTTGGTTTTGGCATGATATAGTGGCCTTGCTTCAAAAAAGAAAAGATCAAAATGAATTTGGCCATTAAAAACAACATTTTATTTTACTTGAACTAATTATATTCAATTAGTTCAGTTAATAGTTTATTATTTCATAATTGTTCTTGTTCCATTTTTCAAGGGATGCAGTTGGGCCTCAGGCTGTGCAGCTTTGTTTGGGGGAGAGGGGTGATCAGTTTTTGAGTAAGTAAGCAAGTAATTTATACATTAAGAACATCTACAACATGTTTCCAAAATTCCAAATGCATCTATTAAAGTAAAAACAGAACCCCATCACTTGTTTTGCTAAAGACAAGCCTTTCAAAACTCATGCTATTTATCTAGAACAGGGATGTCAGACTCATGTCATCACGGTGTCATCACATGACATATCACGACTTTTTCCGCTCCACAAAACCAGGCGTGGCCAATGCATGATGCATCCGGTCCCAGGGGCCATAAGTTTGACACCCTGATCTAGAACAACTAGCTCTGGATTGCAAAAATGTGAATGAAAGTTAGATGGCAGCACAATCTATTTTCTGCCATCTTGTGGTCATATAGATTTCTGTATCTCAGTTCTAATAGACTGCTATTCCTCAGACTGTTGACAATAAGTTAAATTATCACTGTTTATACAGAATGTAAGAAAGTGACGATTTAATTCAAAGTTTATACTCAATTTCCAAAGTAAAAGTATATCAACAAATATGTGTCAAATATTAACAATGCTGCTATTTCAATTGTCTAAGCTATAGTCACACTGACTTTCATAGTATATCTAAATTTACTGCGGTCAATAAATATATAAGAGTTTGTATATAATAAAACTCAGTAGATAATTGCCACTGTGACACATACCATGATTTCATAAGACAATTAAAGAAGAACTAAGCTTTTTAAAATGTGACAATCTTTTCTACTATGAACTCTCTCAGCCCAGGTTTGAAACTTGGTAATAAGCATGAATCATGTTAAAAAGCAAGGACATATAGAATTATGTGCAGGCACACAGCCCCAGAGCTATGAAACTTTCCTTGGATCCTTTTTAGAAATCCTGCAAAATTTTCTCCCCATTTGTTTGTTACACTCTTTTACATCACACACAGGATAAAAGTCTTGTGCTCTTAATTCTTTTCTTCCAGTTTTGCTGCCTTGAACATCTGAAATCAATATGCTAAACTGACATCTTTTGTCTTGAGAAGGGTGGCAAAGTTGGAGTTTTGAACATGTTGGCAGCATGAAGATGAAACAGGTGTTAGAGCAGATATATATACTGTATATAAAACTCATTTAGGTAAAGGTTCCCCTCACACATACTCATTTCCGGCTCTAGGGGCGGTGCTCGTCTATGTTACAAAGCTGAAGAGCCAGCACTGTCCTAAGATATCTTCATGGTCATGTGGCCGGCATGACTGAATGCTGAAGGTGCACGGAATGCTGTTATCTTGCATTTTTACATGCTTTCGAACTGCCAGGTTGGCAGAAGCTGGGACAAGTAACAGGAGCTCACTCCATTACACAGTGCTAGGGATTCGAACTGCCGAACTGCCGACATTTCTGGTCGACACTGTGTCCCAGGGGTGGGATTCCACTAGTATTACTACCAGTTCGGTAATTACATTTTGCGTGTGCGCGTGATACACCCATAAGCTGTGTCTCCCAGACAGCTGATAAGCACTGTGCGTGGGTGTGCAGCATTTGAAAAAGCACTTTTTTACTGCTTTTTCAACCTTAGTTGTGCAGCTGAGATTGAAAAAGCACAAAATAAAAGTCAGGTAACAGCCCGGGCAGGCAGGTGGGCCGAACAGCAGCAGATGCAGAACTGGTTCTAGATCTGTTGCTTTTCAGAGCTATTGGTTCTATAGAGCTGGGCAAAACCGGTAGCATCCCACCCCTGCCGTGTCCCTTACAAAACTCATTAACAATAAGACAAATTTCTGAAGTGATGCCTTCAAATCCTCAATTTTATTAATTAATTAATTAATTTAGTTGTAAATGATTGGACACTCTTCCCAACAGAATGTGGCATGGCTGAATCCTCACAACATTTGATACTGTAAGAATAAAATGATCTATGTAAAGTTTACAGAAAAGGTAGATTGCACTTCAGATTGGTCCTTTCCCTTGTAGAATAAATGCTTTCATTTTTTTTTTAAATTAAAGAATCTTCAAACATCAGGTAAGGAAGATTGGCGGAGCTCACTAAATGAAATGGTGATGGACACATTGGTGCCTACAACACAATTTTAAAACGTAGCAATAATTTTACTTTGTAGTGTCCGCTACATTGTGATTATTGTACTACATTATTTCCACATGTCCACATTAAGTCCAAGCCAAATGGTAAGTGATCATTTTCT
Source organism: Laticauda colubrina (assembly GCA_015471245.1). Taxonomy (NCBI): domain Eukaryota; kingdom Metazoa; phylum Chordata; class Lepidosauria; order Squamata; family Elapidae; genus Laticauda; species Laticauda colubrina. Next base: position 16,871,503 of record BLBF01000031.1, on the reverse strand, counting down.
GGTCAATGTATAATATCAAAACATTATTTACTAGTGAAATCAATAAGGGCAATAAATTTATAATCAGTAACAGCACCTTCTCTGAAAATAAGAATCCCCAGATTGATTCCATTCTGATCCATGTGAACTAGATTTTATCATGTGATAAATGATCTAGAGTGAAAATGACCATTTAAAAAAAAAAGCTTTTATCCTTTAATTACGATATTTCCAAACCTAAGCTGACTTTAACATCCCCACCAATAATTAAATTGGCAGTTGTGCAATGATATAATATAATTTCTGTTCCATGTAATCCCAATTTACCTGTTGCCTAGGTGGCATAAAGATGTTTAACACTTATTAACTTTCTTCCTTTAAAATTTATCCTTAGTCTACAGACTTCAATTTATGACCCCAGTTGAATTTCAGTTGCTAAGTGATGTAGCTATTAAATGAGTTATCATGTGACTGGACCCAAGATCTGACTTTATAACTATTTTTTACTTCAGTCATTAAGCAAATCACATGGCTAAGTGAATCCACCTTGCCCAATTCACTTTACTTGTCAGAAGCTGCAATTATGGTAAGTGCAAGCCAAGCACCCAAATTTAATCACATGATTGTGGGTGTAGTACAACAGTTGTAACTTCAAGGATAGGCTGTGAGTCACTCTTTCCAAGGCTATCATAACTTCAAACCATCATTAAATCAATGGGTGTAAGTTGAGAACTTCCTGTATTAGAATTACATCAATATCATAATTTCCAGGATTCATTTCTTGTATTCTCCTAGTGAGGTATACTGCAGTTAGACTCAGCAAGCTCCATTTAGCACTCTCCATCTTTTGTTCGCATTTATAAAACACATATGGTCAATTAATCCTATCATATTATTTTCCATCAACAAAGTCTCTTGGAGAAAAATCTTGCTGTAATCATGTAGAAATTGAAGTCTCCATCTATGCATTTATCTGCCCCACCAGCAATGTTGCATATTTCATGCAGAGTATTTCTTGTTGTTTTTTTGCCAACTCTTGTTTTTTTGCCAACCTCATTCTGGATTTGGATCTCATGTCTATTTTGTCTGCTTCTCTGCAAAACTGTTGTATTGGAGTATGATATATCTTTTGGCCTCTGCTCCTTTTTTCCTTCAAAATATTTGAGTCATCCTCTGGCCATTTCATTTGTTATTAAATTTAAAATTCCTTGAGAATCTTCATAAACATAATTATTTTTTAACTGCAGGGATATTTGGAGTAAACTTATATGTTATTGCCTAGAAGCATCTGGAATTCAATTCTAGTTTCTTTGTTAGGTACACTTCTACAGCAGTCTTATAATTTTTGCACTATTCAACTTCATTGTCTTATCCTTCTCAGCTGGTAGTAGATTTGGTGATACTCTATGAATCACCTGCTGTTCCAGATTATGTCCATTTGTATAACAATGTTTACATTGCTTTGTTAGAACTCTTTTGATAAGACACTGATTATTGGGAACTTTACTTTTGCACAAGTTAGGCTTTTCCCAGCTCTGTTTTTTCAATCCATCCACTTACTTAGCCAGGATGTTATGTTCAATAGATCCCTCTTGTAATAAATATAAAAGTTCAGTTCTTTATGTTTTTGAAATTTATTGATGCACATTTTTATAAACTTCACAGAGCCTGTAGTTTTGGAAGTATCTTGTTACCCTGTGGAAAATTTGTTTAACACACTTTTTCTTCACCACCAAACCAAGTATAGATTCAGATTTCATGTTTGCTTTGGCATTTATGTAGTTATAAAACACATAGTCAATTTCACATATCTTTTGAGGAGAGATGAATTACATTTAAAGATTATGTAAAATGAACAAAGTATACTTTTCAATCAAACTGGGTCTGCAAGACAATAGGTTTTAGAATAGATAGTAAAGGTAAGCTTGGCACGGATCCGTTTTAAATGCAAAATATTTTGTTCAATCCTAGTATTTATTGAATAGTTCTTAAAAGCAAATACTTCAGTGAAATAAACTTGTGTGTTAAATATACTAAATTCTAAGCATTCACTGATTGATTCTAATTGAATAGGGTTTTCTTGATTGCCTCTGCCACTCTTTGTATTTAATTGTTTCATGATCTGCTTCTGGTCTTTCAAGTGCTAATGTCAGGTCTGTATACCGAGTCACTTGCTATTTTCTAGGCTGTCACCTTGGGGAACTCTAGATTATAGGAGAGATCAGCCAAAATAGATGATCTTTGGTATGAATAGGTTTCACTGAACCTCTTGCTTACACAGATAAACCCACTTAATAGCGCAGTAATTTCTCGGTTTATATGCCTTGGGAACTGACAGTGTTATACTGTACTTCAGACTTGTTAGGCATTAATTTGCCAGTAAAATCAGCTGTGTTAAACAGGAGTACTCAGGCTACCAGGCAACTTTGTCTAAAGGGCAAAGATACATTTTGCATCCCAGCTGCTGTAGGAGTGGGAGAGGTCTTAAAGCTGCTGGGGAGTTGGAGGGCTTATAATTGTAACAAATATTATAATACATAAATGTATTTTTAAATGAAAAATCATAGCAATGGATAATGGCTGTAGGACACAAATAGCATCCAAAATATAGTTGTGCTCTACTCTGCTCCCCTGCTCCTGTCCATTGGGAAATTGTGACAGAAACTATTTCTGTAAGGACATCCCCCCTTCCCACACACCACCTTCTCCCTAATCAACACTCTGGCAGGCTGTTTGCCAGGCATGTATCTGTTGGTGATCATTCCATGTACTATGCATTTGCAGCAACCCCCACGCCCCATATTCTTCGGCTGTACAGTACTTGGCGGGCATCAGTTTTGCTTTTCTTTAATACTACAGATGGATTTGTATGGGAGCCAGTGGCCTGAGGCCCCCTTCAGTGGAAGCATGGATGGACAGACGGTTCTTCCCAATAGCTTAATTGCCTCCTGCTTCATCAGCTGTTGGCTGCTTGGTACAAATTGCAACGCCTCCAGTATTGAGGCCTTCGTTTGTCAGTTTGGTTAACAATCTTATGTGGCACTGAAAAACCGTTTCTGCCCCTGGGCAGCATTCTTTTTCTTTCTTAACAATGCTTAACACTGCACTAAAACGCTCATTTTGTCAAATGCAAATATGGTGAAGAATTTTTACAGGCCAAACAGGAAAATGTAGTGTATATGAAGCAATTAGCAAAGCGGTTGGCCACTGTAGAACATTGAAAACAGCAAATATGGTTTTCCATCCATTCCAAAATATACCGTACATTGAATGAAGTAAAGAATGCCCCTGTGGCCATGACAGGGCTATTTTTCAATAGAGGTAAAATGGTTTGATTCAATTCTAGTGCTTAAAAGTAATCTCATCGTAGTGAATCCTAAAACAACAGATTTCCCACCCTGAACTTAAGCTGGTGAATTTATAAATTGGTTTTAAGACTCCTGTCCTTCATATTGCTCTCTATACCTAAATCAAATATAGCTATGTGTACTTTGTATTTGAGCACATGCTCTATGCATGTGATAGTAGCCATAGGGATGCTGCAATGGTCATAAGTGTGAAAAATGGTTATAAGTCACCTTTTTCAGTGCCATTGTAACTTCAAATGGTCGCTGAGTCAACAACTACCTATGTAATTGTAACAAAAGCATGATATTGGGTCATGTGGCTTTATTAAGCAGAAGGAAAGTTATAGGGTTGCAGCTGTCTGATTGTTTGTTTGTTTGAAAATTATTCTCCACTCAACTTTAATGGACTACATAATGCAGATGGAATTTGAGGGTACAAAAAGTCTGTAAAACCCAATGCCCTTGCTTTATTTTCAAAATCTTTTAAAAAAATTAATAGCCTCTTAAATTATGTTCATGTTAGCATCATCTGGAAGTTGTCTGCAATTAAAACTTATTATTTTGTGATACACATGAAAACAGATATTCTTCCTTTGGGTCCTAAAAACACTTCCTTCAACCTTTCTGGAGAAAATGCGCTGTTGCTTAAATGTACTGTTACAGAATTGAAAGTGCAAGCTAAAGAATTATATTTCAAGGAGATATCAATATCAAATGCTCAGAGTTAATATGAAATTGAAATGTTTCTCATTAAGTCCAAGTGTGAACTAAGGATATAAATGCCTGTTAATACCTTCTTGTACTGTGTCTGTATGTGTGTGTGTGTCTCCCACAATCTTTTCCATTTATTCCTCTTCCACACATGTGTTTGCGCAATGGAGAGAGGGAGGGAGGGAGGGAGAGGGAGAGAGCCTAAGATTTTGGGCTGCTTTACTAGGATCACAGTATCTGATGTCAACTGAAAAGAAACTAGAAGTTTCTGTATCTCTTTGTTGCCATCTTGTGGTTGATCTAGTAGCTTGATTCCAAGTCATGTCTCATGAGATTTTGAAAGATTTTTCTTGCTGTGGTCGCTAGTTCAGTAGGCAGGAAAAGGACAATACAGATCTCCCCATTCTTGAGCAGTGGCTGACTACAAGGGCTGAATGGTTGCCTTTGTTGAGACTCATTGTTATGTCCCTCTAACTGTTATTCCTTAAAGACAATTATATGTTAGACTTATATACTGCCTTTCCTTCAGAAGCCTAATGTGGTCATCTGTTTTGTCCTCATTACATGTCTTCATGATGAGGCATTCATTTGATCCCAAGCTCACAACTGAGGCCACTTAGCTTCACATTTATCGGATCCAATTTTAAAGAATTCTTCCTCATCTTTTCCCAATGCAGCTCTGCTGTATATACAATTTTTCTTGCCTCAGTAGTAACAACATAGCAGGAGCTTGAGTCTGCCTAGCACCTACTGACAGATGCTGTAGGCCCACCCCCTACCCTTATGGCAACTCATTTCCTATTGGCTTGGATAGCAAAAAAGATCAGGCCTGCAGTATTGACGCACAGCACTATCCAGAAATTATATGGGCTTTTTAGCTATATTGCAACAGAGCAGCACTAATTGAGACAGGTTACCAGCACCCCAGCAATTGATTTATATAGTGAGTGAATAAGCAAAAGATCAAAAGAGAAATTACTCCAAATGAGAGAGACATTGAAAAAGGTGACAGAGGGGTAAGGGAGGCCAGTAAGCAAGGTAGAATAAGCAAGACATTCTGAAAGGAAGACAAATGAGACTGATGGAGCAAGAATGATAGAGCGGGTGATGAAGGGGCAAATGGAGGAATGATGCCATGAGAGTGGTTGATCAAAGCACAGAGATGGAGTAAGAGATGAGAAAGCAAGCCATGGAGGGAGTGGTGGAGGAAGCAAGATGACTACATGTAATGAAGCAAAGAAAGGTGAGAGAACATGATGAAACAAGTAACAGAGTCAAAGAAAGCGGAAGAGCAGGTGAAGGAATGAGCAATGGACAAAGGAGCAAGAGCTGCTGAGCACTCAAGAGAAACAAGCAAGTGAAAGGACAAGTATGCAAGACAAAGATGAGAGAGCAAAAAGGCTTGTGTGAACACAACAGGCAAGAGAAATGAGTGGGATGGGCTCCTAGAGAAGCAGAAAGCCTCTAACTCCCCATCTCCATGGATCAAGCACTAACAGATCCTAAAACTACTGGTCAAATTTCACTTCTTCCTCCACTTTTATCCCCACATTCGCATTCCTCCTAACATTATGGAAGGCAAAAGGTGAGTCTCCCCCCCCACACACACACACAAACACACTCCTATCAGGAAATCCACCAATCACTTTCCTTGTTCATATTAAACTGTCAAAATAGCACTGTTTGTCCTTTTTACTGAGGCCAAACAAAAACCAGGCTGTTTTAGGAGGAAGAAAATCATGCCAGAAATCTCAGAACTGCCTTGTAGACTGAAGGAAAGGACAAAACTGGTTATCCAGCATCGAAAATCATAAGATTACAATTTTGCAGATCATGAGTTCTGGAAAAAAAATTAACTGACAGATTCTGTGACTTGAAAAAGTCTGAAACTCCTGGTCTAAATTTAATGGGAAATCTAAACATTGAATTAAACAGATATTTATTTTTTTCTTCCATTCAATTATACCTGATTCTTGGAGACTATACTCACTAGTCTTGCAGTTTTCTTGGGAAGGTTTTTCAGAAGTGCTTTGCCACTGCCTCCTTCTTAGGGTTGAGATAAAGTGACTAATCCAAAATCATTCTGCTAACCTTGTAACTAAGCTAGGACTAGAATTCATGGTCTCCCAGTTTTTATACTTACCTAATCACTTACCTAATTATCAAACTGGCTCTCAAACAGAAACTACATGGATCTTAATTTTTCTAAGTTTCTTCCTGCTATTGTTCTTTAGTTTACTTTCATCATTTTAAGTTATGCCCTTTTTCATTGTACAGTCAATGACATTTCTTCATTCCAGATGGTTATCTTAATGAAAAAAGAAAAATAATGAAATGTGACTACATCATCACACCAACATTGAATTATATGTTGTGTCATGTATATCAGATATCAGAATGTACATAATCAAATTTAGATGACTGCATTTTGTCATTTGGGCATCACTTTGGACTGTTGCCAGTGTCACTGGCCTTTAATTTTCAGAAATTAAAAAAGGGGTTCAGATTTTTGTTTCACAAAATGACGTTTGCATTCAAATTAAGATAAGATAATGCTTGATCTCTTTGTGAAGGCAATCATTTAATTTTATATATTGAATTTCAAAAGATCAGCAAATAAAGCAAAAGGTAACTCAATCAAAACATCAAGCTCATTTGTTACATTTTATTCTGAAGAGTGATTCATCACTGAAGCCTGAAGGATTAACCAGCTTTAGCTGACAAAGTATTGATCTTTGTGACCTCTCTGTGACTACAGGAAATAAGGCCATCAATTCAGATTTAGCCTCACTTAGAAAGTGGCAGGATTACTGTCTTCACTGAACCTTGTAAAGAAATTAACTTTTAACTGAGATGAACTAGGAGTCTAGAGTGACTGAGCAATGACCTCTTGGCCCTTTAATCCACAATTTCCTCCAGGGCTGGTACTTATTATACAGAAACAAAAAATGCCAAGTTCATATGTGTATGTCCACATCCATGTTCATGTCCAAGAGGAATTGTGATGAAGTTTTTTCAGCGTTAAGCAGCAGCGTTTACATCAAATTCCCTGATGTTATTGTATCATACAATTAGTAAATTAATGGCTTGTGAATTTTACAAACAACTGAATCTAATTCAACTTACAGCCTCATAATTACTGTCTGTTATATATGTTGAATACAGCCTTTGAAAGGATTCTAAAGACTTAAAATAAAAATCACATAGCTATGAAAAACAACATAAAATATGGTACTATCTGTTTATTTCTCTTTTCAGAGGAGCTTTATATTTCATAAATAGATGACACCCAAAGTGGATATTTAGAGAAAAAAATAAAACATACTAAACACAACAATAATTGAAAATATAAACAAATACAACATGAATAAATCGAATGAAATAATATGTTCCCAGGTTCATCACTCCAAATTCACTTGCTGGTATATTGCAAGAATCTCCAAGAATTTAAATCATATCTCTAACTAAAATAAAAATATTAAAAAACTTTTCCCTCTGTTTAAAAAAAAACATATGGTATCCAGCTTGGGCTTCAAGTTCCAAACAGCTGAAATCAATAAACCACCCAGAATAATATTAAGATAGCCAAAATATCCAGCTATTATTAAATGTCAACGTTGTTAGGGTTGTTTTTTATGTAAAATACTTGAATTCTTTTGCATTCTGTTCACTGAGAAACAGTTAACATTATAAGTTCTCCTAGCAGTTTGCCTTGCTCAGCTACACATAATATAATTGTCTCACTTGCTGATTTGTAATACAATATTTTAAATTAAAGTATGGAGAATTATACCAAATGTTTAATATCTTTCCTAAACTATTTCAAGTTCACTGGCAACCAAACCAATGTATTAATTGAAATAAAGAAGGAAGGAAACAGAATATCTAGCTTGAAATTTTAAAAGTCTGAGATTAATATTAAATGGAATGGACTGGAAATATATAAACAAAACAAATTCTGTTTTGAAATTGATGGAGTCCTATAATAAGGAGTCAATAAAGAGATGTGGTTTCACCTTTCCAGAACCTTTAGAAACATCTGACATAATTATGCAGACATGAAGAAACAAATGTCAAACAAAGGAACTAATAGAGTGCCTAATCCACTCTATCACTAAAGGAGCATTTGTAAACAAAGGATGTTTATCTCAAGAAAAGACCTACTGACCATTTTTTAATAACTTAAACTAGCAATATAAATCTCAAAGGAAAGAAACAATGTGTTTGCTTTGGCAAACAGTAACCTTATATTATACTCCATGTATCTTTTTAAATTTATTGTCAAGTATAAAAAGCTGGATACAATAAGAGAGACATTGATAAAGCAAACAATATCAGATGCTCAGCGTACTTTCAGATTAAATGGTAAATACAGTAACTAAAATGCTCTATTTAACGATGTGACAAATTAGAACATGTTTTGCGATGGTGAAACTCAGTTTATTTTCCTGTTGACAAAATTTAAGCTTTGTGCTTTCAACTGATGAATCAACATACATTTCAAACTCTGTAACTCTGACAGGAATTCCCCCTCCCCAGTAACTAGGGGTATTCACAAGGGTGGGGTTCAGGAGAGTGGTTGTGATCACACAGTCAAAACCATGCTTCTTTTTTGCACTTAACCTGCATGCTACAAATAAAAAGTGTGGGAATCAATCTCAAAATCATGGGCACCATCTTGATTTTTAAAAAAAAATTCAGTTCCAAATACCCAATGAGGAGAAAGTGCTCCCAAATGCATCATGATTCAAAGATTGTCTGCACATTATGCTTATAGTCACTATTATTGATAACTTATTGATAAGTTACAGTAGATACATGTGATCTATTATGAAATCCTTGCATATTAATAAATGACTCCTGAACTGTTTGATGTGTATTCTAATTGAAAAAAATAACTGTTAATCTTTCTAAAGCCAAATCTTCTTCCTAAACTACAAAATCTTTGAAGGATATGCCTGTCATATCATAAAATACTATTCAAGAATAAAAAATTAAGTATTTTTATTTTAAAAATTAAATACTTTAATAACCACTGAATAATGTTTCAATAATATTGAAATTACATGTGTAAATTAAACACATTTCAGCTTCTGGATGAAATTAATTTGCAACTCATCTTCCAAATATAATAGAAACTTTCAAAAATAAATTAGCCTTTTGGAAGAAAAGCTTTGAAGGAGGAATACTTCATTAAGTGGTATTGTTTGTAAATCTACCAGGAAATATAAAATGTGGTAGTTTGTTATTTCAGATTATCTATACACATTTCTGATTTAATGAACATTTTCTATCTGCGGCCAATATCAAACTAATCTTTATGGGTTATTAATCCATTATTTCAAAGTGATAATGGAACAGATAAACTGTTCATTATCTTCTCGGGATATTTAATTTGATTTTCAAGTAATTGAATATTACAATTATTTAAAAGTTAACACTTAGATATTTTGTGACATGAAACAAATCTAAATATGAAGTACTTAGTGGAAAAGCTATTAAAAACTTCTATTCTTTTTGTCAAATTACTCATATGAGCATGTTTTCGCTGAGATGACAACTTCAAAAATAAAATATATCATTTTCAACCAAGCCACACTATGTGTTGCTGCTTCAAACAATTCCAGAATGAACATGCTAGCCAGTCAAATGCAACCACAGCTTTCATACCAATCAAATAAAATTTGTATCCACACCATTTGTCATAATGGCATATTTTTTTTCTTGATTTTATATTCTGGGATATAGAATGATAATTTCTCCTCAGTAGTATCATTCTAATTTTCAACACTAATGGGATTTTTTTTTGCAGTACAATTTACTTAACACTGCTGCATTTTTATTTTCTTAAAACTTACTTTAAATGATTAACATAGTAATAGAATGCATTTAAATGTACAAAGAAAATTGGGCTTTTAGTTTATGTCACAGTGGAATCCAAGTTCTTTGATTCAGGGATTGGGGGATAGAAGATAGAACAAGTTGTGAATCATTAGTATACAGACATTCACAGGAGTGTTTTCCCAAGGAAGTTCTATTCTTATTCCTCTCTGACCTCATTAGTGATCAAAGAGTGTTTTTTGAAAATGATAAAGAATGGAAAATCCAATAATCTATGTTCCATTATTTAAAATTCATCTGTTTGTGCCACAAAGTAGAAAAATTGTATGTGTGTGTGGTTAAATATTTTCAAACTGCCTTTACCACTTCTACATTTATTACCCTAAGATCGACATCAGGAAAACCATAAATCTGTTTAATTTTCTTTTAATACATGAGGCTCTTCATTGGTACAAAAGCAGTATTGGGTTAGTGTGGGTGGATTATTGTTGTAAATCAACATATCATATAAATTCATCTGAACAAACAAAACAGAAACACATGTAGTTCCAGGGTGGGTATTTATTATTATGTGGAAAATGTTTTAATTCACACAAGGTCCACTATCATAGAAACATCATTCTGTATGTAGGCATTATGTCAATAACAAGAAGTAGTTTGTGACCTGAGTATTGAAATAAAAAAATGTGCTTTTTAATGTATTCCAGTAAAATGTATGAATCAAAATGTCTCATTTCTTTATCAAAATTTGTTTTCTTAACAAAAATTAGAAAAATATAATTTCCCCTTATTCATGGAATTCCTTCCCTTTAGTTCATTATGAGATGTTGCATTGGAACATGTTTCTCACAAGTTGAGAAGACAAATTCTGATTCTCACTGAAATGGTAAATTAAAATGATGATTCAATGTTAAAATCCAGTAATGGCCTTCTGAATATAGAAGCAGATGCTATATTTATAGCACTTTATAGGTGCAATAAACATTGATCTATTAGAACAAGAGAGGAGTTGGGGGATCTGTTTTTAAAAGCAAAAGAGACTTTACATGAGGTATGATTTAATGACTCCCTCCCACATCTCTGAAGAAAGTCACAAAAAATACTTGTCCACTTTTATTGCTGTTTTCTAATAGTGCCTTTATATATTGCTTTGATATGTAATCTCAGTGTATGTAATCATTCATTGAAGCATAACATACATTTATGACTAATCTAGTAATTTCTACTTTCTTTTTTGAAAAATATATAACTCTTATTAAACTTTATAAAATATAGCATGCAACTGAAAATAAAGATAAGGGGAAAGGGGAAAAACGAAGAGTAGGGTAAAGTGAAAAAAAAAGAGGGGGAAAGCATTAATTTCCAGATCTTTTCAGTGCAGTAGAATAAACTGAAGTACGTTATAGTCTCAACTTTTTACTTTTGCATACCACACAATATGATTTCAAAGTCAAACCCATAACATTTTTATTTCATTTTTTTACAATGTCAAATCCATACCTTTTTTTAATCTTATCTGAATCTTTCTTTCAATTCTAAATATGTAAACTAGTGTCAGACATGTCCTTCTGACTCCAATTCTTCTTTGGATTTGGGATTAGGTCACCTTGATTAAAAAATATTATTTGATCATAAGTCCACCAGTCTGGCCTCACCATTGTTTCTTTTCTTTAAAAAAAGCCTCTTGAGATGACACCCAAAGAGTTATCTTTGCAGAGAACCTTACTTTATATTTAAGCCCTTAAGATAGTATGCCTAACAAGAATGATTCTTAAATCAGCATTTATTTTAACCTTGTAATACCATAAGTAGGTGTGCCGTCCAAATCTTAGTTCATAGCTCTCTAATTCAAGTAATCTCTTGTTTTTGGAGAGGAACACAGTCTTTTATCCAGAGCAAACAGCAGGCATCAAAATGCACTTTCAGATCTAGTAAACTCAAACCTTCTCTTTCTTTAGCTAATTCTTCCTTTTATGTGACCTCACAACTCACAACAATCTACTGTTGTTGATCTCAATGGCTAAATTCACACAACACTCCAGGTCAAAGCTAAATAAAGTCCTAGCTTATCTCAATGTATGAACCTAATCACTACTTTTCCTTTCACTTAGATAGTCAAAGTATCTTTTGAAATCCCACCTTCAGGTTGAGAGAAGCAGCAAGAGAACATTAAAGGATGACAGTTACAAGGAAAGAATGACAGTTACTTTCCATATGGAAACAGCACACTTTTTATTCTTTCTTCAGTTCCATTCATAGTAAATTCAACACTTTAATAGCAGTATAATGAATTTTGGTATTAATTTTTAAAGATTTCTTGATCACCTTTCATTAGAATTGGATGGTAAGTCCTTCAATCTCTGTTAAAATATCTCTCTTTCTCAGATAACATAAGTATAAAATTGAAGTATTATTACAGCTTTTTAAAGATGCCCATGGGGTTTCTTTTACTTTTTGTCTGACATAAGGCCTAACTCTGGAAGTTTCACGAATTCCTGAATTTCCAGAACTTGTTTGCAACTGCCTTGAATTACAAAAATGTAATTGGACACACCTTGACTGAAAATAGAGATGAAGGTCAGTTCTCCTCTTCATAATCTTATTTTTTAATCATAGGATGTTGATCAACTGGAACAGCGTTTCAGAATTGATAATCCAGTAAGTCCTGTTTTTAAAAACAGTCTGAAAGTTCTTTCCTTTATATTTTTCTATTACCATAGGAACCAGAATCCTAATATTATGACCTAAAAAGCAGATTCTCCAATAGGACACATGTTGCTAGGCAGAAAAATACAGCCTTTTTTGAAACAAGAGAAATCTTAGCAAAAGATAGTTACAATCTTGATAGAAGCTCAAGAAGTTTCCTTGATAGAAGCTCAAGAAGATTCCTCAATAGTAAAAGTTAGGAAATATATGTGAGTCTAAATAACATTCAGAAATGTTCAAATATCGTGTAATAACACCCAAGTATTTTGTTTGTTTGTTCTGACCTTCATATTTTAATGTAATCTCTAGTCAGTATTTAAAATCCTACTATTTTCTCCAGTAAAAATGTTTCTCAAATGAAATTGCATAATTGGTACATATTTTTACAAATTTCTGATAACTTTGTCATTTTAAGCACAGATTAAATAAGCAAATCTTTTATGCAAAGGAATTTGATTATTTTATTTGCATATTGTACCTAATATTAAAATCCACTTAATTTCTTATAATTGTATTGTCCAATGTGCTGAATCAGTGCATTTCATTAAACCAAAGCTATAGATGCTTCTGAGGATTAATGACATCTCAAATATAGAAATTGGTAAATGTTTAAGGCAAAAACCTATGACTACAATTACAATTTTTTTATTCATATTTACATAAAACCAACATATAGATTTAGCCTATATCTTTTTCAATCAAGTTATTCAAGGTTAATTGAATATTATTATCCTACTTATCTCCTATGATTTTGTCAGACCAGATAACTGTATCTGACTTTATTTAATTTAGATTATAGCAAATAAATGGACTTATAGTGGTTCAAATGTTAATGTCCACTCAGCCATTCAAGGAAAGGGTGGTCTATGTTGAAAAAATCAGACATTGGGCGTAAACAGACACAGTGTGTGTAAGCCAACACAATGTGATGGATATTTTGTCAAGGAGCACCACTGTCACACTGAGGGGTAGAGACAAGACCTCACTTAAGGCCAGGTCACATCGCCCAACGGATGCAAAACATATGTAAAAAGGACACAGCGGACGAGCAAATTTTCCATCCGTTGTTATCCACTCTCAAAAGTGCCCCAAATTTGCATAAAGAGAACAGAAAAGAACAGATGGGGGAAGGACGTAGCGCAGATGTAAAATGGATGCTCAACGGAAGCCTAGCGGATGAAAGCAGATGGAAGCGGATGGCATGTCCACAGGGCTTCTGGGGGAACATAGCAAAGCAGACAAGTAGTGGAAAGAGCGGATGCGTAGTGGATGAAGCGGATGCAGAGTGGATGCGTAGCAGATGCGTAGCGGATGACGCAGATGCGTAGTGGATGCAGAGCGGATCACTGCGCATGCAAGGAGAATGCATTGCGTCAGCACCATGGTTATAAAAGGAGGCAGCTCACAAGCAGGTCACCATTCAGAGGAAAGACCTGCTGCCAGAGACATCTTCATCAGAGACCATGGGGAAGAAGAGGAAGCCTGTGCCATCTTCTTCCAGCCCTGGCAAGAGGGATAGATCCACCATCCCACCCCCTGACGCTGCTTCTGCTGCTGCTGCTGCTGCTGCTGGTGCTGCTCCTGCTTCTTCTGCTGCTGGTGCTACTGCTGCTTCTTCTGCTGCTGGTGCTGCTCCTGCTGCTGGTGCTGCTGGTGCTTCTGCTGCTGGTGCTGGTGCTGCTTCTCCTGCTGCTTCTCCTGCTGCTGCTGTGGTGGACCAGCCCCAAAGCCCTGAAAGCCCTGATGCTGAAGGCCCTAACAGAGGGAGGAAGAGGCAAGGCAAGGAGAAGGAGAAGGGAGAGAAGAAGCAGTACTCCATTGCAGAGGAGCATGAGGAGGAGGTGCTGGAGTGGCTGAGGGAGAACGAGTATATGTGGAGGAAGGGCCACAGGCTCTATCAAGACACCAAGCGAAAGCAGGCGGCTTGGAGACAGAAGGCGGAGAGCCTGGGCTACACTGCTGATGTCCTCCTCAGGTGGTGGAAGCATATGCACACCTGGTACGGGAAGCTGCACCTGAAGAAGTCTGGCCAGGCTGCGGTCAAGCTCACTGACTGGGAGACCAATGTCATGGCAAAGTGCAGCTTCCTGGAGGGTGAGGTCCACCACCGAGGAGCAGCCCCTCTGTCTACCCTCACTCTCAGGCAGCCCACAGACAGCCAGTCCTCTTCTGGTCAGGAGACAGCGACCGTGTCCGGGCAGGTGTCCACAGAGAGCCCCGTGACAGAGACCCCCCCGACAGCTGCACACCCTATGCTGGAGGACGTGGAGGATTCTCTCGCACACATGGAGCAAGAAGAAGCAGCGACCACCAGGGACCAACCCACACCCACCCTCAGCTCCACCTCCACAGAAAGCAGGCAGAGAGGCAGACCGGAGGGACAGAGCTACACTGTCCTGCTGGAGATCAGGGACACCATCAAGACCAGCGCAAATTTCCTCTCTCAGCTGGTACACTTCGAGATTGCATCCTCAAACTGCAAGTCCTTCCTCACCTATGTGACCCAGACCCTCATGGACATGCCCGAGGCCCAGTACCAGGTGATGAAGGAGAGGATCATGGCGCTGCTGCACCTCCCTCCAGGCCTAGCTGAACTTGCTCTCACCCACTCCAGGTCTGCTCCTCCACCTCAGGCGATGTCATAGCCCTTCCAAGGCTTCCAACAGCCCCTCTCCTACCAAGGCTACGACTACCAGGACTTCCCTCAACAGAGGCAGCCCTTCCCAGTCCAGGCACAAGTTCCTCGCACGCCACAGGTGCCACCGATGCCACCGATACCACCGATGCCACTGATGCCACAGATGTCACCGACACCACAGATGCCACTGATGCCTCCGATGCCACCGATGCCACCGATGCCACCGATGCCACTGATGCCACTGATATCACTGATGCCACCAATGCCACAGATGTTTCCTTGCATGCCACAGGTGTCTCACCTCACCCAGCTGCACACCAGACATCCCCTCTACACTCCTCCTTCCTCCACCCCACAGCCAAGCCCGTCCTCAGAACATCTGTCATCAGTTCTGTGCCTGACATCCCAGGTCCTGGATGAAGGGCCTCTCAACCTCACTGGGCTGAGCCAGCTTTCTGAGAGCCTCCTGAACACACCACCTCCTGTTGTCCTCTCGGGGCCAGGCACCCCAATGGCGCCTCAGACCAGCACTCCAGCCACTGCCAGCTCCACAGTCCCTGGACCCTTTGCACCTGAGACCATGGACATGCCTCAGAGTGACTGAGAACATTGCCAGAGACTGAGTTGTTACCTGTTGACATTATCATTGCTTGGGACACTTTTCTTGGTTCCTTTTACTTTTTAAATAAAGTCCTACATTTACTTAACTGTTATTAATAAAGGTTAACTTTGCTTCACACACTTGGGTCATTTCTTTTACTTAATAAAGTCTTGGTGGAAAGTTTTAAAAAATGGTTAAGCCTTTGCATGCTTTTGGGATGGGTAAGGATAGCAGTGGGATGGGCAGGGATACCTGTGGGATGGGTAATAGCTGTGGGATGGGTAATAGCTGTGGGATAGATAAGCCTCCAGTGCAAGCATAGTGGGACTGTATGGTCCACCCTCCCAGCTGCCACACCTATGGCCCTTTATTATCAATAACAATTTAATCATTGATCCACACATTTCAACATAAACACAACTCTTTATTAATGCCCTATTCATTGTAAGGCCACTCAACATACATGGCACAATCTCATCCGTGTGATGAGACAGGCTCAAGGAAGCATCCATTAAGCATCTACCATCCTGTCTTGCCACTCCACTGCTCCAGCTGGGGAGTTGCACCAGTGTTTCAGGAGGTTGCGCTGCTCCTTCCCTTCACGTGAAGCTCTGTTGGAGCCTGATACATCCACAGTGTCGATCAGGTTTCGCCCTTGCCTCCATTCACCAAGCTCCATGTCCCCATTGCTTGTTGGTGGTCCACAAGCCTGTTCTGCAACACTGGGTAGCAGATGCGCATGAGACTGTGCAGGATGCAGCAAGCTTCCACGATGCTCCTCACAGTCTGTGGATGATGCTGCATGGTGGTGAGAAGTACCTGGAACCTGTTGGCCAGGATGCCAAAGGCGTTCTCCATCACCCGTCTTGCCCTGGACAGCCTGTAGTTGAAGATCCTCTCTTCACAGGTGAGGCATCTGGAAGTGTAGGGCTTCATGAGGTAGGTTCTGAGGGAGAAGGCGTCATCCCCCATGATGAAGTAGGGCACATCTTGTGTGTCATTGGGCAGGGGGTCTGGATCTGGGAAGCCCATGATGAGGTTGCATTCCAGCCCCTCCTTGAGGTCACTGGCGTTGTATATCTGGGCATCTGAAGCTGACTCGTTGCCTGAAGCATCGATGTACATGAACTTGTAGTCAGCATCGACCATGGCGAAGAGGATGATGCTGAAGAAGCCCTTGGAGTTGAAATAAGTGGACCCTGACTTGGCTGGAGCTTTGCAGGCCATGTGCTTCCCATCTATGGCTCCAACGGTGTGGGGGAAGTTCCACCTCTGATACCACTGTTCTGCAAGTTTCCTCCAGCCTTGTTCGGTGGAGGGACACTGGAGGAGCTCCTCCAGGTATTCTTCTATGATGGCCTGCACCACTTCTCTGACCACAATGCTGATGGTGTTGTGTGGCACCCTCCAGGAGTACTGCATGTTTCTGTACGTGGTCCCGGAGGCCAGGTGGCACAGAGTCAGTGCCACCTTCAGCCCAGGGTCCAGGCTGGGATGGAAGTTGGTGCTCTGCTTGGTCAACCTTGGTCTCAGACGCTCCACAACTTCGTCAAACATGGCTGGCGGCATCCTCATGAAGTTCTGGAATGAACGAGTGTCTTCGTTCCTCAGCTCCACCATCAGCTTGTCATAGAGTCCAAACTCCGTTCTTCTCCCGATCCATTGTCGGACCCAGACACTTCTTGGCCGCCTCCTTTTCTTCCCATAGAAAAGGTGAAAGAGCCTGAAGAGGGCTTAGTTCTGGTGTTGAATGATGGCGGCTACCAAAAGGAGCGTGAGATGATCCATGGTGGAGAAGAATGGATGTTGTGGAAGAGCAAGAGCAAGGCTGAAGAGGTCTGCACCCCACGTCTGCTGGACTGAAAGTGAGATCCAGGTGATTTCCTCCCCCTTTTTATAGGAAATATCGGTTTTCCGCTAGGTGTCCTTCTGCATCCTCCAAACATCCTCCAGACATCCTAAATATCTGAGATACGTCCCCTATATGAATTTTTTTTCCATTTTAATGCTTTATATACGAGCTGCATCCGCTTTCATCCTTTCTACGTCCGTGCTACTAACGCAGTGTGTCCGTTCCGCGTCCATTTCACTTCCTCCCTGTATCTATTTTCCGCTGGAGCGGATTTGAGTTGCGCGGATGTGCAGCGGATGCCTAGCAGATATAGCGGACGCATAACAGATGACAACGGACATATAACAGATGTTCCCCGTATGCGTAGCAGATGTAGAACCGATGTGTTGGATACTTCATCCGCTCAAAAAGTTTTGTGCAACTCAAAACTTTTTGAGCGGATGAAATCACAGTAGACGGATGCTGGATGGATAGAGAGTATGAAAAACATATGCAGTGAGTACACAATGGATGCATCGCGTTTTCCAATGGATGGCAAGCTTTTTTGTCCGTTTTACATCTCTTTGCATCCGTTGATGCAGTGTGACATGGGCTTTAAACAATGAGTCCTGACAGACATCAAGTTGGGTACAGCTCCTGTTCAGAGTTGACCAATGCTGGTGAGGAAGGTCAAAACATGCCACCTTTTGTGTAGGGTCATCTATATAGCTGCCTGTATCTGGGCATTCAGCAGATCTGTGTCTGTATCTGACTAATCTTAGCTGATATCAAAAAAGTTAAGCATGATGGGGACCTGGGTTTACTTGGATGGGAGACCACATGGAAACTCCAAGACTATAGGCCAAACTGAAATACTGAAAACATAACCCAGAAACAATAATGGGTTCACAGCATAGAGAAGAAATCACTTGTACACTCAGGAAAAAAAAACATGGGAAAATGCATGTAATCACTAAGGAAAAAATGAAAATGGGAGTGAGAATGAAATACAGGCCTAGGATTTTAATTCTATCATATAAGTCAGTGTTTCTTGACCTTGGCTGGTTTAAGTTGAGTGGAATTCAAAACCAGAAATTCCTGGCCAGTCTGCAGATGAGAGAATTCTGGGAGTTGAAATTCACCCATCTTAGAGCAGTCAAGGTTGAGAAATATTGATGTAAGTCTTATGATTATTCAAAGCTCTTTGATTGGGGCTTAACTCGTTACAATTATCATGTTTTTATAATTAGAAAAACATCTGCTGATTGTTTCAGCTTGACCTGAAGAGAATAAATCAAAAGCTAAAGTAGAGAATACCAGAGTGGTTTGACAATATCCTCTACCTGAACTTGCTTAATAACCTTATTGGCTTTTTGTTCTGTCAGTTGTTAAAATCACCAGTAAATCAATCCATAAAATCAGTTTGAACTATTTCGCCAAAAAATTCCTCCCTCTGGGCTTTTCAAATGAAAGAACAAGAGAAAGAGAGAGAAAATATCCTTTAAGGACAACAGCTAAACTGAAGTTACTATGAGACTGAACAACTAAAAGGATTTCCATAAGTGGGAGAATCACATTTACTAATACAGCAGTGAGAAGAAGAACAAAAGGAAAACATTCTAATGCAGCCAAAAAGAACTAAGTAGACAAAAAGCATATCAACCAAATTTATTTTACAGCAAGGTGGCAGGTGACCAAAGGGAAAACATTCATATGGCTATTAAAATCATAATAGAGTTCTCTTGAGAATATGTGCTAAATTGATGACATAATGATGTGGGAACAAGATAAAGACTAAAAAGGAAAGCCTTTTAAGAAACAGAGGATCAACGCCAGTATTTCTTGGCAATGAAACTTGAGGGGCTATTAAGTGCAATGTTTTTGGCTAGAGAAAATTGATAACAATAAAAATAGATGTGCCCTTTGAAAATATGGGAGCTGCAAGGAATGAATGGACAGTAAACTGGGCAAACCTAAAAATGGCCTTCAGAAGAGCAGAAACAGGATAGGGAAAGCTTGATGAAAAGACTGTTTGACAAATCAGAAGTCCTGTAAGCCAGGGGTTGACAACTTTCCTCTGGGTAGGGACTGAAGGCTATTCTGGGAGTTTTGTTGTTGTACCACCAAGGCAGCTGGGAAAACCATTGCAAAAATAACCAACTGAGAACATTTTGAGCACGCTCTGCCTTTCTCTCACAGGCCAGGAGGATATATTTCTTTTTGGAACCATGGACCAGATGATTTTGGGTGGCAGGTCACATCTGGACCATGGACTGTAGGTTGTTAACCCTACACTAACTGAATCTCTTTACAGATACAGATTAACAGAGTTAGAAGGGACCTGTTGGTCATCTAGTCCAACCCCCTGCCCAAGCAGGAGACTCTACACCATTTCTGACAAATGGCAGTCCAATCTCTTCTTGAAAGTCTCAAGTTCCGAGGGCAAGCTGTTCCATTGGTTGATTGTTCTCACTGTCAGAAAGTTTCTGCTTATTTCCAGTTTAAATCTCTCCTTGTTCAGTTTCCATCCATTATTCCTTGTCTGGCCTACAGGTGCTTTAGAAAATAGCTTGACCCCTTCCTCTCTGTGGCAGCCCCTCAAATATTGGAACATTGCTATCATGTCTTCCCTGGTCCTCCTCACCCAAGGGTTACCTTGTGCTGATTTTCTCAGGGTAGAGTGCAAAGGCTGCCATGGATCAAAGTAATATACTCTGCCTACTCATGCACCTATCTTGTTGGCACCATAGTGCTGCTTTCCTGTGGTTTATTATATTAGGGCAATGTCAACAACTTTTAAGATGTGTGGATTTCAACTCCTTGGGAGCTGAAGTCTATACATCTTAAAAGTTGCTAGGGTTGAGAAACACTGTATTAGGGTAATGAAAAAGATGCAAGGAAGTTGACAATATTGCAGTTTATTGCTCTGTGATCCTACCCTGACCTCAGGACTTTTCAAAGGAAGATCTACTGGCTGTTCTAAGTCATTATTTATAAACTGGTAGAAGAGGATGCAGCATCACTGGTATAGCAATTTATGAATTTATTCTAACAATAACAATTTTTTTTCACAGGTTCCCAGGAATAACAAAAATAAACTTCTAAGATTCACCTTCTCTTCTAATACCTCTGTTGTTACAAGGACAATATAAAGCTTATTTGTCTTTCATCTTAATCATTAAAATGATATTCATATTTTTGTAAATAAAATTGAAGAACAAAGCCTGCTCAAATTCTAATATACCTCAAATCATTTGCATTTATATATAAGAACAGAAAGGAGCCTGCTGGCCTAGAAACCCTGCCTAATCCCACTGTGACACCCTTCCCCTTCACAATGTATTTAAGAAGCTCAGAATTAGTCAAGAGAATGATAGCTTTCTTCCTCTGTGTTCTCTAGTAACTGTTATTTAAGACATATCATTTCTAATTCCCAAGGTAGTAAACTATCAAGATGTAGTGTGGGTAGCCCAATCCTCCATGGAATTGTCCAGTCATCCTTTAAAAACTGTCTCCTTATCAGAATTTCACCAATTTCTTTTTATCAGGTTAGATTTCTTCCTCATATGTCTTTGTTGAATTACTCTGAGTCCTAAAATTGTGAGCAGAAAAAACCTTTTCTATCCATATTTTTTTAACCAGATTTTGTTTACTTTGATTTTTATTTACTTATCAAATTTTAAGCACTGCTTATTTCAGTCACAGAATGATTCTGGATGCTGTACAAACAGTGCTCATTACATTATCTATTAACTGCTTTGCAGCAAACTAAAAATTCAAAAATAGAATAGTGTTACCTAATAGGTGAATTTCTGTAGTACTTCAATGATTCTTTCACAGGTTAACCAAAGGTGAAACTGGGAAATATAAATGGATAGAACATCAAAAATCTTGGTAATGAATCAAGATTTTCTCTTCCTACAAAAGAGATTCAATTTGTTTCAGTGACTTACTGCCCTGTACTGGTCTCAAAGACTTTCCAGTCTTGAAAGAAGTCCTACTGACTGTAGGGAACATTATGAAGAAATAAATATAAAAACTTTTGTACAATGTAAAAATCATCTCATCTTGTTGAGGTAGTTCCCCGTTAGGAAAATGAGCGCATACAGGGAGACGTATAGAGAGTAGTGTTGGGATAATACACACAGAGCACACAGATACACTGTACAGTAAGTGTAGGTTTTTTACTTCCAGAAAGGTTTAAACAAAGTCCAAAATAAGCAGTCCAAAGTCATTCACCAGTTAAATCAGTCAGTTTTCAATCCAGGGATAATCCAAATATCCAAATCCAGTGTCAAAAAACATTTCAGTAACAGACTTACATTAAATCCAGTAATATCAGTCAATTAGAAGAAATGGAGCAACAGCAATACTTTCCAACAGAAGGAAACAAAGATACTCACTCAAACACACTCTCTTCTGAGACTAAGACTAAACAATCCAGGTTTATGGCTCCATCTTATGGCCATTCGAGAAACCGCAGCCAATTGCATGCTCCTGAATTCCCTTAAAGAGACAGTATTAAAATGTCTTTCCTGGTTTATATATTTCTAACCCAAATACCTGTTAGGTGACTCATATTCCTAATAGATCTTTGTGTATGAGAGAAAGGCATAAAGCTTCTGGGAGTTTCAAAAAGAAGATTTTACTCCTGGGCTGATTGATCTTGCAAGATTTTTCCACCACTTACCCAAGGTAAATTGCTTCAAGGCTGTTCATTAACCATTATGGATTCATCTGTTTGTGGCCAAACTGCTTCTCTCAAAGTGAAAAGTGCAGAAAGCTACCTACAACAGGTTTCCAACAATACCAATTTATACTAATGCTAATACAATACTGTGCAGCAAGCACTGAGGATGACAAAATCTTTTCTCGAGAGAAAAATATTGATAAACATCTTAGATTATATCTTAGATTGTATCTATCATAATCGGTTCCATTCTGATTACTTAAAAATGAAACGCAGTTGGATGTATTTCTTCTTGAACTAATTTCCCTAGATCAGGGATGTGAAACTGGTGGCCCGCAGGTTAGATATGTCACACGCAGGCCATGCTCACCCCAGCTCCATGAAGGGGAAAAACGTTGCAAAACATCATGTGATGGCAATGTGGTGCAATGTGCCCTAGATTATTCTAATTTGCTAAGGATGGTTTGACTGATTTATGGGTGAAGGAAATATTGTGACTGAGTTATAAAAATGGGTAATTTCTGGTGCTCCCTATCTGACATTTATAGTTCTCTTGGAAAGCAAATCTTGGAACATTCCATTTTTCACTATCTATTTGTGACATCTGAATTTTGGTGATAGTTTGATCAAAAATAAATCTTCGGTCCAACTTAGCATTTGTGACTACATGTACATTGTTGTGTAGAAAAACAGGAAAGTACAACAATTTAGAATGGAGTGGAGTGGAATGGAATAGAATAGAATAGAATAGAATAGAATAGAATAGAATAGAATAGAATAGAATAGAATAGAATAGAATAGAACAGAATAGAACAGAATAGAATAGAATAGAATAGCAGAGTTGGAAGGGATCTTGGAGGTCTTCTAGTCCAACCCCCTGCATAGGGAGGAAATCCTATATAATTTCAGACAAAGTTTGAGCTCCTGAAAGAAAAATATTTATAAATCCAACAATATTGATTTTGCAAAAGTTGCCCTGACCTTAACCATTCTGACTGAAGAAAACCAATATCGATATTTCCTCTGAACCTTTGAGGGTGGTAAATGTGTGAGTATTGTCATATATCCATTCTTTGCTTTGTTTGTTTTTAGAAAGAAAACTTGGATCTTGACTGTTTTTCTTTCATAATTAACAAAAGCAAAGAATACTTCAGGCTATTAGATTTAGGTATTTCATGGAATTTATTAACATGAAAGTGCAAATAGCCTTTGATTTTGATATCTGGTGATAAAGTAAGAAAGAAAATTGCTTTAAGGGCTGGTGAAAAACAAATCCCCCAAATCTATACCTTTTAGGGCAGAGGTACAAGGATTTGACTGGCTTCCCTAAAGATGGAAGAACCATGAAAGTTTGGGAACCAGTGAACTAAATAATGGATACTGTATTAAATGATCAAAATTTCTGAAGTTCTACATAAATTAATAATTGTTAATTGAATAAATTTTAATAGAATTAAAATTTTAATAGAATGAAACAATGTTTCTCAATCTTGGCAACTTTAAGATATTCTTCAAGTTCTTTAGCCAGCTCTGGGTTGGGAAAGATTGGTAATAAGTGCTAATGCTGAAATCAAAGAAATACTATCAGTACATAACAAATTCATATTTGAAATATATATTGGCTCAGCATACACTTCATGAACAATTTCTCCATGAAGTTACTCTTCACTTTTAGGAAGCAAAATGGCACATAGTTACGATAAAACATGTTGCATATTATATCATACCAATTAATTTTATTAAAGATTTCTGCCTTCTTTTATTTATGACATAATACCGGTATGTGTTTCTCTTCCTCACACTTTACTTTTCTATATATAACTACAGTATGTGAAGCTCTCAAAACCAAACAGGCTGTCCATTAGATATGAATTAACAACCACCATTCCAGTAAACAAAAGTTCTGAAGAATGTCCCATTCTTCCTCTATTTGTGCTAATCTGGTTTTTCTGGGGATAGTCCACAGATTTTCTGGAAGATTCTTTCTGAAATGGAAGGTGTTTTTTTTTTTTTTGTTTCAGAAATGTTGAATCCCCTAAAAATCTCTATTTTGCACAGAATGTCACGTTTAGAACATCATGGAACTTCCAAAAAAAATAGCAAGACCACCCAAGAAATTGTGCAGCTGGGAGAAGAAAACCAGACCTTCTAGAGTTTTGCAGAAAGTTGTTACCCATATTTTCAAGCAACATTTTAAATATACAGTAAGTATAAATTGATGTTAACAAGGTTTTCTGAAACTCCCCCAAAAGTTTCAAGTTGAGACTGTTCCTTTCCCCAAACTGAATTTGGGTAAATGAGGATTTAAGCTATGGCAAGACCACCCTTGCACAACAGTGTAAAGGAGTGTGAAAATGTTTGCCTCAATTTTCTCTCTTGCCTTCTCAACAGAATCTATGGATATGAGTCCAGACTACTTTATCCTGTGTGCTTTAGACTAAGCTTCAATAGCTTACACAATTACTAAGAAAAGACTTTAGTTTGGACTTCACCCAAAAGAAACAGCACAGCCTACTAAAATATTATTGCCAGTATTCCCTCTTGGAATTCACTTGGCCTGTGCAAATGTTTGGCAAAATGACGTTGTAGTGAAGTTTGTACTTTAAGCACTATAGCTTTTAAGAATATAATGAGTACAGCTAATAAGTTTTTAATGCAGTTAGTAGAAGCCCATGGAGCTAGGAGAAACCTTACAAAATTTAGCATGGAGAAAAATGTTCATTGGAGACAGAAGAGGCTCTATGCTATTTTGGAGAAACAGATCATTTTGGAATAGCATGGTATGTCCACCAAGCAGTCCTGCTATGCCAACCCAGGAAATTAGAGCAACCTAGTTTAAGTACCATCCAAGAAAATGAATACCTAAGTATGCTCAATAGTCGGGAGAATATGTGATGAAATATGCAGCTGAAGAAGGAAGGGAATGGGATATTGGAAGTTTCACTAGAGTTTCCCAGGGAGAAGGCTAATTTTTTGTTAGTGCACAGAATTTCTGTGAAGTAGTTATCTGCTTCCTTCTTCTTCACATCTGGATTTTCAGCAGCTGGCTTTAGTTCTGGATAACATACAAAAATAGTAACTTCTGTTCTTTATTTTGGTGTGATTTGTGAACAGAAGTCATTTTTCCAAATGAACTTCTACTTGACTTTGGGCAGATGAGACACAAGCAAGACATCTGGGTATCATTCAAATTATTTATATAAACTGCTTTTATAGGAGGGAAAGAAAGATACTCAAGACAGTTTGCTCCTAAGCAATTCAAATAATTAAAAGCTGGACAGAACAATTTTATATTCATATATGGTTATGAGCTCAACTCAGTTTTCCCAGACAATCCAGAAATTTCAGCTCACTTTTCCATCCAATTGAAAAAGTGTACAACATCTCAGTATTAAATATATCTCCCAAATATTTCCATGCATAAAAGTCACATTGCTTTTGATTTAGACAGTGTTTATATTTCCTGAATTTTACTTGTATATGAATATTAGTTTATTCCTTTCTGCCTAATCCCTTCAGTGAAATTTTACCTTTAGGTGGAATAAACAAATCTGTTGTGTAATCTCTACCTGCTTTGAGGCCCACAACATTATCTAGAATATTATGTCTGGCTTTTGGACATGAAGATGATTTTTCAGTCTTATCCTTAAATAACAATTTCTAACCTTTCTCATAATGAATATATCCTCTTTTTCTTGTTATTGCTGATTAATTTATATTCTTAATTCATTCTTATTGATCCTACAAATCCTTTTGTGTTCAGCGTAATCTTTCCTACTTCTCGTAAAGCAATAAGAGATAGAAAGATAGCTATTACAGCAACTTTGAATTACTATTTGGTAGAAATACATGTTTCTTAAAAATTGAGCACTATTTTGATTTTAATATAATGTGAAGAATGCTGTTCTTTGGCAGTGCAATGGTCAAATTCAATTAATTAATTGAATTTTAGTCTAAAAAGTTTTCATGACATAGAAAGCAGCTGCATTCTAAAAGCTAAGAGATCAAAAAAGCTGTGTTTGGAGCGATCCCCAAGTGCTATTCTGGAACTATTCTTAGATTCTTTTTAAATTGGAGGCAGTATAACACAGTGGTAAAAGGTACTTCCCATTCACATATGAGCTGCATTCACTACTAAACCTATGAGATTTATTTTTTTATTTTTATTTATTTATTTTGATTTGTCAATTGCTTACAAGATAATCGGTATAAGTATATACATAGTTATGAATACATGAAATGGGTACATATAAGAAAAAAAAAAAAAACAATAGGATAGGGACGGTAGGCACATTGGTGCACTCATGCACACCCCCTACAGACCTCTTAGGAAAGGGGTGAGGTCAATAGTAGAAAGTCTAAGGTTACAGTTTTTGGGGTTTGGGGAAGAAACCACAGAGTCAGGTAGAATATTCCAGACATTGACCACTCTGTTACTGAAGTTGTATTTCCTGCAATCAAGTTTGGTGCAATTAACCTTGAGTTTGTATCTATTGTGTGCTCTTGTGTTATGGTTGAAGCTGAAGTATTCATTGACAGGTGGGACATTGCAATGTATGATTTTATATGCCATACTTAAATCAGACCAAAGATGGCGTAATTCAAGGTTTTCTTGGTCTAGAATTTCGAGTCTGGTGGTATAAGGTATTCTGCAATGAGTAGAGGATTGGAGAACTCTTCTTGTGAAATATACGTAATGTGAGTTCCAGACTGATGAGCTGTATTCGAGTATTGGTCTAGCAAATGTTTTGTATGTTCTAGTTAGTAGTGTGATATTACCAGAGAAAAAGCTACGTAAAGCCCATGTCACACTGGCCAACGGATGCAAAAAGGACACAGCGGACGAGCAAAATGTTCCATCCGTTGTTATCCACTCTCAAAAGGGGCAAAAATTTGCATAACCGGAGCGGATAACACGGACGCGGGGAGGACGCAGGTGGAGCAAAGCGGATGCGGAATGGAAGCCCAGCGGATGGAAGCGGATGGGAGCGGATGGCACATCCACTAGGCTTCCGGGCGGCCTCAGTAAAGCAGACGCGGAACGGATACAGCGGATGCACAGCGGATGCACAGCAGATGCAGAGCGGAAGCCTAGCGGATGCCTGGCATTAATTGCGCATGCGGGGAGGATGCATTGCATCAGCCCCGTGGATATAACGGAAGCAGCTTGGAAGCAGGTTGCCATTCAGAGGAAAGACCTGCTGCCGGATACATCGACTGCCTTGCCTGCCCTGCCTGCATGTCTGCCTGTCAGCCTTGCTGCCAGCCTTGGTGCCTGCCTCCCTGCCAGCCTTGCTGCCAGCCTTGGTTCCTGCCAGCCTCCCTGCCAGCCAGCAACCCCACAACCATGTGAAAGCACAGCAAGCCTCAGCCATCTGCTGCCAGCCCTGGCAAGAGGGACGGGGCTACCATCCCGCCCTCTGGCCCTCACTCTGGTTCTGCTGGGGCTTCTGCAGCACGGGCTCGCTCTTCTGGGGCTGGCGCTTCTGCTGCTTCTGCTTCTGGAGGAGCTGATGACAAGCACTCCAGCACCAGCCACCTCCACAGCATCTGGACCCTTCACCCCTGAGACTGAGTGACCGAGAGGAGTGCCAGAGACTCATTTTTGTCTTATAGCTTGTTGTTAATAAAGTCTATTTATGATTCACACACTTGCTTCATTTCTTTTTTTTAATAAAGTCTTGGTGGAAACTTTTAGAAATGGTTTAAGCCTTTGCATGTTTGTGGGATGGGTAAGGATAGCAGTGGGATGGGCAGGGATACCTTTGGGATGGGTAATAGCTGTGGGATAGATAAACCTCCAGTGCAAGCATAGTGGGACTGTATGGTCCACCCTCCCAGGTGCCACACATATGGCCCTTTATTATCAATAACAATATAATCAATCATCCACACATGTCAACATAAACACAACTCTTTATTAAATGCCCTGTTCATTGTAGGGCCACTCAACATAAATGGCCCAATCTCATCCGTGTGATGAGACAGGGTGAAGGAAGCATCCATTAAGCATTTACCATCCTGTCTTGCCACTCCACTGCTCCAGCTGTGGAGTTGCACCAGTGTTTCAGGAGGTTGCGCTGCTTCTTCGCCTCACGTGAGGCTCTGTTGGGGCCTTGCACATCCTCAGTGTCGATCAGGTTTTGCCCTTGCCTCCATTCCCCAGCCTCCATGTCCCCATTGCCTTGTTTATGGTCCACAAGCCTATTCTGCAACACTTGGTAGCGGGTACGCATGAGATTGTGCAGGATGCAGCAAGCTTCCACGATCCTCCTCATGGTCTCTGGGCTATGCTGCATGTTGGTGAGCAGTACCTGGAACCTGTTGGCCAGGATGCCAAAGGCGTTCTCCACCACCCGCCTTGCCCTGAACAGCCTGTAGTTGAAGATCCTTTCTTCATGAGTGAGGTATTTGGAGGTGTAGGGCTTCATGAGGTAGGTTGTGAGGGAGAAGGCATCATCCCCCATGATGAAGTAGGGCACATCTTTCTTGTTGTTGGGCAGCGGGTCTGGATCTGGGAAACCCACCATGAGGTTGCTTTCCAGCCCCTCCTTGAGGTGACTGGTGTTGTATACCTGGGCATCTGAAGATGAGCCGTTGCCTGAAGCATCGATGTACATGAACTTGTAGTCAGCATCGACCATGGCGAAGAGGATGATGCTGAAGAAGCCCTTGGAGTTGTGATAAGTGGACCCCGACTTGGCTGGCGCTTTGCAGGCCACGTGCTTGCCATCTATGGCTCCAACGGTGTGGGGGAAGTTCCACCTCTGATACCACTGCTCTGCAACTTTCTTCCAGCCTTCTTCAGTGGAGGGGTACTGGAGGAGCTCCTCCTTGTATTCTTCGATGATGGCCAGCACCACTTCTCTGACCACAATGCTGATGGTGCTGGGTGGCACCCTCCAGCCGTACTGCATGCTCCTGTAGGTGGTCCCTGAGGCCAGGTGGCGCAGAGTGAGTGCCACCTTGAGCCCAGGTTCCAGGCTGGGCGGGAAGTTGGTATTTGTCTTGGTCAACCTGGGTGTCAGGCGCTGCACAAGTTTGTCAAACATGGCTGGAGGCATCCTCATGAAGTTCTGGAACGCCCGAGTGTCTTCGCTCCTGAGCTCCACCATCACCTTGTTGTACAGTCTGTCCTCTGCTCTTCTGGCGAACCATCTTTGGACCCAGACTTTTTTTGGGTGCCTCCTTTTCTTCCCGTAGTAGAGTTCACAGAGTCTGTAGATGGTTTCGCACTGTTGCAGAAGGATGGTGGCTGCCGAAAGGACTTTGTTACAATCTACGGTGGACATGACTGGATGCTGTGGAAAAGGAAGAGCCAGATGAAGGCTGCAGAGGTCTGCACCGCTGGGCTGCTGTTCTGAAAGTGAGATGCAGGCGAGTTGCTCCCCCTTTTTATAGGCAGTATAGGTTTTCTGCTAGGAATCCTCTAGGCATCCTCTAGGCATCCTCTAGACATCCTTAATATCCGAGATAAGTCCCCTCTGCGAACGTTTTTTCTGTTTTAAATGCTTTGTTTCCGTTCTGCATCCGTTCTGCATCCGTTCCACGTCCGTTCTGCTTCCTCCCTGCGTCCGGGCAGATGCGAGTTGCGCAGATGCACAGCGGATGCCTAGCGGATATAGCGGATGTGTAACGGATGCGTAGTGGATGCGTAGTGGATGCGTAGCAGATGCAGAACGGATGCATTGGATACATTTTCCACGCAAAAGTTTTAGGCAGCCCAAAACTTTTGGAGCGGATGAAATGTCCATAAACGGATGCTGGACAGATAGAGAGGAAGCAAAACGGAGGCAGTGAGTACAGAACGGATACATCGCGTTAACCAACGGATAGCAAGGCTTTTTGTCCGTTTTACATCCTCTTTGCATCCGTTGGTTCAGTGTGACATGGGCTTAAGATTAGGTTAACAACTCTTAATGCCTTTTTGTCTATGTAGTTACAGTGGACTCTAGCACTTAGATCATTAAAGATGAGTATTCCAAGGTCCTTTACAGAGATTGGATCATCAACAAGGTCTTGACTATTCAGCTTGTATTTTATTTTCTGATTTTTTTTTGTATGTAAGACATACATATGTAAGACAGAGCATTTTTTTGTTGAGATTTGAAGTTATCATTTGTTTGACCATTCTGATAGATAGTTAAGATCTTTTTGAAGGGTAGCAGTATTGTCTGTGGTATTGAACAGCTTTACATCATCAGCGAAAAGAACGCAGTTGCTCTTAATGTGATCACAGAGGTCATTTATGTAGAGTATGAAGAGAGTTGGTCCTAGAACACTGCCTTGGGGGACACCAGAGGTGGTACTCAACTGATTCGCACCTACTCGGGCGAACTGGTAGCAATTTATTTGGTGTGGGTCACCAAACCGGTGGCAACCCCTGGCTGGCCATGCCCCCAACCCAGTCGCTCACTTGCAATCACTCTCCTAGCTTTCCGTTCCCCAAGGAAGAAAGGCCTGGATGCTGCAAGTATCGCTTTCCCCATGTGAGTTAAAGTGTCTGGAGTGAGAAAGAATGTGGTCTGACAGGGGGTTGGGAGCGAATTGAGTCTTGGAGCACTTTTGCAACATAAAAGAAATGCAGCAGGTCCTTTAAAAACTTCTCCAAGGATTCCCCATGGACGCTTCAAGTATTGCTTTCCATGTGAGTTAAAGTATCTGGAGTGAGGAGTGCGGTCTGACAGAGGGGGTGGGGGAATCCACTCCAACCTTGGAGAAATTTAAAGGAGCTGCTTCCAAAATTCTTGTCTGTTAAGTGCACTGTGTGTGTGTGTGTGTGTATGAGAAAGGGGGGGAAGGGAGAGAAATAAAAAAAATAGGGAGAGATAAAAATCTGTGCTGTTATTTTTAATTGTTCCATTATTTATCTTGTCTTAATATTTTACACTGTTCCTTCACCTAGAGTGATTTTTCTGCCTTTCTTTTGCCCAGGACTACCACAAATTTCTCAGGGTTTACAAGCATTCAATGTCAATAATCCAGAGCATAAAATACACATGTGTTTAATAAGAGTTGAAGGGGACCTTGGAGGTCTTCCAGTCCAACCCCCAGCTCAGGCAAGAAAACTGAGGATGCCAAACTCTGAGTAGAAATCCTGGCAAAGGTATCAGAATAATACTTAGAAGGGACCTTGGGGTGAACCCTATACCATTTCAGAGAAATGGCTGTCCAGTTTTTTCTCAAAAACTTCCACTGATTGAGCACCCACAACCTCTGGAGACAGGCAGTTCCACTGGTTAATTGTTCTCACTCTCAGGGAGTTTCTCCTTAGTTTTAGGTTACTTCTCTCTGTTCAGTTTCCATCCATTGCTTCTTGTTTGCATTCTGCTTCTTTGGAAAATACATTGTCCCCCTTTCTTTGTGGCAACCCCTTAAAAGCCTGTTGTCTATCACACTCTTGGGTAAAGCATGTGACCCATTTCCACTTTTCAATGGTCCATGAAAGTACATGCAGATAATAAAGTCAAAAAAGGTGAACAACATTTTTACAGAACTATCAATAAGTTGAGGCTGGGTGACAAGGAATGGCTGGGAGGGGAGGGGCCAGGTGAGGCACCTCTTGATATGAATGACATTGAATTGGCCACGCTCACCTAGTCACATGACCACCAAGCCAAGCCCATCAAATAAGCCACACCCACAGAACCAGTAGTAAAAAAAATTGAATTCCACCACTGGGGGCACCATTATTGACAGGTACAGAATTTGATAGGACACTCCGAATTTTGACCATTTGTTGTCTGTTTGACAAGAATGTTTCTAACCAGTTATGCAGATGTCCAGAGATACCATAAGATTTTAGTTTTAGGAGTAGTTTGGGTAACACTGAATTAAAGGCTTTACAAAAGTCTATGTAGATTGCGTCTATTGTTTTGCCCTGATCGAGTTATGTAGCCCATATGTTTTTGCAGTGTATGAGTTGCAGATTGCAGGATAGTTTTTTTCTGAAACCAAATTGTTTATGAGAGACTAGGTTGTTTGTCTCTAAGTGGAGGATAATGGATTGGTTAATAATTGATTCCATGACTTTTCAGGTGATGCAGCATAAGGAGGTTGGTCTGTAATGTTCAACTAGGCTGGGGTCTCCTTTTTTGAAGATGGGAATGACCGTGGCTTGTGACCATAGTTTTGGCAAGGAGCTGGTCCTGAAAGATTTTTCAAAGATTATGTTTAGAGGTTCGGCTATGGCAGCGGATAGCTTTTTTAAGAAAAAAATTCCACCCAGTCCAATAGATAGAGATGGTTTTAGATTGTGTAGTGCTTTTTCAACATTATCTTCTGTAAAATTGATATGTATTAGATCATTGTAGTTATCTGTGGTTCAACTAGGAAATACTGGGCATGATCCATTGCTGTTTACAAATACTGAGCCAAAGAATGTGTCAAAGAGGTTGGCTTTAATAGTGTCATCGTTGCAGTCTTTACCATTAGGTCCTATCAGGGGTGGGATGGACCTTGAGTCTTTTCATTTGTTGTTTACAAAATTGTAGAAAGCACAGGTGGAATTGGTGTGTAGAAGGTTTTCCTCTTGTTTAATGTGATAATTGGTGCTTTCAGCCTTTATCTGGTGGCATAAATTTTTGTATTGACTTTTGAAGTTGGCAACATGACTAGATTTGTTTTTCCGCCAGGGTTATCTCTTTTTGGATTGAAGTTTCCTTATTGTTATGGGTAATCTGTTTTTTTGTTTTTCTTTTGGGAGTTGTTATTGGTACATATAGTTTGATGGCTCTTTTGACTTAAAGTAAAAATATGTTGTAATGGTCTTCAACAGTATTGCATCCAGTGAATAGAGATTGCCAGTCAAGGGATGAGAAATTGTTGTCTATAAGATCATAGTTGCTTTTTTTGAAGTTATAATTGGGGATTACATCATTGTGATGATTTTTATGTGGGCATATGTTGAGACAAAAGTCAATCATATTGTGATCACTGTTGGAAAAGGGTTCTTTAGTTTGTATTCCGTAAATTAAATCCAAACTATTGCAGAAAATGAGATCAAGGCAGTTGTTAAGTCTAGTATTGTTGATTACTAGTTGTTCAGTCCCAGATTTGTAACAGCATGGTAGAAGGTTGCATGTATGGGTTCAGTTGTACATTCATTTAGGGTCCAATTAATATGAGGTAGATTGAAGTCACCAAGAAAGATAAAGTGTGTGGGCAGGATGTTGCCCATGTTAGTAGTGAATTTAACTTGTTTACATGTTCGATGTCATAATCATATAATAATAAAATATAATAATAACAACAACAATAATAATAATATAAATATTATAATAATAATCATATAATAATCATATAATAATAGATGCTCACACACCTCCACACAATACATGTGAATTGTTTAAAGTGTCCTTGTAAGGAAATATTCACAGCAAGCAGAATTTAACTAATTGGTGATAGGGGCGGGGGCAGGATTCAATTAGGAACCTGTTGCTCAGTAAATATTATCTCAAAGAGCCCCAACTGTTTTGTGCTGTGAATCAGAACAGAAGGAAGTGGTTATTGATATCATGCCATCTTGCTTAGACAGGGAGACTGGCAGTGACACAAAACTTCAGTTCAATACTTTCTTCACATTCAAAATTTATTTTATATTTTGATTCCATGGAATTATTTTTTAGAAACTCAAATACGCTATCATACTCTGGCACAAAGTGCCTGAAGGCAAAACAAAATTGGTGAGCATCAATAACTCTACAATCTCAACTGGTTGATTCAGGGCTTATTTAAGAAAGATGCAGTTTATGCAGCTGCCCTGAATCCCAGAACAGGTATGTGTGTGTGTGTGTCCATCCATCTGTCCCAGAATAGAGATGTACTAAAGAGAATATGTATAGACTTTCAAACCTGATGTATTAGGTCTGCAAATTCTTTAAAATATTCTTGATTTTTATTTTTCAACATTCATACTGTATATACAAATACATACTAATAATCCCTGAAAAAGAAATATTCAAACATTAAGTCCCCCTGCTGTACCCCCTGTTGTAACTGTGTCAGTGGGGAGTTCCTAGGAGGGATGAGCAATGAATCCTGGGATCATATACAAAGAGTAGAGTATATATTTCTAGCAAATTCACCTAAGGCATGAATGCCATCCCAGCTACCTAGTTAAAGCAAGCATGTACCTATATTGGGCAACAATAATAAAAGAAGCTGCTAGAGGTGGAGAATCACTTTAGTGACATCAAAGACATTGCTGACATGTTTCTACACCTTGGAGTCCACCTGTAGTAAATCATGATTTGGAAAGGCATGCACCTCTCTTTCGAAGGAGTCACAGCTGACAATGCATACTGTAGCAGAGCAAAAGCCATGAGGTCAAAAAAACTGCCTGCAGTTGGTCAGAAATGCCCACCTCAATCTTATCCACCGACTGGATAAGATTGTGCAGGAGGAAGACAAAGAGAAAAGCAGGACAGACCGGGCTAAACAACAGAGAACATCTAAGCAAAGTACCCTGAATCTAAAGGGATAAACTTTAGGATAAACCTCAAAGGATACTTCTGAAAGAAGATCTTTAAGCAGCGAAGGAGAGAGAAAAGGAGGTTAAAAACCCTTTTTTTACCTTTATATTGACAATTACAAATGGTACGGAAAGAAATTTATGTTAATCTATTTTGACACTAACAGGCAACCTGACGCTGAAATCTAAGTGTCAAAAGGAGAAAAAAGATTTTTTCTTGGTCATTTTAAAGCCCTAAAAAGGAGAAGTGTGGAGGCAAAAGGGTGGGACTTGGAATAATGGAAAAATGGAGTGCCACCTGGAAAAATAAAGAGGATTAACAGTGAAACTTTGGAAAGACTCCTGATGATACATTGTAACTGAAATCTTATTAGAAGATACAGTAACCCACAGAAAGGAAAAGTAAAGGAAAGAAACAAGAAGGAACAGTCTGGGATCATTTGGTGATTTAAAAAAAAAAGGTTTGGGCATTGGTTTTTTTCTTTCTTTTTCTGTTTTTACTTAAAGTCAATCGGGTGGTTGTTCAAAAGTGTTTAAAATGGCATCACTCCTGGAGGAATTGAAGATGAGTCTTAAAAAACAGAAAGAAGATGCAGAAAGGGGAGGAAAATCCTTTGGCTTCGTGTTTGAATTTTTTGAAATGGAGATCCTGAACTATGAAAAGCAAAAGGAAAAGCCTCAAGAGCAAGAAGAAGGGTGGGACAAAGAAGAAGCCATTTTTAATGATCAAATAATGCAAAATGTGGTAATAAGGGGAAAAAGGGGGAAAGGAGTTAAAAGTTTGAGATCAAAGGGAACAGCCAAAAAGAAAAATAGTCTGAAAAAGAAGTATAACAGCAAGGAGAAGCAGAAAAGAAAACTACAAAAGGGAAAATTAGAGAGAGAAGGGAATAAAAAAAGGATGAGAAAAAGGGCGGAAGATAGAAAGGGAAAGAACTTATGAGGGACAAAAACAGGAAATAAAAAAAAGGGGAAACGTACTAGGATTAAATGCATTTGCTCAACTAGAAAACACAGAGACAGTGGTTAAATTAAGTTGAAAGTGAGGATTCTGCAAAGGTACAAAAGATAGTGTTGTGACAGTAGAATACTGCAATGAGTTAGAAATGAAATAAGTAAATAATCTATGAGATAAAACTGTATTGTTATGTAATGGTATGTTTATTTATAATTAATGTAATAATAAAAAAGAGGGAAACATTGCAACTGTTTCTAAAGTTTGATACAATATTGAAAAGAAATGTGAAAGATTTATAAGGAAATTTATACCATTTATTAGAATGAATTTGAATAATTATTTTGCTTATTAATAGCAAATAATTTATAAGATAAAACTGTATGACTATCCAATGGTATGCTTATTAACAGTTAAGTAATAATGAAGAAGGGAGGGAAACATTTCAATTGTTCTCAAAGATTGATAGATATTGAAAAAAAAGTGAAAGATTTACAAGATTCATACCAATACGAGAATGATTTTGAATGACTATTTTGTTTACTGATGTTTATATGTATATGTTGTTTTTGCTATGTCTTTATAATTTTTCTTTTTACATTTTCAAGGGGAAGTACCAAGCAGAATCTGAATGATGAGATCTACGTGATATAAAATGGATATTAGAAATTGAATGTTATAATTTTAGAATGCACAAATTCAATGTTTAATGAAATTTCATTTGATAATAACAATAAGATTTAAAGGTATTGCACTTCGATTGGCAATCATAGGGGGAATTTTGCTTCTTAAGAATGTTGGAGAAGAACATATGAAATTGTAAACAAGACAGACGAAAGAATAAGTACAATGAATAAAAAGATATAGAAATTTAGGTAAAAGAAATACAATTGAATAAGAAGAAAATGAGATAACCATAAAAGAAAATTAAGAGAAGTAAAGGAAGAAATAATGAGAAGTTGGAAAAAGAGTAATAACATATGAAGTTGAATACATAAGATGAATATGCATATGAAATTGTGTCTGTATGGAAATGTGATAACTCGGAACCATGCTGCACTCAAATAAGATGTTTTATTTGTTTTGTTAAAACTCAATAAAACTTCATTAAAAAAAAATGCCTGCAGAGTTCAGAAACAGGATTATTGCAAGGCACAGATCTGGAGAAAACTACAATAAAATTTCTGCTGCATTGAAGGTTCCTAAGAGCACAGTGGCCTCCATAATTCTCAAATGGAAGAAATTTGGCACAACCAGGACTCTTCCAAGTCCTGGTCACCCAGTCAAACTGAGCAATCGGAGGAGAAGGGCCTTAGTAAGAGAAATGACCAAGAACCCAATGCTCCAGAGATCCTGTATGGAGATGGGTCAGAGTTCTGAAAGGACAACCATCACTGCAGCTCTCCACCCACCTGCACTTTATGGCAGAGTGGCTAGATGGAAGCCTCTCCTCAATGCAAAACACATGAGAGCCTGCTTGGAGTCTGCAAAAAAGCACCTGAAGGACTCTCAGACTGTGAGGAATAAACTTTTAAGTGGAGGTTTTATAAGGAAAATATTGAAGATAATAGGTAATTTCTACTTTTTAGGATTTAACCCCTTAAACAGTAAAAGGAATCAAGAAATATACATCAAACTTTCACTTGATAGATTAGAAATGAAGGCCTTAGAAAAGATATTACATTGCCATGATGTGTCTATTCTTATAAAATTATGTTTTCCCTTATGATATTCTTTGGAAGTGAAAGTTGGACTTAAAGAAGCAGGATAGTACCATCGATGTTTTTGAATTCTGGTGTTCTGATAATACCATGAATAGCCAAGGAAACAAACTTGTCAATATAGAACAAATCAACCCAAAATTCTTACACAAGGCACAAATGGCAGGATTAGATTACTGCATTTTTGGACATATTATATGATATTGAGATGCCTATAATTAGAAAAATAGATAGAAAGGGAAGAGGATGGCAGCAAATCATGTAGATACAATTACAGAAGTTATGGGTATAATGTTGAATATACGAAGAGGTAGATTAGGGACAGATCATCCTGGAGAAGCTCTATCTATGCGGTAACTAATAGCCTATTCCAGTTTCAGGGCACATAATCAAATGCCATGGAATAAATATTAACATTTTCACACAATTCAAGTTTATTCTATGTATTGTTTTGGAATTAAACAATACAACTACAGTACCTGTATGTCAAGATTTACATTATTTATTAGATTAAAAGTAATCTTGGCTAACTTATTTTCAAGATTTGCTCAAGATTTCAAAAAGCAAAATAAAATAGATTTGATGCTGCACATACTTAAATAAGTTTTATCTTTTTCTCTAAACAGGATGCTTACTTATATCATCTGTGTTCATCCGCATAAGAGTTATTGACATCTTGTGGCAGACTTTAAAAATACAGCACTTTTTTCTCATTTGACTCTTTGGATAGAAGTACTGGATTTCTACCGAATAATGTATGGTCAAAATTGCAAGCATTCATATCTATTTGCTGAGAAACTGAATTCTTCCAAATTTACAAAATATCTCCTAATCTTCCAGAATACTAGTATAAGGATTCCTCTGCTGTTTATTTATATCCCAAATCCTGGAACTACCTCTAAAAAACATAATATACTAATTCATTACACAAAGGTACAAAGAAAATACTGTCAAACTGTGTAAACTTATTATGAAAGGAAATAAATTCCAGAATTAGACTCAAGAGTGCTTATTATTAATTGTTTACAATGTAATTGAATGTCAGCCCTTCAAAGTAAAGTAGATCAAGAAAAGACAATGCATGGATTCCAGGAATGCTCTGTTTATATTATAGGATATATTAACTGAATCTTGAAAGCCTTTCCAAGTTTCTTCTGTCTCATTATAAACAAAATCAAGGTGGGGTTTTGAGTTTCTTTCTCATGCTTCTTTCTATCTTTGGACTACCTTTTGTTTGAATCTTTAATGGCTTCTCATGTTTTCCTTTAGTCCAGCTCTGAATTCCTTTAAACTGGAATAACATAGCCACCCAACTTTTCCTGTTTCCAATTTATGATTTACAAATCCTTGCTCTGCAGCTTTTTGTGCTTCAAAACACCAGTGGATTATAAAATACAGTAGATATCAAAGAAACACAGATAATTCTTCCTTATGGTAACAACTCATTCTATTGTCACAATAAAATTTAGGTGTACTAAAGGTTGCTGTTGTGGAAAACCAGTCAAATTGTACATTAGTGGCAGCCTTTTTTAAAAAACTGGGAATAGAGATAAAGCAAAACAAGATTATTATTATTTGCTTCTTAGGGCAAAAGGCAAGTTATTGGCTCCTCCCCAAACATAGGAGGGGAGAATACTTCAAAGTACTGTCAATGTGTCTTTTCCCACCAATGAGGACAAGAGATTTAACTCTGCCCTGCAACAACTTATAGCTATTTTCACTCCCCTTCATCCGCTGTCTGATGTCAGCCCTGTCAGGTGAGCAAAGTCAAAAAACAAAAGCAACAGGGATTTCAGAAATATCTCTCTCTCTCTCTCTCTCTCTCTCTCTCTCACACACACACACACACACACAAACACACACACACAAACACACACACACACAAAACACACACACTTTTTTCACCTAAAGCAAACCAAGGCAGAGTTATTTTGAGATGACTCTGAACCAATAATAACAGCTATCTAAATTCAGTGATCAGGATTATTAAATAACACAGGATTGTTATTTAGGAAAAAATATGACGAACAAACCAACTGAAATTCTAGCAAGGCAGTGGTGGGATTCAAATTACCGGTTCTGTGAGCATGGCTTGGTGGGCATGGCAGGGAAAGGATACTGTAAAATCTCCAGTCAGAGGTGGCATTTGCTGTTTCTCTGAACTACTCAAAATTTCCACTACTGGTTCTCCAGAACAGGTCAGAAACTGCTGAATACCACCTCTGGGTATATACAGATATAATATTCCATGCTACTCAAGATTTTTCAGCAGTTCCGGGCTCTATACAGATGTAGTCTGCCTTTAACAATTGAGGGTGATCATTCTCCAAATGAAGACAATACGGAAATGCGATAAAGGATTTTTATTTTTTTTAAGGATTTCTACCATTTGAAATTTTAGAACTGAAGCTATTCTATGTGACAGTTTGTTTCCTGGCTTCAAGAACATGGTTGATCAGCCCTGAACATTATTCCATAATTAATTACTTGGCTATGTTTGTTAGTTGATGTCTTTCTACTGCTCTTTAGAAGTAATAAAATTTTCTTTTGTCTTGATTCTACAGTGTTATTATCTATGGAAAACCTAAGTAACCAAAGGTATGATAATAGAGCGGTATGAAAAGTAAAGACAATAATATGCAAAGAATAATAATGGAAATTGATTCTAAAACTTTTTTTTCATTCTTTTTTTCATTCTTTGCAATGTTGTTTCCTAAGCGTGCTTGTCAATGAAACAGCTAGATGCTGCTCTGGAACAAGCAGTATGTTTTTTTTTATCCATTGTGTTTATGAGCTTTTCTCAAGCTCAGTACACTATTGGGACATTGGGACTCACCATGTGAATCCTCCAACTTGGCTTCATAGACAAGATAAGAAAGTTTCATTGATATTTGCAGCCTACAAGCTTGGAAAAGTTCACTTCCAATAATAATATCTTTATTGGATCATCTAGTAATACAGTATTCTCAGAGACAGCAAGCTTTTGAATAGATAGCATTTCCAAGTCCAGATTTATGACTTCACTCATTAGCTTTTCTACGATTACCCTAAGAAGGAAAAGAATTGGAACATAATTCTACTATTCAAAAGATGCAGCCAACTTGAAGAATTTCTAGAGGAAATTAGAGTGGTGAGATTCAAAAGAACAATAACAAATTATTTTAGGCTTGCCAAAGAACTGCATTTTCTGACAAAATCTGAACCGCAGTCCACATTCATTCAAAATGAACAGTTTTCACATGAAGGCAACACACCCATTCAGAACCCCAAGCAAAGATTCAAAATGAATTTAATATTGCCGCTCCCTCAGTTGATGAAATATTTCAATGAATGTAGTTACTAGACTCAATTTGGCTTTTTCTAAAATATTCATAATTTATTCATGAAAAAAGCAAACAATTTTTTTTATAAAACAGGAGATGGGATTAACTTTTGGGAATTTATAAACATTTGAGGCTAGAGTGAGTTATGGTCTTTTTCAGAATGACCTAGGAAATATTTCCTTCCTCAAGAAGCAACAGTGTTTGCAAAAATAAGCTCACAGTCAATCAAAGGATTATTTTAATTCTGCTTGGTTCTGTACCTTGGGTGGAGCATACCTGCTTAAAGTTAAAACTAATAAAAACAAATTAGTGCAACAATGTTGCACACAAGACTTGCTGGGCTCGCCACAATAACAATAGAGAATGAAATAACTGGAAAATTAGATTTAAAGGAACTAAAGGCCCTGTCACACTGCCCAACGGATGCAAAACGGACACAACGGACGAGCAAAATGTTCCATCCGTTGTTATCCGCTCTCAAAAGGGGCAAAAATTTGCATAACCAGAGTGGATAACACGGACGCGGGGAGGATGCAGAGCGGATAGAAAAGGAATAGATGAGGAACGGAATAGATGAGGAACGGAAGCCCAGCAGATGGAAGCGGATGGGAGCGAATGGGAGTGGATGGCACATCCGCAGGGCTTCCGGGGGGCCTCAGCAAAGCGGACGCGGAACGGAAAGAGTGGATGCAGAGCGGATGCACAGCGGATGAAGCGGATGCAGAGTGGAAGCCTAGCGGATGCACAGCGGAAGCCTAACGGATGCCTGGCATTAATTGCGCATGCGGGGGGGATGCATTGCGCAAGCCCCCTGGATATAAAGGGAAGCAGCTTGCAAGTGGCCAGCATTCGGAGGAAAGACCTGCTGCAGGATACATAGAGTCCTTGCCTGCCCTGCCTGCCTGCATGCCTGCCTGCAAGCCTTGCTGCCATCCTTCCTGCCAGCCTGCCTCCAAGCCTCCTGGCCAGCCTCCCTGCCAGCCTTGCTGCCAGCCTGCCTTCCAGCCTCCCTGCCAGCCAGTCTGCCTGCCAGCCTTGGTGCCTGCCTGCTTGCCAGCCATGCTGCCTGCCTGCCTTCCTGCCAGGCTTCGTGCCAGTCTTCGTGCCAGTCTTCGTGCCAGGCTTCCTGCCAGGCTTCCTGCCAGGCTTCCTGCCAGGCTTCCTGCCAGCCTTGGTGCCTGCCAGCCTTGGTGCCTGCCAGCCTCCCTGCCAGCCAGCAACCCTACAACCATGGGGAAGAAGCGAAAGTCTCAGCAACCTGCCACCATCCCTGGCAAGAGGGACAGGGCCACCCTCCCGCCCCCTGTCCCTGACTCTGCTTCTGCTGGGGCTTCTGCTGAAGCTGCTCCTGGCAGTGGTGCTTCTGCTGTGTACTCTGCTGAAGCTGCTGCTGGTCCTGCTCATCCTGCTCGTGTTCCTGGACTTGCTCGTCCTGCTCGTGCTCCTGGACTTGCTCGTACTGCTCGTGCTCCTGGTCCTGCTCGTGCTCCTGGTCCTGCTGGTGCTGGTGCTGCTGGGGCTCCTGGTGATTATTCTGCTGCTGCTGATCCTGGTCCTGCTGATCCTGCTGCTGCTGCTGCTTCTGCCGCTGCTGCTGCTGATGATGATGATCCTGCTGCTGCTGCTGCTGATGATGATGATGATGATGCTGATAATGATCCTGCTGGTGATGATGATGATGATGATGATGATGATGATGATGATCCTGCTGGTGCTGCTGCTGGTGGTGGTGTGGAGGAGCAGACCCTGCCACCTGGGAGCCCCTCTGATGAGGGCCTATCTGGTCCTGGCAAAGGGAGGAAGAGGCGTATGCGGGGACGGGAGAGGAGGCAATACTTCATCAAGGAGGAACACGAGGATGAGGTGCTGGAGTGGCTGAGAGAGAATGACTATCTGTGGCGGAAGGGACACCGGCTGTACAGGGACACCAAAAGGAAGCAGGCTGCTTGGAGAGAGAGGGCGGAGAGTATGGGTTACACTTCGGAGGTGCTCCTCGGCTGGTGGAAACATATGCACACCTGGTACGGGAAGCTGCACCTGAAGAAATCTGGCCAGGCCACAGTAAAGCTGACGGACAGAGAGACCTATGTCATGGCCAGGTGCAGCTTCCTGGAGGGTGAGATCTGCCACCGAGGAGCACCAGGAGCCCCTCCGTCTACCCTCTCTCTCCGGCAGCCTGCTGCGACCCAGTCCTCTTCCGGCCGAGAGTCAGTCCCTGTCTCCAGGCAGGTTTCTGTGAAGCGTGCCACGGCGGAGAACCCGCGGACAGCTGTTGTCACCGTGGTGGAGCACGTGGAGGACTCCCTGGCGCGGTGGGAGAGAGGAGACATCGAGTCCACCACAGTCGTAGCTGCATCCACCCCCCCAGCTCCGCCTCCACAGAAAGGCAGAGAGCCAGACAGCAGGAGAGGCAGAGCCACACTGTCCTGCTGGAGAT
Source organism: Laticauda colubrina (assembly GCA_015471245.1). Classification (NCBI taxonomy): domain Eukaryota; kingdom Metazoa; phylum Chordata; class Lepidosauria; order Squamata; family Elapidae; genus Laticauda; species Laticauda colubrina. The sequence continues at coordinate 16,828,251 of BLBF01000031.1, read as the reverse complement.
CAGGGACACCATCCGCACCAGTATAGATCTCCTCTCTCAGCTGGTCAGCACCGAATCCTCATCCTCCAACCACAAGCCCTTCCTCACCTATCTCAACCAGACCCTTAAGAACATGGAGGAACCCCAGTACCAGGTGGTGAAGGACCGGATCACAGAGCTGCTTCACAACCCTCCAGACCCAGAGGAACCTGCTCCCACTCAGTCCAGGTCTGCTCCTCCACCCCAGGTGATGTCCCTCCCATACCAAGGCTTCCCACAGCCCGTCACCTACCAGGGCTATGGCTACCAGGAGGTCCAGCAGCACAGGCAGCAGCCCTTCCCAGCCCAGGCACAGAGTCATTGGGCGACACCGTTGCCACCGGTTCCACTGATGCCACCAATGCCACCCACGACAATGATGCCACCGACGACAGAGATGCCACCCATGCCAGTCCTCACCCAGCTGCAGACCAGACAGCCCCACTACACTACTCCTTCCTCCACCCCACAGCCAAGCCCGGCCTCAGTACATCTCTCATCAGTACTGGGGCTGACACCCCATGGCATGGAGGAAGGACCTCTCAGCATCGCGGGTCTGAGCCAACTGTCTGAGAGCTTCCTCAACACACCGTCCCCTGTTGTCCTCTCGGGTCCAGGCACCCCAATGACGATACAGACCAGCACTCCAGCACCACCCACCTCCACAGCACCTGGACCCTTCACCCCTGAGACTGGGCACACCTCAGTGTGACCAATAAGAGTGCCAGAGACTGGGTAGCTGGCTACCTGTAGAGTTTATTTGGACACTTGACTTGGGTCATTTTTGTTTTACAGCTTTTTGTTCAATAAAGTTTATCTTTGATTCACACACTTGCTTCATTTCTTTTTTTTAATAAAGTCTTGGTGGAAACTTTTAGAAATGGTTTAAGCCTTTGCATGCTGTGGGATGGGTTAAGATAGCAGTGGGATGGGCAGGGATACCTGTGGGATGGGTAAGGATAGCAGTGGGATAGATAAGCCTCCAGTGCAAGCATAGTGGGACTGTATGGTCCACCCTCCCTGGTGCCACACCTATGGCCCTTTATTATCAATAATAATGTAATAATCATCCACACATGTCAACACAAACACAACTCTTTATTAAACGCCCTGTTCATTGTAGGACCACCCAACATACATGGCACAATCTCATCCGTGTGATGAGACAGGCTGAAGGAAGCACTCATTAATCATCTATCATCCTGTCTTGCCACTCCACTGCTCCAGCTGGGGAGTTGCACCAGTGTTTCAGGAGGTTGCGCTGTTTCTTCCCTTCATGTGAGGCTCTGTTGGGGCCTTGCACATCCTGAGTGTCTATCAGGTTTCGCCCTTGCCTCCATTCCCCAGGCTCCATGTCCCCATTGCCTTGTTGGAGGTCCACGAGCCTGTTGTGCAAGGCTGGGTAGTGGGTGCGCATGAGATTGTGCAGGATGCAGCAAGCTTCCACGATGTTCCTCACGGTCTTTGGGCGATGCTGCATGGTGGTGAGAAGTACTTGGAACCTGTTGGCCAGGATGCCAAAGGCGTTCTCCACCACCCGCCTTGCCCTGAACAGCCTGTAGTTGAAGATCCTCTCTTCACGGGTGAGGTGTCTTGAAGTGTAGGGCTTCATGAGGTAGGTTCTGAGGGAGAAGGCGTCATCCCCCACGATGAAGTTGGGTACATCTTGCGTGTCGTTGGGCAGGGGGTCTGGATCTGGGAAGCCCATGATGAGGTTGCATTCCAGCCCCTCCTTGAGGTCACTGTCGTTGTATACCTGGGCATCTGAACATGAGCCGCTGCCTGAAGCATCGATGTACATGAACTTGTAATCAGCATCGACCATGGCAAAGAGGACGATGCTGAAGAAACCCTTGTAGTTGAAATAAGTGGAGCCCGACTTGGGTGGTGCTTTGCAGGCAACGTGCTTCCCATCTATGGCTCCAACGGTGTGGGGGAAGTTCCACTTCTGATACCACTGCTCTGCAACTTTCTTCCATCCTTCATCAGTGGAGGGGCACTGGAGGAGCTCCTCCTTGTATTCTTCGATGATGGCCTGCACCACTTCTCTGACCACAATGCTGATGGTGTTGTGTGGCACCCTCCAGCCGTACTGCATGCTCCTGTAGGTGGTCCCGGAGGCCAGGTGACGCAGAGTGAGTGCCACCTTGAGCCCAGGTTCCAGGCTGGGTCGAAAGTTGGTGTTTGCCTTGGTCAACCTGGGTGTCAGGCGCTGCACAACTTCGTCAAACATGGCTGGAGGCATCCTCATGAAGTTCTGGAATGCCCGAGTGTCTTCGTTCCTGAGCTCCACCATCAGCTTGTTGTACAGTCCGTCCTCTGCTCTTCTCCCGATCCATCTTTGGACCCAGACGCTTCTTGGCCGCCTCCTTTTCTTCCTGTAGTAGAGTTCACAGAGCCTGTAGATGGCTTTGCACTGTTGCAGAAGGATGGTGGCTGCCAAAAGGACTGTGTTACGATCCACGGTGGACATGACTGGATGCTGTGGAAGAGCAAGAGTCAGATGAAGGCTGCAGAGGTCTGCACAGCTAGGCTGCTGGTCTGAAAGTGAGATGCAGGTGAGTTGCTCCCCCTTTTTATAGGCAGTATAGGTTTTCCACTATGTGTCCCTTTGCATCCTCTAGGCATCCTCTAGGCGTCCTCTAGACATCCTTAATATCCAAGATAGGTCCCCTCTGCGAACGTTTTTTCCGTTTTAAACGCTTTGTTTCTGTGCTGCATCTGTTCTGCATCCGTTCTGCATCCGTTCTCCGTCTGTTCCGCTTCCACCCTGCGTCCGAGCGGATGCGAGTTGCGCGGATGCGGAACTGATGCCTAGCGGATATAGCGGATGCGTACCGGATGCAGAACGGACGAATTGGATACATTTTCCGGGCAAAAGTTTTGGGCAGCTCAAAACTTTTTGAGCGGATGAAACGTCAATAGACAGATGCTGGACGGATAGAGAGGAAGCAAAACGCAGGCAGTGACTACATCGCATTAACCAACAGATGACAAGCTTTTTTGTCCGTTTTACATCCTCTTTGCATCCGTTGGTGCAGTGTGACATGGGCTTAAACAAAATTTAAAGCAAGAAAAGTTATGTTTGAAAGCACAAATTCTTTTTTATTCAGGTTATTTGGTAAATTCTAAGAGTCTTTACCCATCCAATTCAATCCAGCAGATTGGACATGCCACAAATTCTGTCTGTCAAGAATATTGATTTGTGGGAAAGACAGGCTTTTGCCTGCTTTCTCCTCCTCGAAGATTAAATTAAAATTTTACAAATATGGCTATGTTCCTGGGCCTGGGGCTCATAATGTGTTAAGGCTTTACTGTTAGTTGGTTAACTACTTTGGCTGCTGTATTTTTTCCCCCATGGCTTTATAGTTTTACTGTTTTTATTGTTTGACTGTTTTATGATTTTAGAATTGTAAATACCCTGAGTCAATTATTTAAGATGGGTAGCTATATGAACTGAATAAATAAATACAAGTTGATGTTTATTGAAGGAGGTTCTTTTATCTTCCCATACTGAATATATGGGTAACTAATAAAGAGTCCTTTACCTTAAGAAGATTATGATGAGCCATATTCCACTGACAAATAACAATTTGCCCAATGGAGGATATGTGCAATTGTTTCATTTCATTTCTGTGATAATAAGGGAGAAAAAGAAAAGATGGTTAGAATATTAGGAATAGGAGGAATATGCAGTAAACACATTTCTAAATGATGGGAATAGTTTAAAAATTTAAAACTGGAAGAAATGTCTCCACTAGTTAACTATAAGTTAACTACTGCAAAATTTACTGAGTCTTAACTACACTTTATTGAAGCAAGGTATTCCCAAGCAGTGGTTTGATAATTTGAGTTATTTCAACAAAAGAGAAAAAGAAAACAAAAGAGAAGAACGACTAGAATTCAGATTATGGATATAATAATACAAATGGATCAATACAAGTGCAAACTAAAAACCAATCTTTTTTGATGTTATTAAAGGAAGGGAGGTATCCAGAATCATGGAAAACTGAAGCTTATGTATATAATACCAACCATAGCATAATTCTATATCTAAACCAGATCAGTGCACAACATGACCCACAGTTACAAGGCAAACTATAGAAAATCTTCTTTACTCCAGTAATATATCCGTCCATCCATCCATCCATCCATCCATCCATCCATCCATCCATCCATCCATCCTTAGTTCTTGTATAAGCATATAGGTACAGATTCCTCTAGTCTTAAAAACCTCAGATGCAAACTGAGACTGATATCATGTGAGGATTCTAAGTATTTCAAACAGTTTGGATTACAAATTACAGTTCCAAACTCTCTCAAGGGAAAAGCTATTTTTTTAAAAAACACATACAATAGCGATGTTTGCTCATTCTACTTTCCCCATGACATTATATGAAAGCAATTTAGAAAGAATAACATTGGTCGTCTAGACATACACTGGTGGATTCCCCAAAGCTGGAATTTAATTAAACCAACGGAATTTTTTGGGAAGAGGAAATCTCTATTTTACTCTGGTTTGTTATTAAAGATACAGCTTTGTGTGAGGATCTGTTTTTGAAATCTGATATCTAGTCAAAAAGGAGGAGAGATTGTCTTGGGATTAGAACACATGTGTTGCAATTTCTAAGAATTATATTTTTATTGGAAACAGATGGTGGAACTGAATTATGTTTTGTGTTTGTTAATAGAAAGCAATGGGACTTTTGGAGGTGGGGAAGAACATTTCTGTTTTTCTTGTTCTTTTTGTTAATCTCTACAGTTTTCCACTTTCTGTTGCATACTCAGCTGCACTTTACACTTAAAACACTTGCAGGCTAATTTGAAATCAACTTTTAAATTATAAAGGAGAAAGATGCTTTCAGATGAAGGTCAGCTCTTATGCCAAGATGGAAAGCAATGAAAGCACTAATAAGAGGGACGTGTATTAAGCAAAGGAATATAATAAAATAGAAAACTTAATGCTTCTCTGGTAAACTACATTTAGAAATTAAAAAAATTGGTAGCAAAATATGATAAACACTCCAAACTGAAAAATAATTAGTTATCCTGGAGATCAGTACAATTTCACTGCAGCTTCTATATTCCAAACACAAATGCTATGAGTGTGATAACAAGAATTCTACATTATTAATTAATACACCAAAAAAGGTGAAGTAAAATTATTCCGAGCAACAACCTAAAGATCAAATACTTATTAGCACTAATAATAACAGTACCAAAATTGTAAGATTATTAAAAGATTTATATATATTCAAAAATTCAGCACCAATGGGACATTAGAACTAATTAAATAAGTTGGAATATTGGCTTATCAACACAAGATGTTCATTGTTTAGACTAACTATTCACAGAATCTGACTTAACAACAGCTTTCCAAAATTTAAAAAATTCAGTAGGAAGTCGCCTAGACCAGATTAATTTAGTAATACATTGTATAAAGAAATATCTAGTGAGCATAGTCTAATTCTATAATTTTTAGAAATATGTAATCTCCTATAGCAAGGAAGAAACCCTTTCCTTTATCAAGAAAATTTAAAATTAGCTGAAACACAAGAAAATCTAGATCGATCTTGTGCATTATTATATGGTAAATTATCATCAAAATCAATAGCCAATTATACCAGGCTAATTATAGCTATAATTATACATTCAGATCAATTTAGCTTTATTCTTAACGCGGCAAAACTTTGTGATCGGGCTGTGCAAGAGAAATTCAGTTCACAATCATTTGGCTCAGTGGTGGTCAGTGATTGAAACACATAAGGGAATATTGCTCCTGCCACCTTGAGTCCGGAAGCAGTTCCATAGGTGGAAGGCATAGATATTTTGGTGAGGTACTGACATTTAGTACTGTAGTACTGCCGCTCTTGAGTGAAGGAGTGGAAGTCTGTCAGCTTGAACTGAGGTAATGGAATGTGTGAGGCAACTGGCAGTTGGAAGAGAGTTCTTTTCAGGTGGGGAGGGGAAGGAGAACTCCTTAGCCTCAGAGCGTGCTAATGACTGTATAAGAAATAGTAATGATCTGATGGTCATTTTGAAAAATCCTTTCTTAGGAGCACCTTAAAGCCAATAGGAACATACGTGCCAAATTTCAAGTTTGTAGGCTTTACGGTTTTGGAGATTTCGTGAAGAGTGAGTGGTACTTGGCTTTTATACATAGAGATGATTACCTAGTCCTATCAGAAAGTTATTAAATATAAACCACTTCTTTAAAATCAATTTCAAAAACAATTTTGAGAAGAACATTTTCTGATAAGACAGAATCAAAATAGGAAAGTCCCTTTCCTATCAAAATAGGAAAGTCCCTTTTCTTTTAGTATTTAGTTTAATAATTGAACTGTTGGCTATTATACGACGTGCAAATGATCAAATGCAGGAATTAACACAGACAATGAAAATTACTGATTTTTTTTTTTTGCCAATGACATGTTCATCACCACCTCCAAGTCAGTGATAATTACCCTGTTTCTCCAACAATATGGCCTCCCCCAATAGGAAGTCCCAGCATGTTTTATAGGCTTGAAATGAAATTAAGCCCCACCCCCCAAATTAAGGCCTATATTAAAACATGCAAAATGGGGGGGAATGGTGGGGGGGGGCTTGCCGTTAGGAAGTACTTTTGTTGCACACCCGGATATGGTGCTGCCTGCATTGACCCCGATACGAAGTGCCCCATCAACGCCGAGGTCAACATCCAAGCTGTCACCACCCACCCGCCCGAAGATGCAAGGGGGAGGAATTAAGTCACCTCTGAAAAGATGACCTAGCCATTTTTTCAGGCCTCAACATTGAAGAAAAACAAGAAAAGAAGGTATGAAAAGGTGGAACAAAATTTTTCTAAGCATTTTAAATAGTAGTGTAGCAGAAAAGATGACAGCACTTCCAACATTAATGTATTTTTTTCAACTTCTCCTGATAGATATTTCCAACAATTATTTTTCTAACTGTCAGAACTTTTTTAATGGGGACCCAACTTTTTGTTTTTCCAAAAAGCAACTGAATTTTCTTGGGGGGTTTTTGTTTAAAAACCTTTCACTTTTCACCCAATTGCTTCTTTGTTCTAATTGATGATGAGGAATGGAGGAATTTATATTCATGCAGTAATCTAGCCCAGTGGTTGCCAACCGGTGGTCCATGGCCCACTGGTGGTTTGCAAGAAAATTTTGGTGGTCCGCAGAGAAATGTCACCCCCAGAATATCCCCCAAAGCAATTAATCCAGGCTGCATGGGAACACAAGGCTGTGCTGCCTACACAACCTGCGGGAAGCCTCCTCGCCCACTCACTCCTTACCTGGCAAACTTGCCTGCTAAGTTGCTATTTTTCTCCCCCCCCCCCAACCATCAGCTGTTCTGCTGTGCTGGGAGATTTAGATTAGCTAGAAAGCAGGAAACCATTGGATTTCTTGCTTTCTAGCTAATCCTTAGATTTTAAGCTCTACTTTTAAGCAGACTCAGGTAGCAGATGCCAGAAAGATAAATCTCTGAATGAAACTGTGATTCTGTGAGCAACTCAAACTGCCTGCCTGTTTTGCCTGATTTTGGGTAAAAGTTTCTCTTTTTATAAAATAAAAAATTCAATATTTACATACATGGTGTGTTGTGAGTTAATTTTGTCAGTTTGCTTGATAGCAAATCTTATGAGTTTGCTTGTAAGCAAATTTTATGTGACAGACTCAGATAGCTGATGCCAGAAAGATAGATCTCTGAATGAATCTGTGATTCTGTGAGCAACTCAATCTGCCTGCCTGCCAGTCTGCTTTTTTAAAAGTTGTTCTTTTTTATAAAACTTTCAATATTTACAGAAATATTTATAATATTTACATACAAGCCATGCCCAGCCAGTCACACAGCCACCAGGTCACACCCACAAATTAGACCATGCCCACAGAACTGGTTGTAAAGAAATTTGAATCCCATCCCTGCGTGTGTGTGTGTGTGTGAGAGAGAGAGAGAGAGAGAGGGAGAGGGAGAGAAGGAGGGAGAGAAGGAGGTTAGATCAGATCTCTCTCTCTCTCTCCCACCATCAGTAAACCTCCATCAATCAAAATTCATATTAGTGGTCCCCGGGATTTAAAATTATGAGTTTGGTGGTCCCTGAGGTCCAAAAGGTTGGTGACCCCTGATTTAGCCATTTACATTTGTTTTTTTACACATATCTGATGGTCAGTATAAGAAATAAATTGCTAAATTGGCTTATAGTAGCAAAAGTAGCCATTGCCAAACAATGAAAACATATTTGAAAAGAAAAAGAGTTTCACTGTTCTGTTACAAAATGAGTTATGTTACAACTTTTTGAACAAGTACTACAATCCAGTATTTAGCAATTTACAGAGTTTGTAAAGGGAAATGCAGGTATGGGCAACTTCTTCTTTTATACTTCATCTACACCTTACAAGGGCAAGACATTAAGTTCCAGTTAATAGCATAAGGACCCAGTTCTAAGAAGAGCTCAGATATGGCCAACCACTTCTACTACACGTAGTTTATAATATATAACAATATAGATTTAATGACATCTTTATATCAACTGATGCTTTGGCATGCTCAGAATCAGCATGCTGTTCTCTGCTTTGATGCAGATGAAAAATGAGGGTGGCATGATCAAAAAATTATGGAAATTAAGCAACTTGGGGAGGGCTGATTTTTCTGCCCTCTAAAACAGAAAAGGCTCATGATGAATGAAGAAAAGCAGGGATGGGATTCTACCAGTTTGCACCTATTTGCTAGAACCAGTTGTTAACATTCTAAGCAGTTTGGACAACCAATTGTTAGAATAAATTACTGGCCTCATCCTGTAAGGAAGGCAGGAAGGAAACATTCTGATGTTGCTTACAGAAACTGCCTCTCCGTTAACCCTTATTACATTCTTGGCAGGACTGGACTTCCTGTCCCAGGAATGTCTCTGGAGTTTTTTTTTCCACTCCTTTGCTGGTACTTTTGTAGAGTGCTTGTGTGGAGTAACCATTTAAAGTTACTATGGCATTGAAAAAAGTGACTTATGACCATTTTTCACACTTACAACTGTTGCAGCATCCCCAGAGTCATGAGAAGCCAGGCAAGGAGATGCCTGCCTCGATGTGAGTGATATTGAGTTGGCCACACCCAGCCAATAACATGACCACCAAGCCATGCCCACCCAGTCACATGATCACCAAACCATGCCCACCACCTAAGCCATGTCCCACAGAACCAGTTGTTAAAAAAGTTTGAATCCCACCCCTGAAGAAAAGTCAGAGGCCCAGAGGCTGATATAGCTCCTGCTTAATTGGGAAACAGCAGACCCAGTTGGAACTGTAGCCTTTCATAAATTTTATCTTGTTCATTTATTTTGTTTGGATGTTAAGAAAGAATCACTTGAGGAAATACATTGTCATTTATATAAACCTACACACACATTAAAGCCAGTTATAAAAGTTTTTCATCCTGAAAGAATCAAACTAGGCTCACTACAAAAAAGTGATGAGGTTTGCTTACTATTCTAAACATTGATCTTTCTTAGGATAAGAATGAAAATAAGTTCCCACTCTATAAGGTCATTCTTAATCAATACCCAAATCAATCCTCAGCTACCATTTACAATCAACTCCATCAATGTATTCCCCATAGTATTCCATTAATCTTTATTTGTCTTGTGGATGAGTCCTTCCTGTTCATATATCACCTGCTCATCCCTCTCAGTTGTTCAGTGAGAAGCAAAAGGAGAATGAGCTGACACAGCTCTTACACTTTTGCTATTGTGGGGAACTGGAAAGATGTGGCTCAGAATATGGGTATTGGGAAGTTGTGTCAGCCCTTTGAGGTAGTACAGACAAGACACCAATACCATGACAATAACACAATCCAGAAATTTGAAATCATGTTTCTCCTTCCTTGCTTTCATTTCCAGATTAAATGTGTTGTCCTCAAATGTGCCATATGGTAGATTTCAAAAAACAGCAACCCATCTTTCTAAGCTTTTGTCCATGTACTGTTATTGATTCTGAAACAGTGGACCATATTTACAAATTTTAAAAGAATCTTCAGAAAGAAATTATCTGTCTTATTTTAAAATCCAAACCAGGAAGAGATCCTTCAGACTAATTAAAAAGATTACTTACAAATGAAACATCTAATATTATAGTGGCAACAGCCCAATTTTAACTATGGCTAGAAAAGCAAAGTATTTAGTTTTTTTTTTTTAAATCAATCAGTTGATGTTTTAAATGCATTGTGTAATATTTGTTAAATATTTAATTTGTTAGACTGTTTTATCTAATGGCAGGATTAGATCATATTTCTACTTGCTTTTGGGACTTTGGGACATAAATAAAATAGATTGATTGACATTTTATATCTGGCAGAGAAACAGCCCAGCACTCTCTATCCTCCCTAGAAGCATTAGATGTATTCTTTGTAAATCTTAAATCAGGATTTGACTTGATCCCTGGAGAAAGGTTGTAACAGAAGGTACAGCTATTTTTCACTAATAGGAGAACTATTGCTATGAATAAAAACATTCACAATAAAACCAGCATGTAGATTCAATGTAATCATCTAAGGAGCATTTCTGTTTGAATTCCTGTTCAGAAAAAGGTCAAGTGAGGCTGTAACTTCACTCTTTGCTGGTTTCCATATCAATTTATTGGTTTGATTCTATTCAGTTACAAAAATGAGCACCATTCACCCAAGCTGTCACTTAAAGCCATCACAATGTTTTTTAATGCAGCTATTTCTATATACAGTCTCAGTTGGCCTGAAGAATTATTTTGTGCTTTTGCTTCCACTGCATACAGGAAGGCTACGGACTTTACAAAGAAATTTGCAAAAGCTTAGATTCCAAATTAATGAGACATCATAAAGTAAGTCACATTCTTTCAATATGCTTTTCCTCTGCTTCCAGAAAACTGCAACAAAGGTATATTTTAGAGTATACCCCAAAAATGTATTGGTCATTCTTCTTTCTTTTCTTTAAGACTGGAAATTGGATTAAATTGTTATTCAATGAATTCATTTTTGTAATCTGAATTTCTTAATATTTTTCAGCTATCCTGTATTTATACTTAAAATTATTATTTTCATCAAGAATGGAACAATGACATTCAATGATGTCACTAAGAAACTATAGAGGGAACTACTAGACAGTCCATGCACCTCTGAGTCATCATTTCAGAAATATTTCCTTATCTAAAAAGAGAAACAGAATTACCGTAGGTGGGCTTTTTGAATTTTTTATATTTTAATTTCCTTGATAACTAGGCGCCATCTATAAACATTGCCATTTCCCTAAAGGTGGATCCCTGAGAAACATTATTCTCAATTTGCCTTCTAAATATGTATTTCATACACTTCATAAGGTACACAGCATACACAGCGTCCTATATCTGCATAAGCAATACAGCTTTTGCAAAACACTAAACAGACCTCCATGTTGGGACTTCAGAAATATAGACAACTATTTTTGTCACCCAGATACAGCAGCCCTAATAGTGATACATTTGTAACACCAGCATCACACTCCTGATGATGATGATGTGATCTGAAGTCAGTGCCTTTCATATGCTCAGAACTCTTATCCAAGACCAAAAGTGCCAATAATCTTCCTATCTACTTTTTTCAATGTGAAGTGTTCATTTACGTAAGATTGTCATAGGGAAAAACCATTGTCTACATGCCTGTGATTTTTGTCAGTATGGTTATTTGGTATGAGTACACTAGATAATGAAAATGCCTTTTCAACTCTCAGATAGTGTCATCAACATAATATAGATAATTGATGTTTATTCCTCCAATTTTAAAACCATGCTCATCTTCTTCTAATCCAGCTTCCCTTGAAATATATTTGGCGTACAGGGTGAATAAATAAGGGGGACTATACAATTTTGTCTCACTTCTTTCCAAACCTGGAACCAGTGGTTTTGCATTCAGGATTTCTGATGTTCTCTTTTAAAATATGGGTACATGCTCACAATATTGTAGAAATTGATTAGCTTTCTTCTTTAGCTTAAATTGGAACTTGCACATAAGCAATTTGTGATCTGTTCCACAGCCAACATCGATACATGTCTTTCATGCTTTAACTTATCTCCCCCATCTTCTTTTAGCAGTAATATAATCAATTTGATTTCTTTGTACACCATTTGGTGACATCCATGCATCAAGGTGTTGTTTTAATTGTTTGAAGACAATTAAGTGTGAAGAAATCATTGGATTAACAGAAATCAATAAATTGTTCTCCTGACTCACTTCTATTTCCAGGTCAGTTAGCTCAACATTTTCCTCATTTTTATTTCCAGTTTGGCATTCCAATCCAACCACAAGCAGCATGTCCTACTGGAATGTTCTGCCAATTTCTAATTAAACTTGACCATAAAACCCACCACCCTCCTCTTCTTTTGCATTAGTGATTGGAATATCACCTTGAATTAAACTGCATTGTAGCCCAATACTATGCATGCAATACCATTCTTGTTTACGAAAGCAATGGCGTTCCTTGCTTTTTATAACCTGAATAGGAAACACTGCACTGTTCTGCCTGAGAGTATTCAGTTCCAGTCTATGTCAACTTGCTGATCCCTAAGACATGAATATGCAATTGATTAACATCACATTTCACTATGTTAAATTTTCCCATTCATGCTTCCTACATTCTATCTTCCCACTGTTGTTTTCTTTGCAACTTTGGGTTTTCTTCTGAACATCATCAGTTAACAGGACATCTTGATTGCTTTAATTCAGCCTTAACATAAATAATATTATGATCCTCAGCTCTTCCACAGTGGCAGGTAGAGTGCCATGCAACCTGAAAATTTTTTATATTTTCTACCCATGTGATTTTCTTGGGTAAAATACAAGAGCGATTTGCATGCTTTCTGCCATACAGAATGAATTGATGCCTTTGCCTTTTCCCTAAATCAATTCTCCACCTCCAACATTTCCCCCCAAAAAAACACGATTGCCATCTCCCTTTAGCCAAGCAACCAGGATGGTCTTGACATCTTGGGTGACTTTGCTGGGAGTTTTATTCCCTTGGTTTACATTCCTGGCCTTCTTCGCCCATCCCTTCCTAGTCCTCAATGAGACAGTTCAGTACAGGAAGGGAACCTTCTTCCTGGTGTTGGAAGAAATATCCTTCTGGGTTCAGTTCCAAGTGGGGAAAAAGGCACTGGAATCATGGAAGTTGCTTCGAAAGAAGGTTGATTGCTGAAGAGGGTCAAATGCTTTGGAGCTCTTGGCAAAGAAAAAGGAAGAGATGCTGAGAGTCCCTGGGTTTTATACCGTCTCTGGCTTTGAACTTCCAAAGGCACAGGAACCTGATTGGTTGCTATCAGAGATGAAAGCAGTTTAAGATTGGGACTGGGTTAAGGACTTCTATCCTCACTATGAGTTGTGTTGGGGGTGTGTGCACACGAAGGGAGGCTGAGCCAATCTCATTGAACACATATTGTACTCTGACAATAAAGGTAATAATAAGCTAACTTTGTAGGTTGTCCATGTGCTACGTTTGGTTGAAACTTGGGTGAGTGGTGTAATGAAGGGCAATTAAATGGCCAGGTCTGAAGGAGGTAGATCTCTGTTATGTAGAATAGACTGCCCCAGGCCGAACGGCCCATTAACAAAGGTGGGAGTGGGCTGAGTTTCTGCCTCTCTGAGTTTCTACTTCTCTTTTAGGGGAAATATTCTGCCTTTTTAATATTTCCTAGAATATCTCCTTTTTCTAGGAGAGGAGGGTGCTAACTTCCTGTACTAGGTTTCCTTAAAAAAAAGAAAGAAAGGAAGAACATTTCTACCTATCGCAAAAGCGATACTGGCGGGGTATAACTGCACTTAGAGAGAACATTGCAATTTCCTAAGCCTCGCCTGGGTTCCGCCAAACGGTGGATTCCAGGAGGTCTTTAAGGGCAACGCTTCCTAGCGCTTGGCTCCGCCTCCAGGAGCCGCTTTTCCAAATGAAGTTCCTATCCAATTCCATCTCTGGAAAGCTGCTGTGAATAATAGTAATAATAGTAATAGTAATAGCAATAACAATAATAATGTTATTGTTATTATTACTGTTATTATTACTGTTATTATTATTGTTATTATTATTATTATTGTTGTTGTTATTATTATTATTGTTATTATTATTATTATTATTATTATTATTATTATTATTATTATTATTATTATTATTATTATTATTATTGGCATTAGTATTATTAGTATTATTCCTGTATGTCGGGGAAAATCCGAGCCTTAACAGGGCTCAGGAAGAGTTGGCACAGATGCACCTCAGACGTCAGAGAAGGAAGGTTGCAAGAGGTAGCTGTGAATGCGGAAATCCTAGAGATATAGGGGAGGGGAAAGTTGCAAAGGGCTTGCTTGAGAAGGAACACGCCTCCTTCCTGTTCTATAAAATAATAAACTAAAATAAAAATAAAAACCGATTCCCTCAGGGGAATAGGAGCTGCGCCAATTCAAGGGAAAACATATTTTTTAAACGCTTGAGTCGAAACCCTCAAATTAAACCTGGAGTCAACGCAATTTCAAACGCGGAATCTTAATACAGTGGGTTTCAGTGCGTTTTTTTTCTTCCGGTCCCAGGAAAACATGAGGACTTGGCAATTCGCAGGCCAGCTTTTACTCTTTAAAACAACAACAACAACAACAAAAACCCACTTCGTTGCAACGATCAAGGATTCCAGTCTGGTTTGTTATATCTGGCGATGTCACGGCGGAGATTGCAGACCCACTTTCTGCTTCCTTAAACGTGGCTGTTCTTTTTTCTTTTCTTTTCTTTTTTTTTTTGTTATTTTTTGTTATATGCGCAGTCCATTTTCTCTCGATAGCTTCAAAGCGAACTCGGAAGTGAGCTCTGATACGTCTACCGTCTAGGCTCAGCAGTCTACAAGGGAACACGGAAGCGAAAGCGATTCCGCAAAACGCCCGTGCGATCCTTTCTGGGGTCGTTCGACAATACGAGAGCTGACTGCAACAACAACAACAACAACAACAAGGTAATATTACCGATACTCCGCTCTAAGCTGCAGTTTCCAATTCAGGTAAGCGCTTTAAACGGAGTGTGAGTTAATTCGGGGTCTCGGAACCCACCCACCCCGTTGACCTTTTGCAAGTTTCCTCCCCGTTGCGTCGAATGGGACGTTTGCAAAACTCACATCTTGAGTTTTGAAGTCCCTTTTCAGCTCCTTTTCAGCCAAACGCACTTTACTTCATAGTCACTTTACTTCGACCTCTTGGGGCTCACTTACAGTTTTCCCATTATAGTAACTTCACTTGATCTTCTTGGGGTTCCCTTGACGTTTCCCAAAGGCTTTTGGGATTGTGATTGAAGAGAGCCCTGTTTTAACTCCCTGTAATTTATGACTGTGCCTATTATATCTGTGACCGGCTGGGTTTTTCCTTTCTTGTTTAAAAGCCTGTCTTTTGCCGATCTTCTTTTATTAGTCATTGGGCCAACCCTCGGGAGATGAGCACAGATAAAGATGAATTGTTATGCAAGATAGCTGATGATGGGAAAGCTGCTGTGGTGGAAGATGAGAATAAACTAACCAAGCAAAAATCTCATCCAGAGAGTCGAGTTTATTATGCTAGTCCCCACAGTACCCTGGTGACAGATGACACTAAGCGATTTAAGCTTAGTAGTATCCAGGTACCATCCATCCAAGAAAGGTAAGCTCCATCGTTGGCTAAATAAAGAACAAGCTCTGCTTGTATTGCGAAAAAATAAATAAATCAGTATATTCTGGTTTGGGAAGAAATGTACATTAAGTGATAGTGACTCCTTTTTAAAAGAACAACCACCACCAAGGTTTTATGGGAAGGGATACTTTTTGCTATTTCTTTTATCAGATTCTCTTCTCATCTCACATCTGAATGGTTTAAACAAGCTTTGCTGCTGAATTCTTTGGACCCCTTATTTTATGGAATGGGAGCTGAGCCGACTGGGTGACTTTGGACCTGTCACTCCCTCTCAGCCCAACTGAGAGTTGGGAGATTGAAGGATTAGATGCCTTGAATTGGCATTTGATAGATAGGCAGGATAAGGCTTTAATAATAATATTAATTATTGTGCAGTAATTGTGCTCCCATAAACACATGAGCATTTTTTTGGCATAATCATCATAGATTAGTGAAATGCTGTAGGATTCCCAATCCAGCAGAAAGTGTTTATTTTATTATTCTGGATAAGTGAAAGTCAAAGGAAAGAAGGAAATATGTGGAAAACAAACTTTTGTAATGTTTTTTCCATAGCAGCATTAGCTTATTGTCTTGTTCTTTTTCTTATTATTACTGCTTTATAGCCACTTTCCTTCGATCTAGTCCTGTCCAGATGTATTAGACTACAGTTTGCAGAATTTCTAACCAAGATATCATTGACTGTACTGGCTGAGCATTTGGGAGTTTTAGTTTAATATCACCTCAGGACAATAAGTTAGAGAAAGCTGCTTTGCTTATTAAGAAATATGAATGTCTGATAAAATATGCACCGATTTTAAAGTTCAAACTCATAAAAGAAAGATTAATTTTCCAAATCTTGAATGGCATTTTAGATACCCGTTAATAGACTTTGAGTTTGTTCCTAGTTTGTTCCTTGTTCCTAGGCCAATCAAATTATATTCAATTGCAATATACTTTTAATTTCCTCATTTTTCTTACAATGGTCATGTGAAGAGTAAACATCATATAACTTTCAAAATGAATAAACATTCCTGTATTGGAATATTTTCTAGCCCTATCTCTCTGTCATTAGTCATTTCTGGCAATACGATGGATCTTCATGAAGCCTCCCTCATAGAATTAGCCACAAGGTAAGTGAGTGACAAACTGAGAAGCATCTGGCCATCTTCAACCTGGGGATTTGGTTGGTCAGGTCTGACCAAGCACTTTTCCTCAGGCTTAACATTTACCTTAAATGTAATTGTATAAGTAATGCAGCACATACATATATGCCTATTTTTCTCATAGCCCTGGAATGACACAGCCAAAGGCAAGGAAGGCATCAGAGCCTCCAATTATCACCGAAGAGAAACGGAGAAAAGGGTTTTTTAGTCTATCGTTTTCTAAAGGCAAAAAAGAAAAAGGCCCTCCTTGTGATAAAATGTCAAGCACAAGCATCAGCCACAAATTAATTGCCAATGAAGATCGTGCAAGTCACTTGCAGAGGGCTCAAGCCGATGTCTTGAAATCATCTGTAGTCCATCAAGAGAATTATCTCAAAAGGAAAGAACTGCCTGCATCAATCGTCCCTTGCCCAATGGAGTTCTCTGTAGACTTGTGAGTTCCTGCCATCAGCTTTGCTGTGACCGTATATTTCAAAGTTTGTGACTTAGTTAATGGAGGTTTTTCCAGGTGCTTAATATTTGCCTGAAGTACTTTAGTGGTTTCTATGATGATAGGATCAAAATGTTGGCTGCCTGCAGGCTGTTTTACAAAAAAGGAAAAAGAAACATGAGCTGCTGTTTCCACTTTCTTGCTTAAATTCTTCCCACATCCCCATTATTATATTTAAGGCTTAAGACCATTTTAAGTGTATTTATTTCTTAACTTGCAGTTAAAACTCCTTTGAAGCCTTGTTTTTAAATCTAAAATTGATTTAGATTTGGCTAATTTTGTTTCCTTGGTGGGGGGAATCCATTTTCAGTAAGTCTGTCTATTTGGCATTCTAATTCTTTTTGATCTTTCAGTAATTTTCTAGAATTTTAATGATTTGTAAAGTTATATAGGATGAGGTGGTTACCTCATGGTAAAGATTTGTGTGATAATACCCTGGGGTTGTTTTTTTTTTCTTAATCCAGAATGTTGAGCCACAATACAAAAGTTCTCAAAGCCGTTCCCAAAAAAATAAAGAAATGTAAGGGAATGTGAAGCCTCTACAAGCTATTGTGCCCAAAATTTCTGTAATAGTGATATGTCTAACTTAATTGCACAGTCTGTTTTCTCTAATGTCCAGTTTACAAAGATCAAGAATTAACTGTTGTCAAAAGAAAACTATATTTTGCTGTTCTTTATTGTGTTCTTATACTTACTGTTGATCTAGCATTATACCTGAAAGTTCCTTTCATCAAACTGCCATATCTATGTGTGTGTGAATATATATGCAAGGATTGATAATAAAGTTATAATTTTTAATGCATTGTAACTTCAAATGGTTGCTAAGCGAGATGGTTGGTCATGTGTATTTAGAGATAAAAACACACATCTCTAAATACATATGACCAACCATCTCTTTAAGCAACCATTTGAAGTTATGCTGCATTGAAATTGTAACTTTATGATCAATCCTTGCTTTTATGACCTGGCACAGGCATGCAGGCATGTATTTGCCAGTTTAGGCATTTGGCTATTAGAGCACATTTATGACCATCATAACATCTTGCCATTTGTATACTTCACAACTGGCGAATCAAAAGAGTCAAAAACTGTCTGGATACATTGGACTGCAACTTTTGAAATTTCCAGTGAAATTTCTTTTATGATCAAAGTGGATGGGAGGATGGTAGATTGGTGAACACAGAAGTCAACTGATAAAAGGAGCCCAGGTGCTTCTTAGGGACTTAAACTTTTTGACCAAGAAGTGGAGTATCGGCCTGTGAAACCTAAAAGCTGCTTTTGTTTTTCTTCAAGTCTTTAAAAATCACAGATTGCTGTCTTCTCCTGCCCAGTGGCATGACTTAGCATGCATTTTGATGGTGATGATGCACCTCCCCTTGAGCATCCTTGCAGTTTGCTCATTAGACTTCTGTAAGTAATTTTATGTTCATTTTACTATCTGATGCACATGGTAATACTTTTGACATCAAGTTGGCTGTTATCACTGTTTTTATCCCTTTGAAAATAGCTAAAGTAATTTTTTGGAGGAGGAGGAAGTGAAGCAGAGTTGGATTCAGAGATAAATTATTCAGAATGTAGAGAGTATTATTTGAGAATATGAAAGGGTTGTTTTTTTGTGATGCAGGCATGTTGGACCTCCATATAACTATGCAAGAGTTTGTGCAACAGCTTGATGCAACAAAAATAAAATTGTTTTTCCTGCAAAAGAGTTAGAGATGTTAGAGGAAGATTAGAAAAATACTAATGTCATTCCATTGTTGTGGGTCATTACAACAATATTTGAATTATTATTCTCAGTTTTCATTTATATCCCATCTGCCTAGGTCCAAGTTATTTTTTAAGCTACATGTCAAGTTGATATGCTAACTAAAAACTATTGGAGTTATATACTATCTTCTAACAGGTGTCAGGTTGGGAGAGCTTCATTTAAAACAATAATAATTAAACTGGGTTAAGGATGCAATTTGTCATTGTTTGTGAGTCAAGGATCCAGTTTGGGATTGATCTTCCCGTAACTTCCTTTGAACTAAATAAGAATGTTTTTTTCTTCAGCTGATATATTTAAAACGACTATCACCAAAAGTAAAAATGGGAAAATATTTATGCAGCTTAAAAGCTTTAACGGAATATTGCATAAAATAGGGTTTGGATTTTGTGTTCAGAATATCATGTACTCTTATTTTAATTGTTGGGTGTAAAGGCCTCGTTTGAAGTCAGTTGTTCTCCATTAACTGAACATCTAATATAGGGCACAATCAAGTGGAATACCTGGGCTTCCTTTCCTTTTTCTTTCCAGGATGCTACTTTTTCTGTGCTTTTCCAAATATGCTATAGAGGTGGCAATGCTCTGGTTATATTAACATTAAGTGTAAAATCATTTTTCTTTGATGGCAGGCATTTTATTGTACCCAGAGATTACTATGGCAACATTATTATATTTATGTATGTATTTGTTGGAATATTAGCTACTTTCTTAATAAAATCTAATTTTAATTCCTCTTTAAGGTTTTGCAATCACCAGCAAAATGCATTCTAATCTGGGAGGCAACAATCTGTTAGAGATTTTATAGTCCAGAGGAGTAAAGGTATGTCTTCAAATTATTTCCTTTTGAGGATATATAATTTGGAGTACTTGTGTTTACGTAGTTCCCCCCTTCCCTTTTCTCTCTCTCTCTCTCTCTCTCTGTGTGTGTGTGTGTGTGTGTGTGTGTGTGTATAATGGTTATGCGCACATCACAAACAAATCAAAAGCAGCTGAAAAATGAGATTGCTGCTTTAATTGAGAATAGAATTTTTATTGAACTTTATTGTCATTTTATATGTACGCTAATCAGCATTAGTGTACACTAATCTAATTAAAATGAGATTTCATTGTATTTAGCTCTCAAAGGGTAACAATCTCCAATATATATGAGGGCTATCCACAAAATAGATTACGTTTTTCTCTGTAGCAAGAAGGAGTGGAGCCAGTGCGGCCATTTTTGGTCTGTGCGTCCGCTGCTTTCTCTGCATCTAGTCGTGCTAGTGGGAGGTTTGTATCGCTGCCCGTTATTTCACAGCAAACATTTGAAATGTGTGCTGCAATTGAAATTCCCACGAGTTGTGAGGTGCGATCAGTGATAAGTTTTTTGTTGGCAAAAAACCATAAACCGATTGGAATTTTTTGGCAACTGTGTGAAGTGTACGGGGACAACATCATCACTGAAGGTGGAGTGTGCCAATGGTGCATTAAGTTTAAAAATGGACGAACTAACATTTATGATGAACAGCGGAGTGGACGTCCAAGCATTGTGACTGATAAACTGGTCGCGAAAGTCGATGACAAGATTCGTGAAAACCACTGTTTCACAGTAATGGAATTTTCACTTAGTTTTCCACAAATTTCACGTAGTTTGATGCATGAAATTGTTACACAAAAGCTAGGCTACCACAAATTTTGTGCAAGATGGGTGCCAAAAATCCTGACAGAAAACCACAAGAGTCAGCGTTTGGCCGCATCATTGACATTTTTGTACTCTTACGACAAAGATGGAGATTCATTTCTTGATCGAATCATAACTGGAGACGAGACTTGGGTCAAACATGTGAACAGCGAGACCAAATTGCAGTCTATGGAGTGGGGGCACACAAATTCCCTCAAAAAACCAAGAAAATGTTTGCAAACGTTCTCTGCAAGGAAGATTATGGCGACTGTTTTTTGGGATAGGCAAGGTGTGCTTCTTATCGATTTTCTGGAACATGGTGCAACAATAAACTCTGTGAGGTATTGTGAAACGTTGCAAAAACTAAGAAAAACAGTTCAGAACAAGTGTAGAGGAAAGTTAAGCTCAAAAATTTTGGTTTTGCATGACAATGCCCTACCACACACAGCAAATCACACTCGAGAAGTCCTGAATGCTTTCAAGTGGGAGATTTTTCCTTATCAGCCCTACAGCCCCAATCTTGCACCAAGCGACTACCACTTATTTTTGAGGATGAAGACCTGGCTTGGAACACAGCGCTTTGACGATGACGCGGAACTGCGGGCAGACGTGGCTGACTGGCTCAAATCTCAGGCGGCTGAATTTTATGACAGTGGAATTACAAAGCTTGTTCACCGCTATGATAAGTGCCTCAAATTTGTTTGGTGAATATGTTGAAAAGTAGCATTTAAGTGTCACTTTCAAGTGTATATAATAAAAAAAATTTCCTACACTTTGTTTTTTTTTCTATCGCAAAATGTAATCTATTTTGTGGATAGCCTTCGTACTATGCAAACATGATAGTTCAGATGTATACATATATCATATTGATAAGTGCTGCATTTATGCACATTCCAAAGGACTTCTGTATAGATTTTAAAGTATGTGCTGTCCTAATACCAGTTACACATGGATTTAAATGAAGGGATGGGGAAAATTTCTCCAATATGCTAGAAGAACTCCAAATTATACATACGCCTGGGGAAAAAAAGACGCATCTGCTTTAATTGTCATTCAAGTCGTCTCTTTTTGTTTTCATGTTTGGGCAGAAGCTTGGAAAATGATTCAGTTGCTTTAATGAGCAGAAGTGGGGTGCTGCATGAGTACTGAAGCCTTTCTTCCAAATCAGTTTTGCAGCACCGACCACCTTAATTGACAACTGTTGCCTGGGAAAAGCTGCCTAGCTCCTCTTGCTGACAAAGATATCTCTATGAATTCAGTCTTTCCTGTTACGTGAAGTGTATATCAATGTTGTTGCAGTGAGGAGGACCTGTACCGTGATGCAGATGAAATAGAGAGAGAGAAAGTGTTACTTGAGATTGGGACAGATGCTTCAGGTACATTTCAAAACTATTTCTTTATGGTGTAAGGCCTATGCCAGATCATGCATTAAATCAACACCTAGCACTTGTTGACTTAAAAAAAAATGGGTAGAGTTTGCTGCCCTTCAAAATGCCCTTCAAAATACCCATTGCATAATAAAGGCCAAAGAAATTGAATTCCACAATGGAATTAATGATAAAATAATAATTACTTTTCTATGTGCAAATATACAAGGTATAATGAATTGGTCAGTAGTGAATCTAAAAGATATCATTACATTAGAATTTGTCAGTGTCAGAGAAAAATTAAGTTAGTGAGAGAATAGAGCTGGAAGGGACCTTGGAGGTCGTCTAGTCCAACCCTCTGCTTAACTTGGAGACCCTATTTCAGACAAGTGGCTGTCCATTTTCTTAACAGCAGACTTAATAGCACGTAAGTTACTGTACTTAAGAATGTTCAAAAGTCGTGTCAAATGTGTAAAAAAATGTTGAGAAGAAAACAATTCCCACATTTTATTTAATTTATATTGACTGTGGCCTTTGTGTATATTTAATACTGTTTAAAAATGACACTTTGCAAGGCTGTTTCAAAGAGGTATTTTATGCAAATCTTCAATACCGGGAAAGCATTTTTTCAAAGATCTGCACAACTGTCATTCATAGTATCCAGTTCTAATTAGTCCCTTTGCTGCAAAATTATGTGTGCATAAGATATATAAAACATTGCAATATTTAAATGAGTAATATTTAAATTGACATATTTTAAACCAGAGCCTGGATTTTTATCATGACATGGTTTTTGGTACATGCAGTATCATATTCGTTTTCATATTTGTTGCATCTGCATGCAAGACACATCCTTACACTAGGAAATAAATGGGAACACTTATTAATACATTATGTTTTACCGGTTAAAAGTGTCTGTATTTTATTCCAAAGAGGATCAAACATTCCAGATACAGGGAGTCTGCAAATGATGGAAGATCCTGGCCATCTCCATCTGCATGTGGATATTACTTTTTAAAGAAATGTGGAGTGGAGTTTTCTGATGTTTAAATTAAATGTAATTTTCTTGTCTTGATTAAATTCAGATTTTCTAGAAAATAAGCTAAGTATTGAACCTGAAGTAGATATCATGGGTTATTGCCAGGAAGAATGGCGAGGAAACACATCTCATGCTGAATGTATTCGGAAGGTTTGTTTTCCTGTTTCTCTGTATAGGGAATTTCTCTTTTCAGGATCTAAATCCAGATTGATTTCTTGAAAACATAGTAATAAATATAAATATATGCTAATGAAACCTCAATGATTTAATAATTACAAAAAAAGTATGAATTGTTTGTCATGGGTAAGTTGTTCTTTGTATTTTTGGTAATTGCAAGATTGAAAAATAAAGTTTATTTTTGGAAATTGTAAAAGATATGGCCTTTAGATTTAATCTAATTTGTATGGTTGTTTTGTACATATGCTGTGTAGGAATTATTATTGCATACAAATAGCACAAGGTGCACCCAGCTCTTCTCATTGTGATGTTTCAATGAAGGTTATGTTTGCAAAGATACACTCGATGGGTTTATCCAAAATCCTGTCCCAGTGCTTTTGGGGGGGGGGGGATGTTTTTAAAGCCTTGCAGAAGCCAACATGTCTATCCAAATCTTAGCGCAAGGATGCTATTCCAGGTGCAGTGACACAGATGACATGGTTTTAAAGAGGTAATTTGAAACATATTCACTCTCCCAAATCTTGTGGGACAGGCAGACACAGCTACAGATAAGTGGCCCTGCAAATAATCCAGGCATGTTCCATGAAGGGCCTAATAGGTGTGCTCTTGGCCTGGGCATATAAGAGTCTTCCAGATTTGAAAAAGAGAGGAAATGGCTAATATTATGTATCATACCAGTTTCGATTTGCATTGTACCTGAGAATCAAATCTTGTTTTTAATATGTAAAAAGATAACTTTGGAGTTTCCAATTTTGGAAGTGGGTGGAGATTTTTTTTTTTTTTTTTAGTAATTGTAATTCTACTTGAAGTGGACAGGCAAAATGTAGAGCAATGTTTATCAGATTTGACAGCATTAGGATATGCTGACTTCAACTCCCAGAATTGTTAGATATAGAGCAATTGTTTAAGTAAAATAAGTATGAGAATCAAATTGGTCTAGTGGTGAAGGCACCAGGCTAGAAACCAGGAAATAGTGAATTCTAATCCCACTTAGGCCTGAGAGTCAGCTGGGTGACTTTGAGCTAGTAGTCGCTCTCTTAGCTTAACTCGCCTCAGAGACAAAATAGGAGGGGAGGATATTGGGTATGTTCACTGCCTTGAAGTATTTATAAAAAATAATAAAGATGGGATTTTAAAAAGGATATAGGCATAGAAAGAGAATCTTGCTACATCAGGCAAACATCTCTGATCAGAAGTGCTTATTTACAGCCTCATCTTCTTCCTTAGCATAACTCACTCAGCACCCCCTCTTCCCAACATTTTTGTTATGACAAGATTTCTCCACGATGTTTAAGCTGTTACCAAACTTGAACATCAAATTGCTGCTTTATCTAGTCTTGCTTAAAGGAGCTTAGAGTGAAGCTCAGGTTCTTTGAATTGATATGGTTAAATGAAATGTGTCATTACCTTCTGTTCACATGCAAAAAGAAAAGTTGAATTAGGAGGGGAAGATGTAATTTGAAGCCCTCTCCGGCTTCATTTCCGGTAGTCTAAATTGGGAATTAGATTATTATGATTGTATAAATGGAGCTGTAACATTAGTAGCAGTCTTTTCAGGGTGTTGGGCTAGGATTTGAATTTGTGTGGTGATAATGATGCAGATGTCTGCAATTAATCAGATTTTGTAGATTGCCAAATCTCACAAGTTTCCAGCCGGTTCTAAATTTGTATTTTATGTTATTTTGGGAGGTTGTCCGAACATGACATTTGGGAACACTATGGATGATGTAGTCATAGTGTGTGTATTCAGCAACAAGTTAACAGTTGTAGGCTAATGGGTGTATTAACATCTGACAAATATTGAGGATTGGCTTAGAACTCTAGGTAACTTCTACAACTCCATTATTGTGTTGCGTTAGGATCCTCTCTATCCAATTGTGATTTTTATTTTTAATACAGGGTTATGAAGCTGTTTCACATAAATTTATTTCAATAAGAAGAGTGCGAGGGGATAATTACTGTGCTCTCCGAGCAACACTATTTCAAGCACTCAGCCAAGCTTGTCAACTTCCTCAGTGGCTCCAGAAAGAAGACCTGATATCGGTAGGCCTCAGATTCAATCACTTTATTTCATAGGCAAACTTAAGATCATTTCTGCTTTGGTGTTTTATTCATCTGCCATAGATGTTTATTGGAAAATTGATGCATTTAAAAAAAACAACAACTTTAGATGGCTTATTAAATAGCTTAGACTTCTGGGAATAAGAATCTTAATTACAAATGTGATATTTAAATAATCATTTTTCAACTTTCTAACACGTTAATATTTAATATCTGAACCTTTTAGTTACCAGAGAAGCTGATGGTCAGATATGAATGGATCACTCAGTGGCGACTGAGGCACGCATGGCCAAGTAAACTGGAAAGCCTGATGGATGAAATTAAAGATTGTTTGATGTTACTCAAAAGAAAGGTATGAGACAGGATGTATGAAAATAAAATAGTTGCACCTTAGCAGTCTTGTCTATACAACTTGATTTCAAAACATATAAAAAGTAAAGCATGTTGGAATTAAGTAGTTCCATAATTAATTAACTGGATTATAATTAATTATATTATGTATTGAACATGATTAGGTGGTCCTTCATTTGCTACATGGTTGTTTAGATCCTCTTCTAGATGTAACTTGAGCTCACAATAAAATCAGAATTTTGTAGCACCTTAAAGAAAAACAAGTTTATGTTTGCATTTCATGTTAGTAAACTTGGTCTTTTTCTGGATAAATAAATCTACAGTAAGTACGTTATTAAGGGCAGGATTGTCAGAGGTGAAATGCAGAAAGTACTGGTGATTATTCCTTATTTATCATGGTAACACTCCCAGTAGTTTTGAAAGATCCTATAGCCACTTTTGTATTGCTGAGCAGAAATATGTGTGTCTTGAAAAACATCTGAACCACAGGTTGGACATACTGATCAATCATAGGGCAGGTTTTTCATAATGAAATCTACTTTAAATTTCTTGTGTTCAAAAAAAATCACCAGAGCTCACTGACAGTGTAATAAAAGATTGAAGTGATCTCCCATTAATTAAATATCACACTTTTGATTACAAATCCACATTCGTGTATTGTTTTGTTCAGAACCTAACAATTTTATTCTAGGTTAAATGTGGTTGGGCATTGCTAACAAATGATGGAATATATTGGAAGAGAAGAACATCTTTCAAAGTGAAATATAATTCAGAATGCTAATCTAAAACTCCTTATTTTGATATTTAAAACAAGAGAATCTTATCCTAACAATAAAATACATGCAAGAAATGTTTGTCAAAGCTAATCTTTGCTTTGGCAAACATTTCTTGCATATATTATATTTTTAGGATAAGATTCTCTTGTTTTAAATTTAACACTATTGCACAGGTATGCTTTCAAAAGGTTGAGATATAGATCTATTAAATAAATTAATGTCAAGACTGGTTTTTCTGAGCTACATTTTTTGATGTGCATCCAACTGAAGTTTTATTTTGAAAGTATCTCAAAAAGTATTTTGGAAAAGAATGAATAATGTTAGTGTATAAAAATAAAAATAGAACTGCACAAAAACTGCTTAGAAACCAATCTTGCACAGACAATTTAAATGTTAAATAATGTTCGCAATATTTCTGCATTTCATCATGATAGGTCAATGATACGGAGTTTTTTATTATTATATTAGGCACTTGCCTTTTTTAATAAGTGATATATTTCATAAAGTTGTTATAATTGATCATGACAATTCACAATAATTGGAAAATGATAAATTGCAATTAGAAGGGTTTTTTTCTTTTCTCCTCTGTCTGGACATTTTAAATAGTTTAATTAATGGGTCGGAAATGAAGCCGTCTGCAGCATATTCAGAGAATATTCAAGGGTACCAATTGATTAAAGATTTTAAGTAGTTGATGGACTTCAAAATAAGGTCTGAATACCAGTTGTGTTCAAGGGTCTCATTTAGTTTTACTAGGATCATCTTTTTATCCCAGTTATCTAGTCACTCTTTATTTCCTGTTATAGTGGAAAAATATGAGTGACATAAAGACCTTTGTAGAGAGGCAAGCAGCCTGTGATGAGCTTTTCAGAAGAGAAGAAGAAGAATACAAGCTCTATGAAGCAGTAAAGTTTCTTATGCTGAGCACTGCCATTCAATTGTATGAAGACAGTGAGAAAGGCAAAGAGGTCCCCGTGTTCTCTTGGCTTTTGTTTGCTCGAGACACATCTAGCAATCCTTCCCAATTAATGGAAAACCATTTGAATCAACTTGGTCACACAGGAGGCCTTGAACAGGTAAGCACAATTCTTGCATTTATGGATTGAATATTTAATACCTACTATAATGTTAAAGATTAATCCAGGACACTATTAATCCAGTCACTAGCTGGGAAAGACCTTGGGCGAAAAGTCATCCCAAGGGACAGATAGTGGGTAGGGCAAGGCTCAGAAGAGAGACACACATACCCCATGCAATTTTTTCAGGCTATAAAGGAAAATTGTCCTTTCAGATTACCAGATTATGTCAGTGTAGCTTTATGATAACGTGGAATTAGCTCATCTGGTTGTGATTCCTGTCTGGTTGATCTAATGAGGCTGATAATAACTTAACAGAATCCAAGAGGATCTGATCACGACCAGAATCCAAACTAAAGAGTTGCCAGAAATTTGTACAACCATTGGCCTAGTTCATGTCATAACCTCTTGTCTATGCTATAAATGTCCGCCTTTTCTCCATTCCGTCCAATAAAGGGGTGTGGGGAAAATGTTATTTAAATACCAAATAATGCCACCTATCTATAAAATATTCCCAGACTGTATTCAGTAGAGATCACCTAATCCAAATCAAGTAATTAGTTCAATTCAGTTCAGAGAAAGCATGTATTTAAGAGTGTGTCCAAGTCACTGAATAATTTCATATTTGATGGTTCAGTTCAATTTACCAGTTTAGCCAGATAAATCTGGAGTCTCTATAGGATTACCCCATGATCTGATTTCTGGATCAGTGTTTAAAAGCACAATTAATAAAACATAAATAAAAGCTGAAGGAAAATGATCATGGCCATGAGTAATATATCAGACGCTGAGTGAATAGAAGTGTTTTTGACATACATCTGAGCTAGAACAAGGTTGGCTTATGGTGTAATTCTGTTGGGATGCTGTTCCAAAGCACCACAGGATAGCTTCCAGGTATGAAAAATATATATGCACAAGATGTGGTCTAATTAGGAGCAGGACTAAATGGAAGCAGAAGTCTCCAATATTGTGTTTCCAAGTTAAGACCTTGTAACTTCATACCAAAAGTTTACACGTTGTAGCAAAATGACTGCAGTGCAGTTCTATCCGCTGCAGCATTCAAGGTGACCATGTGCAGAGGACAAGAGTCTTCAAGTTGAATGTAGTTTTTGACCCTATTTTCAGACCATACAGGCAGGCAGCCCCTCACGGAGCACAAAATAACAATCAAGATGTGACGTTATGGCAAGGATCTTCAAACTTGGCAAGTTTAAGACTTGTGGACTTCAACTCCCAGAATTCCTGAGCTAATATGACTGGAGGATGAATTCTGGGAGTTGAAGTCCACAAGTCTTAAAGCTGTCAAGTTTGAAGACCCATGCGTTATGGTGTCGGAGTCATTGCAGCTAAGCCATTTCTTTCTGGAATGACAATAGGTAGCACATATGTTCAGTGTCGTAAAAGGTGTTAGTATGATCACAACCACCTGGATGGTTAAGTTAGTTCTAGGAGGAGTAGTTAGTTCTAACAGGAAGTTAGTTCTAGGAGGAGGAGTTTGCAAGCTAGATATATTTTATTCCAGAGCAAGTTCAACGTTAAGATTCAGGAACTGCACATTCTCTTGTGTCTTTTTTTTTCCTGTAAACTCAATTAGTAGTCCCCATTCAATCCATTATGTCAGACATATTAGAATCTGCAGTGTGGTTCTAATTTATATGGTATTTGCATGGTACAGAGTCAGCATACTGATAATGCTACTCTAAATCTCTTGGTGACTTCACAGGAGAAGAAAAAAAAAACAGTGCTTGTAACAAAATGATACCTTGTTGAAATCCCTCTCAGGATTAGAGATAAAAAAATTATCTAAAGGCTTGTATAACATTGAGTACCAGAGCAAAGAAAACTGCTTGGCTCAGATTTCTGCACCTAAATGTGCCTATAAAGATCTTTCTGCATATATTGCAAACCCATTGAGGTGGGTGGTATGCTGGTTTCAAGTCAATAATGAAAATCATCACAACTTCATACAGAGATTAAAATTTAGAAATTAAAATATTGGTTTGGGAATATATTAGTTGCAGCCTTGTTGAAGGCATAGTTCCTTTGTGTTTGGAAGGACCAAACATTTGAAGTGTGGCAATCCTGGTGACATCCCTAAAGCACTCTCTCTTGCCTGCAGTGAGGAGACTTTGCATGTTATTGTATGAGCTGTAACTGTCAAGATTTATATTGGAGCAAGGTTTCTACTTCATGAGTATTAGTAACAGTTTATGATATGAAAAGTGAATGTAAATTTTCTTAAGAAAGCAAAGGATCAGAATATGAGTATGAAATTTGTTTTGTCAATAGTTTGGCATGATTGACTGGAAGTAAAAACAAACACAGAAAGAACAGGCATGCTCCGTATATTTAACTTTTAACTTTTCTTTCCCTCTGTGTAGTCAATCTGCCTGACTTTATATAAAAGTACCTCAAAGTACTTTTCAGTGTTGGTGAAAGAACCCACAGCAGCTGGTGGGTTCAGGCCTATTTCAATAAGAGATATCAGAGCATTGCTTATCAGCATTTTTTTTAAGTGTGGGAATTGGTTGTCTTAAGTGTTGTATGGTTTACTAACAATAGTTTTGTGTACTATAAAGTTATTTGGGTTCTGCATATCACAAAACTTTGCCGCATTTACTTCTAAATGATGCATTGTATGAGAGCCAATGGAGGAGAATGGGAGACAAATTGTTGCATTCTAGACAATTTACAACTAGGTGGAATTTAAAAGGTCAGCCCATAAGAAAGTGTTCTAATTATATTCCTTGGCAGTTACAAATAGATCAGTGAGCTTGCAGTCTCCCGCTTGTTAAAAAATGATTGAGGGCTTTGGGCAGAGAAAACGAAAAGTTAAATAGCACACAGAATTGAAAGCCTGACAATGAAAAGCTTGAGGTTAACAAAAAGCATCAGTGGAGTGCAATTAAGAAGCTGTAAAGAAGAAGCAGAGCTGCAGCTATAGAAGAACAAAGATCTGGGTAAGAAGACATTGTAGGAAGGTCTCCAATCATTGTTAACTGAAGGGGAGATGGCTTTCCAAAATTCATATAGTCTTAGTAGAATTTAAGGTAGGTAACTTGATGACCACCAATTTGGTGGGATAAAATTATCAGTCTTTTCTCCTAAGCTCGTGCTGCTTAGATCAACTTGATTTCATTGGGGGGCTGGGTCAGTTTGACATCACTCATATTGGGAGCACCCCTCCCAGCCTCCATTTTTGGCTGCAATGGCTTCCTGCAGCGTTCTGCCAGTGAAAACTGAGTTCAGGAGGGCCACACATGCCCCCCCCCACAGCTTCATTTTTCTCTAGCAAAGCACTGAGGAGGCCATCACAGCCAAAAATGGAGCTTGGGAGGGCCACACACAGCCCTCCCGAGTTCCATTTTTGCTGGCAGAGGCACCATGGGTTGGTCCTTCGCTGTTTCCAGGGCGGTCCCACAGGCCAGATCTAAGCACCTGAATCCAGACCGCGGGCCTTGAATTTTACATCCCTGTCTTAGATTGATGGGAGTTGAAGTCAAAATAGCCAGAAGATGCCAAGTTATTTAGCCTCGCCTAAATTTGAAATAACTGAAACTTCGGGCACATATAGAGAGATGGTTTCTTCTTGCGGCCATTCAGAAACCTAAGTATATGCACATATTGTAGGTCAAGGTGGAGCCTTGCATTCTTGACATTGTGTGTATAGCATCCTATGTAGATCAGCAGTCTGAAAGCATGGGGAGGAAACCTACTAACATTAATTCAATTAAATCAAATCTACCTCAATGTTCGTCTCTTTATAATGTCACATTTTGTTCTCCTTCCTGTCTCTTAGGTTGAAATGTTTCTCCTAGCCTATGCTTTGCAGCACACCATCCAGGTTTATCGATTGTATAAGTACAAAACAGAAGAATTCATCACTCTTTATCCCAATGATCCCGAAGAAACCTGGCCCATGGTAACCCTTATAACAGAAGATGACCGACATTATAATATTCCTGCCCGAATGTGTGAAGAGACCAGTTTATAAGCAATATGATTCCCTTCCAGTTATATAAACTGAATAAATGATGTAAAAGCAAACTTCTTAATTGGGAATATTATTTGGATTGTGGCAGTTAATTTAATAACACTTTGGAACACTGAATTCAGTTAGATTTACTCCCAGATTAATGAATGCTTTATAGAGGGGATTATAGAGGGGGTATCTCATTGTTGATCACATTGCAATTATAGTACAATCTGGGGTCAATTTTTACAGGGCTTTTCTTGGAGGGATTGTATCCAAAGGGGGTTTCTGCACTCCTCCAATATAGAACAGCTGAACATTGCTATTTGGATGACTTGCCAATAGGTGTCACTACAGGAAAGAGGCTTCTATGAAAAGTTCCTCATGTTGCCTTCATAGGATAGTTTTGTAAAATTTCCATTGGGGAGCTCATGTTTAAAATAAAGCTTGTTTTCTTTTATGATTGCCTACTTCAGTCTATAAAGTGTGACTAATCCATTACACAGAATAGATTATCAACGTAACAATGGCTCCTTGTTCAAATGTTTCCCTAACTGCCCCATCCAAAGGTACATAATCCTATTTTGCAAGGATGAAATTGTTCGCACCGAAATCTGTTGTGTAAATCCTGAGCAGATGAGAAGAATTGGCAGTAATGGAATTGGTTCATTAGAAGGATGAAACTGTTCTCTATTATTTTTAACAATTTCAAGGAGATGGATCCAGGGTGCAAGAGACTGACTTTTGGATCTTTACAAATTCTCATTTAGACAAAACACGATTTTCTTCTGTAAAGGCCGGTCCCACTGCACTTACAGATGCAAAGAGGATGTAAAACGTTAAAAAAAAGCTTGCCATTCGTTGGAAAACGCTATGCATCCGTTGTGTACTCATTGCATACGTGTTTCATACGCTCTATCCGTCGAGCATCCATCCACTGCGATTTCATCCGCGCAAGAAGTTTTGAGCTGCACAAAACTTTGTGAACGGATGAACTTTGCACCGTGTACGATGTAAATCCGCGACATACGAGCAACAAACGTTCTATGTCCGTTATCATCTGTTAAACATCCACTGTATCCTCTCTGCATCCTCTGGGAATCCTCGCAACTCACATCCGCTGCAGCTGAAAATGGAAAGAGGGAGGAAAGAAAAGGTACATGGAACATCTATACATCGCTAGTAGCATGGAAATAGAAAGGATGCGCAGTGAATAGTTTGCATCCGATATACATCCGCGCAGCATCCCCTTTCTTTCCTTTAGGCGTACATGATGCATCCGCTTCATCCGCTATGCGTCCGCTTCGCAATTATCCCCCATAACCCCTTCAGAGGTGTCATCCCCTTCCATCCGCTTTCATCTGCTAGGCTTCCGATAAACATCCATTTAACATCCCCGCTACATATTACCCACGTCCATTCTTTTCCGTTCTGTTTATGCAAATTTTTGTCACTTTTTGGAGCGGATGACAACGGATGGAGCCACCCCCCAAATTTTGCTCATACGCTGTGTCCTTTATGCATACGTTTTGTGTCCGTCGGCCAGTGGGACCGGGCCTTTAGTGGAGTATTTATTAGCATTGAAACCATTCAATATCTGCCTCAGGACTTTCATTGTATTTTTTTCCTCTGTATTATTTAAGATGATCTTGCTGGTTTCCTTGGCAATAAACTGGCTTATTTTACAAGCCATATGATCTAGGGTTCTCGCCCATCCCGATTTCACTGGAGCGTCAGATATTCAGGTAGCCATCTGAATAACACTGAAGATACAATAACTGGCTTTCATAAATTACATGCTACTTTTTTGGCGGGGAATGGGAATGGGCTGATTTCAGAATTTAGGATTACAGAATTGGAAGAATTCTTGGAGAGTCATCTCTTTTTTGGAGACTCTGCAATATAAGGTTCTTGCCCTCCAGCCTCTGCTTATAGATCTCTAGCACAACTAGAGGTAAGGAGGCTTTGTTACTGTAGTCATTAAATGTTCCCCTTGGATTTTAGCTGAAACACATTTTACTGTAATCTTATCACCAAATGGTTCTAATCATGGCTCTGACCAACAGAAGAAATCTGTCCCATCATCTGTTTATCAGATACAGTGAACTTTAATTTTCTGTTTTGCATACTTCACATCCCATTTTTTTCAATCCACTCTTCTAGGTTAATGCTTGCTTTATCTCTCACTGCTGTGGTTATCTTTTCTGGATACATTCAGTTTCTCAATATATATCAGGCCACCCAACTTGATTGCCATTCTGCGTGGCATATAATACATATTTACATATACATTACCTATTACATAATTTTTATGTTGTAAGATGCTCCAAGTCGTAAGACACAACAGGATAGGCAGCAAATAAATTTCTAAATAAATAAAATCCAGTCTCTAAAAAGAGCCATATAAAATACAAGTGGCCTAGTATCACTCTAGCCCAGGTCCTTGGGAAAAAGCCAGGTTTCAAGAGCTCTTTCAAACAAGGTCAGGTGTCATATTAATCCATGGCATCTTGCAAAGCTTTGAAATCAAGCAGAAAAATTCCTCTGAATAACTGCAGTCTTCCTCATCCCTGAATTTAAATTTAGATTCCAGATTACATGGTACCTACACTGACATCTCCCCAAATTTTTTAAAAAATCATGTAACATTCAGGAACTATAGGACTGGATCTGTATTTGCTCTATATGCTAAGTCTCCAGATTCCTCCATTTTCTTTTAACCATTTTTTAAATGATACTTTACGATCCTGAAATAGAAGCTTTACGAGTAAGGCAAACTGGATGTTGTATCCAAGCCTATAGTCTAGTTTGTGCAACCCCCAGAGAATGGTTGTGTTGGTTCAAACGATGCAGTAAACCTCAAAACTGCAGTCTACAGCAGTGATTGATGGCAACTGAGTTGGCAGCATGTGAACCACATTTGGCAGATACAACCCAGGAGAATAGAAATTAAATTACAATACAATGTTTGTATTTTAGTTTAGGCATAAGCACCATTTTATTAACCATCCTGAAACAGCTCTTCTGTCTAGAGATTTTGAAAGTGAAAAAGGAAACCTTAACACACACAAATGCAGCCCCCCCCCCATTTTTGTGCAGTGCGTAAAATATTATAACAATTCAACCAATAAACTAGAATGTCAGGTTGACAAGCACCTGGAGATACATTTGCCCCATGTAGAGGTTGATTTATTATTTAGAAGCTTTTCAACATGTCTAGCTTTAATAACTGAAGTTTGAAGACATTTATTCTACTTGAAGGCAAAAAAAAATATCTTTCATAGCAGCTTCACACCCACTATTCTAAAGAGTCTTTGTTAAAAAGCTTTGCAATCTTCTTTAGAACTCATATTCTTTTAGTAACACATCTCCAAGAGATGTGCTGGATGTCAGCATCTCCATTCCCTAGCCCCTGAAACATGGGGGGAGACTGATAGGAGATTGAGGGCGACCTCAATCAACTCAAACTAAATGCCTGCTCTTGAAGCATATGGAGAAACTAAGGACCATGTTCAGAAATGGCTTTAACATAGTCAATAGCAATAGCACTTAGACTTATATACCACTTCACAGTGCTTTTACAGCCCTCTCTGAGCAGTTTACAGAGTCAGCATATTGCCCCCAACAATCTGGATCCTCATTTTACCCATTTCGGAAGGATGGAAGGCTGAGTCAACCTTGAACAGGTGAGGATTGAACTCCAGCAGTGAGCTGAATTAGCCTGCAATAACTGCATTGTAACTACTGCACCATTACAACTCCATAATGTTCTTCAGCCAGAACGAGAAGTCATTCTATTCAAAATGGTGGCCAAATGTATGTCTCTACTTAACATCATGAATAACTCCTTAAGAGATTCTCAGATTGTACAGATTGGTAGGCTGGACTGTTTGTTGGTTAATTTCTGGATCACGGCTTTGTACAAATTCAGACCATTCAACCAATACGGATAGCTTATAATTCTGTGTACAGCACAAACATAGGAAGTTGGGTTAATTCAATAAGCCACGAAATAACCATGGCTCAGAATGTTCTGCAATCATGGCCATTCTGCATTTATTTATTAAACCTGCCTTCATAAGTGACTCAAGGTGGCCAATGCACCTTATATCAGAGATCTCTAAACTTGACAACTTTAAGACTTGTGGACTTCAACTGCCAGAATTCTGGGAGTTGAAATCCACAAGTCTTAAAGTTGCCAAGTTTGGAGATCCCTGCCTTATATACTCCCTCTACTTATTTCCCCACATGACAGCCTTGTGAGATGAATTGGGCTGGTCCATGGTCACCCAGCTGGTTTTCATGCTTATGGTAGGACTAGAACTCACAGTGTCCTGGTTTCTAGGCCTGCGCCTTAACAGCTGGTCCAAACTACAGCTGGTCCTTGACTTAACAACAGTTCATTTAGTGACTATATGAAGTTACAATGGTTCTGGAAAAAAGTGATTTATGACCGTTTTTCACACTTCTAACTCTTGCGGCATCCCCAGGGTCAAGTGATCAAAATTCAGATAACAGATAATCAGAATTGGAAGGGACCTTATAGGTCATCTAGTTCAACCCCCCACCCTACACCATTTCTGACAAATGACAGTTCAATCTCTTCTTGAAGGTCTCAAGTGATGGCACTCCCACTTCTGAGGGCAAGCTGTTCCGTTGGTTGATTGTTCTGTCAGAAAGTTTCTCCTATTTCCAGGTTAAATCTCTCCTTGTTCAGTTTCCATCCATTATCCCTTGTCTGGCCTACAGGCGCTTTAGAAAATAGCTTGACCCCTTCCTCCCTGTGGCAGCCCCTCCAATATTGGAAGACTGCTATCATGTCTCCCTGGTCCTCCTCTTTACCAGACTAGCCAAGCCCAGTTTCTTCAACCGTTTGTTGTATGTTTTAGCCTCCAGTCCCCTAATCTTCCTGATTGCTCTGCTCTGTACTTTTTCTAGAGTCTCAACATCTTTTTTATAATGTGGTGGCTAAAACTGGATGCAATATTCTAGATGTGGTCTTACTAAGGCTTTACAGAGTGGTGTTAGTACCTCCCTTGATCTCGATTATATCCCTCTGTTAATGTCACTTAGGATTGCACTAGCTTTTTTGGCTGCTGCTGCACACCGCTGGTTCATATTTAGCTGGTTGTCCACTAAGACTCCAAGATCCCTCTTGTTTGGCAACTGACTCATACTTATGACTGTTGTTCTGTCCTGGGGTCATATGATCACCTTTTGTGAAGTTCTGACGAGTCAATGGAGAAGCCTGATTCGCTTAACAACAGTGTTACAAGCTTAACAACTGCAGTGATTCACTTGACAACTGTGGCAAGATCATAAAATGGGGCAAAACTCACTTAACAACAGAAATTCTGGGCTCAATTGTGGTTCTAAGTTGAGAACTACCTGTACTTTTTAAGAATTTCTAACAAGTATGTTGTGCTCTGGTATAGTAATGGCACATTTTCTAAAGGTCACTCTGCTCCCTGCATCATTTAGAATGGAATAGAAATGACAGTGCTGGAAGTGACCTTGGAGGTCTTCTAGTCCAACCTGCTGCTCAAGCAGGAAAATGTATTATTGTTTCAGACAAACAGTTGTCCAATCTCTTCTTAAACCACTGTGCTGTGTTCAGAAATAGCCTTGGCCCCTTTAGGAAGGCACGAGGATCCTTTTTCCCCTTTCTTTTCTATGGTCTGTTATGGAGGGGTAATATTTTGTGTTTGGTTTTTTTTTAGCTATGTAATACAGATAGTCCTCCACTTATAACAGTTCATTTAGTGAGGGTTCAAAGTTGCAACAGCACTGAAAAAAGTCACTTATGACCCTTTTTTTAGTCTTACAATCGTAGCGTTCCCATGATCATGTGATCAAAATCCAGATACATGGCAATGGGTTCATACTTATGACCACTGTTGCTTCCCCAAGATCATAGGATCACATTTTGCAACCTTTTGACAAGCCATATCAACGGAGAAGTTAGATTGGTTTAACAACAGTGTTACTAACTTATCAACTGCAGTGATTCGCTTAAGAACCGTGACAAGAAAGGTCGCGAAATGGGGCAAAATCCACTGAACAAATGTCTCACTTAACAACAGAATTTTTGGGCCCAAATGTGGCCGTAAGTCAAAGGCTGCCTGTATGTTTATTAACTCTATTAATAATTGCTTTTATTAGTCCAGTTTGGAGATTACTGTGAACCACTGTTGATTAGGTCCAATACAATTTATAGACTAAATAAATAAAACATCTAGCTAAATAATAAATCACTTCTGCAGGAAACTTGTCTTACGAATGTTTCCCTCATTTAAGTTCAATCGTCATAATGCAGGAAAATGGAAATGTTTTGGTTGTACATAAACAAATAAGCATAATACTGTACACATATTCACACATGGTACAGATATCATTTATGTAAGATGGATTATACTGACAACATAAATTCATAAATTCTGAACAATGAACCTATTGTTGAACAGATCTGAAAGTTTTTATTTTGCCAGTTATTTCAGTTGATCACACTTTCAATAGAGATTGGTTTATCACGCGGGACCATCTGGGCTTTTGGCATTTACTATTATAACAACTAGTCTCCTTCACAAATTTTTCTTGCTTTTGGGTTGGCACTGGTGAGTTGGCTAATATTTTTGGGTGGCAGATTTAGCTCTGAAGTTTCAGAAGCTGATCCTAAATGGAATCTATTTACCATTTTGTCTTATTCTTATTTCCCTGGGTGCTGAACTCAGTACTTATTTGCAAAGATACTGTGGTGGAATGTAGTACAGGAGCGGTCACCAACCTTTGTGGCTTGGCAGTCTGGAGGGAGAGAAGAGAGGAACTGAGCTGCCTGAGCAGCTTGGCTTCTGCGAGCAGGGCTGGCGCACAGGTGCATGCAGTTTAACTTGTGCAAGTTGAACAGCGTGGGCATGTGCGCATGCATCATCCCACTGCTCACGGAAGTCATGCTGTGGACACGCGCCAACCCACCACTCATCCAAGTCAACCTGTTTGCTGCTTCCAAGTACTGGCTTGCTGCTTGTATGGCCTGGTTCCTTTCTCCTCCCCAGCCAAGCTTGCACATGTTGAACTGTGTGCACATGTGTGCTGGCCCATTGCGCACACAGGTTCTGTGCATGTGTACGCAAAAGCCTGCCTCTCACACGGCCCCTGAAATACAGACTTGCAGGAGGAGGGGGTTTTTCCCAAAGAGCAGAGGCAGCTTACTATGGAATATTTGATCTACAGGAAGATTTTCCCTAATCTTTCACAGGGTATAACTAATAGTTTTGCAGATTGGCACTTTAATCTAACACATTCCTATCTATAGGTGAGCTGCAATAAAAAAACTGATATGGAGTAACTCCCATCATCCTTGGTTCCTTGCACTTGACAATCGGACAATTGATTAAAAATAATACATAACTTTAGTGTTAAATTTCACGACACAGGCAAGCTCTGTTTTTCATTTTTTTTCTTTTTACTGAGCTTTGGAAAAAAAGATATTGCAACCTAAAATAAATTACATATAATGTTTTACATATACATATATGTGTGTGTGTATGTATGTATGTATGTATATGTATATATATATATATATATATATATATATATATATATACATACATACATACACACACACACACACACACACGCACACACACACACATTCAGTATGTATATACACACATATATTGATATAGGATTGACATATTATCTTTAAAGATGTCTTCTGATCAAAACTATCCACTTCCAAAATCTAGAAAACAGCTTTGTGCAAAATTAAATAAAATCACTTCATTGTTGTAAAGCTTATAGAAAAATATAATTTGTCTAAAGAAACCTTGAAATGTTTCAGTATGTTTTGTCTTGTGTTAAGAATGTTATGTGAAGTTACCAAATTAATCGTGGGCACTGAGGGTCCCACTTAGCTCTCTTAATAGTGCACAGCTGCATGACAAGAAGAGGAAGTTCCCGAGCAAATATGGGTATCACTTTCATTTTCCACATCAATAGCTGGAAGCTGGTGTCGTCCCATGTTAAAGCTGCACTTGGACTGCAGTAACTCTTGTTAGCTATCTAAATGGCAAGCCATAAAAGCCAATGGCCTGGCCAAGGGCAAGTTCTGTAGTGCATCCAAGTCACCAAAGCATAAGTAGTCTGATCAGATTAATAAGTGACAAATGAAAACACTAATTCCACTGACAGAGAGACCCTCTTCCACAGCACTGCAAGATTTCTATTTGGGCCATTTTCCCAATGTAGACTTTGATTTATTCAACACCATCCCATTTTGGCAACTTCCTCCTAAAGTAATATAGTCCTATCCAAAGTTTTCTAAAGGAAAAAGATATATTATTATATTTATTGTACAAGTTAGTACATGTAGCAGTTTGTACAAATAGCCTTATTTTTTCCCCTACGCCACAAGAGATTACTACTTTGGTTTAAATATTGGTGTGTGTATATGTGTGTGGCCACATTTCTTTTCAGAGAGACCTCTATTAACAAATCCTTGTCCCTCACCTCAACTACAGTATCCTGCATAGCATCAAATATGAGAACAACGCTATCAAATATAAAGTTTTAAATAGGGCACCAATATTGTAATAAAGCTTCTGATTTAAAGGTCCACAATTATTTTTAGAAAACAATTACAAGGTTAGTGTAATACAGATGGTTCACGGTTGACTACCAAAGGGAAAACTCTCTTTTGTATCATAGATTAATCTTAAGCAGAAGTGTTACCCTGTATTTAGTCTTATTCTGTATTTATCAAAGTCTCTTTAAAATATTTCATCTCTTACTTTTTTTTTGATTCAGGATCTTGTTTGGTAGTCTTAGCAGTATACAAAATATTACACTGAATAATAAGAAAGCCAATCTCCAGGCTCCATCATGATACAGATCAAAAGTGTAAGGTCATGGTTCAGCAAGCAAAATAAAGCGAATGTTTCCCCTCCCTACAAACCCCAGTTGTATTTTTATATTTCATTAATAATAATAATAAAATGAAATGGGGCAGATAAGATGATGATGCAGGATGGCAACACAATCCATGAATCAACAGAGATACTTCGGTTGACCAAAGAATGAGAAGGTCCCAAGAACATAGGTTTCCTCTAATGAATAGCCGCCATGTTTTTTGCTTTTGCGTGAAATGAGAAAAAAGAATCGAGAAGGGGAAGAAAAAAAAAGAGACTGTTCCTTTAAGTTCCTCATCCACGCCAGCATACTTGGTATGCTATGAATTCATTATCTGAAACCTTCAGAAGCAAGGCCTCATTAAAAGCAAAGTGAGAGAGAAGTAAACTTCCAGTTTTCCCTGCAGAGTTTTCTTTTATTATTCATTGTCTTCTCTCATTTCCACGATGTCCGTTATTTCTTCTGTGGGAGGCATGTCAGTCATTGCTGAGTCTTCACCTTCTGTCGCAGTCTCATTATCATTCCTCTTCTTTTTCTAGGTTGCAAAAAAAACCCACCAGTTTTGTAGAAGATAGCTGCAGGCAAGTTGCTTGCATGCCTTCCTGCCTGCCTGCATTTCAGCCATCCGCAGATCTTTGGATGGCTTAGATAAACACATATGTAACACATAAAATTATAAAGTGCTACAAGTAAATGTCAAATCTTTAAATTCCAAAGAGATTTTAATCCCCTTTTTAAATATTACCATTTAAGTGGAAGTCAGCCTCATCTGCAAGAGCAATTTATTCCACAATGATTGCCCTGCCTTAGAAGAAGCAGAATTA
This sequence comes from Laticauda colubrina, assembly GCA_015471245.1. Taxonomy (NCBI): domain Eukaryota; kingdom Metazoa; phylum Chordata; class Lepidosauria; order Squamata; family Elapidae; genus Laticauda; species Laticauda colubrina. Next base: position 16,786,950 of record BLBF01000031.1, on the reverse strand, counting down.
GTTGCTAAAGTTGGACATATTCACAATGAGCTCTGCACAAAGCATACTCTTGAAGAGGGCAAGGCAGCAGGGGATCCTCCAGGTAACTAGGCCATGCACATCTTTATATTAAAGTGAGCAACTTCAACTGGGTTTGGAAAGCAAATGGCAACCTGTGTCACTTTTCCAACACAGGAGTGAAATGGTATCTCCCAGAACAAGGGTCTTTGAACTTGGCAAGTTTAAGACTTGTGGACTTCAACTCCCAGAATTCCTGAGCTAACATGACTGGAGGAGGAATTCTGGGAGTTGAAGTCCACAATTCCTAAACTTGCCAAGTTTGAAGGTCCCTGACTTAGAACAAGGGTTCCCCAACCCTCAAAATGGTACCAGTTCATGGCTTGTTGGGAACTGGGCCGCATGAGCAGCAGGCAAGTGTGTGAAGCTTCGTTTGTGCATGCGCGCTAAGTAGGATGTACTTGCGCATTGTCCCACCCACCACCATAATACCATTAAGAGGGAGTAGTAGAGAAGATGAGAAGAATACTAATAATACTACACTTCATTCAAATATAGTAAGATGTAAGACAGTACTATGAGAATTAGGTGTTTAACAGAGTGATGGCATGAGGGAAAAAACTGTCCCTATGTCTACTTGTTTTGGCCTGCAATGTTTATGTCCAGGATGTAAGGGCAGAATGTGGCAGCTTGAGTAACAATGAGCATATCTTAAAACACCCATATTGTATCTTCACTTTGTGAGTTTCACTGGCATCCAATTTACTTATGGGTACAATTCAAGGTGAAGATTTGTCACATCTAATGCCCTTCATGCAATCAAGAAATTTGAGGAATTGCTTTCCTCCAATTTTTTCTACTACCCATGTCATAAAGACTGGCATGTTCTGGGTCTTTGCCTCTTAATGAATATTATCTAGCAGAACTCTGGAAGTGTTACAGCATTGGAACACCACAACACCCAGGATTAAGACAGCCTTGACCCAGCTGGTCTTTCATAAAGCTTTTAAGGCCAGGCTCCTTTCCCCAGCATGGGGTGCAGGATTGAGTCTTTGAAGATGGTTCATTTATTGCTGTTTTGCTTAACCCCAGTTGTCATTTTCTCTGTCTGTCTGCTTGAATTGTAATCTGCCCAGAGTCATCTGGTTGGCTATAGAAAATGAATGAATGAATGAATGAATGAATGAATGAATGAATGAATGAATGAATGAATACCATTCTTGTTAAGGAAATTTGATTTTGAAGAAAAAGCTCCAAAGCAGATTTCCTACTGTAGAATTGGCACAGAAAAAAACTTTTGAAATAATTCCACCCTTCCACAATCTGGATTCCCTTCCAAATGGCTATTACTGAGAATTCTCAGAGGTGAATCCACTTCATTTGAAGGGGACCATCAAATTATTTGTAAAGCCATGAATAAATTTGGATTCAATATCTGATAGACCACATCCTTCTATACCATTAACCATTGCCAATCTCCAATAATAAATAAAAAAAATGAATTTATAATTGAGGGCATCTCATCTTCTAAGGTAGATAGGTTTTCAACTGCTGCACTTTTCCCTATGGAGATTTATCTCAAAGGTTGTTAAGTTCCCCATTTTCTTATTAGAATCAGATGAGCAAAGCTTCTCAAGGACTCAGGTAAGAATAAAACAAAAGCTATGCTCTACTGTACACAGCAATACATTCAGTAATATGCCGATAACAAACAGTCTTCAGTTCAAAAGACCATTTCTGGTCTTCAGAAATCATTGCAATTAGTGCAGGCTGAAGGTATAAGGAGAAAAACAAGAGTTCTGTTTCTTGAGAGAATGTCTTACCTGTTTTTGATAGACATAACAAGCCGCTATTGCAACCATAGTTGATTCTCCTACAAAACCAGCAAGAAGTGATCCTACACCTAGAGTAGCTCCATGGACCCTAAAAATATCAGAAAAAGATACATGCTATTCTTTCATACTTAATCACTACTTTTCAACAATAAAGATAACTAGAACAATGAAAGCTTGGTTACATTAATACTTCAAGATATGTTATTTCTGTATAATGTTACAAACTTTAAAAAATTGCTTTGGTATCAGTTCCCAAAATTTTCCCTGGTTCAGTCATTGACTGTAATGTTAAAGTTTGATTATTACCAGCACAATAATATGCAGAAAGATTGTCCTGGTTGTGAGGGGGGGAAATGCAGTGCTGGGGAAACCATATCTTCATGATGGAAGAGAGGCCCCCGTGGGAAGGACCTATGTCCAGATAAATATATATCATATAAATATATCATATATACTGATATCATATATACAATATATCATATAAACTGATATAAATATATATCAGTCAAAATTAATGGGTGGGAAAATAACTGAGGCAATCTTCAATCAACTTTTAGGAACCTCATGAACTCTAAACCTCACTTGCAAGTAATCCTGTCTCCAAACCAAATATGTTAAGCATGCATCTAGACTGAACTACCTCCAATTCTTTGGAATGTTCCTTATGGCTTTACAAAGCTCCATCCCCATTAAAAATATTGGCTCTACCTCAGTAGAAATGCAGAGCAGTCTTTCCATTACTGAAAGAAACTGAGAAAAGCAGAAACATGGCCCAAGCTCACAAAAAGGTTGTCTGCTCCAGCAAACAGCTGAAGCAAGCCCTGATTTAAGTTATCACCACATACACAAAGCATTTAATGTGGAAAGCTATCACGTCAATTGTTGGGCCAAGTTTCCCAATAAATCTCTTCTGAGATGACAGCATTCTTGCCTCTCTTTATGTCCTTCCATAACTAATAAGCAATTCTGTACGCAGTTGAATTATGATCTAGCCAAGTAGCAATTCGATGTGGATGGAGAATATTGTGGTTTAATTCAATGGATAGTATGACTTTGTGTTACAGAAGTCATGGCATCATTGACAAAAATACAAAAGGAGTACAACTTACCCTAAATAAGGCAGCACAATCAAACTGGTGATGAGAACAATGATGCGCAGTACTGAGCTAGGAGCTAGGACAAAAGTCTTTTTCAAGGTCATCAACCATCCTGTTAAATGTGCTCTTACTGTGACTAAAGAAGAACATGGAAAGAAGAATTACTGATAGCAAAACTTCAGATACATGCTCAGCCTCTAAGAGATAATTCTAGTTCCCATCATGAAAAAAAAGATTGCCTTTCTTTCTCAGGTATCACAGGTCTGAAGATCTGAACTACATAGAAAAATGAGCATTATTCATGATTAAAGAAGCTGCAAACACAGAAGCAAATAGCTAGAATTATGATACACTATGAATAGCAAAATTTGATTTCTCCTGTTGGTTGAAAAATAGGATTTAGCAATAAAAAATCCTTTAGCTAATACTAAATTATAAGATCCTTGTGATACAGTTTGTTGGCTTCTTGAAATCGCACATTTCTATTAAAGGTCTGATCCACCTTCTTCAATCTAAAAGATGTGGCATTAACACAACTGACTTCAGACTTGGTCCTGCTCAGACTAAGGACCATGAAAGGAGCCTGCCTGAACACTGCATTACTTTTTGCATCCCTGGAGCAATGGAATTATTACTGGCAAATTCTTCAAATCCAGACACACCCTTTGATTAGCTTTGCAGATGCTTCTGACATGAATACAGAGTTGCTCAGACTGAGGACCTTTATTTTATCTGGAATTAATTTGTATTGCCTCATAGTTTACATTTTAATTTAAAGTAGTTGGAATTATCCTGTATACACGGCATTCAACCATGGATACAGAAGAAAGTATACATGGCTGAATTCCAGAGCAATAATTAGGCTGGTGCAGTCCATTATCTAATGTTTTATTCTGTCATGATTCCCATTCAGTGTTCCCACCCGGATTGAAATGCTAGTTTTAACTTTCAAAATTTTAACCAGTAGTCAATAGAAGATCCTTCCAGAGGTTTTGTATTGTAAGTGTCCTTCCCAAGAACAACCAAACAGCTTGGAGACAAGGAAAATACTTTCTTGGTGAGCTACTTGTGAAACATTGTCTTCAGAGATATGCCTTGTCATGGTTCTTTTTTTATATTCCAGGTGAAGACTTTTCTTCACTTTAGTTTAAACTGTGATTTTAAAATGTGGGCTCTCAATACATTCGAAAATCTTAGTGTACTTATTTTTGCTTTATTTTTGATCCCTTCTGAGTAAACATATTTTTATTTTATCATTTGCCTTTAATATTAAGTATGGTCAAATCAGAAATGCTCTGGACTAGAAGGCAAGAGATGATTTTTAGTGTTGCCTTAAGCATGGAAGCCACCTGAGAGAGTCAATCACTCTCTCAGGCCTAGAAAGATGATATTGACAAGATATTTCTGTAAATGTTGCCAAGAAAACTGCAAGAGTTTGTGCCCTAGTATTTTCACAACAACAACTTCCTCTAAAATCCTTGCAAATGAAATACTGCCCTAAAGTTTATAGATGAGCTTTGTTTAGATGTGTGGCTTTTGTGTGTGTGAAAAGCTTTTCTTTACCCAGAATTGAGGATTAGGGTTAAGGTTAGGGTTCCCTAACTGGAAGTTCTGAACAAGAAATAAAGGCTGATTGTTCCAACTGGAAGCTTTTACTTCTACAAGTGTTGCCTGTTGGTGGATTGTTATGCATTGCAGAAAAAGCTTTGGGTTAATGTAAATTTGCTGCACCTTTCATTTCTTCTATTTTCTACGTACCTGGAACAGGAAAGAAGGAGAAGATGCGAAGAGGAATGACACAGAGCTCTGCAAAAGCAAAATCAACTCCAATGATATCAATCAAGATCTTCTCAGATACATTAGGCGTCCAAAACATCACAAAGCAGAGCTGGAAGAGTCAGTTAATAGTTCATGATTAGATACCATCACTTAATTAGTTAAATGTGCCATTGGTTTTCAAAATATAGAACTTCAGCTTTCAAAACACCTCCAACTTACAGTATGTTTAGTGACTGCTAGTGACTGGAAGTTATCGGTCACTAGACTTATAAGCCTAATATTTTATTTCAAACAAAATTAATATTTATTTAAAATAATATTATTGTCCCATATTGTTAATATTTCTACCTGCATGAAAAAATTCTAGGTTTAACTTTCCTTTCCAGATTCCCAAAGCAATTCTGTTTTGCCTGTTGACCTAAACTTCTTTATAAAATATAGTGAAAATACATTTTAAAGGCAAATTAACATTTCCTTGTTATATTTCTCACTTAATCAATATGCCTCTAATGCTCTTTTATTTTAATGTCTTCAGTCATTCATTTTTAAGCAAAACTGAGAGGTTTGCAGATTTAATAAAAAAAAACAAAAATACTTCTCGTCCTTAAAATGAAGTCTTCCAAGAATATCACATTAAACAAACCTTGTGAAATATGTTTCTAAACCTACATAAGTACATACATTTACAATAATATATGAGTCTTTCGAAAATATTTTTACAGTTTATACAGTTTAAATACTTTGTGTATTTCTTGCAGCAGTTTATTTATTTATTTTAATTTTTTAGACTAAATCTGTAACTGGTACACAAATGCTAACATCTAATAACCATTTAAAACATTACAAATCAAATGATAAATTATCATACTAAAATAGAATTTTTAGAAAGGGCTTTTTTCCTCATGTTTTCAGCCTATGTTGCTTCAATTTTTAAGCTTAAAACTTTAAAACTTTTGACTGGTAACTAAAACAGTTTTATAAATAAAGAACTAAAACAAGATTTAAAAATTGTCTTTCTCTTTTGGAAGTTAAGTATATTTCTTTTTCTAACTTAAAATGAGAATGGATCTAGTTTCTAATGACTGAAAATGAAGAAACTGTTGTTCATCTAATTTAACTTAGCAAACTCTGGGTTAAAGGGTTACTTCTGTTAGGAATGTAAGTCATCTAATAGTTGGGCTGGAAAATATATAAACCAGGATAGACATTTTAATACTGTCTCTTTAAGAGAATGCTAAAACTGTAATTGGGTGTGTGGTTCCTCAAATGATCACAAGATGGAGCTCGAAACCTGGGTTGTTTAGTTCCTGTTCTGTTGTTCTGGAGAGTGTTGCCTTGTTACTGATCATAGTTCTTCTTGGATTTGATGTGTCTGTTACTGAACTGTTTTTGGTACTGGACTTTGTTATTTGGATTGCCCCTGGACTGAAAACTGACTGCTTTAATTATGAATGACTTGGATTGCTTGTTTGGACTTTGCTTAAACGTTTATTGGAAGTAAAAAAAAACCTACATTTTACTATACAGTGTATCTGTGTGCTGTTTTTGTGTTATTCTTCACTACTCTCACTACGTCTCTCTGCGTGCGCTCATTCTCCTAACGGGGAATTATCTCAACACTGGTTATGGGCCCAGATCATACCAGGCTCAGATAACTGAGAGTTGGTGTGAATGCACAGTACTGTATACAGACAGCTGTTTATTGTTTAATTGTGGGTTACTATCCTGGTAAAGATGGCACAAGACCCTTCAATAAGTCTATCACTGATAACCCAGTTGGATGGAACAAATTATGTTTCCTGGTCTATGAAGTGCAGTCTACTTCTGCGTAGAGAAGGGTTATGGAATATAGTTCAAGATTCACCAGATGTAAATGCTTGGGATCCAGAAATGAGGACGATGCCAAGAAGCTTGCTGACTTTAAACAGAACAACAAATGAGCTCTTTGTATAATTGGACTAACACTCTTATGATCAGCAGCTAGTCCATATTCGTGGAGAAGAGTCTGCTGCTAGGTGTTGGGAGAATTTGAAGAGGATTTATGTTTGTGACAGTATAGGCGCACACCTACATCTTACACATAAACTGTTTAGAGCACACCTTCTGAAAGGTGGAGATATGTTAGCTCATTTGAATTTCATGAAAAGAACTTTTCAAGAGCTACATGAAAAGGAACTGATATTTTCAGAGCGGCATCAAGTTTACATCATTCTTTCCACAATGGATGAGAGTTATGATGATTATGTATCTTTACTGGAAGTCCTGTCCAGAGATAAACTGACATTGGCTGACATAACCGGAAGATTGTTATATTTTGAATATAATGGACCATTACTTATGGTACAGTTTCTGCTATCTCATGAAAAACAAAACAGAAACATTCCAACATTTCTTTAACTGGCTAAGATTTGCTGAAAGAAAAATGAGGAGTAAAGTAATTACTTTAGTTACTGAAAATGGGACTGAGTTTATTAACAAGAGATTCCAAACAATGCTGAAATTGGCTGGTGTTGAGCATAAACATCTGCACCTTACAGACCACAACATAACTCATTTATAGAACAAAGAGGGCAAACGTTACAAGCCCTGGCTCACACTATGCTATCTGATTCAGGTTTGCCTGAAACACTGTGGGGTGAGGCCATAATGTGTAGCAATCATGTTTTGAACAATGTAGTGAATACAACAACTGGTGAATTGCCATTCACTCAGTGGCATGGCAGAAAACCAAATTTAAGTTATCTACACACATTTGGAGCTCCAGCATACGTTCATATTCCTTCACAAGTCAGACTGAAAGGGCAACATAGAGCTAGGAAATTATTTTTCGTAGATTACGAGGCCAACCATAGATCATTTAGATTCTGGGATCCAGCACAGTTCATATTTATTGTAGCGCTAGTGCAAAATTTATTGAGCACGTTGGGTGGGATAAACTGGAACAGGAATCCAGCAATGATGTTATTATTGACACCCAAGTAGTCCCTAAAGATGAATTAAGTAAACCACAAATCGCCATTAAAGAGGAAGAACAGGCACAGGAGGAAGTAGAAGAACAGGAGCAGGTGGAACAGGTGAGTCCACCAGTAAGCCCTGTATTACCAAGACGTTCAACCCGTGTAACACGGCCACCTGATAGATATCAGGCTTGTGTTGTATGCCAAGTGAATACAGTGCCAAGTAATTATAGTGAACTGAAACTGTATCCTGCTAAGGATCAGGCTGCTTGGCAGGAAGCAATGGATAAGGAACTGGAATCATTAAAAAATTTGGAGGTATACGAAAATGTTAAATTATCACCAGGTAATTACCACCAGGACATAACAAATCTGTTATGTCAACTTGTACACATCCATCTCATAAATCATTCCAATGTCCAACAGATACTCTCTCATTACCTAATGCAATTTCTTCTATCTGTTTCTCTCTATGAAGAAAAAACAGAGGCTTTTGTGTAATCAAATCAAGCCAGCCTATTGTCCTGCCTAGCTCAGTAGCTTCTGTTCAACAGTTCTTTAAAGCTTTGGACTTTTCCAACTACAATATCTGCACATAGGAGACTTTCTCACTATCTGCAAACACTTAGGACCTCATAGCACATGCCTATGGTGATAGTTAATCTCAACATTCATATCCCCCCACAAAAAAATATTGTATGTTTCAAAAGGGAGTGACTACTGCTGTAGCTTACACAGCTGACAGGACAAGCTCTTCAAAAAATAGAAAAGGGGTCTTATGTGGGCTCCTCTGAAGTTGATTGAAGAATATCTCCTCTCCTGGCTACTTATGGCCCTACATGACATATGGCACTGCCTAATTAGTTTCCTTTCTAGATGAAAATTTGATCCTTATTCCAATAAGAAATAGAAATAATATTAGAAAAGAATAAGCTCGCTTGTGAAACTGTATCACTTTGCATGACTTTAGACTGGATGTCCTGACCTTTCAGCCTCCAATGCAGCCAAAGATGGTCAACACGATGTCAGCAGTTGTGCCATGTTTTCCTCCCTGTAGCTTAAGTTGTTTCAAATGCAAGTGGTTTAATACTGATGAGAACACCATATAGTTCATCACTAGTTCAATGCAACTTTTGTTTTATCTATTCCCAGTACTCTTGGATTTATTTAGTAATTTTAAATACAGGTAGTCCTCGACTTACTTACTTTAGTGACTGTTCAAAGTTACAATGGCATTGAAAAAAATGACTTATGACCATTTTACAGAGTTACAATCTTTGAAGCATCCCTATAATCTTGTGATCAAAAATCAGAAGCTTGGCAACTGGTTTATACTTATGACTGTTGCTCTGTCTCAAGGTCGTGTGATCACCTTCTGCGACCTTCTGACAAACAAAGTCAATAGGGAAGTGAGATTCACTTAACAACCAGGTTATTAACTTAACTGCAGTGATTCACTTCATAACTGTGGCAAGGAAAGTTGTAAAATGGGGCAAAACCCACAACTGAAATTTTGGGCTCAATTGTGGCTTGAGTGGAAGACGACGTGTACATTTAGAATTTATTTAAAAATTTTACTTTTTAAGATACAACTGCTACCAAAGTGGCTTACAAATCACATTTACATTTTTAAAACAGAGAAAAGCTGATCTCCTTCCTACAAAATTATTTGTCCTGGGGGAAGAAAAGGTAGAGTCCACTTAATCCAGGGGTGTCAAGCTCGATTTTATTGAGGGCCTCATCAGGGTTGTGTTTGACCTCAGGGGGCCAGGATGGGTGGGGCCAGGGCAGGAGTGGTCAGTTTGATGTCATTCGTGTTGAGGGTGCCTGTAGTGGCCAAGAGCTCTGCCAGCGAAAATGGGCTCCCAAACTCCTTTTCTGTCTGTGACGGCCTCCTGCAACCCTCTACCAGTGAAAACAGAGCTCATGAGGGCCCTGCCGAGCTCCATTTTTGGTTGTGATGACTTCCTGCAACCTTCTGCCAGCGAAAACAGAATTGACAGAGGCACTACAGGCTGGTTCCTTGTTTCCAGGATGGCCTTACAGGCCAGATCAAAGCACCCCACAGACCAGATCCGACCCCAGGGCCTTGAGTTTGACACCCCTGACTTAGTCCTAACTGGATTAGTCTCTGTCTGCCTTTCTCATTGTTTTTTGCAATGCTTTTAGCAATTGCTCTGTCTTAAGCAAAGACAGTAAAGCAGTATTAAGAAGTAAGCCACAAGAAAGAAAACAATATGATCAAAACATAATTTTTTTCTCCTTTTCTTCTCAACATTAGGTAAGGGGTCAGCATAGAACATTTTATTGGCAGAGTCAGTTTGATCTAACAGAATAACAAAGTTGGAAAGGACCTTAGAGATCTTCTAGCTGAACCATCTTCTATTCAAGCAGGAGACTCTATATGAGACTTAAATCAAGCAGGGGAACCTAGAGAAGGACATCTTGGAAATTCTGGGGCAGAGGTAGGGAAGAATCACATTCTGTGCAGGGGGCTCTGTTGTAACTTTGAGTATTTGCTAAGTGATCACTCATAAGTTGAGGACTAGTTTTAGAAAAAAAAGAATGTGTCCAAAAATATGGGGAGGCGGAATTGAAAGATCATTATAATGGGGAACTAATGTGCTAAGCAATCTTTTTTTTTAAAGTACACCTGAACGATGCTGAGAACTATTCAAGCTGTTTGATTTCTAGTCCAAAAATGGATTAAGAACCTGTTTGACTAGGATGTAGGCACTGTATGTTTATTGTAAGGATAAAATCAGTATTATCCTAGTCTAAAAACATAAAGTACTTTACTGTGAAAATATTGAAGGTAGAATTTTATTTAGTTCCCAAACTTCCAAAGGTAGCTCAGGATTCCACACATATTGATAAAGAAGAATATTTATGGCTGTGGCTTGAAATGAGGGGTCCTCGGTGCTCCAAAAGGGATCAAAATGACTAAAACAACTCCCCAATGCACTTCCCCATTAACAATCAACCCCCAGGTAAGCATAGATGCAAATAAGCTAAAAATAAATAGAATCACCAATAAAACTAAAGAACTACCAAGGCCACTCCCACCAACACTGAAAGGACAAACCACTAGAATATAAATTGAGAACAAACCCTATTCTCTTATGAGTGTTGATGATGTTACCTAGTTTGGGTAATGAAATGTCTTCAAGAAAACCACCAAGCACAGAGAACATCAAGGACTTGTCATTCCACATGTTGTTAAGGATTTATTTATCAAATTTATATAGCTGCCCATCTCATAAATATGACTCCAGGTGGTGTGCGGTAAAATCAACAATTAAAACAGTCTTAAATAAACATTAAAATAGAAAGCATTATTCAGTAATAATATTTAGTAGAAGTCAACACATTTGCATGTGACTTATTCAAGGTTTTCTTACACAAGCATTTAATTTATGAACATAAAGGCTTCAGGCAGATAATGAACAGCTGGGAGACTCAAGGATAAATGAAGGACCTGTCTAATTAAGAAGATTAATGAGATTTTTTTTATTAAGAATAAGCACCAACTCACAAAGAACATCTATTTTTAGAAGCCAATCCCCAATATATAGCCAACCACACTTGCTGAAAAGGAAAGAGAAGGTAATGAGAAGATCAGTGATGGAGTCCAACTGATAACTTTTTTCACAAAAGTTTTGAGTGTTACTGTATCTTGTGCTGTAACATAACCATGATGGAGACTTAAATGCAGGAATACCACATAATTATGAAGTTTCTTTTCACTTTTTTATTTACTCAAGAGGCCTGCATTGCATTCCTGCTTGAAAGACTTCAGAGACAAATATTTAAGTCCATCTGAATTTTTTAAAGTTAAATTAGTGAAGCATAACAATGTGCAAACTATATTCCAAGATATGTTAGGGATCTCTTTTATTCAGATTCTTTTTGTCTGATATTTATTTCTTCTTTTCTCAATAAGACTGCCTTGTGACTGATTTGAAGGAGAAAAGACAAATTCAGAGGCATTTTAACACCAAGTTCCCAAATACTATATATAAAATACTATATATAAAAATACTATTCCAAGGAACAACATCCTAAGAAAGCACTTGCTTTGCAAACAAGGTCAGTTCCTAGCATCTCCAAGTTAGGATGGAAAACATCCACATTTTTGTACTAATCAACACACACAATAATAAACTCAGATAGCTTGACTTTGAATAAACTTCTTGCTATATGGGCTTTTTTAATGTACAGAAAAGGATAAATGATTCATTTTGTAATCAGTTCTTGGAAATCTGAATGCTGAATGTGGCAACCAAAAGAGACTCTAGCAGTCTGAAAACATGGAACAGCACAAACAATATTTCAGAACATCACTTTCCCCATATGCAATAATTGAGTTTGCGATAAATATGAGAAAGGCAAACATTCTGAAACTGATTTTTATTCTTCATGAGAGGCTTCATCTATTTAAAAAGAAAATTGTATCTGAAATCTTATGCAATTGGCTAAAAAAAAGTATTTTCAACAATTTTGTTATCTCTTGTATATATTTATTATTTTTTTATTTTCTCAAATATACCAAACAGATCAAATTCATAATCTCAGTGGCAGCATTCTTTTCTGCAGACTGTCTAAAATGAAGAACCACAAATAGTGGCCAAATATAGGAAGTGCAAGGATAAGCTGAAAGATCAAACAAATATTTCTTGCTGGCCTATTCAGTAACCTTAAGAGCACAGATCCTACATGTGGTTCTCATGCTCCAAAATGTAGTGTTTACGGTGAATGGAAACATTGACAATGGTTCTGGAAAAATGGCTGTAGAAATTCTAGCCAGGATAGCTATCAGCCAGTCTCCTGATCATTCTTCTAGTAGTAGTTCTGGAAAATTAGGATAAAATATTGCATGGTTAACAGAGGTGGAAGAGTGGGTAGATAACCATGTATATCCTAGTAAAGAATGTGGAAGGAGAGTGGTTAAAATAGGGTTAATTTTAAAAGAAATATTAGGACAGTTGATTCCTTACCGTTAAAGAGAGGGCCATGCAGACAAAAGTGAACTTTTTGATGTGGGTTCCTGTGACAGTACTGCTGGAATTCACCATTTTATTGCTGGGATTGTTCTAAGATGAAAGGGAGAAAAACCAGCGCCATTAGCCTTAGTAGAACAAATGTATAGTATGTTCAGGGGCAAATCATCAGATTTTGTCAACTTAATCTGTAGTTATTCAATCCTTTAGATGAATTTAATGCTGAGTAAGTTTGAACTGAGGAAACTTTCGAAAGGAAATTCTTTACTGGCAAAAATATGGTGAAAGAGTGTCCAAGAAAATAGGCTTTGCTTCTGGAAGTATCACTAGAGTTTTACTACCCATATTGCTGCTCTTGCATGATGAAGAAGCAACAAAAAAAGGTTAGCTGCAATTTTGTTTATTGCAGATAGCAGCCACAAACTCATGAAGCTGCTTTCTATAGACCCACATTATTTCTTTCTAATCAGAATCAAAATCAACTGCATCTCACAGGCTTACAGTATTTCATTTGCAGTATTTCATAATTAAGATCATACATATAGACAGGCTTCTGAATCTTTTCCATTCAATAAATTAACACAGCCACAGAACAGTGACTTCAAACATCTTGCAGCGTAAGTGATAACAATGATTTAGTGGGACTTACTCTATAGATTGGTTACCACCAATGCAACTTCTAAACTGAACATATATAAGAAACGGGAGGTTGTTTTCCTATGCCAGTCACTGCTGTACAAATTGGTTAGGGATCATTAACCTCTGTTTGTCCATCTTTTCACCAATTCCCTACTCTTTAATGGGAATTTATCCAAATCAGGCCTGAAATTTGATGCAGCAAGATGCTATTGCAGATGCTGAACACACAATACAATAAGCTCTTATTTATTTATAATGGTAGGAATTTCTGCCTTCTTACAATGTACCTGCTGAATTTTCAGACAAAATTTTCCAGATTCCTAGAGATCTATTAAGTCCAATCCAATCCATATAACAGCAGTTGTTTTCATAGAGAAATATCCACTCATTCTCCTTGATGAACTAAGTCATTGGACCCTGATTTATCCTACCTCTAATTAGCAATAAAAGTAACCTATAGAAGATGAAGATCTGAACATCTGGTTTTTATTCACTCTAATGATCTGTACACATACTAAGTGACTTGATGTTCTGTTCTGCACAAAGAAATTCCAGATATCACTATGCAAATATTTAAAAAAAACTCTTTATCTCTCCCTGAACCCACCCTCTATTTAGCTAGACAGATGGAGCTTCTGAAGCAGAAGAAAATGTTCATCCCAGAACAGTTGAAGCAGTGATGTCATTCTTAAAGGGAGCTATAGATAAAAGGAAGCTGAGGGATGCATGTGTATATCCATCTTTGTGCATCATTTTTTTAGTTTATTAGTTGTCAGAGACTCAAAGAAAAACTCTCAATAGCTCTTTTTACAGGGTACAGTGTAAGAGAAAGTTTCTTGACCAACAGATTTCTGAAACTCTTTCTTTTCGATTGTATCTTCATGCTCCATCTTTTGTTCGTACATAGGGACATAACAGAGAAACAATTACCTTACAATTCTTTAAGCAAACGAAGGATTAACCTTTGGGCATGGAGGTCATTGTTCCAAACACTTCATAAGGAATTGGTGGAGCTGTTGAACAAGATGGAGCGAAATCGATGTGTATGTGATAGTATCAGTATCAATCAGACTGACAGAAACTTGTTTGCACTCTCTTTCTCTTTTTTTGCAAATTCACTCCTCACAAGCCTATTTCTTACAGAGTACTCTTGGCAAAACTGAATTTGAAAAGAAAACTACGGTTTTGCTCTCATCACAGAAAACAACCTCACCTCGTCAAAAGCAGGGTAAACAGCTCGGATCTCTGTCAACCAGCCATATGGCATGTGTCCCACTGGATACGTAGCTGTCAAAATTGCAACTGCCTAAAGTGTGAAGGAAAAACAGAAGATTACATATCAGATCTTCAGAGGCAACTTGCTTTTTAACTAATACTCAAACACTTCTATCATTGTTAGATCAGCAGTATTTTAAGACCGTCAAGCATGCACCTGATTCATGACCACACTAGATGCAAACAACTGACACTAAGTAAATGAATACCTAGATTCGCATGTTAAATTAAGTCATAATATTACTTTAATGTTGACTTAATATAGGTGAATCCCATAATTATTGTTTGTAAAACTGTGATTTATGGCTTCATACAAAATGGCTTTTTAAATAAAAAGCAGTTAAACCACAGCATGGTATAGTGTATGAACTCAGTTTATGACTTTCAGCTGCAGAAAAATTCTATGTTGCAACAATTCTAACTCAATTGCAACTGCTTTAAAATATATATACTTTGCCAGTTTCATTCTGCATTTTCCCACATCCAGTAGACCTTTTTGATTTGATGACCATTCTCTAATGAAATGTAGCACAGTTGTTAATGGAGAAATACTGTTCAGAACTGTTGTAAAAATAAACCAAACTATGATTTATGGAGTGTTTTGTTTCTATCATAATTTAGTCTGTGTGATACACTAACATATGATTAACTGAAAACGGCAATGAGAACCTCTGAACTTCTCACAACCATCCTGAAACATGAGAAAACATAAAACTGAAACTCATGATTAAACTTAATTTTAATTAAATCTAATTATTTTCCCCTGATCCCTTCTTAATAGTTTCTTGAAACATGGCTTTCAAACATGATTAAAAGATGTGCACATCCAACTCATTCCACACATTTGGTCCAGATGCCATTTTCCGTTTTTTGACATCTTTTTGTGGTGCTATTCCAATGCAATGCAAGGCTCCCCCCCGCCTTAATTCTGTAATCCTGTATTTTCATGGAATTTCTCAAAACACATACCACAAAACACATGCTAATCTGCATCTGTATAATGAAAGATCCAACTGAGACTGGAAAGCAGGGGCTGAACTGCATAAAACACTGAGAATGTTGTACTCAGTAATGAAAAGATATTCAGTGATTGGCAAGGGTGGGATCCAAATTTCTTAAAAACCAGTTCTGTGGGTGTGGCCTAATTTGTGGGTGTGGCTTGGTGGTCATGTGACTGGCTGGTTGTGGCTTACTGACTGGGCATGGCTTGGTGGTCATGTGACTGGCTGGGCAAGGCTAGTATGTAAATATTATAAATATTTATGTAAATATTGAATTTTTTGATAAAAAGAGCAACTTTTACCCAAAATCAAGCAAAGCAGGCAGGCAGATTGAGTTGCTCACAGAATCACAGATTAATTCAGTCTTTCTGCAATCGGCTACCTGAGTCTGTCACAAAAAATTTGCTAGCAAGCAAACTCACAATATTAACTCACAACACACCATGTATGTAAATATTGATTTTTTTTATAAAAAGGAGCAACTTTTACCCAAAAACAGGCAGAGCAGGTAGGAGATTGAGTTGCTCACAGAATCACAGATTCACTTAGAGATCTGTGTTCCTGCCATCTGCTACCTGAGTCTGCACTGAATAATAGAAGCTTCAGGCTCACCTCTGCTTTTAGATTAGCTAGAAAGCAAGGAATTGGATGATTTCTTGCTTTCTAGCAAATCTAATTCTCCCGGCACAGAACAGCTGATGTTTGGGGGGGGGGGGGAAGGAGAAATAGCAACTTAGTAGGCAAGTTTGATGACATGCATGCCAGGTAAGGTGTGAATGGGTGGGGTAAGGCCAGAGCAATTTTATGGTTCTCCGGCAGGTAGAATCCCACCCCTGGTGGGGATGCATTTTGCATATGTGTGTAGATCATTTCCTAAAAACATCAGCTGTGCCACCCAGACAGCTGACAAGCGCTGCGCGACGGTGCGCAGCATTTGAAAATCCTCTTCTTTCCTGCTTTTTCAACCTCAGCTGTGCCGCATAAAGGTCAAAAAAGCAGGAAATAAAGGACAACCAAGAGTCCGGGTAGTTGGGTAGGCCAAACAGAGCAGCAGACCCCGAACTGGTTTGGTGTCTGCTGCTCTTCAGAGCTACCAGTTCTATAGAACCAGGCTGAACCGATAGCATCCTACCCCTGGTGATTGGACAATATTTATATATCTTACCTAACTACTCAAGACTGTCAATGTAATTATATTTTGGAAATCATGACTAGCAATACAAGCAAATATGGCTACGTTGTAGATTATATCTAAACTACATCAATTTATAAATTTTAGTAGTAAAGGAGCATGCACACAATTACTAGGATCGCCTTAAGATTCTTTAAAGAAAGTGGACCGGCCTTTTGGTTTAAGGATCAAGAACCCATATCTTATGTGGTCAGAAACTTGAACAGGTTTTTCTTAATCACATTTAAACTGTTTTGAAAAATATTCTGTATTGTCCATTACAGGGTGGAAGTTCAAAATCTTATTCTTCCATTTCAAATTTACTGGGCAAATTTTATTACAAATCTATTAATCTCTTCAGTTTGTTCTAAGAGAAATCACTAAGAAAACAATAGCAATATAATCTTATGGCTTAGAAATAAATTCTAAGGCAGGGTTGCCAATTAAACTATTCTATGCAAAGAAGTGGCACACTTCTCAAGGAAGCACATTCATGAGTGTAAATAAATATTGTGACACAGAGCATGCTTATTTAAGCAATTACAGTATTGCATTTGAAAAAGGGAAATGGATTTCACAGAATTGCAAGGAACAGTTTAGGGACATCAAGTTGAACTCTGCTCGGTACAGGAGTCTAAACTAAAAAATATCTGATAGCTGTTAACTCTGCTGGAAGAGAGCCAGTGAAGAAAAATCCATCGCCTCTCTGGCTAAACAAGTGCACACTCAACTCGTTTTCTACCATTATGAATGGGAGCTTTTTTTTGATATTCAGTCATAATTCCTGGAAGCTAAATGTACTCTGGATTAACAGGTCATTTTATTTTTCTCAAATATTTGAAAGGTGTTTTGCATGCAAGAAAGAAGAAGTAATATCTGAGCCAATAATATGTGTTTCATCATCTAACTGTGGTTAGAAATTCAGAAACATTAAAACTGAATTGGGCCCAAAATAAGAAAAATAAAATAACCGTCAATAGACCCAACAGCATCCATAAGCTGAAATTTGCAGTACACTCTGCTTGTATGCCAGGATTTTCCAAACTGTTAATGCTACCAGTGCTTTCTCTTTTAGCAATGATGTTTTCAGAAACAGAAAGCAACAGAACACACAAACAATAGACACCAATGAAGTCAGTTATCAGCTGACAAGATGAGAAACATTTCAACAAGAGAATGTTGAAAGGCATTCTTTGCCTTCACAATGGAAAATATATCCAAATGGATGGTTTAAAATATTAATTACACAACTTGTGCTCAGTAAAAGTTAATTGTTCAATTAAGTACATGCTGAATACCTTAGTTCTATATATCATTTCTTTATATTACTTAGATAAAAGCTCAAAGGTCTTCATTTCCATGAAACAATTATATTAAATATCATGCTAGAGTAAAGGTTGTACATTTATACCAATCTTATAAATATGAGTAACTTCATCATGGGGCAGAATTCGAAGCAACCAAGCAGGTACCCATATTTGCATTAGTGAAGAATATCTGTAGCTCAGGATGAGGGTGAAGATTTGTTCTCCAAGCTTGTGGGTTGCTTTCCAAATGTTTCATTACAAGGCTAAGTAACATTTCAGTGGAGTTCAGGGGGTGTCACTATCAGTGGTCTTCTGTTTATAAGGTCTTCAGGTGTGGGTGTGTCAAGTGATGGTCTTGTGGCAGCGAGGTGTGGATGTATCAAGTAAGTGATGGGTCAGGTGTGAGTCATCAGTGAGGGTCTCATGATGGGGAAGTTACATCATATGAGGGTCTTTGGAAGTAAACTGCTAGTGGTGGGGGGGGCAGTTCCATTCATTGTAAACAGTCTCAGAATTTGGCAGCTAAGGAAACAAGGTTGATTCAGAGCATTGTGTCATTTCTTGTTAGTCTGTATGACTAGCAGAGTCACATCATGGATTTAATTCTTCACTGGAAATATACGTAGTGTACTTTTCAGGGAGAGAGATAGGGAAGGAGACAGAAGGAGGGAGAAAGAGAGGGGGGAGAGGGAGAGGGAGGGAGGAAGAGAGGGAGAGGTAGGGAGAGAAAGGGAGGGAAGGAGAGAGAGAGAGGTAGGGAGAGAGAGGTCTTGTGAAAGCCAGTTACCGTTAGAGGAAATGTACATTTTACTAAATTTAAGTACATTTTACATACAAAGACTAGAAGCCATCTGGTTAAATATGTTCAAGCTGTCATTAATTTGCAGAGCAGATGTCATTACAACTATTAGTCTTCTCTTAGACTGTGCTCCTTAATTTACAGAAGATGTGTTGCAACACTGAGAGATCTGGTTCTTTAAAAAAAGTTATTCTACACAGGTAACCATCGAATTACAACAGCAATGGAGACTGGGATTTCTGTCACTAAAATGATATGGTCATAAAGCATGACGTCACAAGAATGCACTTTTATCAATGGCAACCTTTGCGATCCCCACTGCTGTTGTTAAATGAGCACCTCCTCTCAATTTCATGCCCATTTCCAACAATCAAAAGTAGGAAGCAAATAGCAAATTGTAAATCCCAGGTGTCTCAAAAGCAGATCAGTAGGCAGGTAAGTGGCTGCTGTTCGGTGGGAAAGGGAGGGGCTGTGCAGATAGTTTGGGTCATGCAGGGTGAATGTGGCAGGGTTTGGGGTGGCTGCTGCAGGGTAGAAAATATGTGCACAAGTTGTTGGGGAGGGTGTGTGGGTAGCTAGGATGGTGTTGCACAAGTTCTGTGATGCTCAGAGGATGTGTGGGTAGCGTAGGGAGGCACAACATGAGTATGGTGTGGCTTGGGAAGGCTGCTGCCAAGTGGGAAAGGATGTGTGAATGGCCAGGGAAAGTGTTTATGGTCTGTGACATGAGTGCAGAAGGTGTGGGGGAGGATGCACAGATGGGGTAGACTTATGTGACCTTCCTTTCCAGCTTCCTCATTGATTTTGCTTATAGAAAAGCCAGCAGGGAAGATCACAAATTGTGATAACAGGACCATGGAATGCTATAACTATCATAAGTGCAAGCCTATTGCCAAGCAGATTGCAATTGCAATCATGTGACCATAGGGTTGACGGAACTTCAAGGACTGGTCGTAAGCACCACTTAATCAGCACCAGTGTTAACGCTGAAGAGTTGCTGAATGAATGGAACTACCTGTAGCACAATTTCAATGAAAATTTCAAAGGTTGGAATTGGGAATATTACAGGATACTCTCCCTAAAAAGCCTTGGACATGACCTCCACAGCTCCCTGAAAGCTGGTAACCAATCACAATTTTTAATGAGAAAAGGAAAACATTATTAATGTATTTTCTTAAAAAATGTAACAAAATATATGTTTCAGCAGTGCCAAAGGTTGCCTTTGTTTTTCCTTGAACTGAAGAAGCTTCTTGGATGAGAAGTGAAATGTCTCCAAGGAAAAACAAAGAAAGTTCAGTTGCCTTTTGAAAAAGCATCTCTGGGATAACCATGATTGGAATGGCTGAGAATCTCCATAAACATGCAATTCATAATTTTAAATAAATTTAAATTTCAATATATTTATATATTAATTTATTTACTTTATTTAATTTACATTAAATAAATGTAAATTACTGTATTCACCCATAAGGAAGAAGATTCTTAATTTAATATCTCTTTTGAAAAAAGAAGAATAGACAGAAAAAGTGCAGCTCCTCTATTGCCATGAGTCAAGGTAAGATACTCCACTGAAATTATTTGGAAAAAAATACATAAACTTTCTTTCAGGTACATACAATAAATCCAGTGTAGTTTTTGTAATCTCCACCTATTTCTTTGGTTGCAAGCTTTTGGAAAAATAGCTCACTGGCAAAGATCAAGTGTAACCTTCAAATTTGAAAAATTGCATCCCTCTTCATTAAGTGAAAAGGAAGTAGTAGCCAAATGAATCTTTCAGAGATCCTGGAAACGAGAAAAGCAAGTCAAGCCATATTGGCTAGGAACTGCAGGAAATAAATCCAATATAGCTCAGAACCAGTAGCATGGGTAAGCTACCAATGGAAGGTTAATATATCTTCAACACCTTGATATGATTCACTTTTAAAGGACTGGGAGGAAACATAGTTCTTTTGTCAAGAACAGATCTAAGTTCTCCGCATAAATATAGATCTGCTATTAGGAACAAATATTAGAAAAATTAAAGTAAATTGGACTCATACCTCTGTGGCTGCCGAACTGCCACCAAGGTCACGGGATACAAAGAGGTTCACAATTGGCCTACTAATTCTTTGAGTGGCCAAAATTAATGCCAAAGGCCACCAGAAACTTAGCATCTTTTTTATTGTAGCATCTCCCTGCAGATAAAATGAGAAAAGTCAGTGTTGTTAAATCATCACAGTCAGAGCACAGCCATTAGAGGAGCTAAAGAAATTATTTTACAAATACTCAAGACTATTTCAAGAAAAAGGTGAGAAATAGTATTAAAAAGCTCCTAAGCAAATAAATGAAAAAGGAACTACAGATTCTTAAAAATATTGCCTATGGAAATACAGGAGTATTACTGTACTAGGGTGTTCAAAACATATTTAAGAATTTGCTAAAATTATTGTACTCTAGCTACAATTATGCAGTGTGATATTTTTAAAAAAACAGTTCTTCTCATACATTTTTCTGCAAAGAAGAATCTTGGAAGATTAATGACTTTCATCACTCACTATTTGTTCTATATTTCTATTAGTTAGTTCTATGCTCATTTCCTTGGTTTGTTGCTGATTTCTTAGTATCAACGCAAATAAGAATAAGAGAAAAAATATCAGAAACAGGACCACAAGAATATTTTGGTTTGAGAGATATTTAGAAGCAACAGTGATATAGAATGATCAAGTAGCATTGTATATATCAAGCCTGACATATGCTGCTAAAACTAAAAAAGAATAAGTTACTTTGAAGCCAGTATATTTTATTGCCTAGCGATGAGTATATAATTGTAGCAGTCTTGTACTTAAAAAAAAAAAAACACTTAAGCAAATTTCCAAAATACAATTGAGTCTTACTATTACCATACTATATAACATATTTTTTACACTGGAATATTTTTCTCATTATCTTTTCCAAATCTATCGAATAGAAAAATATCAATTAAATTTAAGGAACATCTTTTTAAATGCATTTATAGCTAACAGGAAACACTACAAAAACTTTCCTCATTTAAAAAAAAAACAATCAAAATTACAGTACTTGATCATATATATATAAATATAGATATATAGATATATATAAAAATATATAGATATATAGATATATATACAGATGATTCCACCAGACTGTCAATCATTTGGAAGCCTGCACTCTCAAATAGAGAGATCTCCACACCACAAGCCAGGCAAACACCTGGGCACAAAAAGACTCTCTCTGATACCTCCAGCTCAAACACACCCCAACCAGGCACCCAGATGAAACCTAGCTTCCCAATAGATGATAGCCGTCCTTTTACTCGAAGCCAAGCTGCACTGAAAGCCTCCAATACAGTGTTTATTGAAGTGTTGCCAGCCAATCAAAGCCACAAAACAGACAGAAGAAACTAGAAACACCAATCAAACAAACTCCAAGAACAATAAACACAGACCAAGACTCCCAACCAATCAGGATGAAGAAAAAACCATCCTGGGACAACAGTAGGCTAGCCTCAAATTTAAAACTAACGGCTGTGATAGCCTGACCCACATACAAACTCAATACAGAAGCCTGATGATGGCAGATGAAATTCTGCTGAAACGTTGCTACAACTTTAAAAGCACAAATACAATGACGTGGGATAATACCCGAAGGAAGCTGAACAGCATAAATAGATAGATAGATAGATAGATAGATAGATAGATAGATAGAT
>BLBF01000031.1:16596341-16753876 GCA_015471245.1 Laticauda colubrina | reverse complement strand
GGGGGGGTGTTTGGGTTGGAGCTATCAGAGGGAGTCTGTTTTTGCCCAGGTGTTTGCCTGGCTTGTGGCATGGAGATCTTTCTATTTGAGAGTGCAGGCTTCCAAATGATTGACAGTCTGGTGGAATCATCTCTTCTATTCATGCTGTCAGGTCAAATTTGAAACCAGGAACTAACTCTATACAGAAGCCTGAGGATGGCAAATGAGATTCTGCTGAAATGTTGCTACAATTTTAACAGAACTACAATGACGTGGGATAATACCCGAAGGAAGCTAAACAGCACACATGTAAGTACCCGCGAAAGCCTAAGAAAACATACATACATACATACATACATACATACATACATACATACATACATATATATATATACTGTTCAGCTTCCTTCGGGTATTATCCCACGTCATTGTAGTGCTTTTAAAGTTGTAGCAACGTTTCAGCAGAATCTCATCTGCCGTCATCAGGCTTCTGTATTGAGTTGTATCAATCAATCAGGCTTCTGTATTGAGTTGTATCAATCAATCAGGCTTCTGTATTGAGTTGTATCAATACAGAAGCCTGATGATGGCAGATGAGATTCTGCTGAAACGTTGCTACAACTTTAAAAGCACTACAATGACGTGGGATAATACCCGAAGGAAGCTGAACAGCACACATGTAAGTACCCGTGAAAACTTAAAAACACACACACACACACACACACACACATATATATATATATTCCCACAGGTGAACACAATACAGAAGCCTGGTGATGGCAGATGAGATTCTGCCGAAACATTGCTACAACTTTAAAAGCACAACTATAATGACGTGGGAAAATATCTGAACAAAGCTGAATACTATATAGATACACACACACACACTTATTTAATTATAACAAAAATGTAAATGCTCAATGATAACAAAATAAAATGTTCCAAGCTGGAAGCCTCCCCCACCTGGAACCTTCCAAAGAGACGGAAGAGCGGGCAGGATGTGTATGTGTGTGTGTCTGAACTGAGGAGCCTTGGGGCAACTGATGCTGGGAGAAGCAGAGGCAGAAAGGGGGCTTTGCTCTCCTTGGGAGGCAGTGCCCCTTGGCTGCCACTCCAGGGGCTTCTCAGTAGGCAACTGCCTGCAGAAGGACTGCCACTCTTGGTGATTAATTAGGGAGGGGAAGGGGACAAAGTGGAAGTTCCTTTCAGATCCCAGGTGGAGGATTGAGAGGCTCAGATCTGCAGCCTAGGAAAAGCTGGAGGGGGGAGCTCTTCCAGCGTCATCTGGAGACAGGCAAGGAAAGGGGTCCCTGGGGCCCTTCGCTCGCTTTAACACTTCGCTGACAAACCCAGCCACAGCCAGTGGTTATTTGGGGGTGGGGGGGAGAAAGTATCTCTCCCATTACCAGGGGAGGAGATGAAACAAAGCTCACTCTTTCACTGAGACCTATAAAACGCCAATCTACCGTGTTCCAGGAGTTCTTCGAAATCATCAAATGCTCCCACTTGCAGTTGCCATGCCTCCCAGCTCAGGTCCCTGAGATGCACGCTCCCACACATGGCAGCGGCAGCAATAACAGTCCCCTCCCCCAGCACCCGCTGTCAGCTCTCCCCATTAGTTTTCTAGCTTTGAATTGCTCCCGGCTCTCTCTCTTTCCTCCCCCCCCCCGCGCCCACATGTAGGCAGGAAAGGAAAGGGAGATGGAGCCATGCACAGCTCTCCTCTTTTCCAGCCCTTGCTGCTTCTCCAACATCGAAGCCTCGGAAATGCAGGCAAAGCTGCCACAGTGGTAGCGCCCTGAGTTGCTTGCTTCTCTACGACACTACTGCCTCCTCCAGCACCACTTCTTTCTCTGGGTAGGGCAATCCTTAACTAACCAAACATGCTAAGGCAACTCAGGACGCTACCGCTGCGGCGGCTTTGACTGCGTTTCCGAAGCTTCGATGGGGAAGTGCTGACAGCGGGTGCTGGGGAAGGGGACTATTCTTGGCGCAGAGTATAGGAGCTGGTTGGCGTGTGCATTTCAGGGGCCTGACTCTGGGGTCCCTTGGAGAGCCAGGAAGCGCAAGAACTGCATGGCTCAGATTAATTGCTTTTGGGGGCCATTTCTTCTGCAGCCCACCAAAAATTTTCCATGGCCTACCAGAGGGGCCGTCGCCCACCGGTTTGCGACCCATTATACTATAAAGGCTCTTGATGAAAAACAAATAAAATATTATCACAGGTAATTATTTAGAAACACTGTACCAATGATACACAAGCATCTTATTTAAACCAATTGCTTTATCTGCTACCAGATAAATCAAAATAAACTATTTTGGTTCCTAGACGATTTATTTACTCACGATAAGATACTGGATGCTCTACTTTATTGCTTGGAATCTTCTTTAGTACCAACCCTGTGTCTTGTTTTGTCATCAATTCTGTCTCAGAGTGAGTCACCACCGTAACTTTCCATAATTGTTCATTCTTCACTCCTGATTCAGGATGCTAGTCAGCTGATGTGCCTACACTTATTTTTACTCAGCTCATTCAGTCTTCTCCCTGTCTCCATCTTGTCTACCAGAGTTGCTGAAAGATGGTATTGTCATATCTTAGCTCCCGAATTGTCCTTTTGGGAGCTGAGGGAAATATTTTATAGTATCGAAGCAGGATTGAAATTTATGCATAAGATTTAGTGAATGGGACCCCAATCTCTGACTTATTGGGAACGAAGCCACACAAGGGGTGTGAAGCTTTGCAGCTGCTTGGTATCCAGATTGCTGATCTATGGAGCCAGAAAAGTTAGGGGCTGCTGATTTAGTGGATAAGCTGTATAACTGCAGTTTTTCAAAAAGCTGTTATCTTCTGAAGCCAGCAGTACCCAACATTTTTGGCACCAGGGACTGGTTTTGTGGAAGACAATTTTCCACAAAAGGGTGGGTGGGGGACACTTTAGGTTTTGCTCACTTGGTACCACACCTCCAGCTGTGCAGTCTGGTTCCGTTCAGGCCACAGACCAGTTCTAGGGATTGGGGACTCCTGCTCTAAGCTATTACTGTTCTTAAAAACATTTTGTTATTCTTCGAAGAAAAGAGATTTAGGGCTAAGTCAGAAAATTACATTGATTCCAGTGGACCAATTTTCCCTACTTTCAATATTCAAAATATTAATTGCTTTCAAAGATCTTATCAAGATACTGAATTTATACTGACAAATATCCTCACATGATTCCGATTACCAACTGTTGTAACCAACTGTTTAACCAACTCCTCTAACCAACTGTTGGCATTTACAGTTTTGAAAAACAATGATCTCATATTAGCATGATGAAAGCTACCACATCAAACGTGGCACACCACCTCAATACTTCATCAGTTAATCTTGTCACACTACTATAATCTGAGGAGATACATGACATGGTTAAAAATGTTATCACTCATATAGAACAGATGCTCAATTTTATCTTTTATGTTTAATTGTTGATGCTTTAGTTAATTTTGCTTTTAATTTCTTAAACCTGTAAGTGACCTTGAGGTTTTGCCTTACCTTAACAGGGACTCTCAGTGGTTTCAAATGAATAAATGCTTTTGCACAATGTGTGCAAAAGAGAACAGCACTTCATTCTTTCCTCTGTGATACTTAGCAGTATTCAATGTTGGATACTGGAGCCCCTTCATTTCAATTGTTCAATGCCAGTTTTTATGCATTCCATCTGAATCTCTTCTGACTTCCCTCTACCCATACATAAACTATTATTACAAAATGAAGATTACAACAGACTGTGGAGATAGAAAAACCCATTGCTGCAAGAATTTTAGTTAGTACTTAATCTATGCCAAAATATCATTAAGTTTTTCTTCTTCTACTTCAGTCTTGTTTAAATAATTGGTCCGAAATAAGGGATAGGAACAAACCTGGAACCCAAATAAGATATATTTAGTTTTTGTTGACAACATGAGGAGGACTTCTGCTAAGAGACCTGGCTTTGAGATCAAAATTTGGAGAGTAAGGGACTGAAGTTCTAGTTCCGGAAAAATTATAAAGGACAAATGTCTAAGGAAACTGGATGAACAAAAAGAAGTTATGTGTCAGCCAATCATTTTAGCAGAGGTGCTATTTCAATAAAAACTATGAAGCAAACTTACCTATCAAGGTATGAAACACTGCAGCCACAGCCCCAGCTACAACCATACACAAAACTGCTTTGGTTCTGTCTCTCTTACTGTTGACAAAAACAAGACCCACATTTTTGAAATCACTCATCGGTCCTGTGAAAAACTTCATGAGGGAGTATGCCAAGCCATAGCTGGCTAGCATTTCCACAGCATCTTCCTTAACAGCTGCAATACCCCTATTCAAGGCCTAAACAGACACAAGAAAATAGAAAGGAAGAGACATTAACATGTGCAAAATGTTACAAAACATGATTACTAATTTTAAATGAAATAAAGTAAAAACGACCTATACATTCCAAAAGGAAGTATATCTCAACATACAAAGTGAGGAAAACTAACCTATTCATAGAAATATGTTAAATGTTTCCCACTCTAAAATGTTCACGAAAAATGAATGTACACCAACTAAACTTCATATATTAAGCATATACTGTATATTAAGCAAACTTATTTTGTGTGCTAGTTCCCCCAAGTTTCAATAATGAACATACATTAATATTACTTTATTCCATTACATGCACTACATGATGTTAATAAAATATAAACCATTCAGTATCCTTTTATTCACAAGTGCATTGTTTGTTTCCACCCACATGTAACCATTTTTTTTCCTGGCTTGCTTGCTTTTAAACAAAATCACTGCGTTTACAGAAAAGCATTTATCTCCCTTCTATTTTCTATTTGCGTGCTGAATTTCTGGTTGTCTGACTTTTAAGATTAAAAAGATTTAAAGACCATTTCCCTGTTCTGTGTTCTAAAATTATCTTGATGTTCCTTTATACATCTGTATATACTGTATCTACATTTGAGTAGTACAGTCTTTTCTATCCTTCCATAAATATGATTCAGTGTCAAAGTGCATGGGAAGAAAGTGAATTTATTACTTGCAAGCTGGCAGCCTGACACTATTCATCTGACATAATACTCTTGCTCTGATTGCCCAGATAAAAGAATGATTTAAGAATAGGATTTAGAGCATCAAAGCACCCAGAGAAAATGACTGACTCTTTGCATAGTATTTTGCCAACAGCTGCAAGAAAAGAGTCTGTAGCATGGTAAAGAGGTGGGGAACCCATTATGCAATGGAAGAAAATAGCAAGTGTTAATTTGGCTGTGACTCAACAGTGACCACAGAAGCCTTCATGTAGAAAGTGTTCCTTTCACCTCTTGCTGCCCTGAGTTTCAAAACATTAGTTTGAAAGAGCAAACCTTTAGCAAAAATGTATTTCCAAGTGAATGGAAGATTATTACTTGATGTTTTCCGGGGCATTTAGGGATGAAAAGTACTTAACGGGGAAGGTGGGAATAAATTATGAAGTTTATAATTCTCCTCCCCAACTTAAGGTACATTAAGCCACACAAATTTGTATAATTCAATTTGCTTCAGAAGATCTGAGTCATGTAGAATAAGCACTTTTTCAACTCAGCACAATATTAAAACTTCTGAAACTCACTGCTACAAAATTTGGTGATAGCACATAAGCTTAAAAAAATACACAAATTCATGGCAACTATAATTTCAGAATGTAAATTAACCACAGCAGCTAAATAGAACCTCTATGTTCACAGAGAGCAATTATGAAATGCTAAAATATAAAGCATGTCAATAGAGAGGATATTTGTACATATAAACATCAGAAACTGAGCAGGATATAATTTTAGTACCTGGAAGGATAAATAAAAAATAGAAATTTTTGTGTTTGATTTATAACAATTATAAAATTGGCCAGGAATCACATTGTAGAGCTATATGGCACCCTGACCTTGTGTGGCTGTGTACTTCTTGTAGGTTTTTGCTAACCGTTCAGCATGAGATAATGTCTCAGCTCAGTTTTTCACTAAGAAACAGTTCACTGGAGAAATTATGGAAGGTCTGACACTAATGATGCAATGCAAAGGTCGGTTCTCCAGTGGATAGATATTAAAATAAACCTAACCTGAATGTTGATTGCTGAGTTTAATTTACCTCCAGACAAAACCAAATGTTTTGACTGACCGGTTCAGCATTTCCTTTTTTAAAGCCAAAGAGAAAGAGCTAATAAATCAAAAATGTCAAATGTTCACTTGTATAGTCTCTAGAAAATAAGTTTTTCCCCAAACATTGGAAAGCTGGGTTAGTTCCTCAACCTTATCCAGATTAAACTTGAATGATTCATGTCACTCCATAGCTGTTCAGATCCCTGTCTAAACGTTTATTTATGTGCCCAAAACAGATCTCTCTTTGGGAAAAGATTATTCCTCTTTGAACAAATTTTAGAGTCTTACAAAAAAAACAAACTTCATGAAAGCAAGAAAACAACTCTTATGATTAATAGACATTTTATTCAAATACAGATATTGCAAGATAATTTTGATCCCACCAATAATATTACTTCAATCACAGGGTATGCAACAAAAATAACAAAGAGTTATGAAAACCAAAACAATACCTGAGGAAATATTAGTAATTCTTACTCTTTGGTACATATGGATAAAGTATTCTTGCAATAAGGAAACTGACTTTTACTAATTTACAGTTGTATGTATGTATGTAGGTAGGTAGTTTAATATAATTAGTTCCAATTGTACTTTTGGGGAAAAGTGAGATATCAATGCATGTGTTTTGTTTTCTATTTCCTTAGAAATTAATTAGATAGATGTCATCCTTACCAGTCCTAAGACCAATTTAAAATTGTAATGGGTTGGCATCTACAATAAGGTTTTATGACTTCCAGTACATAATATGTATCCACTAGCAACATAGAATCTCATCTTGTTCCTTCGCTGTTAAAAGCAATCAGATAAAATCATTATCTAACAACTATCTGTAAACAAGTTGAAGTAGATTGTTATAATAAACCTTTCCAAATGTGTGGGGCTGAACCTTAGTTTAAAAATAGCATCTCAAGGCAATAAGCATCCACCTTAACAACGCAGATTCAGGAAACCAATAATAACGGCCCTCAAAGGAGATCCATCCCAGAAGTTAATAAGCGTTAGGCTGCAAAAGGCAATACTTGGTTTGGTGCTTGCCAATCAGACATGATGGAAAGATGGGTAGTTGATGAGAATCAAAAAGGTAATTTTGTGCAACCTCAGAGAGACAGGGAAATGCTTATAAGCCACACAAAAAATTATTTTGCTAAGCCAAAAGCAGCTTTCAATATGAAATGTTCATATCTGCTGATAGCGAGAATATTAAGGTAAGAAGTCGAAAATACTAGGTGGGCCTGAAAAAGACCATAATAGCAGTCTAGAAAGATGAAACAAGTGCTGCCAAAATAACAGAAAAATAATTATAGAGGTAATAGCAATAGCACTTAAGACTTATATACTGCTTTACAGCCCTCTCTAAGCAGTTTACAGAGTCAGCATATTGCCCTCAATAATCTGGGTCCTCATTTTACCCACCTCGGAAGGATGGAAGGCTCCTTTGGTGAGATTTGAACTGCCAAACTGCAGGCAGCCGGCAGGAAGCAGAAGTAGCCTGCAGTACTGCCCTCTAACTACTGTGCCACCGTGATGCCACCGTGGTCCATGATGGCATTTCCAATAGAAAAGCAATTTGTATATGTCTTGGTGTGAAATGTTTTATAAAGTTAAAAAATCAATACAAATAAATGAAGAAAAAATTAAGAAAGGAAGAAAGATAAAGAAAAGTGTCCAAATAATGGAGTGGGAAGAAAAAAAAAACTTTAAAAAACAACTTCTTTGCAGAACTTGTAGACACATTTGATACTGTTTTCTGCCTTGAAAATCACATTATGCAGTTCCTTCTTCCCAGGTACAGCTCATTTAATTGCTACATCCAGAAATCATCAGTTCATTTTTATCCAACTTCAGAAAAAAAAACCCATATAGAGCTTCCAGTCTTTCACAAAAGCAATTGTTCCTTCCCTAACAAAAAGTCATTTCTTAAAAATATATTTCATAAATTTTACAGGTAATCTTCAACTTACAACCTCAATAGAGCCCAAAGTTTCTGTTGCTAAGTGAAACATTTGTTAAATGAATGTTGCCCCATTTTATGACCTTTCCTGACACAGTTGTTAAGTGAATCACTGAAGTTATTAAGTAACATGGTTTGTTAAGTGGATCTGGTTTCCCCATTGACTTGATCAGTAAAAGATGATGATACGACCCTGTGATTCTGCAACTGTCATAAATATGAGTCAGTTGTCAAGCATCTGAATTTTGACCATGGGGATGCTGAAATGGTTGTGTGAAAAATGGTCATGTCACTTTTTTCAGTGCAATTTGTAACTTTGAACTGTCACTAAATGAATTGTTGTAGGTCAAGGATTACCTTTAGATAACAAATATTTCCAATTATATTTAGCACAATTTATATCAAATGTATAATAAATTTTATCGAATGCATTTATAATATAAACATTTATTTTAAAAATAAAAATAGATTTAACATAAATGGCGGATCCCAGATTAGGTACTGCAAAATCATTTGATGACATAAGTCATTGTCTGGGAAGTGTACCAGACAGGCAACCAGCCAGTCAGGGAGAGTTTGCTGCCAGGAAGAATCAAGGTGGCAAACATCTTTGTCCTCACTGCCAAAAATAACATATGATCCCAATGCAATGAGTAAGTCTTTTCAACTCAAGTAGTTTAATGAAGAAGCACCACTGACTGTTTATTTGAGAAAGGCTGCTGCTGAAATAGATATCCTATGTATCTGCTGAGAAATCTCAAATAGAAGAATCTTAATCCCTCATGATGGAAAACTTTACAAAATGTCAAAAGTCCATTAGGGGTTGAGGAACTGTAGTAGAACTTTTTTCGAACTGCTGTGCATGTACAAATCTATATAAATATATAAGAATATTTATCCATTTAATATAAAATCTTGGTCTGTGCAGCAGTGTAGCCTGGTCAATTGTGACTTTCCCAGGTTGTCAGAAGAGCTACTTCCCACAGTCTGCTATACAACCCTAACTCTTAATTGCAGATGCAGGACCTGAACCAAGTGCAACAATTCAAGATTTTGTTTCCTGTCACTCTAAGACAGACTTGCTTCAGTGGTATTTGATATCCTCAGTAGTATTCTCTGATTCATGACAGAGCGAACGTAAACAAGACATTTCTTTTTCCTGGAAAAGCCAAGATATTCAAGAACCTTCAAGAAAGCACATCTCAGTGAACACAGAATGATTATTAATGAACTAGTTTAAAACCGAAAGAAAAAGTAATGAAGAGTACTGAGTTTCCAAGAATAGGGGTGATACCTTCCTGAATTTTTATCTTCAAGATGTTATTCCAGTATACACACCAGATTATTCAACATTCTGTAAATTAGCAAACTCAGGATTCCTATATCTGAGCTAAGATTTCACCAGCTGTAACTCACCATGGTTTAAAGGAAACTCAATATTTAAAACAACTTCTGTTACTGGTATTTATTTATTTAACCAATTTCCATGGCTGTCCATCATGCTAGGGCCTTACAATTAAAAAAAAACGTGTTACAGTTAAAAATGTTGAAAATATTTTAAAACAGCAAAAATGGTGAAACCAATAAGAACTCTAAAAACATCCAAATTAAATATACAAGATACTTGGCCAGTTAGCAACGCAGCCAGGAAATGAGGCCCTTGACACTTTCAGCCTCCTATGCTCATGAACATAGCCAGGTTTTAGGGCCTTGCGAAAGGCTAACAGGGTTGGGACCATTGTGATCTCTGAAGGGAGGATGTTTCGCAGAGCAGAAACCACTGTGGAAAATGCTCACCTTCTGGTCCGCGCACCACCCAACATTTTTTGGTTGACAAGATCTACAACATGATCGTTCTACTCGACCTATTTGAACAGGTAGAGACTCTTAAAAAAAAGCAATCTCTTTATAGGCCTCGGTATTGTTTGCTGCATTTGTTTATATACTATTGCTGTTGTACATTCTATGGAGTACAGTGTCTATACATTTTGTAAATAAATAATTACTTGCCAGTAGCAACCTCAAAAGAGACAATTGTTCTCAAGGTGCACTTTAGGAGATTCTCAGAAGTAGCTGGAATAGTAATGTTCAGGGAGAATTCCAGATGATGCTCTTCAGGCTGAATAACAATCATATGCATCCATATAGAGCTATAGCAAATTTTAGCTCTGAACAATGTTTATTCACAAATCATGTTGATGTTTTCACACTTGCCCTTTGCTCCACACTTTCTAAATGTGGTATGTTTGGCCATATTGGCTAGGAATTCTGGAAGATGCAGTTACAACATCAGTTGATGAATTCTGTACTATTGTGAAGAAATAAGAGGCAATGGTTTCATTTCACTCCTTATTATTACTTCACACATTGTCGTTGCTATCTTTGGAACTATAGAGAAAACAGTCGCTTGAACTATGGCTATTTTAAATTTTGTGCTTCATGATCATGAGCATCCATGTCACAGTTAAAATAAAACCATTATAACACAATGTCCTTTCTTATGAAAGGACAATGTACACCACCAGAATTTTGATAATATATTGTTTTTTTTAAAAAACAACAACAACCCTAGACTATATTTGAAAACTCTGGCAGTTTTTGCTAGTTCAATATGACAGCACATCCTGTATTTCTAAAGCCATTTTTATCTGACACAATCATTCTTCTGTATATTTTTTCTAGCAGATGTCTCAAGGTCATTAAAATTCCAGACCATTACTGAACTCATAAGAATTTTTCCTACTGAGGACATAACACCCACAGACTAGGCTGTGGTTGTTATGAAAGATCAACATATTAAATAAAGTCTCAAATAGATACAATAATATGTACCTTACAACTCTGTTAGTTGATGCATGTCATCAAGATTATCAACCAGAATTCCAAGAAGCAGAATGGCAAATTATAGTATAGCCCTTCCTTAATGGTGAATCTGACAATTCTCATTTAAATATTTATTATATCATTTATTAATGTAATACAAAATATAAAGAAAACAAACAATATACAAGGTTACAGAAAACCAAAAGAAAAAAAGAGAAAAAGAAAGAAATGAAAACAGTATATTCATACATACATATTCTACCCAAGCACATTTATGACTAGGGTCCTATTTCTTTATAATCATCCATTTCTAACCTACATCAATAAAGAAATTCAATTGTTGGTAACATCACTTCTGCAGATCACTGAGTAGTGGTGTGTGTGTGTGTGTGTGTGTGTATGTGTGTGTGTCTTGGGTATAAGTATATGTCTTGCCTATAAGTATATGGTACATAGCCATTCTATATACTACATATATAGTACACAGAATTCACTTTGTGTGTGTGTGTGCGCGCGCGCGTGTGTGTTACATAAGTATATAGTACACAGAATTCACTTTCTTTGTTGAGAAGTCACTTTCCTTGCAGTAATAACAGAATTCAAAGGGATATGATTATCTTGTTAATACACATAATAATCTCCTTCTAAAATTAAATCCTGGACATGTTCAAACATGTATTTAAATGGAGCATTAATTTCATTCCATTCCCAATAACATCACAATCTACTCAAGCATTTCTGTACAAATACAACGGAATCCACAACTCACAGCTAAGCTTCAGATTCATCCAATGTTTTGAATGATTCAGTAAAGAAAAGGAGCTAGGAGCTAAGTGAAAGTTAATAAATGACACATGATTTGTGAAGACTTGATGAATTAATATGATTCACCCAACAGTAGTCTGTATATATCTATTTAGACATATGTTTATGTTTCTATTTGTGTTTACACATGCACACACTCTTACATGTAAAAGACACTTTGCGCTGACTGAAAAGGCCACTGTTCTTGATAGAGAACCTACATTGTACTAAGCTGAAAATAGCTTACTTAGGCAAAAATGGGAAGACCAGGACAAAGACAAAACTGCTCATAAACCAGGGCTAGAAAACTACACCTGGCTTTATACATCTCTCTGCAGTTGTACTTCCATTGTATATATACTATGTATCAAAAGATACTATCTTCCCTAATATGCAGGATGAGGAAAGCCTTAGGTCTCACAATTAAAAGACATTGCATGCGCTAGAATGATGAGCATTTTATTTTATTATTTATTTCATTTCTTGGCTGTCCATGTCCCAAAGATGCTTTTTCAAAACCTACTAAGATTAGTTCACAAAAACATGGTTATTTCCTTCATGCAATTGTCCACTGCAGTCAATGCAATATTAAAAAGCAAAAATGTGAACAACGTACTTATGCTGAAAATTCTGAAATCAATGTTCCTCTTTCTGAAACCACTTTAAAAAGTACAAAATTAAAACATAAAGAGAAAGAGAAAATTAGTAAAAGAAAAGGGTTCAGAAAAAAAAATGTAGTAAGGAAAAAAAGGGGAGGGGGAAGTAAGAAAAAATAAAAAAGATTTTCCTTTCTTTCTTTCTTTCTTTCTTTCTTTCTTTCTTTCTTTCTTTCTTTCTTTCTTTCCTTCCTTTCTTTTTTTCTTCCTTTCTTTCTTAATCAGCATTATCAATTATTTCTGATTGTGGCTTTGTATTATCAGCAATGAATTTGAGTTTGACACCCCTGCTCTGGGGAAAGAAAACAGATCAATATTATCAACAACAGTTTGTTCCCCATCTTGTGAACAGCAGGTGTTTTCTGTTATTTGAAAAAACCTGTATGTCTCCATGTTCTTTCCCCCCACTCCTCCTGCTCAATCATGTTTGATTCTCAGGGACTGGATGGACAAGTCCCTGTAGTTTTCTTGACAAAGTTTTTCAAAAATGATTTGCCACTGCTGCCTTCCTAGGACTGAGAAAAAGTGACTAGCATAAAATCACCCAGCTGACTTTGTGCCTAAGACAGGACTAGAACTCATGGTCTCCCAGTTTTAGCTGGATTCTTTAACTACAAAACTGTTCTCTCTATATGTCCCATATGTCCAAGGGGGGAGAGGAAATATTGCACCGTAGTTAAGAAAACAGCCAAATCTCATTTCAAAATCCTACACAGAACAGAACGTCCTCCAGACATCATATTCTGACTTATTGGTTATCTTGAAAGAGGAAACCAATGTTTGCAACATGCTAGTTTAATCTCTTTAACAATCTAATTCCATATACCAACAGAAATTAAACCTCTCTTTAGATATTCTGTATTGCTGAAGGATGTAACACGACTGTAATGACAACTGCCACTACTATCATCTTGCATTTGATGCAAACTATGACTGCAATGGAAATTAATGCATTCAGTTTTGTACTAGTGTGATCTGCACATAGTCCAAGCTGTGGGCTGAGGACTGCACTACTCTTTCCCCACAACACTTACTGAGGAAGGGTCTTTTTAACGTTTATCTGTTGTACAAAGGAGCAAAGAATCACAAAACAACATGGTCAATTTGATTATAGAAAGAAAGGGATAGTTCTTCAAAGGATTTTTAACATTCATCAAAGCTTCATACTTCCCCATTTAAATTAGCCTAGTACAGGGCTCTACGGTGAGCTTAATTGTTCCTGTAATACATGAACAGAAGACCATCTTTCTTCTTAATTACAGTATTTCTGTTTTAATCTGCCATCTGATAAGCATCATTAACTCCTCCATAGAAAAGCACATGTTATAACACAAAATCATTGTAACAACCACAAACATAGTAGGCTGTCTTTTATGCCCACTTGGTTGCCTACTTTTTTGCCAGTTTGCACTGGAGTCAGTAAAGGGTATTGTAGGAATATTCATCTCTAGACAGTTGCAATAAGCTTTCATCTCAAGCAAATAATAAAATCTCTTCATAATGAACTATCTATCACTGTTAAAGTCAACTACCCGGTAACTAGTCATGATTGACTTCAAGAAAGCTAGGCAAGACCAGTGTCCTACTTAGTACTTTGGATAGGAGACTTCTTGGAAATCCCAGGTCTGTCATGTAGACTGAGATATCTAAAAAATGTTCTGCAAGAAGGCAATAATAAACTATTTCCACATTCTTGCCAATAAAAGTTACTAGGGTTGATTATTAAAGTTACTAGGGGTTGAGTGTGAAATGAAGTATACTATCATTAATCTCATAAGGTTATCTTCTTTCTCTCAACTTAATCTACCACCATCAAGCTTCATTGGCTGATATCCTAAAAGCGGAATACAGCTTTAAGATCAGTATAACGAGCACCAAATATCAACTTTGTAGTTTTCCAAAAGCAATTGATAGGCTCTTTCACAATTTAATAATGTGGCATGCCAACGGAAAGAATATAAATGTACCTTTTACATCAATGTGAAGTCTTTATAGTTTAAACCAAACACCGTCAGTGACATGTGCATCTTAGTCTTTGATGCCAAGCATCAATTCATTTTTGTGTCTTTTTTACTCACTGTTGTGAATACATCAAGACAAGCAAAATTCAATAATTGTTTGCTAGAAAAAAACCAGTGTAATAAAAGGATAGCATATTATTTCTAGGGCCTTTTAATCTGGGCATGGCTAGTCTAATGAAGAGAAGGACTAGGGGAGATATGATAGCAGTGTTCCAATATTTGAGGGGCTGTCACAGAGAGGAAGGGGTCAGCCTGCTTTCCAAAGCACCTGAAGGCCATATGAGGAATCATGGATGGAAATTGATCAAGGTGAAATTCCACCTAGAAATAAGGAGGAATTTTCTGACAGTAAGAACAATCAACCAATGGAACAACTTGCCTTCAGAAGCTGTGAGAGCTTCATCACTGGAAGCTTTCAAGAAGAGACTGAACTGCCACCTGTCAGAAATGGTGTAGGGTCTCCTGCTTGGTGGGGGCGAGACAAGATGACCTACAAGGTCCCTTCCAACTCTATTAATCTGTTAATCAACAACTGTACTTCAGCATTACTGATTAAAAGTCCCATTTAAACATGACACAAAGGCATTTAATAATTAAAATTAAACTGGAAACTATATTTTCCCCCTCTCCTCCATATAGAGACTTTACAAGTTAAATGGCGGCCTTAGCCAATAAGTCTGTTGTTAGGTTCATGATCTGGTTTTTGTGTGCTTTTGGCTCGCTTTGTTGTGATACCAGCTACTGCTGTTTATAGATATGATTTATGATTACATGTAATGTGAAACTATTATAGTTTATTCAATAAACTATAGTTTAAAGCAACAGTTCAACATGATGTGTAACCTCAGATATTTTTTATTTATAAAGCAATTTTGATTAGAATTCAAATATTACTCTTTTTAAAAATTAAGAAAATACAGTTAATTTGTATAGCTGTGTATAAAATAATTTTATGTATGTAACATTAGATAATTAGCCATCTCTAAGTTTTGTAATCAAGATTTTTTTTCTGAACAGATACAAACAGATATTCTGTTTTTTTGCCATAGTAACGCTTCAGAATAGTGCCACAGTACAGTTTTCTCGTCTTAGTCTGACTCCAGTAATAAAGAATATGAATACTTTTTCTATAACACCCTCAAATGGCCTCTCTCCCTAACAGGATGGAATATTTTAGAAAATTGAAGGGATTTAAGCTAAGCTTCACATTGTGGACACAAAGTTTTCATCTAGATAGCAATATGGTTCGTAAGTATTTATATAATCTTTTCTTTTAATATACTTTAACCATTATAATTCATTCTACAAAACATTTATTATAAAGTTATAAACCCTGACTTGTAATGATATTGCTTTAAATGTCCCCTCTAATTAGTGGGTTTGGGTCTTCTATAGTTGCCTTTTAAGAGGAAAACAGCATCTGACATGTCATTGAGTGGCAGCTGAGTCTATTTCAGACTAGCCCCACTTGTAATCTCAGGCAGGCAGGCAGGCTCCCAGTCATGCACAGCAAAGTCAATAAACCACCTATCTCCTTATGTAGGGCAGCAAAAACAAAAAGGCCATTTAGCCTGTGATCCATCATGCTAGCCTGGTCTGTGCTGAAAGGAAGAGAACATGAACAGCAAGAAGAATGGATTCAATTAAAGCAGTAATAAGAGTTGAACAGCCAGGATAGACAAATCATATTCGAGGAGACTGTCCTACAGGGTTGCTCGTGATCTGAAGGCAAATTATCTATCAATGCTCTTTTTAAATAGAACAAAATTACAGATCATTTTATCTGGAATGGTAAAAAAGATTTCATTTTACTTGGAAAGGGTAATACAGGTAGCCCTCAATTTACGACTACAATTGAGCCCAACGTTTCTGCTGCTAAGTGAGACATTTGTTAAGTGATTTTTGCTCCATTTTACGAGCTTTCTTGCCACTTTTATTCAACAAATCACTGCAGTTGTTAAGTTAGCAACTTAATTTTGAATTTTGATTACATGACCATGGAGATGCTGCAATGGTCAAAAGTGTGAAGAACAGTCATGTCACTTTCTTCAGTGTCCAGTTGTAATTCGAGACCTACCCGTAAAACTTTCCTATCTCCGCTTCAACCCAGCTGCTGTCCAAATTAGATAGTGCTGTCTTCATTCTCAATGCATTGCCATCTTCATTCTCAATGCATATTGCTCTTAAAAGGCTCACAAAGGTTGGTTGAAACTTGATGCATTATGAAAATGCCAGTCTGGCATAAAATTAATCCTTCTCACATTCATTTGTTAAATAAATTTCACATTTGATATTTATTACTAGAAGAGCAGTAGGATTTATTTCATAAGTGATTCGGGTATCCCTACTTATGACAAAGAATCTCTAATAGCTGGAATGAGAATAGTGGAGGATAAAGAGGGAAAATATATATTCAGCTTGCCTGCTTGAAGCCTTGAGGTTTTTGCTTTATTTTTAGATTGACCGTTGGCTGTTTTTTCTGCCTTTTGTTCTGTTTTAATTGGTATGAAAGGAAGACTGATTAAACAGAACTAGGGAATGAGAGAAGCGGCATGAGACTCACAGCTACCTCTAATTCAAACACAAACTTATATGAGTTGTTTTGAATATTTACAATCATACTACAGTTGTGTAACGATTAAAATTGAAAAGTTATGTGGAATATACTGGGTGAGTAATTACCCAATTAGCCATTACAATCTCTTCTCATATTAGACACTAGTTCAAGGGTCCTCTCCTTCTTTATGCATTTTCCCACAAGACAAGTATGGCAGAGGATATTAACAGGAATTGGACACAGAAAATAGCCAACACAGAGCAGTCTGAATAGAATTCAGAATGCCGGAAACTCAAGCCCCCCACCAGATAGCTGTGGAAAATCATTCAGGTCATTCTGCCTCAATGTGAGAATTAAGCCTCTGATGGATGGACCATAATTTGCTTGATTCAAATAACAACAGTAACTACAGTTTAAAAGTAACAATGTCTAATTTCACCATAGCAACATACAGCCAGGTTGGTCTGGTGGTTAACATGCTGGCTTAGAAACCAGGAGACTATGGATTCTAGTCCCTTAGCCATGAAAGCTGTGGGTGACCTTGGGCCAGCCACTCTCTCTAAGCCCAACTTACCTCACAGGGTTATTGTGGGGAAACGAGGAGGAGAAAGGAGCATTGGACAGGTTTACTGCTTATAAAAAATAATAAAGGCAAGATATAAATATTTATCTATAGATTTAGATATAGAATGGATATCCTTCCTGCAATAGGAATGCCTAGTGAATTAATAGCCCTAAACACTTTTTAAATGCAACATGGCTAAGTCCCATTTTCTATTTTTTTTTTTTCCATGAGAGAATCACTCTATATGTGAAGTACTACCATCTGCTGCCCTCTGATCCATCTGCTTCCACAGTAAGGCAACCCACCACATGATAACTACCAAACCACTGCACAGCAAGCAAGTATAACTGTCTGACTTAATTTTTAAAAGTAACTGAATACAGCTCAGGATTTGTAGAAATGCTTTTGTATGACAAGACCCTAAAATGTGGTATGTTGCTTATGTGCAACTGTCTGACACAGAGCTAATGTCCACAGTTCAGTGCTAACGTACATGGTTTATATCCAGAAAGAAATGTCAGTTCAGTCCGTGGCAATTAAGTTAAGAGGACCTGGGTTACAAAAGAGATCTCTACCGAAGCCTTCAAAAGCTACTGCAGGTCAATAACATCGAGTGAGAAATAAGCTGGCTTACTGTTTTAATTTCATATGCGGGCATTTTATAAACACCACAATGTGCAAGCCCCTTTTCATTGGTTAGAATTTGCCCTACCAGTGGCTGCGTATGATTAGTAATGACTTCACAGTGACTATTCAATATGTTTATAGACCACTACCAAACAAACACTATTTCAATCTTCCTGAGTTGTCTGTCTGAAGGAAGTTGATGCTCCAAAGTAAAAAATCCAAAAATAATGGTTTGTGGAAGCAAGGCAGATGGCACCTGTTAATTACCATGTTGTTAAAGCAGCATCTTAAAAGAATGTCTTGCCATAAGTTCCTTTTCTCCCTTCAAATCATTTTTGAACAAGCACAAATACAAACATTAATAAATTTCAATTTAGTTTGCCTGTAGGTAACAAATATTATTGTGGGAGTCAATGAACAGACCTCCACAAAAGTAGAGACAACTACGGTGGTGAAGAACGAAGAGCCTCTTTGGAATGTCTCTAGACAAACAGAGGATGGGAGATCACCCACACGTGTTCCAGCTGGATGGTCTTTGCAAGAAACATGCAAGACAGTGGTCTCCTGAAGGTTTGAGCATTGGGAGGTGAAAAGGAATTGCCACCTAGCTCACAACTGCAATCTGCACTCTTTAAAGGATACTAAGTTCATTAATGTCACTTGCTGGTCTTGTTTGAAAATTGCTCCTTAACTACTTCTAAGCTGTTAGAGAGACCTGCAGAACAGCAGAATGAAAACAGCTAAATTAACAAATCATAATTTTAGGTAATTTTATAACTGAAATAAATAGCAAAAAAACTAAGAAAGATTTGCACTCTAAAATGTTATTTAAAGAGTAAGAGTTCAGATAAATTTAGAGTATTTAAACTCAAGACTTTGAAAACCAAGTTTTTTGGAATTATTTATAAAGAATACCGTATATACTCGCATATAAGCCGACTTTAGAACGCTTTTTTTTTTTTTTCCAAATTTGGGGGTCGGCTTATACACACATAAATCTGATTTATAGGTGGCCATGCCTCGATTTGCACTGGAGCAGCGACTTAGGGTGGTGGCTTTGCGTGATGAGAGTCTTGGCTCTCGTACTCCGTCAGCTGGCCCTTTGCAGCCCTCACCTGG
Organism: Laticauda colubrina; assembly: GCA_015471245.1. NCBI lineage: Eukaryota > Metazoa > Chordata > Lepidosauria > Squamata > Elapidae > Laticauda > Laticauda colubrina. Next base: position 16,734,639 of record BLBF01000031.1, on the reverse strand, counting down.
ACCTTTGCAGCCTTCTCCCTGGATGGACGATGAGCCGCAACTTTTGCCCTGCCGACTTTTCCCTCTGTATTTTTCCCTCTATATGCGATTTTTTGCAAAATTCCTCATTTTGGGGCAGTTTTTTAAGGGTCGGCTTATATGCGAGATCGGCTTATATGCAAGTATATATGGTAATTTCATATGGGAAATAGATCCCGTTTCAGTGTTTGTAAGACATAAAAATGGTAAGTAATTTCATTAAGGTTAAAAACTGGACATTAGAATGTATTAGAGATCTCAAGTAAAGAGGATTCTGGAGCTGGGAAACTTAACATTTCAGGTTTCTAGAAAAACAAGAAACCAGAACATCTACAGAAAAGCAGCCTTCTTCCTTTCTCCTCTCTTTCTTTCAATTGGAAGGAAGAATGGTGTTTGTTGCTTTTCTGCTCCAAGAGGTCACTTATCACTGCTAGAGCAGTTTTGTTTTCGCCCAGCCCACACTCACTGCTGTCCCAAAAAAGTCCCCACTGTTTACCTCTTTTCACCACTAACTGTTCCCATAAAATAGCAGGGGCAAGGAGTATAGCATGTGGCAGCTTTCTGAGCTTAATCATTCTTTTTGTTGAAGCAATGGTATCCGAGTCTTCTTTTTATAGATGTTTATCTGCTTAGTTTTCCCCACAATATGGTTATGCCTTCCTCCTCTCTCACTCTTTTGGTTTGGGAGCTCTTAACGCCTACATAGCAAGCAGTTGGTAGTGTGGTAGCTATTTGGATGAAGCCCATTATGAAAGGAAAAGTTTAATTATATATTCTCCTGTTCCCTTTAGCAGAAATTATGTTTACTATCGAATTCCTCCAATACAGTCCTCTCATTTTCTCTCCTCCCCCCCTCTAGGTAAATTATGACTATTTGTCTGTTGAAACTTTCAGTCATATAATTAAATTTTTGAATGCTGTTTAAACTAACAATCTTATTATAAATGAAAGTCTTAACATTCCAAATAAAGACAAATAAACCATATTTTATATTTTGACATGAAGTATATTAGTGATACCAGCAGTAAGCATGCATGTGGATAATTACTTTATTTCAAAGCTTCATAATATGCCTGTTTTACTCAGTGGTGGGTTTCAAAATAGTTTACCACTTTGGGTATGGTTTGGTGGGCACGCTTTGCACTTTGTGCACACGTGCACGCCAAACGTGCACTTTGCACATGGGCAGAGGCTTTCCTACTCACCTCCTGCAATCCTGCACTCTCCCTGTAGCTTCAACAGCTGACGCGTGGCAATCTGCTGTGCCGCACAAAGCAGCTACACTTCAAAAGCAGGGAATATGAGAGCCCAGCGGGCTGTTGGGCCCAACAGCAGCTCATCAGAGAGAACCAGTTCAGTCTCCGCTGATCTTCGGCACTACCAGTACGCCAGAACAGGACTGAACCAGTAGAATAGCACCACTGGTTTTACTGCTTCAGAAGTTTATGTGCAGAAAACTGATTTACACGGATTTCAACTTCTGTCTCAATAATTAATAATCCTAAACATATAATAAAGTACATGCTCTGTTATTCGCCACCTGTCTGTAGGAAAATCTACTTTTTATTGTTAATCATAGCTTATAAATTAGGATTTAGAAAAGATATTTCCACCCTGCCTAAAATAAGAAGCCATTCAGCCTTGCTGAAAGATGTTAGTCCACACCTGCTTCTAATCTTTTTGTGTGCAAGATAACAGCGCATGCATAGTTTCTGAAGGAAACGGGCTATTTGGACAAATTTCAATTGTGGTTCAGTATCAATCTGTTTGTTACAGAGCCAGACTGAATTCATTTAGTGGACAGGGGAAGGAAGTCCCTGTTAATTGACTCGACCGTGAAATTATCCTAAATTATCTGGAGAGAGCACATTTGGAAAGCATTTATAGCAGCATAACATTGATTTGAATTTTTTTTATCCTGCCTTTATTACTAAATCAAAGTGGTAAATGTACACAATATTCTTTCCTCCTATTTTCCTTACAACAATCCTGTGAGGTAGGTTGGGACTAAAGGGTGTGACTGGCCTAAAGTCACCCAGCTGGCTTTCATGTCTAAGTGGGACTAGAATTCATAGAGTCTTAATTTCTAGCACTTTAACTACTATACCAAACTGGCTTTCTTTTCTCTCATCTCTTTTGGAGGTATGTATGTGTGTTTCGAATCAAGGTTGGTTTCTGGAGATTGCCTGGACTTGAGATGCTTCCTCCCAAACTTCTTTCTGTGAAGCTAAAATATTCTTATTTGACACTACATGCCCTTCAGGGACACATTTTCCAGCATCTATCTGAAAACTAATGGAAGATACCAGGTGGTTAGAAGCAGGATGCCATTTGCATACAAATAACTAGCCCTCATAAATAAGATATGCATCTACTTGTTCCCATTTTGTAAACCTATTTACTTTCTGAAGCTTTTCTAGCTTCCTCAATTTTTAGAGAGAAGATGGGGACTTGAGGGATTTTTTTCCCCTGTAGTTTTTGCTGTTCTCATTTAGGCGATTTAGTAACTGGTTCTCAGCCTTCTTGACTTCAATATGCTAATGACACTGCTCTGAATGCTGAACAAGACTATTCCAGGCAATACTTATACAGGGGTGATAGATTCCAAGTTGTAAGTCATACATAAAAACAATGCAGTTTTAATTTTCTCCTCTCTATGGACATAAAAGGGGCCAAATCAGATAAAAATGGGATATGGTGAGTACAGAAAGAACAGCTATATTTCTAGCTACATAATCTCTCTTTCGCATAATGTGCTGTCACTGTATGGCTACTTCTTACCATCATTGCATGATCAGAGCAAAGGAGAATGATCAGAGCCTGAAAGACCACATACCCCTAAGCTTCTAAAAAATAATATACTGGTAAGCAAGTATTATTATTCTTGCTAATAGATGATTTATGGTCATATTAAGCATAATTGAAGCTCCACTTTGAGGGAACAATTGCAGAAAAGTTGTCAATGTGACTGGCTGAATGAGTTTGTTGTTCTGTGCTTTGATACACCTAAGGCCATGTCACACTGCCCAATGGATGCAAAAAGGACACAACGGACGAGCAAAATGTTCCATCCGTTGTTATCCGCTCTCAAAAGGGGCAAAAATTTGCATAAGCAGAGCGGATAACACGGAAAGGAACGGACATGGGGAGGACGCAGAGCGGATGTATAGAGGATGCAGAGCGGATGTATAGAGGATGCGTAGAGGATGCAGAGCGGATGCAGAGCGGATGCAGAGCGGATGAGCTGCATCCGCTTTCATCCTTTCTCCATCCGTGCTACTAACGCTGTGCGTCCGTTCTGCTTCCTCCCTGCGTCCGTTTACCGCTGGAAGGGATTTGAGTTGTGCGGATGCACAGCAGATGCCTAGCGGATATAGCAGATGCGTAATGGATGCAGAACGGATGTCCCCCGTATGCCTAGAGGATGCAGAACGGATGCATTGGATACATTTTCTGCTCAAAAGTTTTGGGCAGCTCAAAACTTTGAGCGGATGAGACGTCAATAAACGGATGCTGGACGGATAGAGAGGAAGCAAAACGGAGGCAGTGAGTACATCGCGTTAACCAACGGATGGCAAGCTTTTTTGTCCGTTTTACATCCTCTTTGCATCCGTTGGTGCAGTGTGACATGGGCTTAACAGAAGAGCTTCAGGCCTCTCAAAAGGTTGTCTAGGGAGATTTTACAGACTATCTTCAAATGTAGGAAATTAAATCTTGACTGCTAAGCAATTTCAGAAAAGCAGCCTGCAAAACAAGCCATTCTTCTTATCTGAAATTCACTATGCAAATGCAACCTTCTATAAGGAACAAACATTTCTAGAAGCTGTCAAATAAATAAAATAAATAGCTATATACAATAAATCCTTTGGCTACTGAACAAGAATACATAACATCTATCAGCACTCCTTATACTCCTAAGTGCCATGTAGAAATTCCATACTCTTAGATTTCTCAAGTCACCCTATAAGGCAGGTCAGCATAACTATTCCAACATGGTAAAGTTCTGAAAGAAAATTGCTTTCATAAAGTTATTTCATATATTTATAGAAGTATCTGATCCAGAGTTTTCCTGATATTGAGTTCTTCTCCAAACTATATTATACTTGCTGTCATATTCTACTACCGTAATCTTTTAGAAGCAAGGACCTTCAAGAGGGAAGGGAATGCGGAGATTGTTTTGAATTTTCAAGACAGTGACAAATGGGTTTAAGTGATCATTTTTTTTAAAAAAAAATAGAACAATTCTATTCCGTAAACAATTTGATGTAGTGGAGAAATGCCCTAGCAAACTTCTACACAGCAGTAATGGTGAATTTTGCATTACCATAAAATTGTCCTGTGACTTCAGTCATTCCTATGTAAACCAGGACTTTCTGCAATAGGAAGTGTTTGCATGCATGCTCAAGAATTCAGATTTGGAAACTTTCATATCCAAATCTTAAAAAGGATTTTAGTTATAAGTAATGAAACAGGGATGTTGTTGGCATTCAGAAATTTAAAAAGTCCATCAAAATCCTTTTTTTTGTCAAAAATAATGCAGCATAAACTACTTTTTAATGATTAACCCTTTGTCAATAATATATTGAGCGCCAATTGCACAACTTTTGCAAATTCTCTACTCACTTACTGATATTGCATCTTTACATTATTTTTCCTTTTCTTTTTGTGTGTGTATGTTTATGTATAAAGTTTAATAAAAGAAACTTCATTGTCACAGATTAAAAACACTATTAATGGAAGACTATGATTGGTTGATTGGTTGGTGTTGGTTCAAAGAGCTCTACATGAGGCTATCCTTAAAAGAGTATTTGGAATCTACAGCTGGTGCAGAATGCAGTGACAGAACCATTCTAGGGGCCTTTGGGGTGGCCATATATATAAAGCACTGCTGTTGAATGAACAGCAATGGTTACCAGTTTGTTTCCGACTCCAATTCAAGCTGCTCATTATTAACTTTAAATCCCTTTTATGGCATGGGTTCACAGTACCTGCAGAGCGGTCTTACTCCAATGGAACTAGACTGCCTGTAGTGGAAGGCGGCCTACTCTGGACCTATCGGCTAAAGAATTCTGGCTAGTGGTGTCAAGGAGAAGAGCCGTTTCTGTGCGGTCCCTGTTTTGTGGAACATTCTATCACAGGAGGTGAGAACTGTTCCTACCTTTTTGGTATTCTCAAAGGGGTATCAAATGTGGTTTTGCCAGTTTGACTAGGAGCCCCGAGCTCACTGCTGAAGTGGTTGACAAGATAAGGACAGGATAATTATTTTTGATATTTCTATTAATAATCAATTGGAACCAATATAATACCTTACCTGTAGAATTAACTTCTCATGGGATCCTGACTGATTTCTTCCATGCTGAAATTTTGTCTTTCTCCCATGTTTTTGAAACGTTAAACAATTTGTACTAAATATTATCCTAATTTACCTGAATTTCAGTGCATGCGTTTTCATATTTTTTTAACTGTTCTTATGAAATTAAAGACATCGTAAAATGAAACGGATATTGGATAATACATAAATTAGGAAAATACACAAAGAGCATACAGGTTAATATAATAAAACTTTGCTATAAATTCAAACTTGCCTCTGTCAAACTGAAAAAAACATAATTCAAAATTATGAACACGAAAAAAACAACTCCAGTTGTTGTTGTAATATCTTATTAGTTCCATAGTTACATTGGAGTAAATGTTCAAATATAAAACTTACAATGGACACTTTTCTCCAAAATATAAATACTTATAAATAAAAATAAAAATAAAACTTAATTTTAAAAACTTTTAAAAAGTAATTTCTACTTTCATGGGAAATGCTTGATCTGTTTAAATAGGATTCTAAACAAAAATTTTCAGAGATTCTAATAAGTGTTGGCACCTTATTTTCTTAAATGCAAATAGATAAGAAAGGGCATCTTTCTTTGAATGATATGAAGGTTTACAAATAACTTTGGAGATGGCAACTATGGTTGTACTTGGCAGTTAATCTTTAAAATGCCTGTTGCTAAAATGAAAGGGAATGTATGTTTGTTCTTAAATTGTGTTTGAAGGAACATGAGAAATTTGAATCTAATTTGTTTATGGCTGGCAGTATAGAAAACCTCAGTTTTCCAATACTTGTGTTTAGCTGCCTGACTCTAACAAGCCACAGTAAAATAAGCCACTCTTTTAAAGACTGAAGGAGTGGAACATCAAACCAAAAAAACAAGATCCATCATTTTGTCTGAATTTGTGAGTAATCACTGAAGGCAGCTTTTCCACAAAGGATACTCTCTTGGTTTGTGCGGCCAGGATGTTTTGCCCCCAGTATGAAGGTGGAGTTAAGAATTTGTTCTGAGGCTTTTGTGGTTCATTAATGTTTTTTCTAATTTTAAATTTTTTTACAGGGCAGAACACTTCAGTTCCTCTAGATGCAGGCAGGCACTTGTATTTTTCTGTTGTTTATGCCAGCTCAACCCAGACGGAAAGAGTGCCTCCTTGCAAGAGTCTTCAACTGACTTTAATTAGCATGAAATTGTGAAGTAAAAGTAGTTTTGGCTCTGTTTCTTATACAGGTGTGTGTGTCGGACAGAGGTGTTACTACTATAGTGAAACTGCTGGAGTTGTAGGAGGTTTCTTTTTTTTTTCTTCATTTGATGGCCTTTTAAAATTATATACACAATTAGATTGACCCAAACTCAAAAGAACCACAAAACCATTGGATCCTGGATTGGTAATCTTTATGTCTGCCTAAAGATGGAGGAGATATTATGAAACTTAATAGTCCATATGTGACTGCTTTGTATTTTCTCTGTCTCTTTCCTTCCTCCTTCCTTCGTTCGTTCCTTCCTTCCTATAGTTCAACAACCTAACACTGGATTTCATTATTGTGGAAATTATATCATTCTCAATTCTATGCTATCTTGAAAATCCATGAAGTGAAAGTGACGAAATTTCACTTGTTAGTTGGGGTCTAGCATTAAATGTCTGATGTAATGATGGATTTATCCTTGAATAATCACAGCAGTATTCGAACCATTTCTCACTGGAAGGACTTATTTGACACCAAACCTGTTTTTGCAATAGAGCCTCCTCATTGCTATAAAACCTGAGTAGTTCATTAGGTAGAGGTTGCAATTTATCTATCCTGTCCTTTCTGTTTAAACAGGAGAAATTGGTGGTTTCTCAAGGGAACAGGAATGCATGACTATGAAGGGAGACTTTGGCCATGGCACCAACATCAGCAGAAATATGTTGTGCAAGTTGTGCATTTGTTTCACTCTCTGTTGAAGTCTTGTTGAAGATAAGTACTTCTTGTTTGGAGGAATTCTCACAGTAATTAGTGTTTGTCACAAATTCTTGAGTTGACCTTCCCTTTCTTTCTCTAACTTTTCCTATCTCCCCATTCTGTACCTTTCCTTGTGAAGACATTAAGCCCTTTCATCCTCCATTTCATCTCTCCTCTCCTTGCTGCATCCTGACATCTGATATCATCTCATGACCATGACGTCCTCTCTTTCTTTCCATGTGGCATAACTGCACCCACAATATTTTATTTATTTATTTCCACAATGTTGTACATTGCCATTCTGATCTGAGAACAGTTCAGAATCTCCTGCCAGCTTCTCCATTGAGATGTAGAAAGCTGCAACTTCCTACAGAGGCTGTTTAAAAATAAAATTGTGTGATTTCCTGAGGGCTAGCCTACCTGATTTCTGGCAGCCAAAGAGAGGCCAGTCTACATGCATTTTAAGAAAACAATTGATGAATGAAACAGAGTGTTCAAGGACCAAGGTATAGTGGCTGATGTATTTGACACCAGAGAATCAGTTTCTATCTACAGTCACAGCAGCTCACTTGGTGACTTTCAGTCCATCCTACTTCACAGGGTTGTTGTGAAGAAATATAGGAGAATGGAGTCCGATGTACATGCCTTGACTTCCTGAATGTGGATTGATGTGCATATTTGTGTGTCAGAGAAGGAGAATATAAAGCAACAAAAATATCCAGGCCTTTCTTCATGACCCTAAAGTTGTTGTTTTTTTTAAGAGCCAAATGATGTGTCAGTCACTTGTTGATGGGTAGGGGAGGGAGCAAAGACTTGAGAGAGTGGCAGGAAAACTGTCACAGAATATTCAAAGTGACTGTTATGTAACCATAGCAGCAGCCCAATCACAGCAACAGCTTGAAGCAGCCACAACTTTTCCAAACTTCATTCTTCTGGAAGTGATTGGTCCTGGATTATGGACAAACTTTGTAGCTTAGCCCATTTGAGATACCTGGGTTCAAAAATTGTTGCCTTATGATGCACAACTAATGGTAAAGACAAATACCACTGCCAGCTTTACAAAGGCAAAATGTGAGAGACGATAAAAAAAAAAATTATGAACAACTGACTCCTACCAGTGCATGCTGATCTGTCCTTATTTATCAGTTGGAAGCCTCAAATTCAAGATGCCCCCCCACTGGCACTTGCATAACATCTGCCCAACAACTTTAACACTGATTCTCAATGGAAAGCCAAATGAGTTGCTGAACATTCTGTGATTGGAAGACATATGAAGGTTCCAGGCTTTGCTACCATGTCAGCAAAGGAAAATCCTGAATAGGATTCGCACCTCACACGGTGTCTGCCACTCTGTACATAAACTGGCCACAGTATCCTTCCCTCAGTGTTGACTACAGGGTCCCATGTCAAACGGTACATCACATCGTGACTGCCTATAAGTTGATGGTATATACTGGTCCAGTTATCTTTTTAAAAAAATATATAAATTATGTTGTGCTTTAATAGTTAGATGGCCTAGATGTTGGTAATAGAACATAGATCTTTTTAACATTTATATTTTATTATGTTTTACTAATCTAGGTGAAATGTTAATATCTATTGCTAGTCCATGTATGATATGCCATATGCTAAATAAAAAGAACTGTTTTAACAGCATATAGATGTAGCAAAGGTCTGAATAATGCATTATGAGAATAACACAGAACAGACGATATTAAAATATTTTATATATACTTATAAAGACATTTCTCAGTGCAATTGCCTGTAAAAAATAAATAATTTATCACTTACAACTGTCAAAAAGCCTGAATCAGGCATATCATTTCTATACACAGATCTAATATATCAATAAAAGAAGGCTGTGAGGAAACACAGAAACAATAACTTGCCTCCAAAATAACACAAATCTTTTTATTAAATGAGAAAGCATATTTCTCAATTCTGAAGTTGTTTAAAAGAATATGTATTTCTAAAAAGTAAAATTGGAAGGAGATTCATATACGACGACAAGAAATGAGTGGGTGAAGAGCCACCAAAGATCAGGCTTTCTTTCAACTCCTCTGCAAAGTTATTTTATCAACACACATATGCCAGACTGATTCATAATCTCCAACTGCAGTCCTATAGATCCCCAAATGGGTCAGATGCTTTGTATTATGTAACAATAACTTTGAGAATATTAGCAGCATATTTCACTCTGTTGACACATCAGAATTGTGCAATCTATGCACATGCCTTAAAAAATAGTTAATTGAATCTACCCTGTTATTTTACATATGATATTTACGGGACCACAAATATATATATTTGTGTAGTTCTTCTACATCTGCCTATCACATATTCTATGAAAAAAAACTTAATATTGTTTCCTTTTAAACCCATCCTTGACTGGCCTGGCTTGAAATTTTGCTATCATCTAAATACTATGAGAAATCAATCATCTTTAAGGGATGAGGAGATTCATGCCAAGGAATCCAGATCCAAAACCAGGATCCTATTTCTTGAGCTATTAGAAACTTCTAAGACACCACGCTAGAAAACAGGGCATCTTGAGTTCTAATCCTGCCTTAGCTATGAAAGCCAGCTGGGTGACCTTGGGCCAACTGTTCTTTCAGCCCAACCAACCTCACAGGATTATTGTGGGGAAAATAGGAGAGAGGTGTGTTGGATATGTTTGCCATTTTTAGTTATTTATAAAAATAATAAAGGATACAAATACATACATACATACACACACACACACACACACATACATACACGCACACACATACATTAAAAAGAAAAGGTGTGGGATGCCCATATATTTTTAAGATTTAAGAAGGAAAAGAGAAAAAGCTATCCTTAATGCTCCATGATAACTGGCAATTTGGGAACAGCACTGGAGGTGATATGTATATTAAATGAAATATTAGATAATGTGATGGAAACAAATTATATATGAGGTATCAGGCTGACATACACTGTAATGAGAATTTCACTACGTTTCATTACTTCATCAAATGTTGGTTTTCAACAGTTAAAATGTGTATAAAACAGAAATGTCAATTATCACATAGAACCTAATAATGAAGCAAAAAAATAAATTATCATTATTATTAGTCACTGAACTGGTGACAGTAATTATGGGAATTAGCATACCTCAGTATCTGTAAGAAATTTATTAGGAAAGTTCTCTTGATCAAGTCTTTTGATATTTACTTTTTGACTTATAAATATCTGCAATAATTATCCTGCTCTTCTCTAGCAACACTGTTTTTCTTAAATGTAAAAAGAGAAAAAAATAATCTATCAATCTTTGGACAAAAGATACACTAAATAAATTTAATGATCCACATAATTCTCCATGCTGTATTGCAAGCCTATGAATTAGAATATTTTAAGCTATTTTAATTTATTTTAAATGGCTTATCAGATTAGGAAATGTGTATTTTCCTCAGCATGAATACTTTGGTATGTAACATCTGCATTACGTTTCAAATCTATAGCAATGCTGCATTACAGGACAGGGTAAATTTGCCATCTGCTGTCTCTTCCTGTTCAGTATCACTATAGCAACAAGAAGTCTGAAGGAGATGAATGTATTAAGGCTGTAGTGATATGAATTTGAGAGCAGAAAGGAAGTTTTATATGTGGGAGGCAATTTATGTCACACTTGTTGGCAACCGATTTAAGTAGCTAAGTCTTTTCATGGGATCACATGTCAAAGACATACGATTTAAGAGGTTTTAACAGATGTGATATTTGTGGGCTCCAAATCATTGTACCCCTTCTGAATTACTGCATAGCCCTAGAAAATGTTAGTCACTGATAAGATAAAAATTCAGGAACACGTGGGGATGTGTGTGTGTTGAAGTTATTTTTCAATATTTTTAAAAAGTGTTCTTAGAATAGACTAAAAATTATTAAATATTCCAATAAGAAGCCTAATCTACATTGGTTAGTTTTCAGTACCCTGAGAGAGTTTAAATCTTCAATCCCTTTACACTTTTGCTAATAAAATCAGCTTCAGCTATTTTGAGGATTATTAATTTAAAAGAGAACCACTTCTATATTTCTAATAGAGAAACTTTTTTTACACATACAGGAATTAGTTTTTATGGTTTACTCCTTTCCCCGTCTATAGTATGTATAGTTCGTAAGAAGTCCTGTCAGTGTAACAAAGACATGGAAAAATCTGGTTTGCAAGATAATAAATGAATGAAGAAATGGAAGAGTTGGGCTTTAATCATATACACTCCAACTTCAACCAAAGATTTTCACTGAACCTTAAAGCACAATGTGAACTTGCATTTTTATTAATAGTGCAAGCAAAGTCAACTCTCTGTTTTTGGATCTTTTTGGATCTGTTTTTTATGATCTTTCCAGAGGAAAATGGGCATTGGTAAGAAGTTATCCTGAACGCCCTTTCTATCTATGCTGCGAGAGAGCCCAGGATGGGTTGACTCCTTCCTATGACATCATTTGGCTGAGTCTGTGCTAAGATATAAAAGCCAGCCCCAGGAAGAGACCCCAGCCTTGGCGAAGATACTTGACAGACTGAAAGGTATCTCTGAAAGCACAAATGAATACAGAAATATGACTAACCCTCTCCGGACGAATCGAGGGAGGGGCTGGGCTCTCTTGCAGCATAGATAGAAAGGGTGTTCAGGGTAACTTCTATCAACGCCCATTCTCCTCCATGCTGCATCGAGAGCCCAGGATGGGACATACCAAAGCTTGCATGTCCACGAGTGGGTCCTCGTCACACCGACTGTTGAACCACTCGTTGAAGCACCCATCTGCTGAAGGCTGCAGTTGCCGAGGCAAAGACATCCAGACGGGAGTATCTGATGAAAGGAGATGAAGATGTCCATGTGGCTGCATGACAGATCTCCTCCAAGGGTGCTTGAGTCGCCCAGGCAGCCGAAGTGGCCGCGTTTCTGGTAGAGTGCGCCGTCAGACCTTTAGGAACCGGGCTGCAGCTTTGGGCCGCAGTTTTGTAGGCCTGCTCAATGCAAGATCTGACCCACCTGCTAATAGTAGGAGAAGAGGCCTTGTGCCCCAAGTGAGAAGGGAAAAGGAAACAAAATGGCTTCAGACTTCCTGAAGGAGGAAGTGCACTTAATGTATATTCTAAGAGCCCTACCTACATCTAGCAAGTGCCACTGCTGCTCTAAGTCATGGTGCGGGAGAGGGCAGAAGCCACGCAACATAATGTCCTGGGACCTGTGAAACAGGTGTTAACCCTTGGAATTAATGAGGGGTCCAGACTGAGGACAACCCTAACATCGTGAAAGGAACAAAGATCCTGTCTGATGGAAAGAGCAGCGAGCTCAGATACCCACCTGGCTGAAGTGATGGAAACGGGGAACACTACCTTCAGAATCAGGAAACGGAGAGACAATGTTCTAAGGGGTTCAAAAGGGGGCTTTGTAAGGGCATAAAGGATCACAAGATCCCAGGAAGGATACCTGTGAACCACCAGAGGGTGCAGGTTGGAAGCCCCTTTCGAAAACCTCCTGACTGAAAGGTGATGGGATAAGGAAGGAAGTGAACCCCATGAAAGAACCGAGGAGAGGGCCTCAACCTGCCTGCGTAAGGTGTTGGGGGCCAAACCTTTCTCCAGATCATGCTGAAGGAATCTAAGAACCTCTGCCAACTGGGCTAAAGGGGTGGGGTGGGGAGAGAGAGACCCTCCCAAAGGCACCATCGGGAAGGGCCTTCCAGGTGGCATCATAGATGTGCCTTGTGGGAGGTTTGCAAGATGCCAGGATAGTGATGATGACTCTTTCAGGAAGATCAGCCACCTCTAGCTGCTGCCGCTCAAGTGCCACATGGTCAGCTTGAGCCACTGGGGCTTTGGGTGGAGCAGAATCCCCTGATGAAGGGAGATTAGATGGGCTGAGATCCTCCAAGAAGTCACTGACAGGATGACCAGGTCCGCAAACCAGGGCGTCCGTGGCCAATAGGGTGCCAGGAGGAGGAGCTCCGCTTGTTCCTCCAACATCTTCCGAATTACTGCCGGAATGATGGGAGCGGGGGAAAGGCATAGAGGAGACTTTTGGGCCATCTGCTCTGAAGGGCATTGGTCCCCTCTGCTCCCTGGCAAGGAAACCTGGTGAAGAATCTGGTGATCTGGGCAATTTGAGGAGTGGAGAAGATCTACCTCCGGCATTCCAAATTTGAGGGAAAGGTCACTGAATAGAGAAGGAGGAATAGACCATTCTGCCTGGTCGACTAGACTCCTGCTGAGCCAGTCGGCCTGGGAGTTGTTGATCCCGGAGAAGTGGTCCACCGAGATCAACAAGAGGTGTTGCTCTGCCCATAACCCCAAATGTAGAGCCTCTCTCATGAGGGCTCTGGACCTCACTTCCCCCCCCCCACCGGTTGGCATGAGCCATGGCGGCCATGTTGTCCATAAGGACTAGAACATGAGAGCCGGTCAGTGAGTGCCTGAAATGCTTGAGAGCTAGAAAAATGGCTCTGAGCGCTAACCAATTTATGGGAACGGCCTGCTCTGACCTGGACCAAGGTCCCGAGCTATCTGGCCCTGCATATGGGAACTCCAACCCAGGAGGTTGGCATCAGTGGTTATCACTAGCCTCTCTGGGACCCTGAAAAGGAGTCCCTTCCAGATTAACGGGGAACACCACCAATTGAGAGATCTCCGGATTTGTTCTGGGAGTGGGACCTTGATTGATGAATGGCTGGTTCCTGCTCGTTGGTAGGGAAGCAGGAACCATAAGAGTGGACAGGAGTGGAAAAATCCGTGGCTCTGGAGATATGACAGGGTAATTTGCAGATCTAGATGGGCTGCATGGATGAAGGAGGACAGAATCAAAATGTTGTCCAAGTAGCATTGGATCCTCACTGGAACAGAAAGCAGAGATGCCATCAATGCTGCCACAACCTTCGTGAAGACCCTTGGAGCCGATGAGAGGCTGAAGAGAAGTGCTCAATACTGGTAATGGGTATTGATAACAGAAATGGAAAACTGATGATGATGAGGCCAAATGGGGATGTGGAAGTAAGCCTCCATGAGATCAGTGGAAGAGAGGAGATCGCCCTCCTGAATGCTCTCCAAAATAGAATGCAGAGTCTGCATTTTAAATAGCCTGTATTTTACAAATTGGTTGAGAAATTTTAGATCCAGGATGGTTTGCTACCCTCCCTGAGGCTTTGGGAACAATGAAAAGCAAGAATAAAGCCCACGTCCCCATTGAGAGGGGGGAACAGGTTTGAATAGCTTGGATTTCAAGAAGGAGTTGAATGGCCTGATTCATGAGGTCTTGCCTTGATATGTCCCGAGAGACAGGATAGATCAAAAAATTTTGGGGGGTGGCATTAGGAATTCCAATTGTAATCCTGACCTAATAGTGCTGAGCACGCAGGCATCCGCCGTTGACTCCTCCCATTTGGAGGCAAAGAAGGCTAGGTGACCTCTGATGGGTGGGGAGAACGAGGGATTACTTAGAGCAACAGCAGGAACGACCCCCACCCTCCCGAAAGGGCTGTTTACCAGTATAAGGAGCTGGATGATAGTTGGCTCTCTTCCTAGAGGAAGAGAAAATTTTACGTCTATCTCTGGTTTTGATGAGATAAGATTCCAGAGCATCGCCAAAAAGCTTATCGCCCGCAAATGGAACTGAAACCAGCTTCCATTTACGGCGCGACTCCACCTGCCAAGTTCTGAGCCATAACAGTCTTCTTGCTGCTACTGAAGATGCCATGGCCCTAGATACAAATTTGGCGGAATTGAGAGTGGCATCTACAGTGAATTCCGCCACTGCGATAATCTTATTAAGGCCTTGGTGAGGCCGAAGGTCAGATGTAGGCAATCTAATCTGGAGTTGGTGCAGTCACCATAGGGATGCCCACGTGAGAGTGCCAGAAAATGGGAATGAGGCCAGAACCAGAATGTCAACAGAAGGCACTACCAGGGAATTGTCCAGGGCTGCGCTGACGTTATAGAAACGCTTATCTAGAGAAGATGGGCGAGGACCTGCTGAAGGGGAAGTGAACCATGGGAAGTGACCATGTCCAGGAACAAAGTGGGAGAAGGCAAAACCCCTGCATGCACTACAAGCCTGGAGAAGAATGAGTCTCCCTGGCTAGAGGGAATTCCATGTGGCTCGGGAGCCACTTCCTCTGGCAACAGCTTGGCAGTGACCAAGGCCATACTGAATAATGGCCTGAAGAGAGAAGGATTGAAGACCAATGCAGAGAATGTCTGCTCTGGGCGAGAATCCTCTTCCTCTGAAAGATTTTGGTCAAAGGTCTCACCCTCCTCTTCATGTTCTGAACGAGAGGAGTAACTGTGTTCAGATGGTGAAGCCCTTCCCTCCTTATCAACCTCCTCCCATTCTGGTGGAGAAGAATGGACCCTGAGGTCCTGGGGCCTGTGAAAATCAGGGTGATGAGGCAACTTATAGATTGAGAAGGGAGAAGGGCCTGAACCCTTTCTGGAGGTCGAAGGATTTTCTTGAAGCCTTCAGCCAATCCCTGCCTAATTGCCAAAGAGACAACATCTTGGATATCCCCTGGCCTATGCTCAAAGGAAGGGGCAGAAGGCCGGAGGCCTGCTGCTGAGGGAGTGAAGGTGACTTCAGGCCTTGATTGAGAAGAGGTTCGAGGCCTGGAGGAAGGGGAAGGAGCACAGGGCCCAGAAGCCTGTTGGAAATAAGGCCCAGATCTGCTTCGATCCTGAGGATCATTGTACTGCAAAAGCCTCAGGAGACCAGGATGGAGGATGGAAAGGCTCATAGATAACTTCTCCTCCCCTGGGAGGGCTTGGCTGGGGCCCACAGGTATCACCTGAAACCTGCTGTAGTTGCACTCCCTTCTGTTGAATAGTTCTGTTGAACTGCCTCTCTAGAGCTGCATGTCTGCACTTTTCTGTCCTCAACTCAGCTTGAGTTGCCTTCTTAGGGGCTAGAGCCTTAGCTTTGATTTTAGCAGCTACCTCCCTCTGGACTGATTGGGCACGTTGCCTACAACTTTTTCTCTTATTGGCTTAAGAGACTGTTCCACTGGGAGGGGGGGGGGAGGAACTCTGCCTGACCCTTATCTTGCTCCATTTGAAGAATAAAGGCTCTTACGATGGAAAGAAACTGTGTGTAGTTTTTTTATATTAAGCCCCTTAGGGTATAAATTGGCCCCTGGGCTTACAAAATGGCCGCTCAGGGGCTGGCTTTTATATCTTAGTGCAGACTCAGCTAAATGACGTCAGAGGAAGGAGTCAACCCATCCTGGACTCTCGATGCAGCATGGAGGAAAATAGTCCCGAGCTACTTTGCTAAGGTTTATATGGAATTGCATGTTGCAAGCATCTTTTATTTAAAACTGATTTAAGAATACAGTACAAGAAACATTCAGAAGTAATTAAAATATCTTAAAGATTCAAGGCTCTATTTTACAAAGATAGCTGGAGCAAGTAATCCTAAGTCTAAAGATAGTCCTTTAAGGTTCTTAACCCTAAAGACAGATCTTTAAAAATAATTCCTTTTTCTCTCTTTCGACATCTCCAAAATTTGAAATTTCCAAGCTTCTGGAGGGGGGGGGGAAATCAAACCATGAGATAATTGTTCAAAATTTGTATGTAGGGATGCTGAGGCTGTTTAATGTAAAGAATGTGAAAACTGAGGCTTGTGCAAAACAATCATCTGCTTCTATAGATAGTTTGCACAACACACTTAACCAAAATGTGGCTGATAATTAGTAGTGTGCCAGTGTCTCACCCAATTATAACATATTGAAGTGCAGGTTCTCTCTACAATGTATTTAGGACACATGTCAGTATGTCAAAGCCTCAGGATTTGGTTGAGGAAGAAGTTACACAATGATGCAAGTCTTAGTATAGATAGCTCTAACATAGTTTAACCCCCTTTCCTCAACAGAACTCCTGCAATGAGGAAGGGAAAAAAAACTAGCTCCACCCATATAAGAATTTCTTAAATATATGAACCAGGAATCAAAAGGTTGCTTACCCTGCTAAGCAGGTTGTTTGAACTTAAGACTCTGGCCAAGGAAAGAATCCAAAAACATATCTGGTTCAGAGTATTACATGCAATGTAATGATTCTGAGCAGCAAAATTTTGACAAGGGAAAAGTATTGCATGGTGGGAAGAGATGTAACATTCTATCCTATTTCACCTACTAATAATTACAGCATGAAGTGGGTGAATTTTACAATATTCCTCCAAATTAAAGATAAGCCAGGGCCCTCTCCCTACTATACACTGAAAAGAAGACCTGTGCTGTATAATGAAGCTGCAGAGCAGAATTAAAACAAAGCAAGAATAAGGTGGAGCTAAGCCTACACAAGGGCAAAAATAACTTTAATCACTGAACATAATCACTTCTCCCACACAATAGACTTGCTGAAAACACATAAAGACAGAGACTTATTTCTGATTTTAAAAAATCACATTCTTTTGTATACATTCACTTGTGTTTCCTATATACTAAACCACTCACGTTTGAAGTGACCTCGAAGATAGCTTCATTCCTGCACAATTAATGAAGTCAAAAGCAATCCTGTGGTTGTTCAGTAAAACCCTCACATACTCAAGAACTTGTCTAACTTTCTCCCTCAATATGTTAGATTTTATTAATCTTTTTGAAATAGCAGTCTCTTTCTGCATATAAAGAAGTACAGTCTAGATTTCAATTTAATCAAAAGTATAATGTAATCAGATATAGAATCATTAAATGGCATCACCAGTAAAGATAATTTTATTATATTTATTTATTAATTCACATATCATGCCTTTTATTATTTTATAAATAACTCAAGGTGCCCAACATACCCAATACTCTTTCCTTTTCCTATTTCCCCGCAACAACCACCCTGTAAGGCAAAGTCACATATCTGTCTTTCATGCCTAAGACAGGACTAGAACTGACTGTCTCCATGTTTCTAGTACGGTGCCTTAACCACTAGACCAAACTTGCTTTCCATTATTTGTTTGTTTATTTCTTTGTTTAAATTAATATCTTACTTTGGAAAAAAGTATCCAGATGACACCAGGGTCCTGTAAAAAGATTTCCTCTACCTCTCAGTCCTTACTACTGAAAAAGTTTTTTTGATATTTGAGTGTTTTCCTCTACGGAAAACTGCAAATAAATAAATTCATATATGCATAACATTGCAATACACTTGGGATCACTCATGGTATATCTTCACAGATTATTGTTTTGATTTTTAGGAAAGAGAAAATGTATATTCAGTACACATTGGAGACCTGCAAATCAATTTACACCTATGACTTCATGTTGCAAACTCCATGAGATATATATACTTACTGTCAATATAAATGTCAACTCTGGAATAAAACCATGAATCAAGATAGGGCTATGTACATACAGTATATTAGCTAAGAGGCAGCAAAATGATTGCCTGGAAAAGGATAGATAAAGCAGATACAAGTTATCATAAGTAAGGAACGGTTCAAAAATTAGCTCGAAGATTAATATAAATAAAAACTCTGAATGGTATGGGAGTGGAAGAGTTAGACAGTAGAAAGTTCTCACAGTTAAAACAAAGTATCAGAAATACAAAACCAAATGACTATCGAACTATCAGCTGATCAATTTATTTAGCTTATGGTATATCATACATAGACTAGCAATATATATTAAGATTTCACCTAGGTTAGTAAATCACAATTAAAAAATGTTAAAAAGATAGATCCTCAAATACGAATATCAAACACAATGTGATCTACAGGTTGATATGGGACTTCACAGTCACACTGAGGGGAGGATAGTAACCTCCATTTTACACAGTGTGTCCTAACAAGACGCTATCTGAGGTGCAAATCCTATTCAGGATTGTCCATTGCTGGCATAATAGTTCAAAGCCTGGCGCCTTTTTTGTGGGATCATTTATTTGTCTTCCTATGTCTGGGTGTTCAGCGACCCATTTGGCTTTCCATTGGGAATCGATATTAAAGTTGTTGGGCAGATGTTATGCAAATGCCAATGGAGGTGTCCTGGATTTGAGTTTTCTGCCTGATAAATGACAAAGTCCTACACCACCAGTAGTAGTGAGCTGTTCAAAATTTTTCTATAATCTCTCACATTTTGTCTTTATAAAGCTGGCCGTGTTATATGGCTCAGAACAGGACTCAGCGTCAGAGTGGTTTTAAAGCATCTGCTTATAATCCTCAGGGTGTTGACGACTCTGGCATCTAACTTACTAATGTGGCAGCTGTGAAGCCACATAGGTTCACAGCATTTTGCTTAGACCAGCCCTAGGCCTGATGACCTAAAGATGGCAGCTCCCCTGAAGCTCCTCATTTAATTTTGCGTAATTTCTGGAGTATGTTTTTCCTAATCATCAGTTAGTATTCGGTCACTATAAAAAGGATCAAAATGACAAAAGTTGGTATAACAGCTAGGGCAGTGGTGACTAACCTTTTTGGGCTCCTGCGCCAAAAATTGTTTGCACGCTTGCATGCTTGTATACCAGCACCCAGAAGGCAATGCGCCCCCCCACAACCCCTGTGCATGTGCACGCAATCCCTCCCCCCGCCACCTCCTTACCTGCACTGTGCCTCACAGCTGATTTTCGGCAGGTTTGAGGCTTCTTTCAGTTTCCCAGAGGATTGAAAAAAGCTTTGCATGCCGAATAATAGGCCAGTTTCATCCCTTTCGGTATGACAGGAAGTGACAAAACAAGCCTATTATTCAGCCTGCAAAGCCTGCAGAGACTTTTTCAAACCTCTGGGAGGCTGAAAAAGGCCTCAAAGCAGCAAAAAAATCAGCTGTGAGGCGCACGCATGCGCAGTGAGGTAAGTTTGCCTGCGGCTCGCATGCCAACACAAATGGCTCTGTGTGCCACCTGTTGTGACTCAGAGGTTTGAACCTGCTTTGTCAGAGGTCGAGGACTTGGTCAGTGAGGAAGAGGAGGATTTGGTTCTGAGGTTTGAGCCTGCTTTATTAGAGGATTTGGAATTGCCTTCCTCCCCAGGACTTTCCTCCTCAGCAGGATCTTCCTCCCTGATTGTACCTCAGGTGTCGGCAGATAACCAGGAGAGTGTATCAGAGCCTCTAACTGAGGATAAAGCTGAGGAATGTTGGTTTGATGCGAGGCAAAGACGCAGGCAAAAATGTGAGTTGCAACGCAAAAAGAAAGGAAAAATCAGAGACTGAGATGAGAGACTGACACGCCCCACAGGGAATAAAAGTGGGTGTGTTAGCTCTGGGTTCTTGTTCAGGACAATGTGTTAACTAGTGAGAGAGGCTTCGTTGGATTCTGTGTGTGTCGACAGCTTTTGATTTATATTCCTGCTCTCTTAATCAAACTTGGCAGACAGCTTGTGTGAGACTGCCAAGAACATTCTCAGTTCAAGTAATTTAACCCAGTAATTCCTGGACTTGTTTGCTTATTTGTGTTTTCAGTTTGAAATTTGGACTTATTACTTTGTTGGTACCGATGAGACATAACAGCCACCTGTGCCATAGGTTCACCATCACAGAGCTAGAGTTTCTAGATTTAAGAATATATTACAGTTGATCCTTGACATACAACTTTAATAGACCCCGCTAATTACAATTTTATGTCATAACAGTCTTAAAGCAGGTCACCACTTGACCAACTCTATTTTACGAAACTTTTTTTTGTAATGGTCGTTAAGTGAATCCAGCAGTCATTCAGCAAATGCCACACTTGTAAAGTAAATGCTGTGGTCATTAAGCAAAACCATTGTTCACTATGGGGTATTTTTCCCAAAAACTGGAAGTAAAGACCAGTGTTTGGGGAAAAAAATCTTGCAACACTGGGATGCTGAAAATGCCAGTAAATGTGGGCCAGTTGCACAGCACTCAAAATGTGGTCATGTGATAATGGGGGGGAAAGGGGGAATGTTCAGCTGTCAGAACGTTTGGGTATCCACTGCAACTTTGAACAGTTACTAGGTGACTAGTCTTAAATCAAGGACTACTTGTAAACTGTATGAAAGGTTTGACGATAGAAAACTCTGTAATTTGCTTCCTTTAATTTCCAAGTGACTGTTCCTTACACAATGCTACCCTGCTTTATTTCATTGCATACTATCCTCTTATTAATTGTTCTTTAATTTCTTGAGTGCTCATGTTAAATAAAGTGTTCTCATATTTACAATCATAAATCACAAAGGAGGCAATTGGTTCAAAGTTCAGCATGTCCCTATTCCTGCACAAGCTCAACAATCTGCTGCTCAACAACAGTAACTTAAAATATTGGCAGAAAGACAGATGCACAAAGAAAGTAGAATTTCAGCACATAACTTTTGAGACTGCAGAGGCTGTTCTGGACACAATGAGAAAGTCTAGTAATCTTATAGATATTTTGTGAAGGACATGAGTCAATTACAGACAGAATTCCTAGAATTCTTTTGGAAGGCAAAAGAACATAGCAAAGTCCATCACCAACCATGCAAAGCCCTGAAAAATTAACCTGCATACATTCACTGTATTAAAAGCTGTTTTCTTTCATAGCTTCCTTCTTTAAGAGGGATATTTAATCAGGCACAGTAAACTTCAGCAAGACAAATTACAGAAAGCTATGAAAATGTTAAGTAATACCATGTACATAGAAAATTAAAATTAGAACATTGCACTAATAATGTAACAGAGCATTACCATGTTTCTCCAAAATTAAGACCCAATCGTAAAATAAGCCCTAGAATGATTTTTTCACACATACTCATAATATAAACCCTACCCCCCCCAAAAAAACTCAGTTAAGATCATCAGCCAGGCAGACACATTTTAGTACCGTATTTCCCCCAAAATAAGCCCTAACTGTAAAATAAGCCCTAATGTGTCTTTTGGAGCAAAAGTTAATATAAGACCCAGTCTTATTTTGGGGGAACCTGGTGTTACATTATAACAGCCTACTGATATTATGAAATACTGAGGCTGTCAACCATTATATTATTGATCATAAACCTGATCATAAACATCATTACCTGATGTTGATCATAAACATCATTACCTGCTAAAACTTATAAAAAGACTGAATGTGACATTGTGACAATGGCTTCAGAGGAAAGTAACAAATATTTACACTACCACCCAGTCATAAATTTTCAAGTTGATTTTTAAGCAATTTTACATGATAGATGGGGGTGGCGCTGCATATATATGAAATTGAGCCTTACAAAAAGAAAGAGAGGTAGTGTGTGTGTGTGTGAAATGAAACACAATCAGCCTGTCGTATGTTCTGACCCAGCTCCCAAAACACTACAAACCTCTGATGCGAACTCAAAAGATTCCTTTGTCAGGAATGCCTGATAAAGCACTGGATTTTATAAGCACTGGATAAAGCACTTTATAAGGCACTGGACCCAGCTGTTCCACTTCTTCTTCATTAACCACCTCCAGACTTGGGGGCTACTGATTCTCCATCTGAGGGCTGACGGATGGCTGCAAAATGGCTGCCACTGGCTGCTACTGCCTCTCTCTCTCTCTGTCAGCTCCATTCCCTCTTCCCCCTCGGAGCTCCCAGGTTGCCCTGATGCTGACCCTGACTCCCATATCTCCTCCTCTCCTCCTGATTTGGCTGCTGGAGGAGCTGGCAGCCGACAGGCCGCAACAGTCCATTTGTTGGGACATATCATCTCAACACAACAAGCTTTTTCCTTTGCAGCACAGAATAGAGGAGGTATATCGGACATCCTATTTTCAAGTTTGTCCTACAGCTATTATGTAATAAAAGAATTAAAGCTGGA
Source organism: Laticauda colubrina (assembly GCA_015471245.1). Taxonomy (NCBI): domain Eukaryota; kingdom Metazoa; phylum Chordata; class Lepidosauria; order Squamata; family Elapidae; genus Laticauda; species Laticauda colubrina. The sequence goes on along the minus strand of BLBF01000031.1, from coordinate 16,711,662 downwards.
ATAGTCAAAGGGCACAGCTTTGGGACTGTCCATGCTAGCTATCCACACTATTGCTTTCAGCGTTCTGGAAAGTTTTGTGTCCCTTTGATCAATATAGCTAGATACATACCATGTTTCTCCAACAATATGGCCTCCCCCAATAAGAAGTCCCGGCATGTTTTATAGGCATAAAATCAAATTAAGTCACTCCCCCCAAATTAAGGCCTAAATTAAACATGCGAAATGGGGGGAATGGCGGGGGGGCCTTGCCGTTAGGAAGTACTTTTGTTGCATACCCAGATATTGGTGCTGCCTGCGTTGACTTTGGTGTTGGTGGGGCACTTCGTATTGGGAAATCTTCTGCCACCATTGCTTTCCCTTCTCCCCATGCTGCCGGCGTTTGGTGCAGCCACACACGGCCAGCCAGGGCTCCTCCCTGCAACAAGAGCCTGGTGGAGACACTCGGCTTCAGGCGCTCCTGTCACCACCTTCCCTTCGTCTTCAAAGGCAAAGCCAATTCTTTTAAAAACAATGCCCTACTATTGGTACAACAAAGCCTCCCCTGCTTGAGAGGGCAGCCCAACCCCACGTGGGGAGGCGAATCTCCCAGGACGGCAGCGCAGGATCGGCCCACCCCGGGAGAAGCACCCAGCCACCATCCTTGCCTTGCGCCAGGCAGAGCACGAAGAGCTTCACCTCGGGCACCCAGCGCAGCTGACAGGCGGGCCCTCCTGCCCGGTGGCGGAGTTCTCACCAAAGGAGCAAGCACCTCCCTGCCGGGTCCTCCGCTTATCCTGCCAGGGCTGTGCCAGAGCTGGGCAGGCTGGGCAGAGCCGGGAAAGTGAGCCGCGGGTGTGTGCCTGCCTGCCAAGCGAAAGAGCCGGGCTGACCCGAGCTTGGCTTCCTTCCCAAGTCCCTCCAGCTTGAACCCGAAGGGGCCACCGGGAGAGGCTGCCCAAGGCAGTGATAGCGCCCACCCATCCACGGACAAGGAGACGAGGCGACGGCAGCGCTGCTTCCCTGGCTGGCGGGTCTGGCGGAGAGAGCCTGAAGCTGCCCATCTTTTCCACCTCTCACCCAGCCCATCCCCATCCCCATATATCTCCAAATGCGCCGGCAGCTCCAAATGCTGCAGCAGCCCAGGCATCGGGCAAAGGCGCTCACGCGGCGGGGCTCAACTCGGAGGATGCGGCACAGGCCATCGCCTTGCCTCCCTGTCCACGGATGGGTAGATGCTATCACTGTCTCGGGCGGCCTCTCCTGGTGGCCCCTTCAAGGTTTGGGCTGGAGGGACTTGGGAAGGAAGCCAAGCTCGGGTCGGCCCGGCTCTTTCGATTGGCAGGCAGGCGCGTATCTACAGCTCACTTTCCCGGCTCTGCCCAGTCCGCACGGCTCTGGAGCGGCCCTGGCAGGATGAGCAGAGGGACCAGCGGGGTGGCTCTCACTGCCTTGGCGAGAGCACTGCTGCTGGGCAGGAGGGCCCGCCTGTCGCTGCGCTGGGCACCCCAGGCGAAGCTCTTTGCACTCTTCCTGGCACCAGGCAGGGATGGTGGCTGGGCGCTTCTCCCAGGGTGGGCCGATCCTGTGCTGCGGCACCGGGAGATTTGCCTCCCCCACCCCGGGGTTGGGCTCTCAGCCGTCTCCACTCGCCCACCCAAGGATGCAAATGGGGGGAATTAAGTCACCCCAAAAAGACAGCCTAGCCATTTTTCGGGTGTCAAAAAAAATAAATAAATAAGGCCCAGCCTTATTTTGTGAGAAACATGGTAGATAATGCAAATAATTGCGTCCCATTTATTTTATTTATCTGAATTTAGAGCTCACTCAACTCTAAATGACTCTTGGGTTGTCTATATTTAAAAATGCAAGATAATAAAATGAAGAGATAAATTGTACCCTTTCAGAAAGGGGAAAAAAGAGAACAAACAGAAAATCTTGTAGAGACTTGCTAACCTCTACTCCAAGGCCTTCTTCTCTCCCTTGTTGCTTTTGCCTAGCTTTTATCCATTTTGCCAATTAATTATTTATTGAACATTAAAGCAATGCTTAGGGCAAACAACAAAACGAACAAGCTATCTTTTTTGCTAGCTAAACTGAATACCATGGATGCTTGCTCTGATCTGAATATGGAGACTGACTGGGAGTGAGCTAGGTTCAAATTAAACTAGAAATTACCCACAATATATTTTCCAACAAAGGGGTTATGGACTCAGCAGCGCCAGAACTAAAGACATAACCCTCATAGTAGGCCAAAACACCCCAGTCACAAAATATCAAAGAATTAATTTTTTCATGCTTCCAAAGCTAGAATAATATTTTTGAGAGTGACAGTTATACTGAGTAACAAAAATCTCTCACTTGAAAATGGGATAGAATAATAGTATTTGAAGCATGAAGATGGAGGCAATATTTGAAAAGCTGGGTTTCTTACACATTTTGGAAATGTTATGTCTAAATGAAGCTCAGGTCAGACCAACATGAAAGAAAAATGCAGATTGTCTTTAATAAAAGGAGACATCTTTATACAGAATGATTTTACAAGGAAAGGAAGTGGGAAAAATGCTTTGTAATGTTCAGTCATTCAAAGCGTACTGATAGTCCTTATTTAATTTGGATTGGCAACATCATGAATTGAAGTAATCACTAAATAAAACCACAACTTATGCTTAGAATCTTATATCAGCTTTTCTTTACAAAAGTAACTGGTAACCTTTTCATCACCATCTTAACATTAATTGAGTGAAGTAGTTGCTAAACAAGGGCTACCTGTATTTGCACCTATCTCTTAAACAATGAGAAGGAAGTAACTGAGAAATACAAACTTTTTTGTACAGAAAACAATTCAAGAATAAAATAAAGAGAGTAGGGTGTGATAACAGGAGAGAATATTGGAACTGGGCATCTGAAAAATATTTCAGCAACAAAAACATATTAACATGAAAAAAATGTTATAGCCCTGGGCAAGATAGGATTGCAGAAAACAAGAATCAAAACCTAATAACAGGATAAGGCGTATTCTGGATGATTCATGGTTGCTTGACTATTTCCAGGGAGAAGCACTTAATAATGTTTAACTAGTTGTCCACAAATCCATTTACCAACAAAAGGTGAAAATAATATTCTGTATGCAATAGCGGAAAACCCATCTATTTACACCTAAACATATCTGGATGCAGACCCTAAAGAAAAAAGAAATACATTAAATTGCAAACCCAATTAGAAATAATGATAATCAAATAAGAATAAAAGATTATATAATTATATAATATAAAAAATATTTAATTAAACATAACCCAAATGAGCTTTATTTGCATTGTAGTGCAAACTAGCCTAGTTTTATTATTGGCATCCACTTCCATTTAGGAGGAACACAAAAGGATGATGATGATGCACAGTGAGAAGGGACTACTGAAAAGGAGCCAGAGGAATCTGAAATAGGATGGGATTCAGAAAGTGCTCAAACACCAGACCCGCAATTAGAATTAAGATCTCATAAATGTAATAAATGAGTTCCTCCTAGGAGAATGAGCTGCAACGGATGACAAAGGATAAATCCAGTCCAATGACTGCCAGCAGCTAAAGCACCAAAGTAGAAGGAAGCTACATGGGAAAAAATACCATCTTTGTACAAAAAATAAAATAGATTCAAACAGAACTACCAAGGGTCAGTCATAGGCTGTAATGCAGTTTTCAAAACAAAGTGTGATGTTCATTGAAATGTGCAATGCATAAAGCTTGTTTAGTAGCATAGGGCCCCACATAAAAATATGGCAAGAATTCCAAAGCTTTTGCACTGTACTTTTACATGTGAACATCAGAATTCTACTATATGTAAGAGTGTTTAGAAAATTACATGTAAAGCATGTAGATATTAAGACAATCTTTCTGCCTGATGACCAGAAAAAAGGAGCCTTATATGTACCATCCAGTAGGTTTTGAAGAACAAGGGAAAGAAACAACTGGTTTGCAAATGGCAAGAATCATTATTTATGCTAATGTGTTCAGTAAAGCATGGTCTGATAAACTAATTCAAATTAGAAAACATGGGTTCAGAACTATCCATTGTTTTACTGAAAATGAATGAGAGAAATATATGTAACTAAACTTGTGATATTTCTATTGAAAGAGTAGACAGAATTGCAACATGATATAATTCCAATTCTGCATTTAAGTTAAGAAAAATGTATTCTGGACCTATTTTTCTGGTCTATGTGATAGATATCCATAAATAAGTAAAAAATGATGTAATAATTTGTTGTCAAAGCTGGTATATAGACCTGTGTATTTAAAGTTCCAGCTATTTATTCCAAATAAAGGAAAGTATTGCTTTGTGTATGACTTTCTGTATGACGTGCATTGAATTATATCATGCGGCACAAGACAATAGCAGAAACTGCATCATTCTGGCATTAAGATGTTACCCATCTCCAGAACATTTTTCTTAAACAAGATTGTAAAATTCAATTTTATTCGATGGTTTTTTTAATCTACGCCAAAGTTTAAAGGGCAACTTCTACCCTGGTTTCTTGATTCTTTAAAAACTTAGTGTTTCTCCATGACTGTGGTCTCATTATTCTTAAGGCATTGATGAAAATAAGACAAGGGTCAGCTCAGCATATATAGATAGTCTTTGTTAAGTGACCACTGTTGGGATCAGCAAGTCAGTAGTTAAGCAAAGCAAACACTAAGTGAAACTGCCACTGTGCTTATGATCATCAGCTTTCCTTCATCTGACAGACCTATAAAGGTCATAAATATGAGGACTACTCACCAAGTTATTTTTTTCCTTATCATCTTGTAACTACAAGCAGTAGCTGCATAAAGCAGATGCTAAATGGGGACTACCTAAAGTCTGGATTCAATTCTGAATCAATATTTATTAGCTGCTGCTATCCACATATGGTAAAACTAAAGGTTGCTTAATGTCTGACTTCCTTATTCTATGTTGCATTGCCCACGTATAGTACATATAAAGCAAGATGTTAAAAAAATTAAAAGAAGAGGTCCAATATTTTTTCAGCATTTCTGCATATTTTAAGGTATTCTTTATAGTATTATACATGTACCTTCACTTCTAAGCAGTGCAATGGCTCAGGAATGCTAATTTACCTAGGGTTAATTTCTTTGAGCGAAATTGGCATTATTTGGCAGCAAAACAATATAGGAAAACTAGTTGTCATCTAGGCGTGGTGACACATAATTTCCAACATGTAATTCATCAACTGACATGGCAAATATATAGTTTCAACTGGAAGAAGGGGATACCATAATTCTCTGACTGAACTAATAATTCAAAACTGAACAATTATGGCCCTTTCTTACTGGCCATGTGCAATTCAGTTAGCTGAGCAGAGTTTATTTTACATTGTACGTTACTAAAGGATTCTGAACAGAGAGCAACAGGGAGATTTTTAAATGTTGCCATGTATTTCAGGTACATATTTTCTCACACTCTGATTCCTTAGTTTTAATAATATATTCTCTTAAACAATGGAAGATTGGGTGATCTGAATTTTTCCAGCCCAATGAAATCTGTATCTTTTATTTCTTAAAGTATTAAATTTCTGTAGAAAGGAAGAATGGAAGCAAAGGTATCATGGCTACTGCAGTAACTACCTGCATGCAACAAAATAAGAGAGAGTTGGAAGGAACCTTGAGGTCTAACCCCCTGCTGAAGCAGTAAACCCTATACTATTTCAGACAAATGGTTGTCCAATCTCTTCTTTAAAACCTCCAGGGATGGAGCATCCACAATTTCTGAAGGCAAGCCATTCCAATGATTTTATCAGGAAACTCCTGCTTAGTTCTAGGTTGCTTGTCTCCTTAATTAGTTTCAATCCATTGTTTCTTGTCCAGCCTTCAGGTGCTTTGGAGAATAGGTTGACACCACCAAACACCCCCCCCCCTTCACATCCAGAAAGGAATGGGAAAAAGAATGATGTGGTTAGAAAATAGGATAAACCATTATAACATTAAACATTTCTGATAATGAAAACACCAAGGTTGCTCTTGAGGAGAAGAGGCTGTGGTAGTGACAGATCCTCCACAAAACATTTGCTTAGGGTCCTCAACCATGACAACACTGTGGTACAAAACAGACTTAAATATACCACCTAGGTATATTTATTTTTGCTTTGATGTACCTTACATAAGAAGATAGGAGGATTATAAATGGAAGACATCCTTCAGACCCACCCACAAAATATCCTTTAATGAGCCTGGGCAACTGATAATCAGGTTTTGTGTAAAAGAGCATTTGAAGGGAACTCTACCACAAAAAGCTAATAGAACTCAACTCCCTTCCCTCCAGCCTCATTTATTGTTATATAAGATGAATATTTGCCTAATTCATTGTACATTTAATTTTCACAGAAGAATATACACAGCACTGGAAGGGACCACCTACCTAGACTATAATACTGAAAATAATAAATGTAATATGCAGTCAGATAAAATGTTAAACCACACCTGTGAAGATAATGGATGCATTAATCATCCATATAAAAAGCCAAAAGTATATGGCTAAGACAGTCTAATTCCAGAAAGATATGACTTGTGTATTGATTTTGCATCACATTACAAAACATGCAAATAACAAAATATATTGGGTACTATATTGTATAAGATCCAAATGTGAGGTTTCCCTTTTATCTTATCTTAGTGTAATAATCCTAAAATTGTATGCCTATTGGTGGTGCAGAAATACTTGTACAGATGCTATAGGAAAAAATCCCCCTTATAAATTATATATTAAAACTATTACCACTGTGATCACTTCAATCTTCTATGCCTTGCACAAAGATCAGTGAAATTTAGAGATATTATTCCATAGACATTAATATCTTTTCCCCATTCATCAACTTTTTATTTCTTCTTCCTACAGCTTGTCACAAGCATTTTATGATATTGAGTCTCTTGCTATTATGCTTACCTGTAGTGCAAGATACCCATTTTAGAGTAAGCCAACATCGTAACATTAAAGAAGAAAGACTGTCAACTCCAAGCTGAAATACAATGGACAGTCTCCGTCAGTGTCATCAGTGCTTGAAAGGATTTACTAGCATCTCCTTAGAACAAATGCCAAGTTTGTCCAAATAGGAATCATACAATAGATTTCGTATGATTACATCCTGTGAAGTTTAGGAAACCTCGACTCTGTTATTATTCCCCTTTCTTCTAGCACAACCATGAAGAGAAAAATAAATGTCCCTTCTTTGACTTTAGATGTACTGCATTTAGCGTGTCAGCTAAATTATATTTAATTCAAACCATGTGGGTAATTAGCTTCCTTCAGTAAACCTTAGTTAAGATTCATTATTTTGGAAAACAGTCTTGAACTCCTTGAATCTGCTCCAGAAATGACAAAGTCTGTCTAGAACAAAATTCTAACAAATTTAACAAAGTCTGTCTAGAACAAAATTCACTCATCCTCAGGAAACTATATGACATCTAGTGATATCTTGTGTAGTTTCATGTTTCCTTTGTATTCTTTTAAACTTTTAAAATTGCTATTCTGGATATTACATTTTAGCATGTCAGCTAAATTATATTTAGTTCAAACCATGTGGAGAAACTAGCTTCCTTCAAGTAAACCTTAGTTAAGATTCATCACTTTGGAAAAGAGTTTTAAACTCCTTGAATCTGTTCCAGAAATGAGAGTATGTGCATCTAACAAGAGGCAAAAACCATACTTATATGTGGAGTTATAGTGTTGGCACTTGCACAATAAAGATTTCTAATTGTTTCAAGAGGAAGGCTTCTTTTTAGTAGCTCACTAAGGTTATTTTAGATCTAAATTACTAGTTTTCATGAGTTTATTTGTTCAACTGAACATGTGTGCTGTGATATAACCGGAGTGATCCTGGGCAGCACACAGAGTTTAAACAAAAAACAAAACGTCTCAAAAAAGAACAACAACATAAAACCATTAAAAAAACAAGTGAAGTGAATTTAACATAAAACATGTAACATGGGAGAATGCTAATCAGCAGTTTACCATATCTCCTTGGAATCCTCAGGTCTGATGGAAAAGTCATATTTTCAGAGTCAGGGCAAATATGTTCTGAAAATGGAAGCCATGCCCCCCCACAAAAAAAGCTTCCCTTCCTAATGAAACCAGCCACTTAGTAGCATTTCCATCAGAAAATAGGGAAGGGAGAATTTCTTAATCATCTTTTATTAATAAAGCCCACCCCTAGACTTCTGAGTTTAAATTGTCTTCTGCTTTTTCTATGTCAGTCCCTTGTTTCCTCTAGGTTAACTGCATTCACAAAGCTACCCATGTTCTTCAGCCCTAAACAAATAATAAGCTGCTAAGGTTATATGAGCAATTGCACTTTATCTGTAATAAAATCAGGATCAGATTTGCTCATCCACCTTTGATGGTCTGCTTGCCCAGTTTGAACAGTAGCTCAGCCAACACTGAAATTGTTAGACAGGCCCATTTGATCTTTTCAGCACATCAGATTCAAAGGCAAACGGTGCTGCTGTGTTCTCTGAAGCATGGGAGCACTGCAGTGATACTGTCTCCAACTCCTTCAAGCAATTGCCTATTTCCCAGAATTACACAACTACCTCTGTCATGAGCCTTCAGGAAAAAAAAGACCCATTGCTCTAAAGCAGTGGTTGCCAACCAGTGGGCTGGGGGCCATTGGTGGTCCATGAGAAAATGTTGGTGGTCCTCACAGAAATGTCACCCCCAAAGCACCCCCCAAAGCAATTAATCCAGACTGCACAGGAACACAAGGCTGTGCCAGTCACATGGCCCGCAGGAACACAAGGCTTGCGTCACTTGCATGGCGAACAACACGAGGTAGTGGGGGGGGAAGGGTGGAGGGGGGAAACTTGCCCCATGTGCCCCATGCGCCTCGTCTGGCTACTGGGCTGCTTCTTTCTGCTTCTTTCTTTTTTGACTGCACGCAAGGAAAGCAGCAAAAGTCTTTCTTTCTTTCTCCCAAACTCTACCAGAAATGAGTCTTTGGGACCCTGCAAGGCATCCTGCTCCAAGAGGCTGCGTCATTCTGGCAGAGTTTGTGGGAAAGAAAGAAAGACTTCTGCTGCTTTCTTGCATGAAGCCCAAAGTCTCTTTCTCTCTCTTTCCCTCCCAAGAATGGAGGTGGAAACTGTATCCTGAGATACCAAATAAAGGATGATTGATCGGTATGAAAATGGGGTGGGGAATTTTCCTGCAGACTTTTTTGGGGATTTTCCCAGGGTCTCTGCTGCTTCTGCTTTTTCTGCAGAGACCCTGGGAAAATCCCCAAAAAAGTCCAGGATACCAAAGGGCCAGTCCTGTGACTACTGCAGTTCTGGAATATGGGACCGACTTTACCACCATCAACAAGCCATTGTCAGTCAAACTTCATATTAGTGGTCCAGGATTTAAAATTATGAGTTTGGTGGTCCCTGAGGTCCAAAAGGTTGGTGACACCTGCCCTAAGGAGCTGTGGATACATGCCATGAACACATCTGTAGAGCACTCTACAGATCCTTTGGATCTGAAGGACTTGAATTAATATTCTGTCATCATATTATTAAGATGATGAATAAAAATGAAGAAGATGCAGGTTAAAGTATCAGCCAATCTCCTTTTATTTCTAAGGACAGACTGAAGGAAGACTGTTTACATGGCTTTCAGCACTAAGGGAAAAGATATGATATAAATACAATAAATAAATAATGCCTTGCATTTCTGGTTTTGATAAATATAAGTGTTCTACAATAACCATTCATAACTGAAAAGTTATTAACAAATCAAGCTTCTGTCGGTCTTTTCACTTTCTTTTCACTGTTCCACTTCCTCTCCTTCCCTTTTCCTGTTTATACAAGGTGCTAGTCATACTGACATCTTTATCTGGACAGAATTTCTTATTTTAAACATTTATATTTTTACTAAGACATTAAATCTAATTTTTTTAGTTGAATCGCCTTGCTGATATATTTATTAGTACATTTTCTATCCCAATATAGAGAATCAGATAATGTAGCAGCCTGGATAATCATTAACCTTGAATGCTGAGGAAAATTATAAAGATGTAAAAGAATCCTTACAAGAATTCCAACATCTATTTGTCAGATAGTATAAAGCTAATTGGGCAGTAAATGCCTGCAAAAGTATTCCCCTATTCCTGGAGAGATTCTGGGTGTGTGAGTTTTTTTTTTTTTCTCAAGAGATAAACAAAGTTAAAGGTTCCGTTAATGTAGCTCTTTTTTTTCTATATGAAGAATGGGATGTGATTCAGTTGATATTCCTGGCACTATAGAAAGAAAGCTATCATTCCAAAAGCCACATTATATGTTAATCATGCATGTGACTGAGATACTGCTTTATTGTTGAAGATCCTGTGCAACCTGAATTCCTTAAAACATCTATTTGAACCTAACTTGCACATCTGTAGCCTATTGTCTACAATCCATCTTCAACCTCAGGTGAATCTCTTACACCAGCCCTGCAATATCTTATCTGATTGAGATATTTCGAGGACATAAAGGCCTGGACCATTTTTGTGACCTTTAAGTTAACCCAATACGAAATATTGCCTTTGGGCAGAAGCATCCATACAGTCTTTACAGCTCTCTCAAAGTGGTTTCACAGAGTCAGCATATTGCCCCCAACAATTTGGGTCCTCATTTTACCCACCTCGAAAAGATGGAAGGATGGTGGGATTTGATCTGCCAAATTGCAGAAGAAGTGGCTTGCAGTACTGCACTCTAAGCACTGCGCCATCGAGGCTCTCTCTATATATAGTAAGTCTTGCCACTGCCAAAATTAATAACCAACAGATGAATTATCTGTTGACTCATTTGATTATGGGCATTAATACAAATGTATTTATGTAAAAGATTTAAGAGTTTGCATATCTTACACAACAGAACCCTGGGCAGCTAACAGTTAAATATACAAAAAAAGAACCTGTCACAAGAAGACAATCCAGCAGTCTACATAAAATCATGACAGGGGCTCCTAAATACTTGAGCTCTTGTGTTAACTATCCTTTTATTACTGAGCCTCATAATGCTTCTCATATGTAAAAAATATTTAATTACATGTTCATCCATGCAGCTGCTGTAGGTTTGAAAGTAACATTATGTCACATGTCTATTTGTCTGAGAGGCAACAGATTGACCTAGAAGAAACTGCTCCTGTTCCTCTTGTGGTTCTGCATGATCAGGCATATCCTATGAACTTTCACTGCAGCCTGCATTCCATAGAAGAAAACTTTTGCTCTGAAAATGTGATGACCAGGGTACTGATGTTTTTTTAAGCAATTTAAGGTGCTTGGTTTAAGGAATTTTTTCAAGCTGGTAGTATTTTTTTTCCCTCCTCTTTCCTTCCCATCCTTTCAGAAAAAGAGTTTTCAGCAGTTCAGCCATGGACATAGAACCTTTCCCTCTCATCCCACCAAGGCAAGGGGAGGCTATTGAGAAGAGGAATTGAACTACCTTATGTGATTTTGTGATCTTGTTCTTGTTAAATACATGGAATCATTAAGAAAAGGCTGATTTTCTAATCAGCTGATTTTCTGATCAAGAGGAAGATTTCGATGGAAATATCTGGACAAAGATATGCTGGGCTTTATGTAGAATCCAATTTACTTCATTTAATCCTGGAATAATTCTCAAAGTGTTGGTCCACCAACATTTGGTGCAATGAATGGACATTTTTAAGATCAATCAACTATTACATATGTTGGTGGATGCCACACTAATCTCTGTTAATTTAATAAATCTATCATACTGTTTTCACCCACTTTTGGGACTTCTGATGGGGATTCATGGTAAGTTAGTCATCCCCGAAGGAACAAATATGGCATTTTGCCGAGATTCCTGACAATGATTTCTGGGTGGCCAAGTCTGGAAAAAAGGAGAGATTGTACAATTGCCCATTTGTACCCTGGACAGCTGATCCTCAAGAGTAAATTACTGGAGCTGAGGTTTCTACAGTTGGCTTGTGGGTTAAGCGGCTGGGAGTTGAAGGATTTCCATTAAGCTCACATTTGCAATGTAGCATTATGGGCATAAAATTCTACTGTGTCTCATTTCTTAATCACTTTTGGAAATTGCTTTTTAAAAACTTATCAACTATTAGGTACCTTTGGAATGACTGGTTTTACAATATGCATCAAGTGAAGTTCCTTGAATTCTTAGTGAAAGGAGTTTTAAAGATAAGATTAAGACATTAAAACATTCTTTTCATAAATAAACAGGAATGGGGAAGTTAGAATTTTGATTTTCTAAATGTATAATGTTTGAAATAAGATGTTGAAATAACTTATAGGAATCCTACCCATGGAAAAATGCTGTTGTTTTGAATACTTAAAAGAAAACATTATAAGATGAGAATTTGAATGTTGGACACTAGAGGGAACCAGAAGGAAAATTATAATTAAAGAAAAAGATATAAATTTGATTTCTCAAGTCGAATGGAGCAAAATCTTTTAATCTTAAAGGTCTCTGTCATTATAACTAGATTGTGTTCAAACATTAAGAAAAAAGAATTCATTTTACTGGGTAAGAGAGAGATCTGAAACTGGCTTTAAAAATGACCAAGTCGATGAACAATATGGAAAAATCTTAATTAGATGTGTAGACATGGGACAAAGAGATCATTTACTGTACTTTAAGAGAAGGTGACAAGTTGTTAAAATTATTTATACTTTTAACAAAGATTGTTAAGTAAAGCTATTTTTTCTCTAAACAGAGTAGAATCACATCAATAACTTAAGAATGATAATTAACCCCAATGGGCATGAACTGCATTGTCTGAGATCATCCCTTCAAATGATATTTATGGGGAAACAACTAATGTAAGCAACCAGAAAATTATTACTGTTGTTTAAAATGTTTGTTATCTTGCTGTTTTTCTTTGAAAATTGAAATGAAAAATCTGATCCTTTGGAAGGATATTCATTATACAAATGTAGCTAAGTGAGTAAGAGAGGCAGAAACAATTTCCTGCTAACACTGAATGTGGTTGGTTTTGTGAAGTACTAAGTTAGGCAATCACGCTATGTTTTAGGATTTACATTTTAAAAAAAACACCTTGATGGAGCTGTCCAGCTTGCTCCATGGGCCTTCAATATGAGAATGCAATACAGAGAGGATTGGGATGGGACAGCTTTCTAGCAAAAACAGGTTTCCTGCATCTGATGTTTTCCAATAAAAACGTAATGTGGACCTTCATTAAGACTTCCAATAGATAAAAATATTATAAGAGAAGACATGATAATATTTTTTGAGAAGCATGATAAAAAGAATGAAAATAAAGATGTACTTCCCAGCAAAATAAAAATGTTGGCACAAGGTGAACATCAGTGTCAGCACTGAAAAATAACATTGACAGCCAGACCTTCAAATATAGGACACATTTTCTGAAAAGAAATATTGCTGTTTATATTCTACAATTTTTACCACAAACTACCGATTTTTAACAATCTCTAAAAGCAAACCCATGTAACAGTGCACTTCACCCATCAATCTTAGATGTTAGAAATGTAACAGAAGATTACCCCAGGATTTCTCTAATCTAAAAACCAGTCTACCCAGTTCAAACAGTTTTATGGCTGAGAGGATCTGTTTTGTAAGTCATTGGAATGAATTCCCATATCAGGCTTTTCCCCCCAAACATTTAACAACTTTCTCTAATATCCAAACATGGTTGTAATACAAAACATAATGCATAGCTGCATTATATCTTAAAACACTGGTGGGTAAATATATTGGCACTGCTGCTATTTAGATCCACTCACATGTGCTCATCACTGCCTTAAATCATGGTTGTCAAACTCACGGTCCGCATGCCGGATGCATCACACACTGCCCATGCCCGGTTTAGCAAAAGTCATGATACGTTACATGACAACACCATGACAATGTGAGTTTGACACCCCTGCCTTAAATTAAAAAAGAACCATGTGGCACAGTGCAGTATTGTAGGCTGATTCTGCTGCTACCAGCAGTTCAATTCTGACCAGCTCAAGGTTGACTCAGCTTTCCATCCTTCCAAGATTGGTAAAATAAGGACCAAGGTTGTTGGGGACAATATGTGAATCTATAAACTGCTTAGAGAGGGCTGTAAAGCACTATGAAGCTGTATGTAAGTGCTACTGCTATTGTATTTAAGTGCTATTGCTATACTGGTAATTGCTTCAGGTTTAACCATTTAGGTTAGTTGGCCTTATCAAAATTAAACTGTTGGAGGACATGGGATATATTATTTCTACTATTACTGTGTTTGCTAAGATTACCCAGCACAAAAAAGGCTGGAAATTAAATTAAATTTATTAATTTAATTTATTTATTTAATTTATTTGATTTGTCAATCACTTACAAGATAATAGGTATAAGTATAAACATAGCTATGAATACATGAAATGGATACATATATGAAAAATAAAAAGAAACAATAGGACAGGGACAGTAGGCATGTTGGTTTGCTTATGCACGCCCCCCACAGACCTCTTAGGAAAGGGGAGAGGTCAACAGTTGCCTCTCCTTTAATTTAAAGGCAATGACTTATCCCACTTCATTTCTCAAACTATACCAGGGTTTCCAACTATTCCTCCAATTGTAATATATCAACTGCCAAGGCAAGCCCACACTTAAACCAATTTTGGCTCTTTGAGCTGTCAAAGATCTTCACTAAAGCATTTCAGCAACTGTATTTTTTAATTATCTTCAGACCAAGAAAGAGGAAAAGAGAAGATATTGGGTTACCTCAAAATATCTTGTCCGAGGCCTCTTCAAGACCTGCATCTATTTCATCTTTTGTTTTCAGTTAATACAAGTTAGGCAGTTGTGAAACAGATTAAGTTCAAAGCTTCTTTTTGAGATTCATGATTAGCACTATAGGTGGCTTTGGTTGCTCAGAACACTTTTATCAACTCACATTGATATAGCAGTGAACAGTAAACATGAACAGTGAACTCATATGAACAAAGATAGCCTTGTGACAGCCATTCACTCTCTACTAAACTCTCATTTGGCTCAGAGCACTGTATTATACAGAATGTCTCCAAAAACAATTCAAAAATATTATTAATCCAAAATAAGACAGCTTGGCTAGGCCAAGTACAATCTTATAATGCTAAACCTTAGTAACTACGCTCATTGCCTATTCTTGATGACATTCAAAATTTTCCCTTAAGTTCCAGAAGGTTACTTCTTACTGAGAGCAGGGGTGTCAAACTTGATTTCATTGAGGGCCGCATCAGGATTGTGTTTGACCTGGGAGGGGGATGTCATGCCCGGGGGGAGGTAGCCAGCATGACATCACATGTCAGGAGGCGCCTATGGTGGCCTGAGCACTCTGCCAGTGAAAACAGGTTTCTGAGTACCTTTTTCAGCTGGGATGGCATCCTCCAACCCTCTGCCAGCAAAAATGGAGCTTGGGGGAGCCATGCGTAGCCCTCACGAGCTCCATTTTTGCTGGCAGAAGCACTGCAGGCTGATCCTTTGCTATTTCCAGGCAGCCCCATGGCCTTGAGTTTGGCATCCCTGGGATAGAGTATGTGCTCCTATGTTTATAGCTTCCTAGAAGTCACGGTTTTAAATGACTTGGACTTTTCAGCAAGTGCCCCTAGCAAATGAAATGGGACAGATCATCTTTTAACCTGCTTGCTCTATGAAAGCTTATTTTTATCTATTGATATTGGCATAGAATATCTGGGTTTGGGCAATTTTAAAAAGTAATCAACAAAATAATGAAAAAAGGGACAGGCTATGCACTCATTATTCTTCTTCCCCCCCCCCCTTTTTTTTTTTTTATTATTGCCCCCTTTTTAAAATTTCTACCCTTAACTCCTGAGAAAAACACACTGCAATATAGCTGTTACAATTCTGGAAATCTTATATATACCGATCCCATTTAGTGAGTTATAATTGCCTCAACACATACAACATAACTTTCAAGAGACATGTAGTGATCTCATTTCAGAAAATCTTTAAAACTAGATCTTTTTTGCTATTTTGGGGAAAATCTGATAATCTTTTGGGCCTCTGCAACCTTTCCTTGATTATCATTTTTAAGACCAGGTTACAATGCTGGAACTGAGCCTAACCAGTAGACCATTCACAGTATCTCTCAAACTCTTTAAGGAAAACAGGACAGCAGATGTAGAAAAGTTGTTATGCTTTAGTGGACAGAAAGAAAAGACTGAAAATATGAGGAAAGAATTAAAACTCAAAGATGATATAAAGAATATCAATGTAATGATAATTTCCTCCTTTTAAAGACACATTTACCAGAACTGGAGTTTAAAAGCAAATGTGCAACTCTTTGGAGGTGACATATGACTGTTATTTTTATATTCATGTAATAATAAGTATATAGAACCACTAAAAATAGTTTTCACTTCTGAAATAATTTAAAAATATAATAAATTATTATTAACATCATTATTAAATTATTCAAAAAGAGAAAGAAAAACAATGCATAAAATTATCAAAGAGCACTTAAAATATAGGACATATATTACAGAAACAGTATATAAGTTCTACAGGAACATTTCAATGAATGGTGGTCATATTTCATTAGAATGAATCTATGAATATAAGTTCATAATTGGTAATAATGTCAACTCCATAAACTGGAGCCATATAATTACGTTTCTACTACTGAAAAATAAAGTGTTTTAGCTGTAAGTATGACACAGAGAATTGTTTGCCCAGGTGCAAATTCCTTACAATAGCTACATATTTAAAAGAATATGATCATCTGAAAATAATAAATCTTCTCAAAGTTGGAATAATATATGAAATAACTTATTTACAATTGCTACAGATATTTGACTCAGAGCCATTTTACATTTGGTATGTCTCATTACATGCATAAAACATCACTGCTCTGCAAGCTGCACTGACTACCAGTAGGTTTCCAGGTGCAACTCAAGGTCTGGTCATCACCTATAAAGGCCTTCATGGCATAGGGCCAAGCTACTTGTGCAACCAGACCTAATAAACAGGGCATGCTCTGGGTCCTTTCTATGAAACAATGTCAGCTTATTTCATGCATTCATTCATTCATTCATTCATTCGTTCATTCAGTTTCTATAGCTGCCCATCACAATCACTCTGTGATGCATACAATTAAAAATAATATATACAATTAAAGCAACAAACATTTTAAAAAATGAAAATTTTTAAATTTTAAAAATCCAAAATAAATACACACAGCAGCTGAGATACTTAGCCAGTAATAAAGCTATGAAACAAGACCCTTACAAAGGTGGTATTCAGCAGGTTTTGACCAGTTCTGGAGAACCAGCAGTGTAAATTTTGAGTAGTTTGGAGAACCGGCAAATGCCACCTCTGACTAGCCCCACCCCCATCTATTCTTTTTCTCCCCAGTTCCAACTGATTGGCTGGGTCTTCTTTTGTTACCCTGCACAGGAGAACAGAGCTGGAAAGGTTAGTGGGGTGTGGAGGGAATGGGATTTTGCAGTAACCTTTCCCCAGGAGTAGGGAGGGAATGGAGATTTTACAGTATCCTTCCCCTACCATACCCACCAAGCCATGCCCACCAAGCCACGGCCATAGAACTGGTAGTAAAAAATTTTGAATCCCACCACTGGACATTCAGAGTCCCAGGATCGGGATCACAACCAAATTTTTAGAGCCTTATGAAAGGCTAACAAGGATGGGGCCATTCTAATTTCTAAGGCAGGAGTGTCAAACCTGCTGACATCGCGGGCCGTATCGTGACATATTACAATGTTTTTTTGCCTTTGCAGAGCTGGGGTAGGTATGGCCTGCGCGGGCTTTATGTGGCCCATGTGTCGCCAGTTTGACAGGCCTGCTCTAAGGGGATGATATTCCACACAGCTTGGTGTACTGCAGAAATGAGCCATCTTCTAGTTCCTATCAGCCAACACTTTTTAATTCCCTATGGAACAGCATCCCCTCGGATACTTGAATGGCACCAACCCTGTTAGCCTTTTGCAAGTCATTAAAGACCTTGCTGATCACCCAAGACATTTGGATCAGATGGTAGATAAGCTCCACTGTTGCCAAAGGCTGAATGAGGTCACTGGTTTCTTTGGGCTCCAGGGACTGTTTGATAGGGTTATTTCAATTTTGCAAGTAGCCCAGAATGAGATACAACTGAATGAGATAGACAGCTTACACAAATATATACATGCTTAAATGAATTCACAGCAACTTTAATATGATAATGTATTCAAGCCTTTTCTATTTAAGTGTAATGAAGTCCAATAAATACAAAATGTAAGGATGTGAATGAATGTTATAATTGTAAACACTGCTGCTGAGCTGCATTAAGCAAATATTTGTACCTCAAAGGGGAAAATGATAAAAATTCATCATTTCATCTACTAATTTACCTCACTCCTGCTTTCATCCAGATTCTCCATATAATACCGTATATACTCGCATATAAGCCGACTTTAGAACGCTTTTTTTCCCCCCCAAATTTGGGGGTCGGCTTATACGCGAATAAATCTGATTTGCTGGAGCAGCGACTTAGCGTGGCGGCTTCGCGCGATGAGAGTCTTGGCTCTCATTGCGCGAATCCGCTGCCCGGCAAAGGCGATAAGAGTCTTGGCTCTCATCACGCGAAGCCGCTGCCCGGCGAAGCCGTTGCCCGCCACTTCCCCGCCTCCCATCGAGTCTCCCAGCTGATTGGCTGTACAAGCCGCTGCCCGGCGAAGGCGATGAGTGTCTTGGCTCTCATTGTGCGAAGTGCCTGACTTCGCGCAATGAGAGCCAAGACTCTCATCGCCTTCGCCGGGCAGCGACTTCGCGCGATGAGAGCCAAGACTCTCATTGCCTTCGCTGGGCAGCGGCTTATACAGCCAATCAACTGGGAGACTCGATGGGAGGCGGGGAAGCGGCGGGCAGCGGCTTCGCCAGGCAGCGGATTCGCGTGATAAGAGCCAAGACTCTCATCGCCTTTGCCAGGCAGCGGCTTGTACAGCCAATCAGCTGGGAGACTCGATGGGAGGCGGGGAAGCGGCTGACAGCAGCTTCGCCGGGCAGTGGCTTCGCATGATGAGAGCCAAGACTCTCATCGCGCGAAGCTGCCATGCTAAGTCGCTGCTCCAGCAAGTCGCTGGAGCAAGTCGCCACGCTAAGTCGCTGCTGCAGCCCTCGCCTGGCCCTTTGCAGCCCTCGCCTGGCCCTTTGCAGCCCTCGCCTGGCCCTTTGCAGCCCTCGCCTCAAATAAAACGCGCACGAAATCGGGCGCCATTTTTCTCCCTGGATGGACGATGAGCTGCAACTTTTGCCCCAGCACCTTTTCCCTCTGGGCTTCACTTCTGCTGTTCAGGAAAGTCGCGCCCAAAGCCCTGTCCTCCCAGAATCTTTCTGACAATGAGCCTTGATGGTGAGATCAGGGGTTGAACACCATGGTATTTGGGGGTCGGCTTATATGTGAGTTTTTGCAAAATTCCTCATTTTGGGGCAGTTTTTTAAGGATCGGCTTATATGCGAGATCGGCTTATATGCGAGTATATACAGTAGATATTTATTGAATCCGATATTAAACCCCATATTAATTTAGTTTGAGAAAAGGAACACAATTTGGATGCCAAGATATATATACTCTTCAAATCATGTAATAGTAAGAAGAACTATTTAAATTTTATTATATTTTGATACCAACTAAATAGAGATCTAATATACAAATACTCCAAATGAACCCAAGATAGAAAATTTCCACTAAAGGGAATCCTTCAACATTTGGTAGTAACTTATAGATGTGCAAAATGATATTGTTCAACATGGTACTCTATAGATTTGTTGGATTTGGACTTCCTGGAAAGAGAATTGTTTGAGTATTGCACTCCAGTATATTGGGAATGTGCCAAATTAGAAAAAGTTGCTTTAAAAATATTTACAAGGTGTAAATACTAATAAACTTTAAAAGCAGATTTGATAGTTGTATACTTTGGTTTCTAATGCTGGAATGCAAATCTCGGGAGGCTCTGTAAAACAGAGAAGGAAGACAGCCAGAATCATTATACCTAACAATTCCCTTAGAATAAAAGCAACCCAGTACATCTTGTACCTTCTGAACTTCAAATGCTATCCACCAGTCTTATATTTGTGAAATATCTGACAACCTTCCTATTCCTGGAAATCCTTATAAGGAATAAAACCACAGTGCTTATCTAGTCTCTGCTGCATATGTAATGGCTGGGTTTAAGATGGGTAAGTCCCTAACTGTGCAGGACTGATATAATAGATAATTCATGAGAATTGCACATAATAAATTTAGTTGTTCAAACAGTGTGATAATTCTACAAAGCCCCAAAGTTATATTAAAATTTAACATATTCCATGTTCTCTCACTGCTTCATATCTTCCCCATTCAATTCTGGTATCTCTACCATTTGTCTTCTTTTCATCATTAAAGCTGCAGCAGCCCTACCTTACAGGTGAGATTTTTCTACCTAATTTAATGTACTGGAAGGGTTTGATCCTTCCATATTACCTAGCATTTGCTCACATTTTACTTTTACCCTTGCTCAATGTTTTTCCCCCAGCTGGCATACATTCAGGAAGTTTGACGCAGCATAACGAGTTGGCCTTTAAGGCCTTGGTCCAATAACTGAAAGGTCAAGGGCAACAGTTCCAAAGCTGTAGCAGAAAATTGCTTAGATCAAGGGTCTTCAAACTTGGCAAGTTTAAGACTTGTGGACTTCAACTCCCAGAATTCCTGAGCTAACTTGATTGGAGGAGGAATTCTGGGAGTTGAAATCCACAAGTCTTAAAGCTGTCAAGTTTGAAGACCCCTGGCTTAGGTTAAAGATGACAGGAAAAATAAAGGCCATCTTAAGAAGAAGCTCCACATTTGGATGCAGGGAAAGAGTACAGCCAGCCATAACAACAAAAGCAAAAGCTATGCAGTCTGTCCAGTGGCTTTCCCAATCAATACAACCCTGACAATTATGGAAAATGCAATCAATCATGTGAGACAAAGGAGGAAACCTATGTATCAGAAAGAGGCACACCAGTACTGTATGCTCTTTAAGGCTGGCCAAGATTTTGTGCTGATGGAGGCAAAGCAGCAATTCTCCTAGTCAAGGAAGGCAATATCCCTAAAGCCAAGACATCAATCTCAAAACACACACACCCCTCCCAAAACCTGGTAATAAAAATCCAATAGAACAAATTAAATAAGAAATGATTTGTTGCCTTTCCATGCTACTTAGAATCTGTGGCCTAAAGTAGTCTGCTTGATTTTGTGTCATGATAGACCCTCGTGCCTGAACCATGCTTTGATATATTTCCTCTGGTTTTGTCTGCTCTCTTCCTCTGCAAACAAGCAAAGAATGATCAGCTGTGAAGAAATGACGGGTAAAATGACCCTGATTCCTCGCTACTTTTCCTTCAAGAAATGGTGCAGGGAAACTTTGTTCTAGATTACTGCTAGTGGAAAAAGAGCTGTGGGGGAGCAGCAGCAAAGTGATGGTGGGCGAACATTAAACACATCTCTTGCCTAATCCACTGTCTTTCTCTTCAGAACAGTAACAGGAAGGTCCAGGACAGTGTCTGAAAAGGAATTATGTACTACAAACATTTGGAATATGCAAACAAAAAATATGTTAAAAACACTCCATGATCTTAACTAAAACAGAGCCAACAGGGTTGTTTGCAAAGTGCTAAACTGTTGGCAGTTTTCACTGTAACAGACTAAAGTAGAAATCCCCTCTGGAAATAATGCTGACAAGTAAAAACCATGAGAGAGAAATATAGAGTTCTAACCTATGACACCCACAAGCCTTCTGAAAATCAGACAGCAAAAAAACAAAAAACAAATGAAATATGGCTAAGAAAACCATTATTTATAAAACACATTATTTTATACAACTGCCATGAATTATATACATGGCTGCATCACTTAGATTAGTAGCATCACATGATATATCGGGACTTTTTTCCCCTTCGTGAAACTGGGTGGGGGTGGAGCCCATGGGCTGCAAGTTTTACACCCGATTTAATTTATTCAAGAGAGACTTCAGGCATTGATTTAGAACAGAGGTCTCCAACCTTAGCAACTTTATGATTTGTGGACTTCAACTCCCAGAATTCCTCAGTCAGCAAAGTCAGCAAAGGAATTCTGGGAGTTGAAGTCCACAAGTCTTAAAGTTGTCAAGATTGGAGACCCCTGATTTAGAAGAGGTCTATTAATGGGTTAATGATCATCATACTGGACTCCACCTCCTGCCATCCATGGTTTAAATTGAGAGGGTCTTGAACTGTGGTAGAAAAGCTGCAGATTCCAAAAAGGTAAATGTGCTGTGTAAGGATAAGAAATGATTGAGACAAAGAAATCTTTGTGGATATTCACCAGTCAGCAGTTAACAGCCACCAAATACATAGGCATGACATATTATCATTTTACAAACTGCACCCCCCATTTAATAGAACAGAAAGGGGAAGGGCTTGCAGAGGAAAATTAAGTAATACCTGCACATTTTTTTTGTAAATTTATATTGCCTTCAGTAGGGCCCACCTGTGATTTTGGAGCTTGGTTAAAGTTGAGAACAATTACAGTAAAAGATTTAGTGAGTTGTTAGCACATTTCCCCATTATTTCTTCTTGGAGTTGCCATAATCTCATTTGCATATTCATTTGGGATCTTTCTTTAAACAATATTTTGTTATGCCTTTAAGATGTCTATATGAGAAATACTCTAATGATACTATAAATAAGCGTTCTGGCGACGGTTGCTTAAATGTTATCTTATTATAGATACAAGAGAACTATGTTGATTTGGTTTGTTAACAATGCTTTGCTGAATTATACTACTTAATGGTTTACTTTTTAATGAAATAATTAGATTTGTGCAAGAATATTTCAGCAGGATATTAACACCTTGATCTCTATATAGCTATGTGGGTTCACAGAGTAGCTTACAAGACTAATAATTATTTTGCAGTTGAACTGCATCAGAAATTGTACCAGAATACTGATGATTTTTGCTAATAAAATCATAATCCAGGCAATTGCAAGAGAAAGGAGATGCCTTCTCAGAAGTCCCTTCCTCTCTAGTGAGCATAGTCCATACTATACCTTTGTCAATATTCAGCAAGTTCTGACCAGTTCAGAGAACCGGCAAATATCACCTCTGACTGGAGATTTTACAGTATCCTTCCCCTGTCATGCCCACCAAGCCATGCCCATAGAACCGGTAGTAAAAAAGGAATTGAATCTCACCTCTTTGAGCATAACACTGGTCGAGGTTTTTACCATGATAGGGTACAACTGATAGGGGCAAATTGACCTCTCTCTTGATGTCATTGCTGCTTTCTCTTTCTTCTTTTGCTACTGGAGAAAAGGAATTTCCCATCGTGTTGACCCAGCATAGCATTGAATTAAAATGTAGAGTAACACAAAGTTTAAGTAATCTCAGCTCTTTGGTAATCTGCAACACTGAGTTATCTGAGTTATGTTCTTACATAATTGAAAAATCTTTCCATTTGTGGAAATCTCAGGTAAATGGTGTTTGCTGTTGTCATTATTTTAGCTCTTTCTTCCTCTGCTTTCAGCCCCCAACTAATTCCTCAACCTCCAGAACAAATTTTCACTAGTTGAGTAGAAAAGTCCCTAATTTGATCAAATTTTGTGAACAGAAAAAAATATGAATTAAAAAAAATAGATATTACTATTTCTGGAATGCTGGAAATTTTCATATATGCTAATTGAATTGAATGGATTAGAATGATAAACTAACAATCAAAGGGGAATTGAAACTTTTAGCATTGTATCTGTTAAACATTTTGCTAAAAATTAGTCCTTTTCATCTTTAGTTCTTCCCTGAAAACCCTGATATAAAAGGGCCTCCTTGACTTTGACATACCAGTATAGTTTATATTACTAAAGAAATCAGTTATGTATCCAATGCAGTCTTCTAAATTAGACTTCTACTACTACTGGGTGCTTATCAGGGGTGCTTAAAACTGGCCCATGGGGCCAGCCTGAAAATGGCAAAGGACTGGCCTGCGGTGCCTCTGGCAGCCAAAGCGGGTTACAAGGGGCTGCCCACAGCACACACCGCACCCTGTTTGGGCCAGCAAAGTGCTGCAGGAGGTCTCCCAGGCCAAAAACAGGGCATGGGACCCCATTTTGGCCAGCAGGGTGCTCTCTCCCCACCTGTGGCTGGCCCACGGCAGAGAACTACAATGCTGATCCAGCCCTTGAAGAAATCCAGTTTGACACCCATGTGTAAATGCTGATCTATCACCGGATAGATCTATCACAAGATAGACTCACTGGAGAAGAGCCAAATGCTGGGAACGATTGAGGGCGAGAGAAGAAAGGGACAAAAGAGAATGAGGTGGCTGGATGGAGTCACTGAAGCAGTTGGTGTGAGCTTAAATGGACTCCAGAAGATGGTAGAGGACAGGAAGGCCTGGAGGAACGTTGTCCATGGGGTTGTGATGGGTCGGACACAACTTCACAACTAACAACAAAAATCACAAGACAAAAAAACTTGAAACTTCCAAAGAAATGCCAATGCCAACTGATATTAACATGAGAAAACTAATAATCATAGAGTTTCCTGAAGGTCAAAAAGCCCAGATATAAAAACTCCTGCTAAGTCAGGTAGAGAATTCAGGATTCAGAGGATTCATTTAAATAGTTCTGGGATACATATAAAAAGAGCAATAGCTTTGTTTTGGCATTTGTCCAATCTATGGCATTTAGAAGAAACTGTCACAAGCATGATGGTTCTTTCTATCTTTGATGGTTTAAAGAATTTGTATAATCTTTAAGTACAAAAGCAGTCTTCAATAATGCACATAAATACCCAATGTTCCAGCATTCACTTACATAATTAAAGTTAAGCTTTTAGTTACTTATGTCACAAATGGACCCAGGTTTGGTAGAAAGAGGTATCCAAAAGGAAGTTATGACAGGCTTAAAAGAAAGAGTTTTCAAAACTGACAGAAAAAAAAAGGTTGCGCTAAAGGCTTATGATTGAATATAATGTCTACAAGGAAACTGCAATGTCTTTCCCTAAAAAAAGAATGAATGTAACTGAACTACAGAAATGGCTCATTTCCTCATATCCACAGCGGTTTGAATCAATCAATGTAACAAAACAATCTTTTTCTATCCAAGGCCTAATGCCACGTCTATCAATAGATATCTTTACTATCAGAAGGCTCAATAACAAAATGTAGTATTACTATTCAGCAAGTTCAAGCATGGCAAATTAAACATAATGCAGCAACCTAGTTGCACATTAACCCAGAAAGGTTTCATATCTCCATTTTAGGGAAGACAAAATCTTGGAACTCCTGCAATGAGATATGAAATTTTGTTTCCAAATTCATGCTAAGGCTTTGCATTTCAGCTCAGGGGTCTCTTGCAACAATGCACCAAGAAGCCTCTTTGTGCCATGCTTCTGGTCCAGGATGGATCTGAGCCTCATCCTGGGATGCAACTCATGGGCTTCTTGCAGCCCCAGAGCCATGGTATGCCAGAAATCCCAGTGTGGCAGCACTTTTTAAAATGTATTAATCAAATTTACAGAATGCGGAACATCAGAATTGGAAGGAATTATGGAAGTCTTCCAGTCCAACTTCCTGCCCAGGCAGGAGACCAAGTGTGTCAAAGGCCCGTGGGCTGAATCTGGCCTGCGATGTGGTTGGATCTGGCCCATGGGCCCATCCTGGAAAATGTAAGGAGCCAGCCCACGTTACTTCGATCGGGTTTACCCAATGTAATGAGGAAACACTGGACCAGCGTGACTTCAGGCCAGTCTACCCAGTGCAGAGGAAACATGCTAGCAGTTTAGGAAGTGGCATCAAGCTGGCAATGCCCACCCCAACAACCATACCCAGTGACTGATGTCAACCTGGCCACACCCACCCAGTTGGCCACACTTGCCCAACCCCCTGAGGTCAAGCATAGCCCTGATGCGACCCTCAATGAAATTGAGTTGGACGCTCCTGCCTTCTACCATTTGTCTGAAATTTCTGAAAATTGCCTGAAAAAATAACAGCCCATCTCACCATTTTGGGGCAGTGCACAACAATCAGATAAAATTGTATTTTTTCTCCAGCCTCCCTGAGTTCACACATAAATACAAGCATACACACACACACACACACACCCCGCATCTTCTTTCTTCAGCATCCCCTGAGCTCATGCTGTTCTGCATAACACCCTCCCCCAACTTGCACAGGCTTTCCCAACCTCCCTGTGGCTCCCCCATGTCCCTTATCTGCTATCACTGGTGCTTAACAACTGACACATCTGGAGTTACAATGGCAACTGAGACTGCCATGACTGTCCTCACGAAGCAACGCAGTCACATGACATCACATTTTACATCCTCATTGCTTAGTGATGGAAATCCCAGTCCTAATTGTGGTCATAATTTGAGGACTACCTGTAGTACAAAAGACATCAGCTAATTCATTATGAGTCAGTGATTGGATTCCCACTTTGTGCTAAGCCATGGCTTACTGAATAAATCACACTTCTATGAATTCACAAGGCCATAGTTTGTTGAATAAATGAATTCACATGTTGCTAAATTATAAAATTATTCTAACTTTGCAAATTATTTAAATGCTGTGTCATATATGGTTTGCAAGCTATAATGACAGTGTTTAAACAGTACACTAAGTAAAACCCCCTGGGAGTTGTATATACATGTTTGCATAACTTAATATACTCAGCATTATATTATGCATGGCTATATCTAGCAAGCTCTGGCAGCTGATTGAGTCTATTGTGAATATCTCATCCTATTCATGGTGGCTCCCGCATGGATGTCCAGGGGCAGGAGAGAGGCAAGTGATTAAATGTGTGTTCTGATGCAAGCCCTGCCCTACTTGCATCACAGTACTGTACACGAGTATGAAGGGGTTGGATTTTACATTGTGACATACAATCCAGATTTCATCGTTTTGATGAATTAGTGTAGATGCCTCTGGTTTCCCATTTCCAAATGGCCACATCAGACATTCCCGAATGTCTTATTTTGACCAAATCAGTCTAATCTCTCTCCCATTATAGTCTTTGCAATAAACTCTACAATGAACCCAAACCTCAAACACAAAGCCCAAAAATTCAATAGATAAGTAACCAGTTCAGATATTTTTATCTGTAACTGAGTACTTGCCTTCCCTATTCTTCTTCTATTTGACTTGACATTATTTCCATATCTAAGAGATTTGATTGTATTCTTGTAAATAAAGGAATTTGTCATCAAAGCTTCCTCCACATAAGACCGCATAGTGGCACAGCTTTTTAGGGTAGGCACAAACTTTGTTAACTTTTGTAATGCGAGATCCTAGGCGGGAAAATCCAAAGTGCAATGCTTTCTATTTTTTTCCTTCAAAGCCTGGATAGCAGGCAGAAGTCTTTGATAAAAAGGTTAAGAAGTCATCATTTGGACAAAGTACAGCATGTCAGTGAGTTCAATTGCTCGGGAGCAGCCTATTGTAAAAATCCTTAAATAGAAATCTGGCAGGCTTTGTATCTAGTTTGGCTATGTCCAAAGGCTACACACTCTGAAATTATTATTTGGGACTTTGTTATTGGTGAAAGACTCACAACATGACTCAGCAAGGTTAGATACTTTATTGCAGTCTTCTGGGGGCGGGAAGCCATATATTGTCCAACATAATGTGTCTGCAGTGGCCAGCAATCACAGTTCTATATAGGTCTACAATCCAGGGTTTTAGTTTTAGGCTTCTTCCTCCCATCTTTCTAAGTCAACAGATATTTTGCATCTCTCTTCATGTTCCTGAAAGATAACTAAAAGCGTTGACATAAGAGTTGAGTTTAGAAATTCTCTCACAAAATTCTTCTCTATCAGGACCCATGGAAAGAGAGGTCCACCAGTCAAAAAAATAGATTATTTCCCACCCCACCCCACCCCATTATGTTCTGGTTTCTCTCCAAACAAAAGCTGTCGTCATACTAAGTTCAGTGAGATTTACTCCAGGTAAATGGGTATATCTTACATATTCTTAATTGCTGTGTACTAATTAAATTATCAAGCAGAAAAGTAAAACTTCAGAATAGATTTGGGAATCAAAAACATCCCATTAAATCAGCCAAGCGGAAGTAATTTTTAATTATTAAGTTCCAGGAAAAAGGAAAGTTATTTTTTTTAAAAAGTTTGCTTATTTGTATCCATGTGATTGAAACTCCTAAGTAGAAGAAACCACATTTAAAGATGTTTATTAAAATCATTCCAAGCCCTTTCCATTTCAGTTTAAATTTAAGATTTTTTATTTTGGATGTTACAGTTTAAAATACCAGATATATTATCAATTATTACAAATCAGAGACTAAATTCTTAAACAACTATGTCATAATCAGAACTAGACTAGCAAGTGGATGGATCTTCCTCAAGAATTTCTCAATGACTTTATTTCTAATCGAAATTTAACATGAAAGCTATAATCCCAACCACAAGTACCAGTGAACTAAGTCAAGCTTCTGAGAAGTATATATAGGGTTATACTATGAACAAAACAGAAGTGGAGTAACTACTACTCTGAAAGATTTAACTAAGGATACATTCTTGTGTATACCATATTGTATTATATTATATATGTATGGGATAGAGACTATATATAGGAGAAAGAATAACAGAAAGCATTAGTAATAACCATTCATCTTCCAAATTAGTATTTCAACATGATCCATTTGGGAACTACACATAAGAACTGCCAAAACAGGTTTATCCCATTTAGTGTTTGTCAATAAGTATTCAGAATTTCTGAAGCCCCTAGACAATCCATATTCTAATTATATTGCCCTTTCCAATTTAGCTACAATACACATAAATAAAAACAATATAATTCTCCAGCAGACTATCAAAATTTAAATATTTTTAATATCAAGAACTTGACATTTCTGTTAAACCAAGACACACTGATCTGCAGAAGAGCAGTTTCATGAATGAAACAGCAGGTAAACTCAGGTAAGTACAGAGTAACTAACAGCACTGTACCAGAGAACATTTGGCTGTTTCAATATTGCTGAACTACTACTAAGAGACCTTCAACCAGCAGGGCAAGTGATGAGCAACACTAAGACCTGTTGTTGAGATGCAGGTTCTCTGTCCTTGCTGTGAGTTATCCAACATTCTGATTAATTGAGCTGACAATGTGGAATCCATTTGTTATATTTATATTTTATCAGTGGCTAGGTAGTAAAATCGTAGATGTGTTAAGCACAGTTCATCTTTGAAAAGATGAACCCTAGTAGTTGGGTGCAAATATGAGAGAACACAATTTGCTCTCCTCCTTTTATTACATTGACAATAGTTAAAGGTCAGCACACAATGCAGTAGTTCAGAAGCAGACAAGCACCTCCAAAGTCACAAACCTTGACTGCAGCATGCCACTAAAAGGTTGTCCTCAAGCAAGCGATCAATTAAATCTACTAAAACTTAGTTTGCCAATAGAAACTAACAGGTGTGGCCAATCTTAAAGCAACAGCACACTTCCCACAAGCTCAAGCAAGGCAGGCCTTGCTCCTAGGATAAATATCTGTACAGTTTTTATCTCCAACTCCAAACACATCCCTTCCAAATGCCATTTAATGGCATCATCAGTCACTCAAGGACAAATTAATTGAAGCAAGCAGGAATTGGAGCAGGTTTACTTTTTTTTTTTTATCACATGTTATCAGCAGTGGTAAAGTTGTAGCACTACTCAGCTTTGAACTCTATGGTGGGGGGGGGGGGAAAGAAAAATATGATCCATGTGTGAACATGTAAGAAATTCCAGGATCTTTAATGATGACTAATTCTCTCAAAGAACTGAGGAAGAGGCATGTATGAAGAAATCAATTGAGGCTGTGAATCTCTCTATACTTATTGGGGGGGGGGGGGGTGTAAGCTCTCTTCAACTATTACAGCAGGGTTTATTTCCAAGGAAACAAAAGATGAGATGTTAAAAGAGTTGGGGGGGGGGGAGGGGAATTGACAAAAACCTTGAGCAATTCCCATAAATTAATGGAGGGCTTGGGCCTAATATTCTCTCTGCCCCCCCCCCCCCCCCCCCCAGGTCCATCAAGCTCAGGCGTTCCAATAAATGAATATAGGTGCAATCATTTAATCGAATTGCAGGCAACTTCATTTCCCTGCATGCTGCAGGCAGCATTTTGGGTTCGTCTGGCATTACATAATATTGCTTCGAAAGACACAATAGCAGCTGAACCCTGGGAGCCTCCCCTAAAGATAATATAACGAACCGTAATGCAATCGGGGTTTGTCTTAGCCATGATAATAATTCCATCACGACCACCACCCATTGCGCGGTCTGCTAGGTCTTGTTTTCTCTTCCGCAGCTTTTTTTTGGGGGGGTGGGGGTGGGGGGGACGTTTTGCAATAATTAATCTTAAAAGGGGTCCAACCCCACCAGTTCGTCCTCCGCTCCTAGGAAAGACGAGCCCGGCTTGGCCTCTTGACACTCCAAACTATCTAGTGGGCTTTTGCTGTTGTTGTTGTTGTTGTTGTTGTTTTTTGCCCCCCCCCCCCCCGGCCGCGAATCTGGTTCTCCAGGAAAAAGGAGCTTCATTGTGGCGTTTTGTCATCACTCGGCGTTGGGGAGCCTAAAAATAAGACCGGCAACGAAAGCAACCGCTTCTTTAGCAACCTTGCAACTCGCGGTAGTTTCCCCTCCTAAAGATGTTCATCGCAGAAACAATAAAGTTCCCCAATTAAAACAAAAACAGCAGGAGAAATTGCTGGGCTGAGCAGGGCTTTGCATTATATTATTATTATTATTATTATTATTATTATTATTATTATTATTATTATTATTATTATTATTATTATTATTATTATTATTATTATTATTATTATTATTATTATTTTATTTATTTATTTACCTGTTCCCCGAAGTCAATGGCGATATTAGTGATGCCCAATGGGACCAAGAAGCGAATGAGGGGCCAATAGTTGGTGAGCGCCGGAAATTTCACCATAGTCCCAGCTGCGCAGCGACCCCAAACACATCTGCCGGAGCGGGAAAGCTACCAGGTGGGAAAAGCAGGAGAAGCGACCAAGGGCGGAAGAAGCGGATGCTTCTTTAAAAACGAGGCTGCCGGCTTTCCCCAGCAAGGCGGCGAGGCATCAAGGGATCACAGCAGCGGCTCCACTCGCGTCTGCCTCCTTTCCTGGTCTGGTGCGCGGAGCGGTTGCGTTGCTCCCTTTAGCAAGAAATCCCAAACACCAAGTCCATCCCTGTCGCCACCGCTGCTCCTGCCCTCCTCCCACACAAGAATCTGCCGCTAGTGGAAAAAAAAGGAGGAGGAGGAGGAGGAGGAAGAGGCGGAGGGACGCCGGCGGCACCATTACCTCCGCCGCCAGAAATATCTTCCATTATCAGAACCCCAAGGAGGGAAAAGTCAACCCCCCCCCCAAAAAAAAAACACAAAAAAACACCACCATCTCCATCCCACCCACTGGAGGGAGCTGCGAGCGCCCCGCCTCAGCCCGAGGTGGGCGAGCCGGCTGCCGGAAAGTGATGGGAGCCTGAGGGGGGTGGCAGCGGGGAAGAAGCACACATCCCCGGCGCGGAGATCACACAGGATCTTGCGCCGCTCTTCCCTCCGCCCCCTTTCTCTCTTCCCCCCCCCCCCTCCCTCCCTCCGCCGCCTCTTCTTCTTTCCGGGGCTGTGAGGGCAGAAAGAGGTGGGAGCTTTACCAGCTGGCCGACATTGCCGCTTAGCGGAGGGAGAAAGCCGCCTCGGAAAAGGCCGCGCCGCTCTTCTTTCTTTTTTTCTTTTAAAAAAAAAAAAAAAAAAACGCCTCCTTTTGCCAGCCGCTTTCTCTTGGCGCGTAAAGCACGAGGCCTGCTTTACCTAAGCTCGTCTCTGGGAGTTTGGTTTCTTTCCCCCCCACCCCACCCCCCACCCGCCCTTCCTTCGCGTCTTCCCCCGAGAAAGCAGGAGCCCGGTGGAAAGGGAGAGAGAAATGCTCTGTTGTTGCTGCTGCTGCTCCTCCTCCTCCTCCTCCTCACGCCGCGGCCTGGGCACAGCCCGCCCGCCCGTCCGTCGCCGCCGCCGCCGCCGCCGCAGCAGCAGCGGAAGCGCTTAGGCCGAAAACTCTCAAGGGCGTGAAAGGGACGCGCTGCGCTGGATCCAGCTCACAGCACGCGGCGTTTGCAGGAGGCCGCGCTTTGGGGGAAGCGAGAAGGCGATTTTTTTCCGGGTTTGGGGACCTACCTCATCGGATCTTAAAGAGTGTAGGAAGCCCCCCCCCCCCGTTTCTCCAGATTAAAATATTATTTATTCTTAATATTAAAAGGGGCAGGATGGAATATTTTCCCCAAAGGAGAAATACAGAAAACAGGAGGTGATTTTTAGGACATGATAGGATTAATCCACCACCTAAATTAGAATAGCAAAAGAGACAAGGCTCAACTGCTAGGACCATGTCAGAACCCGATAAAAATTCATGCATTCATCAAACCAGTTTGTCAGCTGTCCCAGAACTGCAAGCTGTTGTGAGTTCTGCTCATCGATAAACTTTCTTCCTTAAGCAGCCTCCATGTTATTCCCAGCTTGGAACTGGGATTGATTTTTCTTCCTACAGCAGGTTGAGCTTCCTCAGAGCCAATACTTGTATGTATAGGTGCCTTTCCCAATTTGGCAGCTTGTCGAATTCCTGTGCCCCTTATCCCCAGCCAGTGGAGTCATAGGGCTGGGGAAATGATGGGAAGAAGCAGAAAGCTGCTTTAAAAAGGGGGAAAGCAGTATAAGCTGTCACCAAATCTCACAGCAGAAAGATTGCTGTGTAATAGCAAAAATGATGCCCTGAAGATGGCATGTTATCAATGCTTTGCGGTATGAAACCAAAAAAAAAAGCTGTAAAAACACTGGTATAGTTCTGCAGTAGAAAGATGTGCAACTTCAAGGGAATTTGAAATGTTTTTGCAATTGATGCAAATTATGGCACTTTCTCTTAAAATTTGAAGAACAACATGAAGTGGGAATGATGTTTTACAGTCAACTGAGTCATATTTCCAGATACTGGAACACGTGGGCAAATGAGAAGGTCCCTCCTAATGAAGTGAACATTTTTCTTTTTATGAACCAGACGGCAAACAAAGCCTATTTTAGTGTCATTTTACTTGCAACATCCTTCCTCCCAACCTGGATTTTATCATAAGACTTGAGAAAGTGGCAGGACTGCATTTGAACATAAATGCAAAATCCATCATTCCAAGCAAGAATATAGTAAGGAAGGTCTAAGAACCAAATCTGGAAGATAGTAGTTTATAATGCCAATACCTTGCATAACTATAGCTAATGTACACAGCTGTACATACTCAGAAATAAATTGCATTGAATTCAATGGGACTTATTCCTAGATAAGTGTATACCAGATTGTAGTTGAGGGATGTAACCCATATATATATAATAGAATGGAATTTACTTGGACTTAGAATGCCAAATATGAAAGCTCCAGGTTAAAGAGTAAATGTGTAGGCTTTTTTGACAAATCAAGCAGTTGACATTGTAAAAACTTGCGCCCAGTGTAATCAATGCAGGAGTTTAAATACCAGATTAGTACTTGGCTTACATGAGAGAATGTCATGAAATACAAGAATGGAAAGCAAGGATGGGAGGCAAAAGAAAGACGAAATGGGACAATTCACCTCAGTCAACTCAACCACATTCAACTATCCACAGTCAACTTGCTACAGGATAACTTGCTGCAGGACAATTTGATTCAATTCCATTATTTAAAATAATTCAAAATTAATCAGTCATTCACATCTTATTTTGTCCCTATTTTGGTATCCTTTCTTTAATTATCCTATTCAACTATTTGTTCAATATTAGGGTAACTCTTGTCCTGTGGCAAGTTAGCCATGGTGAGTTGTCTCACGCTAAGTTGGCCACAGTGAATTGTCATAGGCCCAAAGATGGAGCAGCCTTTCTACATGTGTAATCCAGGGGAAAGATGTGGCTGCTTTAATGGGTTGTTGGCAGGTGCTTGATTTGAAGTTGGCTCATACTTCCAAAGCTCCTATTCGGAAGGATTATACACCCCTGACGATCAGCCATTTCTGGATCATTGCCTAAGAAACATGGCAGTAGCTTCCTGTACTTGGAGACCAATACAGAAACCTGCTAAGTATAAATGAAGTGGTACAGAATTGCTAGAATTGCATTTTTAAAACATTTATTTGTTAAATTTGTTCTTATGTTAGGAACATCCAGATGCTTGTCACTTATTTTTGCTTCCTAACATGTTTCAAAAATATAATCAATACATTCATTCTTTGTAGTTTTTAAGCAAAATTTTACAAGAATAATACATTGTCCCTAACCCTAGGATTCTTTTGAAAATCTTTAGCTGTGAGAAAATAGGGCCCTTTCTTCTTTGGTTGGGCTGTCCCAAGCAACTTTGCTATAAAAGTGGCAGGATAATCTATAATAGTGATATATGCCCATATACCCGTGATATATGCCCATATAACCAAAATCTAGAATATTCCAATCAAGTTATTTTGGATCTTCAAACTGAAAATCCCAGAGACCTGTTCTGGACTGTAGAAACATAATAATGAAGAATTAACTACAATTAGTTTGGGCAGTCTCGCACTATCCAAAGTAAAGTACCTAAGGTAGTTTCCTCATTTTCCTTTGATGACCTCTTCCCAGCTTTTTTCAATTTATTTTTCTTCCCCTGGAAAGGTTTTCAAATTGGATTAAGACCAGCTCTATGTAGGAGTGTGAGTGTGTGTAAGCACAAACATCTAACTGGTAATGAAAACATTTGTAAAAAAAATGGGCACAACTTGGTTTATGAATAATACTTGCCTGCCAGTTCTGTGTAAATGCTCGTATATAAATTCTTACGAATTCAGCAAACATGATTTAGAGAACTCTCAAATATGCACTGGACAGCCCAGGTAAGCAAAGAAAAAGGCCTTTTTCATGGGTTTTTTTTTTTTTTCAGATTTTCAGATTCCTTTACGAAGATAACTGTGGCTTAAACCATGAGTTTAACATGCAGAGTGAATGGGATCTTTATTTTCACAGTGAAAAGGTGATGACGTGATGAATTTATCTATGCAGAGCTCAAAGACAAGGACAGTTGCAAAACCAAAATATAACTGATATTTGCGTTGGAGTGCTGTCATTAGCCAATGTTCCAGACTTTCTTTGTTATAATATTGATAAGGTTGTTTTATTATAATCCTCCCATAGTCAAAGTTAAAAGTCTTATCTGAGGAATGAATATACTGGATTACTTTTTAAAAATCCCTTTAAACCCAAAAGAATGTTCATTTTCTGATAAAAAGATTTTTCCCCTTTAGGTTTGACTTCTAATTTTGAAATAAGATAGCATAGACATAATATCCATTGAGCCATAGAAAATAAATTCCAATTAAATCAGCGGACCAAATTAGATACAAGTAAATTAAATCTGCAGTTTTATGTTTACTTGCAGGGAAGTAAAACACATTCTGAACACAGATTTTACAGAGGTACATAGGATTCCACTATAAAGGTTATTAGTTTTAATGAGCTAGTTAATTAATAGCTAGTTTTCTTATGATTGGGGACAATGCATTTTATCCATTTGGAATATGTGAAAACACTGTTTTGCACCCAACTGGGGTGCCTTAATCTATGCATATCTCAGATGTCCTAATTTATTAAGACATACATAAACATCCATTCATTCAAGAATTTTCAGGACTAAAATCTACATTGGCAGACCAGTGAATATTACTGGAAAAACATTCCTAATGGGTTACTATGAAAGCATAAATAGAATGGGGAAACAGTAACATATTCTGATTTGTCAACCATTTTTGGGGTCAAGTGGGAACCTGGTCAATTGCAGCTTATTTAGTAAATTACCCTTCAGCAAACCAGTAGCTTAATCTGGTTTTTCCTTCATCTTGTTATTCATGAATTCTATTTGGGAATTAAGGGCAGAGGTAGAGAAGCTGCACAACATGAATGGGTAAAATGAAAGCTATCTGGTACTGGACGTTCTTTTGCATGATTAACGTGTAAGATAGCTTTGTCAGGCAGGTTGGAAACAACTAATTATAATTGTTAATAAAAATAATCACTTATTCTTTCTGCTTAAGGGATTTTCCTTGTCCTCAAAAAATTACTCGGTGTTTTATGAGAATGTTTCTGGCTTTTTCCTTCGACTTAATGATTAAATGATTTTAGCAAGGAATATTTGTGTGTTAATAGG
The DNA here is from genome assembly GCA_015471245.1 of Laticauda colubrina. Lineage (NCBI taxonomy): Eukaryota > Metazoa > Chordata > Lepidosauria > Squamata > Elapidae > Laticauda > Laticauda colubrina. The sequence goes on along the minus strand of BLBF01000031.1, from coordinate 16,675,508 downwards.
CATAAAAATAGCCATCCATATCCATTTTCTGAATAATTCCTAGTTGGTTAGAGTTTAGTTTGTATGGAAGTACCTTCTTTTCAGTTGGCTCAGGTTGTACCTCTGGAAGGAACAAGTCCATGGCCTGGGGTTTTTCTGAACTCACAGGCCCTTCTCAAGCAGCAGCTGGAGCTTTTGTCCATCTTCAGCAGGTGTCTCAGTAGCTGCCCATTCTGTCAGAGAAAGCTCTACAGGTTGTAACAAGTTTTACATCAAGCAGCCTCTTAAGTCAACCAGAAACTACAGTAGTTTGTTGAACAGTAGTAGCCTAGCTGCTGACAGATGTGATTTGTTTCACCAACATAAAGGTAAAGGTTCCCCTCACACATACATGCTCGTCCTTTCTGGATCTAGGGAGTGGTGCTCATCTCTGTTACAAAGCCAAAGAGCTAGCACTGTTCGAAGACATCTCCGTGGTCATGTGGCCGGCATGACTAAACGCCGAAGGCTCATGGAATGCTTTACCTTCCCACCAAAGTGGTCCCTATTTTTCTACTTGCATTTTTACATGCTTTCAAACTGCTAGGTTGGCAGAAACTGGGACAAGTAACACGGGAGCTGACTCCGTTACACTGTGCTAGGGATTTGAACTGCTGAACTGCCGACCTTTCTGATCGACGAGCTCAGGGTCTCAGCTACTGAGCCACCACATAATAGATTCACTAACATAGCACCAGTGTAATGGTTACTGTGTTGTCTGTTAACAGATTTCCAAATCCAATTCAAAGTTCCAGTTCGTTTATGGCTCACTTTCTGGATACCTTCAGAAATGTTTCTTCCAAAATGATTCCACCCATCCAATACAGACATCAGGAGAGGGGATGTTTGGGATCCCAAACCTACGAGAAGTAAAAGGGTAGGAAACCTGAAGGCAGACATCTGCTATAGCTCCAATGTTGTTTAAAACTTCACCTTGAGGAGAGGTGGGGGCATGCATAAGTGCACCAATAAATGCACCAATAAATGCACCAATCATGCCTACTATCCCTGTCCTATTGATTTTTATTTTTCTTATAAGTATCTATTTCATGTATTCAAAACTATATTCTTATACTTGTATCTTGTAAGTGATTGACAAATCAAATAAAATGTAAAAATGTAGATGGGGTCTACTACAATATGTTGGCCACCTAGAAGGCCAGAAAGATAATTTTATTCAAGCAGGCATTTGGAAATTAAAAATAAGGCAGGGTGGCTGCTTTGTTTTTCATTGATCTTTAGATAGCTTGATTTTGGAACTGAATTCGTGAAAGGTAATTTATTATGTTTTGTGATTATAATTTTATGATTGTTGCTTTTATGATATCATTAATCACATTAAGTCTCTGGAATAGCTCGTATATAAATAGTTATGATACATAAAAACATCTAATATAGGTGGTCCCTGATTTACAACTGTTTAGAGACCATTCAAATTTACAATGGCACTGAAAAAAGTGACTTATGACTGTTTTTCACACTTACGACCATTTCAGCATCCTCATGGTCACATGATCAAAATTTGGATGATTGGTAACTAGTTCGTATTTATGACAGTTGCAGTGTCCCAAAGTCATGGGATCACCTTTTGTGACCTTCTGACAAGCAAAGTCAATGGGGAAGCCAGATTCATTTAACAATTGTGTCACTAATTCAACAACTGCAGTGATTCACTTAACAATAAGGCAAGAAAGATTGTCAAATGGGGCAAAATTCACCTAACAAATGTTCAACTTAAGCAATAGAAACATTGGGCTCAATTGTGGTTGTAACTCGAGGACTACCTATATTGTGAAAGTGGGTTTGGTTATCTTCCCATATTTTCATTGAAATGAAGTGATGTGAAAGCAGCAAGAGATCTATTTTTATCTTAAATAATACCTTTTTATAAGGAAAAGATAAGAGATTCTTTGAGATTTACCTACGTTGCTTTGATTTTATAACATTTTAAATTATGCGGGCTTATTTTAATAGTGGAATCAATACTTTAGGAGACCCAAGTTATTTTGATTTTCAAGACAGCACATCTTGATTTTCAACCACTTTCTATTCTTTTGTTCTTTCCCCTGTGTTAATATGTACTTAAGCATTCATGAAATGTACAAAGAAAATACATGTATTTCCATAAAAATCTTTTTGGTCACAAGATGGCTCGTGGTACAGCCATTTTTATACTCAAAAAATTAATTTTCCCCCAGTTTTGTATTGGGGAAGAGACACATCTCAGCATGAAAATTCCACTAGCTTTCTCCTGTAATTGAAGACTTATCTACAGATTTCGTTAACTAACAATCCCTTAATTCCTTAGCTAATATTATCAGTAAAGTAACTGGCTGAAGCCTTTAGCTTCAAAACAATTGAAGAATGGAACGACGTACAGGTAGTCCTTGACTTATGACCACAGTTGGGGTCAGAATTTCCATTATTAAGCAAGGTGGCTGTTAAGCACTGATTTTATGGCTTTTTTGCCACAGTTATTAAATCAATCATTGCAGTTGTTAAATGAATTGAACAGGCACTAAGCAGATCCAGCTTTCTTCATTGACTTTGCTGGGAAGGTTGCAAAAGTGTTCCCATGATCCTGGGATATTACAAGTGTTGTAAAATATATCCAGTTGCCAAGTGCCTGACTTTTGATTCTGTGACTGTGGGGAGGCTGCGATAGTTGTAAGGGTGAGGACTGGCCATAAGTCACTTTCTTTTTTTCAGTTGTATTGTAACTTTGAACAGTTGCTTAACGCATGGATGTAAATCAAGGACTACCCATATTTACCCGTCTCAAGCGAAATATATACTCCAAAATCTAAAATGTTCAGCTAATTATAGGGTAGTAATGGCGAAGCTATGATACATGTGTCAAAGCTGACATGCCATGACCTTTTGGGTGGTATACCAGTGTTCATCATTCATCAAGGTTCACTATCACTGCTATAGTGTTAAAAGAGGAGTGTTGCTTTTCTGTTATTTAGCTAATGACATCACCAGATTTGAGGACATAATCCTTTTGGTGAAACTCTGCTGCTACCACTGTTCATCCCTCTACTGCAAAATCCCAACTTAAAAACAATTCTGCATGTATTACCTTTTTTTGGTGATGCACTGATTCATAAGAGAATGACTTCCTTTTTTCTAAGAATCCCATTCCTCCATCCACCCTTCTTATTTGGTAGACAGGCAGGTAGCAGCAGTAGGATAACTCCCAAAATGTTCTAAACCATTATTACATCTTGCTTTCCTCATTAAAGGCCCTGTCCCACTGGCCGACGGACTCAAAACGTATGCATAAAGGACACAGCGGATGAGCAAAATTTTGGGGGTGGCTCCATCTGTTGTCATCCGCTCCAAAAAGTGGTGAAAATTTGCATAAACAGAACGGAAAAGAACGGATGTGGGTAGTATGTAGCGGGGATGTTAAACGGATGTTCATAGGAAGCCCAGCGGATGTATATCGGATGCAAACCGTTCACTACACATCCTTTCTATTTCTCTGCTACTAACACTGTGTAGACGTTCCATGTACCTTTTGTTTCCTCCCTCTTTCCGTTTTCAGCTGCAACGGATGTGAGTTGCGAGGATGCCCAGAGGATGCAGAGAGGATACAGCGGACGTTTAACGGATGATAAACGGACATCGAACGTTTGTTGCTTGGATGTCACGGATTTACATCATACACAGCGGAAAGCTCATCCGTTCACAAAGTTTTGTGCAGCTCAAAACTTCATGGGCGGATGAAATCTCAGTGGACGGATGCTGGAGGGATAGAGCGTATGAAACACATATGCAGTGAGTACACAATGGATGCATCGCGTTTTCCAACGGATGGCAAGCTTTTTTTCACGTTTTACATCCCCTTTGCATCCGTTGGTGCAGTGGGACACGGGCTTAAAGTTCTCACAGAACTCCAGCATCTAGGACATGAAGATGGCTGGCATTTTTCTCTACATCAGTACTATTGTGTTTTGTTGTGGTGGTACTTTTGGTTTGCATTGTATTTTTTTTTTTAAACTGTTGTGCATCTGTGTGTTGTTTGAAGTGCTGAACCCACTGATCTAGCAGTCAATGCACATCATGTTTGTTTGGTGACTCTGGAAAACAAGACACAGGATTAACTAAATCATTAATGTAATCCAGCAGGGTAGTTTTACATTACTCCTGTCAAATGTGACTGGATTCACACTTTATTCATTCATTCATTTTCATTCATTCATTCATTGAATTTGTATGCTGCCCATCTCACTCAACACAGTGTCTGGTAAGGATTGCATTCTGGATTTACAGAATGTACTAAACTCAAACAAAGCAAATTGTATGGCATAGTTTAGGGAAAGAGAGGATATAGGGGGTTTAGACAACTTAATATCAATTCTGTTTCTAAAATCTAAATCTAAATTGGAAGCATCTGCTTCAGTTACAAGTGTTTTCTATCATTTGCATTAATCTTAAATATTTTTCTTGAAGAATTTCAAGGAAAACATTGAAAAGTATGTTATGAATAATAAAAATGTATATTAAACAATGTTTTAAAATTATAATTGCAAGCTCAAAATTAACTTCACCTCATGTTTGGACAGAACATTTCAAGGATTTAAAAGGAAGCTTCAAGGAGAATTGCAAAATTTATTGCATGTTTTGTACATCCATAGATACCCATAAAAATTGTTGGACCAAGAAACTGGATGCAGAATACATATATAAAGCAATAGTGTACATGAAGGAAGCAAAATAACTGTGTCAACTCTTTCTGGTTTGAAGGAACCATTGCTTCTTTATTTGCTAAGCATTAGATAAAAACAACTGATTCTCTCTCTGATGCTAGAATTAGTGTGTATGGTATTGTCTTTCTAAGCCAAGGCTGTGTTTCAAGGTAATTGTGCAGATTATGGAAGACCACAGAAACTCAGCCCTGTAAACAACATGATTTACATTGTTGGACTCAATATGAATTGACCGGGACAACTAAGGTTTAAATTAATATGGGCGGAATCCAGTGTTTAATGACCTAAGTCAAACCGTCTTCTAAAACCTGCTAGACTTGTGAAATTTATGAAAGAATTTGGGACATTGCTCATGCACAACAAATTATTTTACTTCACTTCTGCAAGCTACCACTCTAATGTTTGATAATCCATTTTTAATGTGAAGGGGTAAGCTCTATTGTATGGGAAGAAACTCCTGCCTGGAGAGATCAAATCAGTGCTTGTGATTCATTGTATCTAATTAATATAAGAGTAGCTAATCAACTCTTTAGATTTATGCTCAATTTGCCAATCTGATGGAGAAAAATAGCATCTTAAAAGAAGTGATAGCTATCTAGAGGTAAAGTACTCCAGTGATTATGTGAAAATTCTGCAAAAAAAAACAAGGGATTTCCCCCATACTAGCTGAGGTAAAGAGTCAGTGGGACTTTAACTTATCAGCAGGGCAATTTTATTGAATGTACTTTATATATTTCTTTAAGAAAAATGACAAATGTAATCTGGTATGGAAATACTTAAAAATCACCTCATTTTGCACTCTTTGTTCTTTGAGTCATCAGCATATAGCAAAGTTTATTTGCCCTTTACTTCCACCATGTGCCTGTGTAAGTGTTAGAATAATTACAGACAGGTATAGTAGCCAAAAGGCCCTTCTCTGTGCTATTTTCTTTCACCTTCTTTATATTATTATTATTATGAATGCATCACATAAAATGTGTCCAAAGTATGGTAACTTAAACTTGGTCATTTGTATCTCAAGCAAAAACTTTGGATTAATTTATTTTAAGATACATTACTTTAAAACTAAAGGTAAAGGTTTCCCTGTCCAGTCATTCCCAACTCTGGGAGGTGGTACTTATCTCCATTTCATAACTGAGGGGTCCAGTGTTGTCCGAGGACAATTTCGATGGTCATGTGGCCAGCATGACTACATGCTGAGATGCACAGAATGCTTTTACCTACCCACAGAAATGGTATCTATTTATCTACTTGCATTTGCATGCTTTCAAATTTCTAGGTGGGCAGGAGCTGGGGCAAGTAAAGGGTGCTCACCTCCTTGTGTGGTGCTTGGGTCCCAAAGCCAGGCTGTCAACTTTTCAACTGACAAGCTCAGCATCCTTAATCACTGAGCCATCATGCCCCCACACTTTTTTTTTTCTTGGCTACCATGGTATTTTCAAGAATCTTGTCCAATACCAGAGTTCAGAAGCGTCAATACTCTTTCTGTCCTCTTTCTTCAGAGTCCAACTTTTTCTTCACTAGACCGTTGCTTCTTCAAAGTCCAACTTTGACTTTTATTATTCAGAGGAACAAACTACTGTCTGCATTATTCTGCTCATTGCAGCTATTGACATATCAAGATACCTGAACATCTTTTCCAAAGGCTTATCTCTACCCTATGGATAGACTGCTTTCTTTGCTGCTGATAGCTAATCTTAAAAGGAAGAAACTACCCACCGCTTTAATATCTTCATTGTCAATTCTACAACTGTCTGCTGTACTTTTGGTTATTAGTTCTTCTTTATATTTTATCTTAGTCCCATCTTTTCACTGTCATTCTTGATTTTCTTACTACAGCTTCCAGATCATTTGCATTTTCAGCTTCAGAGTAATGTCATCAACTTAGTGCAGGACATTGATGTTTCTCCATCCAATTTTAAAACTATCCTCAACTATATAAAATTAAGCTTCCTCAATATGTATTCATCAGGTAGGTTAAATAAATAGAAATTATACTCTCCATTGCCAATTAGGAGCCAGTCTGTTTGCCATGTTCTCTCCATACAGTAACTTCCTGAACTGAATAAGATTCACATGAGGACAGTGAAATATTGTGGGCTTCCCATTTTTCTAAGAACATTTCACAGTTTGACATGAAGATCTTTTAAAAATCAATGAAGAATATTCTGCCTTATTAGTAATTTTTGGTTTTCTTAATTACCCAAGGTGCATCAGCAATGATGTCTCTTGTTCCTCAGCCTTTTCTAAAGCCAGCCTGAACATGTGGCATTTCCCTTTCTATATAGTTTTAATCTGCATCAAGTGATCCTAAGCATTATTTTCCTAGCATATGAAATTAAGGATGCTGTATTATAGTTTGAAAACCCTGTTAAGTCTTCTTTCTCTCGTGAACAGATTTTTCCCAATCTGTTGGCTATTATGTCATTCCCCAGATTTTCTGCATAGTTTGATTAGGAGATTTACTAATTATTCTGTTGTTTGCAATATTTCTGTAAAATTCTGTTAAGAATTTTATCAATATGTTCTAAATAGAGTTGCCTTTAGAGATAATGCTGAAATAGCAGCTGTATGAAATACAGTGGTATTGGAAAAGTAACCCACAGATAGAAAGTCACTATACCTTTTATCTCACTATACCTCTCATCCCAGCGCTAACTAACTGTGAGAGCCTATCTGGGATTTTATTTGTGATTTATTCTTTTTTATGATTCTTTTTTGTTTATGATATTCATTTGGGTCACTATTATTATGTTCTGTTTGTCATAAAGCACAGAATACTTTGGACTGGGACAGATTACAAATCCAATAAAGTAATAGATCCATCCATATATCCTGTTTGTAGATTCTTGGATAACTCCACTATGGCAGAATAATTCAAAACATTATTTGGAGCAAAGTACTCCAAAAAGCCCAAAGCTTGCCAGTAACACATCAGTAATGTGGAAATAGAGACAGATGCTTGAGACTCCTTTGTATATTTCCACTGCTCTAGTTACTGCTCCAGTTCCAGATATTCCTCCTTCCCACACTCAGATTTTTCAATCTTGAAAAGCTCTGCCTATTGAACTTGGTTGTGAGTATTGGCAGGAAATCAGTCACCAGCTCCAAATTGGACTAGCTCCGATAATTCATCCAAAGGTACTCTGAAGATAAACCTGATCCCAATCGTGATGTAACATATGAGAAGCAAATACAATATTACATCATGTAATATTGTAATCAGTAATTTGGGGGAGGGGTTCAGCCTACAGTAATTAGCTCAAAAATGCTAGGTTTAATAAAAAGATATAAATACTTCAACAACAATGAAATCTTGTTTAAAAGGATTCCACCAATGAACCTTGGGTATAATGAATCTAATTTCCATGTGAACAACCGCAAATGTAACAGACAACTCCATTGCATCCAAAGTAGTTTGGGCAAGACGGCTTTGTTTCAATTAATTTATTTCAATTTTAATTGGACCCATGGTGATTTACTTCATTCATGCAATTATGTCATTATACAACTGATACACAATAATGCAAATGATGTGAATCACCACTATGAGGTACTTTCATATTTAATAGACATTGAGGTGAAATGGACACATTATTTTCTCCCTGGTATTTTAGCATCAGCTTTTACAGTACTATTTTTTTAGCCATTGCACCCTGACTTGCTTTAATTTCCTTTGCAGCTAAAAGTTGTATGTCCTTTTTAGAGAAGAGCTGAGGTAATCCTAATTGAAATCTTGTACTTCATTCGCTGTGGTCCCTGTTTAGGAGAGCATTTATGTGTGAATAGTACCTCAAATATCTGGGAATAAAGGTGAAAGATCCTTAAAAAAAAGTTTACTCAGGAAGTTATACTCTCTAAGAGAAAGCCTGAATCTCTGAGCTTGCTCTCCTCCTGGTGGGGGAAAGTGAAAAGGAAGAAAATGTTTTATTCTTCCTATAGGAATCAGTCTGAAGAGGCAAGCCTAAACTTCTTCTAATCAAGTAAAAGCAGAAAAAGAGAGACAAAAAACAAGTAAAGAGCTTCCTCTTTGTTCTTTTGTCTCTGTTTTTGATGCCCTTACTGGTCATAAAAAATACAAAAGATTGTCATTTTTTGGAATGGCATGCTACCTGGGGAATTCTGGGAGTTGAAGTCCATACATCTTAACTTGTTAATTTAAAATATATATACACTGGCGTAGCCCATTAGACTTTGAATTAGTGAAATCAGGATGCTTAATATAAATCCCAATTCACATATGGCAGGGAGACTGAGGAAAATAATGTAGTTTTAATTTTTAAAATAAGAACAGGATTCTGAAGAATCCAAACTTTAAAATTACATGTGAATTGGGGGGGAGGGGGGGGAATGGAAAGTTAATGAAATAAAGGGTAAGAAAAGTATGACCTTAGTCTCCTTCCTTTTTATTTAAGCAAGAGTGGGCAATATTTAACTTCCAGATGTTACAGAATTACAGTTTTTAGCAGATGCAATCAGCCTACTGCAAGTTAAAGTTCAGCTTTTGAAAGGTACCAAGTTCCCTATCTCTAGAAGGCCACGCCCCCAAATACATGTGAACAAGTCAAACACATATTTAAGACACACGAGGTTGCCCAGTATGTATAATTTAGCACTAATTGTACAAACAAAATAGGTGCCAGATTGGCTGGTGTTTGTTAGTGGTTAAAGGCTGGGTACGTTTCCCCCTCAGACATCAGTGTAGGAGGTAGACTGTCTGGTTGCATATTCCTGTTTTCTTTCTCTACTTTACTATATAGAGATTATGATGTATCCATAAAAAGCAAAGCTAAATGACATCAGCAAAGCACAAATCTTTTAAGTCCAAAATAGCTCTGGCATAATGCTTTTTAAAATGTATTTGACTTTTATTAGTAAACACTAGCATAAGGAAGGCAGATTACTTCTTAGACAACCGCTCATCTGACAATCTTCTTAAATAAATTATTCATAAATATTTTCTGATTCTATTAATTGGGTTCTGTATACTGTATAACTCGACATAACTACTCAACTGAATTTGACAGCTGTAGAGGGCTGTTAAAAATGGTCATCACAAGATGAACCAAAAATGTTTATTTGTTCATTTAAAACAGTAATGCTGTCTATTCTCATTTGTGGCTCCAGACAAGTTAGAAAGTCATGCAATAAACTTCAACTAGCAGATTGTTAAAAATTAGCAGCATGACAACTCTAAAAATACATCTCTATAAAAGGCCTGAAAAAAGTATACTAATGAATAATAAATTATTTATTCCAATTTCCTAATATGTTTCCAGGGAAAGGCCAGCCCTGCCCAGAAAAAGGAAAAGAACTAAGGTAACTGATTATATTAAATAGATCTGTGGAAGCAGAGGTGGTATTCAGCAGGTTCTGACCAGTTCTGGAGAACCAGGAGCAAAAATTTTGAGTAGTTTGAAATGCCACCTCTGAATGGCCCTGCACCCATCTATTCTTGCCTCCCGACTCCCAGCTGATTGGTTGGATCTTCTTTTGTTGCCCTGCACAGGAGAACAGAGCTGGAAAGCAGGTTAGTGGGGAGGGGAGGGAATGGGATTTTGTAGTAATCTTCTCCTGCCACACCTACCAAGCCATACTCACAGAACCGGTAGTAAAAACATTTGAATCCCACCACTGTGTGGAAGGATATGTAGATCTATATTAAATAGATCAATGGAAGGACATGTAATGTATCTTCACAAGACTTTGAAAGGTGGGGACTATTGCACAGAAGTAAGTAGTCCTGGAAATAGTTTAGAAGAAATCTGCATAACAATCTTGAACTGGAGTCAGAAATTATCAGCAAATTATCAGTATTGCTACTTATCATTTGTGCTCCTTCATTGTACATTGCTTGCAGTTTTTGGATCATCTTTAAAGACCATGCCATTGAAAACATAATGGAACCATCTGGTCTTAGATTTTTATTTATGAATGCCAGGTTTCCTTTCTCTAAGAATAAGACAACCAATTTGTCAGCCAAAGCTGATGTCAATCCCATCGCCACCACCAATCATTGATAAAATGTGCTGTCTAGAATAAATGATCTTAGATCTAAGAGGACCTTCCTGAACTACAAATTGATTCTTAAGCAAAGGGCAACTACGTTAGATTTGAAAGTTTCCCCCCCTCCCCCAAAATCACTAACAACTGCATCTTGTTCAAATCTTATTCTCTCATTGAGTTTATAAATTCCAGAAACATGTTGATTCTCAAAACATCCACCCATTTTATATCATGAGAGATAAAGCATAATTTTATTAGGAAGGGCATTGGGTAAAGTTCAAGGGGCTGAACAAAAATTCAATTGTAGAGCAATGGTCAGCAGTATAAAATATTAATAATAATCCAGGATTATCTTTTTCCTAATACAAATCATTTTTCAAGAAAATTGGGTTCAGGCTTAAAGCTGGGTCTCATCTTAGAGAAGAAAGAAAAATACTCTTAAACATCTCAAAATTTAAAATAGGAGTATAGAGAATTTTGGGATGCACGGCCAGATTCACACAATATGCTTTTCAAAAATGGGATGCCAATGCTGTAGTTTGCATGTAACTACACTAGTAAGCCATAGAATCATCTTGCATTGCCCAGGTAATATAAAATCTTTCAACAACAGAGAATATTTATAGCTCAAGGTTGACATGACGGATCCTTAATGGTCTCTGAGCTTGGTTGTTTTCTTGCAGACATTCCATTACCCAAACTAGACAACATGTTCAGTGCACTGATGATGTTACCTACTTTAAGTAATGAAAGATCAGGAAGAAAATAATTAAGCTCAGAGTGTCCCAGGAGTCAGACCCCTCATAAAATCTTTCATTATTGTAGTTATATTTGTATACGAATGTTGGATGACTCAAGAAAAGTAAGTAGCTAACTGGAAAATGGCTCAAAATCTGTTAGCTGTTGAATGTCATATATATAGTAGCAAATAGGAAAATGTCAGTTCTAAACAGAATTGTGTTTTGTGGACAATACAGATTTTATATTGCATGAAGGAAAGTTAGTTTTGCATTTAGGCATTATTAGTGAAAATGGCTTGGAATACAAAACCTTTTGGCAGCCACCATCCTCTCTGGTTGTTTTTATTTCACTTATGCCAGGAGGGTAAGGTGCTGTGGCTGTCTAGACTGCAGATGACTGACATACAATGTGCTTCCCAGGAAGTGAGTAGACAGATGTGGTTCAGCATAGTTCCTGTTAACCGGTTGAAGTAGCTACATTTTCCAGAAGAGTCACAGTTGGGTAACTGTCCATTCTAGTAGTATTTTTATAGTATCAGTTTAAGTGAATTTATAATCCAGAGAATTCCATTGTTCTGTTTCAATCTATGATTACCAATAAAGTTTAGAAAGAATGCAGGGCCCCATCATTTGGAGTGTGTGCGGGCGGGGGGGGGGAGAGAAAGGGGACATAGCACATTCAGGAATACCTGATACTTTCATGCAGTGGAATGGGATTTATGTTATTTTAATAGCAGGCTTTGTCAGATAGAATCATGTGCAAAAAGATACTGAATTTTCATTCCAATTCTGTTTGTTGCAGTTCAAGAATGGAACTGTGGTCACAATTCTTCCACTCTCTTTTGTTTCTTCATACTTTGAATGTGAATTATTGTAAGAGAGATGCCAATTTGGTTTCTATCTGAGGCAAAAAAAACAACAACAGTAAAACATAGCCTGATAATGGGTACCATTGTATGCCAGAAAGGTTCTGCTCTCCAGGCATATAAGGCTCTACAGGAGCCTATGTCCTTTGAGTGACATCTATAGGCAAGCTGATTTGGGAGTGCATGAGGAGATCTCTCGCCTTTTGTGTGAATAAACTTTTATTTCTCCAACTATCAGAGATTTTTTTTGTGATTTGATTGAAGCAAATGGCAGTCTTAAGCGATACTACTGGTACCGGTGTAGAAAACTGTGCTGTTTTCCTTGTCATTAAGGACATGTGGATTTAAAATGAAATGTTATTTGATACAATGAAAATTTTACCAGAATGCTCACAACAAACTGATTATTGAAGTAACTCATTTTCTGAAATGGCTCAATAAAAAAATGATAAAATGGGCTGAGCCTGAATTCACAGGGCATTTTCAGCCCATTAAAAGTTAATTAAAGTTAAAACAAGCAAATTTAGCATATTGGGTGAATTAGGTTTGTAACTGCCTTACTTAAGGCACATGTAATCATGTATAGGATTACATGTATAGGAAACCTATTATTTCCAGTAGTATTCACTATATAAAGTACGGTATATAATAAAGCCACTGTCCGGGATCCCCTGTTCTTCATTTCCCATATATTGTTAATGCTCCTTGGTCTAAGTTCCAGTGGTCTAAGAAGTTCTTGTAGGGGCAGTGGGAAAACCCTGAACATCCTGTCTGCCTCCATAAATTTGTCCTTTCCTGCCTATAGAAAAAAGACAATATGGCTCACTAAAGTTATTTGGTAGGGTTTGTTGGGTGAACTAGGCAAACGACAGAAACAATAGTTTATTAAGCTCTGATGGATTTGTGGTGGTTCAAAATAGACAAGATCACAATCTAAAAGATTCCAAGGACACCAAGAGTCAAGAGCCAGGGGTGAGTGCATATTCTCAGATACAGGGAAAAAATTAAATCCCAAAAGCAAATAGTAGAGAGGACAGAGGTGAAAATCAGGCATGGAGAAGCTGGAGACATCAAAAGAATGTTGGATGGACAAAGGCAGCTATATGAGAAAAATCAGACAGGAGATGATAATTGAAGGGAGAAACCTGACAGTAGAGTTTCATAGAGGTTAGAATTGCCCTTTATGTTCAGCTGATTGGAGTCTTAAGTCTAGGTCTTCAAAGATTTCACTACTATCTTCTTTCCCTTAGTGATTCAGAAGCATACATTAAGGACCCAGTTTGGATCGGAATCTTGGTGTGAGGAGAGAGGAGCTTTAACCTTTTGTATCAGCTACTGCTCTAAATTGGATTGAGATCCAATTTAGATTGGATAATTGGATTGTTTTAAAAATTGGATTGTTTTATTAGACTGCAGGGTTTCAGCTCCTTCTACATAACTGTTTTAGGATCCCAATTCCTTCAATTTACATTTGAATAAAATGCAAATCCTTGCTATGCCATTCAAGTAACACAAACTTGGATTCTAAGGGTACTTATAACTAAAGGACTGTTAGCAACTACTAATCAAAATGTGTAGCGTCTTTCCTCCCCCCTTTGTTGGATTTTAAAAATGTAATTAATTTAAATAAATGACAAGGGAAAAAAGTGAAAAGCACAATTGGTTTAAAAATGGATGATAGCGATGTCTGAACCCTCACAAATTTCCATGAAGAAAACAGTGCAAGTTCATATTATAAGTCTTATCAAGAAACAGCTAAACTCTATATTGAGTAATAATGGTGGGGATGGAGGAAATAGGTGAGTTTGGCTACTTAAAATCAGTTTGAAATTCCTTCTCTTTTACAGCTGAACATCAGCATGGCAGGCTATAAGGTATACAAGCATATCTCAGACAAATCATTACAGTTCATTTTGTTCATTTTGTTTTTTTTAATGGAAAAATATACCTATTTATTCCCTTTTGTTGCTAACTACATTCAGTTATTCCCCTAAAATTGCATGCTGCTTCAGGTCATGCAGTACACTGTTTCAGTCAGGTTGAAGGAGTTCAGCTCTTCAACCTATATTTTTAATTTACCCTCAGTTGGTTTTCCTTCCTCTTGTGGATGTATGTGTCTTCTCATTTGGTAAGGAAAAACAAGTAATAAAAAAAGGACAGAACTTGGACTACATTTACACCCAGTGTGGTTTTTGTTAACTGCAGTGGTACTATCCAAGGTCACATAAACTTGGATGGAATTCATGCCCTACATACATAGGACTATATTAACTATCAATATTTTAAATGTAGACCAAAACATACAGATATCCCCAGAAAAGAGCATCTAAGCCGTATACCTTTTTCCTGGGAAACTTCATACATGTGGCTGCCTGTATCCACAAGTTGTTGTTGTTAGTTGTGAAGTCGTGTCTGACCCATCATGACCCCATGGACAAAGTTCCTCCAGGCCTTCCTGTCCTCTACCACTATCCAAAAGTTAGGGTTTCTTAAAGCCCATCCAATGCATGCTTTGCTCATCATTAACAAAGAGGTGAGTTTCAGAGATGGAAAGGAAAAGGCAAATAGGTATATTTCAGGTAAAATATTTATCTTTGTTTAAATTTCTAGGATTCTTAAGTAACTCACAAAGTTACATTGGCTAACAATCAGTTCCTGATCAGTAAAAGCAGGGCAAGTTTAGCATCAGGAGGAAAGACCATCAGGACTCATAATCAGAGATGGCTTAATTGTTTATCTTTCCCCTCCCTTTTAGCTCTCCAGTTAGAGTAGGCAAGCATCTCACCTTGTGCTTAATTCCAGATGCTTCTGGACTGGCATCACCATGCATCTTTGGAGGAGCTTCTCTGGTAATCTTTTACCCTCTGAGCCTGGATACAACCATTTTCTGGTTATGAGTTATGATAGATATCAGACTGCCAACCTCTTTTCCTTTCAGAAAATATTTGCACTTAGAAACAAATAAACAACTGGCTTTCACAAATCACACTGACTAAAGGCTAGGTCCCATTGGCCGACTGACGCAAAATGTATGCATAAAGGACACAGCGGACAAACAAAATTTCCGGGGTGGCTCCATCCGTTGTCATCCGCTCCCAAAAGTGGTGAAAATTTGCATAAACAGAACGGAAAAGAATGGAAAAGAATGGACGTGGGTAGTACGTAGCGGGGATGTTAAGTGGATGTTCATAGGAAGCATAGCGGATGACAGCGGATGGAAGCGGATGACACCTCCGAAGGGGTTCCAGGGGAGAATTGTGAAGCGGATGCATAGCGGAAGGAGCGGATGCATAGCGGATGAAGCGGATGCATCACGGACGCCTACAGGAAGCAAAGCGGATGCCGCACGGATGTATATTAGATGCAAAGCGTTCACTGCGCATGCGGGGTGTATGAATTGCATCAGCTCCGCGTATATAAAAGGATGCAGCATGCATGCAGTCAGCATTCAGGTGAAAGACGTGCTGCCACATACATCTAGGAGGAACACCATGGTTCGTCAGTCAGGGAAAAAGAGGAAGCATGTGCCTACTCGTTCCAGCCCTGGCAAGAATGACAGAACCAGCATCCCACCCCCTGGCACTGACTCTGAACCTCCTGCTGCTGCTGCTGCTGCTGCTGCTGCTGCTGCTGCTGCTGTGGACCAGCCCCAAGGCCCTCAAAGCCCTGCTGCTGAAGGCCCTGCTGCTCCAGCCCCTGAAGGCCCTGCTGCTCAAGCCCCTGAAGGCCCTGTTGAAGCCCCTGCCAGAGGGAGGAAGAGGCAAGGGAAGGAGAAGGAAGAGAGGAAACAGTACACCGTTTCCGAGGAACATGAGGATGAGGTGTTGGAACGGCTGAGGGAGAATGAGTACCTCTGGAGAAAGGGCCACAGACTCTATTGTGACACCGAGAAGAAGCAGGCAGCTTGGAGAGACAAGGCAAAGAGCCTGGGATATACTGCAGAAGTACTCCTGGGATGGTGGAAGCACATGCACACCTGGTATGGCAAGCTACACCTCAAAAAATCCGGGCAGGCCGCTGTCAAGCTCACTGACCGGGTGATGTACGTCATGGCCAAGTGCAGTTTCCTGGAGGGTGAGATCCGCCACTGAGGAGCAGCCCCTCTGACACCCCTCTCCCTCAGACAGCCCACAGACAGCCAATCCTCTTCCAGCCAGGAGCCAGCGAGCCTGTCCAGGCAGGTGTCTTCAGAGGGCCCCACAGCAGAGACCCCCCCCCGACAGCTGCACTCCCCATGCCAGCGGACTTGGAGGATCCCCTGTCACAAATGGAGGAAGAAGCAGCAGCCATCAGAGGCCAACCCACCTCCACCCCCACCCCCATCCCCAGCTCCACAGGATGCAGGCAGAGAGGCAGACTGGAGGGCCAGAACCACAGTGTCCTGTTGGAGATCAGGGACATGATGAAGACCAGCACAGAACTTCTCTCTCAGCTGGTCCATTTGGACAGAGAATCCTCAGGCCGCCACACCTTCATCACCTACGTGAGCCAGACCCTGAGGGACCTGCCCGAGGCCCAGTACCAGGTGATGAAGGAGAAGATAACAGCACTTCTGCACAACCCTCAAGGCCCAGCTGAAGCTGCTCCTACCCAGTCCAGGTCTGCTCCTCCACCCCAGGCGATACCACAGCCCTTCCACGGCTTTCAACAGCCCCTCACCTACCAAGGCGACGACTACCAGGACTTCCCACAGCAGAACTTCCCAGTCCAGACCTGAGTTTATCGCATGCCACAGATGCCCCTCCTCACCCAGCTGCAGACCAGACAGCCCCACTACACTCCTCCTTCCTCCACCCCACAGCCAAGCCCGTCAACGGACAATCTGTCATCAGTATTGGGCCTGACATCTCAAGTCCTTGATGAAGGGCCTCTCAACCTCACGGGACTGAGTCAGCTCTTGGATAGCTTCCTGAACACACCATCCCCTATTGTACCCTCGGGGCCAAGCACCCCAATGGTGCCTCAGACCAGTACTCAAGCCACAGCCACCTCCACAGTCCCTGCCCGCTTAACAGATGAGACCATGGACATGACTCAGAGTGACTGAGAATAGTGTCAGAGACTGAGTTGTTCACTTGTTAAGTTTATCTTTGCTTAAGACACTTTACTTGGTTCATTTTGCTTTTTTAATAAAGTGATAAAGTTTACCTAAGACAGTTAATAAAGGTTATCTTTGCTTAACACACTTAATTCAGTTTACTTGGTTCATTTTGCTTATTTAATAAAGTGATAAAGTTTACCTAAGACAGTTAATAAAGGTTATCTTTGCTTAAGACATTTGGTTCATTTTTTTACCTTAGTAAAGTGTTGGTGAAAAACTTTTAACAAATGGTTAAGCCTTTGCATGCTTGTGGGATAGATGAGGATAGCTGTGGGATAGATAAACCTCCAGTGCAAGCATAGTGGGACTGTATGGTCCCCCATCCCAGCTGCCACACATATGGATCTTTATTATCAATAACAATTTATTCATTGATCAACACATTTTAAAATAAACAAAGCTCTTTATTAATGCCCTATTCATTGTAGGACCACTCAACATACATGGCACAATCTCATCAGTGTTATGCGACAGCCTCAAGGAAGCATCCATTAATCATCTATCATCCTGTCTTGCCACTCCACTGCTCCAGCTGAGGAGTTGCACCAATGACTCAGCAGGTTGCGCTGCTTCATCCCTTCACGTGAAGCTCTGTTGGGGCCTTGCACATCCACAGTATCTATCAGGTTACGTCCTTGCCTCCATTCACCAGGCTCCATGTTCCCATTCCTTTGTTGACGGTCGACAAGTCTGTTCAGCAACACTGGGTAGCAGGTGCGCATGAGATTGTGCAGGATGCAGCAAGCTTCCACGATGCTCCTCACAGTCCGTGGCTCATGCTGCATGGTGGTGAGAAGTATCTGGAACCTGTTGGCCAGGATGCCAAAGGTGTTCTCCACCACCCGTCTTGCCCTGGACAGTCAGTAGTTGAAGATCCTCTCTTCATGGATGAGGTATCTTGAAGTGTACGTCTTCATGAGGTAGGTTCTGAGGGAGAAGGCGTCATCACCAATGATGAAGTAGGGTACATCTTGTGTGTCATTGGGTAGGGGGTCTGGATCTGGGAAACCCATGATGAGGTTGCGTTCCAGCCCATCCTTGAGGTCACTAGCATTGTATACCTGGGCATCTGAAGCTGACCCGTTGCCTGCAGCATCGATGTACATGAACTTGTAGTCAGCATCAACCATGGCAAAGAGGATGATGCTGAAGAAGCCCTTGTAGTTGAAATAAGTGGACCCTGAGTTGGCTGGAGCTTTGCAGGCCACGTGCTTCCCATCTATGGCTCCAACGGTGTGGGGAAAGTTCCACCTCTGATACCACTCTTCTGCAAGTTTTCTCCAGCCTTCTTCAGTGGTGGGGCACTTGAGGAGCTCCTCCACGTATTCTTCGATGATGGCCTGCACCACTTCTCTGACCACTTTGCTGATGCTGTTGTGTGGCACCCTCCATGCATATTGCATGTTTCTGGATGTGGTTCCAGAGGCCAGGTGCCTCAGAGTCAGTGCCACCTTCAGTCCAGGGTCCAGGTTGGGACGGAAGTTGGTGTTAGGTTTGGTCAACCTGGGTCTCAGATGTTCTACAAGTTCACCAAGCATGGCTGGTGGCATCCTCATGAAGCGATGGAATGCACGAGGGTCTTCATTCCTCAGCTCCACCATCAACTAGCCATAGAGTCCAAACTCCATTCTTCTCATGATCCATCCTTGGACCCACACAGCTCTTGGACGTCTCCTTCTTCTTGAGTAGAAAAGGTGAAAGAGTCTGAACAGGTTTTGGTTCTGGTGATGAATGATCACAGCTACCATACAGACTGTGTCATGATCCATGGTGGAGAACAATTGATGATGTGGAAGACCAAGACCAAGGGTGAAGAGGTCTGTACACCATGGCTGCTGGACTCATACTGAGATCTAGATTATTTTCTACCCCTTTTTATAGGAAATATCAGTTGTCCGCTAGGTGTCCTTCTACATACTCTAGACATACTCCTGACATCCTAAATATATGAGATACATCCCAGATACAAACGTTTTGTCTATTTTAATCCTTTATATACGAGATGCATACGCTTACATCCTTTCTATTTCCGTGCTACTAACGCTGTGTAGACGTTCCATGCACCTTTTGTTTCCTCTCTCTTTCAATTTTCAGCTGCAGCAGATGTGAGTTGAGGGGATGGCCAGAGGATGCAGAGAGGATACAGCGGATGTTTAACAGATGATAATGGACATAGAACGTTTGTTGCCCGTGTATGTCGCGGATGTACATCGTACGCGGCGGAAAGTTCATTTGTTCACAAAGTTTTGTGCAGCTCAAAACTTCTTGCGTGGATGAAATCACAGTGGACGGATGCTCGAGAGATAGAGCGTATGAAACACGTATGCAGTGAGCACACAATGGATGCATAGCGTTTTTCAACGGATGGCAAGCTTTTTTTAATATTTTACATCCTCTTTGCATCCATAAGTGCAGTGGGACAGGGGCTTTAGCTGGATAATATTCCTGAGTTTGATAGGCTAATGTGGGATTCATCTTTTATTGCTATCTAAAGCATGGTGAGCTCAACTCAGCTTCAGAAAAGGAAGACCTAGTCCTCCTTTAGCATTCGCTGCCCTTTGCCTCAAAGACCAGTGAACAAAAATCTTATATAAAAACAAGCAAACAGAAAATTACATGAATAATAAATCTGTATGAAAGGTGAGAAGCTATACAGCTGTTTCTGCTTGCCGGCTTATTTTCTTGTTCTTTGAAAGGACTTTGGGTATAAAGGAAAGAAGGAGTCCATTTTCAAGTCTCAATCTGACTTTAAAGTAATCACTAACCAAGCTATGAGAACCAATTTGGTGAAGTAGTTAAGGTGCAGGCCTAGAAGCCAAGAAATTATCAGTTCTAGTTCCACCTTAGGTATGACAGACACCTGGGTGACCTTGGGCCAGTCATTTTCACTCAGTCAGATGTACTGTACCTCACAGGATTGTTGCTGTGAGGAAAATAGGGTGAGAAAGGAGTATTCGATATGTTCACTGCTTTGAGCTATTTATGAAACTAATAAAGGCAGCATTAAAAAAAATCTAATTAAAAAATACCGAACAATTGCAGGGACTTGTCCAGGCAGTCTCTGAGAATCAAACACGATCAAAGGGAAGGGGAAAAAAATCAAGGTATGCAACTAGTAGTTTGCCTTGAATCTTATTATACTATTATTTACACAATATTTTTGGTGACCACAATAATCAATTTTCTGGATTCACACAATACCTTGAATCATAAACAAACCATCCAGACTTGGTTTCAACAATTCTTAAATCACATCCCCCTCTCTCAAACACACAACTAGCCAAGCTATGCCTTTTGAAACAATACAACCACTAGGTCTTCAACTGACCAAACTAAATGTGTTGTGTGAGTGGAGCACTTGCCTCCCGTGCAAGCCTAGATGACCAAGCCTAGTTCTGCCTTAAGCAATAAATATTGGAAGAATGACAGTAGAAGAATTTGGATTAGGTCTTCCACAACTAACCAAATGTGATGTTTTTCAATTATGAAAGAAAGCAGCCATTTTAATGCACTATAAACATCCTTAATGCAAATAATTGTTTCAGTATGAAAGAGGTCTAAGAGGTGTGTGTGTAACTTTTGAAACTCTTTACATTAGCCATTGATATCCCTCTTCAACACCCATTCATTCCACCCACCACACACACACACGCACACACACACAAAGATATCCTCTTTTTGTGCAATTTCTCTGCAGCATAATTATACGTACATCGAAGGGAAAATAAATCCTTGCTGTTTTCCAGTTCTTGAAAGTCTGGGCATCAATTATTAATCTACAGTTTGATTCACTGCTGGTAGCTCTCTAGGGAACATAAAACTGGCATGCTCAATTGCAATGATCATATCTTTTTATTACTTAGCACTTTCATACCACATTATTTGTTGAGATTGCTTCCTGTTGTTTATAGAAGAGTAGATGAGAGAGAGAGAGAGAGAGAAAAAGTTTTTTTTTTCCTGGATATACCCTGCCTTTCTAATTCAGTTTCTTCAAAAACATGGAGAAGAAGCACAGTCAGTTCATTTCCTTTTTGATCCTATAAAATAAAGATTGCTGTACCATGAACCAGATTGTATCCACACATACCAAAATGTAAATATACTAAGAATGAGCCATCCTAACCACTGCAAATGGTTGGGTGGATTATACTAGATAAGTTATCAATCAGTGGCACAGTAGATGAATGCCAAGCCATATAAGGATTCTTACATGTCTGGCCCTTCTTGTCCATAATACTACCACTTCTGAAGCATCCTTTATTCTTGCAAACCAGGCCAGAAAGAATCAAATCCCAAAGCACACCAACAGAGAGGAAATGTGTGGGCATGTGGGTAAAATGAAAGACCCGCAAATGCCAAATAACTCCCTTCCGATCATTGTCAAATGACAAGGGTATGCATCACTATGAAATTATCCAGAGCAAAGCTCAAAAACCTTTCAATTTCTGTTTTAAGGTGGTTTCTGCCTAATTGGTATATTCCATATAGCTAATGTAATGGACTAAAAAAGGGAGGAAAAAAATAGATGCACAGTTCGACATGTGTTGATCTTTTCCTTCTAACCAACTTCCTACTTGGAAAAGATGACTTATTTTTATTTAAACTGTCATACAGTTTCATTAGTGAACTTACCTTTGTTCAGATATAATGAAAATTATCCTTTATGGCCATGAGGTTATATGTTAATGTAAAACCATGGTGTTGGATGCTTAAAAAAGCCAAAGCATTTATTCTTGAGGTTAAAGTTGTGACATGTTTGCATTCTTAGGTTACTCCATTAAAGAATAATTCATACTTTATATAGTAAATCTAGCATCGGGATGTGACTACATCACCATCTCCACCCATTTCCTTCAATATTACGTGGAAGCAGATATGTCATAGTTAGTGGTGGGATTCAAATTGTTTTACTACCAGTTCTGTGGGCGTGGCTTGACTTGGTGGGTGTGGCTTGGTGGGCATGGCAGGGGAAGGATACTGCAAAATCCCATTCCCTCCCCACCCCAGTAACCTGCTTTCCACTTGTGTTCTCCTGTGCAGGGCAACAAAAGAAGACCCAGCCAATCCACTGGGACTTAAGAGGCAGAGAATAGATGGGGGGACAGTCAGAGGTAGTATTTGCCAGTTCTCCGAACTACTCAAAATTTCCGCTGCCAGTTCTCCAGAACCTGACAGAACTGGCTGAATACCACCTCTGATTGTAGTGGTCTTTTGTATCTTGATGGTAATATAAGAATAATCTTTGAATCAGTTTTAGCCCATGTCACACTGGCCAACGGATGCAAAAAGGACACAGCGGACGAGCAAAATGTTCAATCCGTTGTTATCCACTCTCAAAAGGGGCAAAAATTTGCATAACCGGAGCGGATAACATGGACGCGGGGAGGACGCAGGGCGGATGCAAAGCGGATGTGGAATGGAAGCCTAGCGGATGGAAGCGGATGGGAGCGGATGGCACATCCGCAGGGCTTCCGGGGGGCCTCAGCGAAGCGGACGCAGAACGGATACAGCGGATGCAGAACGGATGCCGAGCGGATGAAGCGGATGCACAGCAGATGCACAGCGGAAGCACAGCGGAAGCCTAGCGGATGCCTGGCGTTAATTGCGCATGCGGGGAGGATGCATTGCGTCAGCCCCGTGGATATAACGGAAGCAGCTCGGAAGCAGGTCGCCATTCAGAGGAAAGACCTGCTGCCGGAAGGATTGGCTGCCTTGCCTGCCCTGCCTGCACGTCTGCCTGCAAGCCTTGCTGCCAGCCTTGCTGCCACCCTCCCTGCCAGCCTCCCTGCCAGCCAGCAACCCCACAACCATGCTGAAGCACAGCAAGCCTCAGCCATCTGCTGCCAGCCCTTGCAAGAGAGACGGGGCTACCATCCCGCCCCCTGGCCCTCACTCTGGTTCTGCTGGGGCTTCTGCAGCACGGGCTCGCTCTTCTGGGGCTGGGGCTTCTGCTGCTTCTGCTTTTGGAGGAGCTGATGACAAGCACTCCAGCACCAGCCACTTCCACAGCACCTGCACCCTTCACCCCTGAGACTGAGCGACCAAGAGGAGTGCCAGAGATTCATTTTTGTCTTATAGCTTGTTGTTAATAAAGTCTATTTTTGATTCACACACTTGCTTCATTTCTTTTTTTTTTAATAAAGTCTTGGTGGAAACTTTTAGAAATAGTTTAAGCCTTTGCATGCTTGTGGGATGGGTTAAGATAGCTGTGGGATGGGCAGGGATACCTGTGGGATGGGCAGGGATACCTTTGGGATGCGTAATAGCTGTGGGATAGATAAACCTCCAGTGCAAGCATAGTGGGACTGTATGGTCCACCCTCCCAGGTGCCATACCTGTGGCCCTTTATTATCAATAATAATGTAATCATTGATCCACACATTTCAACATAAACACAACTCTTTATTAAACGCCCTGTTCATTGTAGGCCAACCAAACATACATGGCCCAATCTCATCCGTGTGATGAGACAGGCTGAAGGAAGCATCCATTAATCATCTATCATCCTGTCTTGCCACTCCACTGCTCCAGCTGGGGAGTTGCACCATTGTCTCAGGAGGTTGCGCTGCTTCTTCGCCTCACGTGAGGCTCTGTTGGGACCTTGCACATCCTCAGTGTCGATCAGGTTTTGCCCTTGCCTCCATTCCCCAGGCTCCATGTCCCCATTGCCTTGTTGACAGTCCACAAGCCTGTTCTGCAAGACTGGGTAGCGGGTGCGCATGAGATTGTGCAGGATGCAGCAAGCTTCCACGATCCTCCTCATGGTCTCTGGGCTATGCTGCATGTTGGTGAGAAGTACCTGGAACTTGTTGGCCAGGATGCCAAAGGCGTTGTCCACCACCCGTCTTGCCCTGAACAGCCTGTAGTTGAAGATCCTCTCTTCACGGGTGAGGTATTTGGAGGTGTAGGGCTTCATGAGGTAGGTTGTGAGGGAGAAGGCGTCATCCCCCAAGATGAAGTAGGGCACATCTTGCGTGTCGTTGGGCAGCGGGTCTGGATCTGGGAAGCCCACCATGAGGTTGCTTTCCAGCCCCTCCTTGAGGTGACTGGCATTGTATACCTGGGCATCTGAAGATGAGCCGTTGCCTGAAGCATCGATGTACAGGAACTTGTAGTTCTCCTCCTTGTATTCTTTGATGATGGCCTGCACCACTTCTCTGACAACAAAGCTGATGGTGCTGGGTGGCACCCTCCAGCCGTACTGCATACTCCTGTAGGTGGTCCTTGAGGCCAGGTGGCGCAGAGTGAGTGCCACCTTGAGCCCAGGTTCCAGGCTGGGCGGGAAGTTGGTGTTTGTCTTGGTCAACCTGGGTGTCAGCCACTGCACAACTTCATCAAACATGGCTGGAGGCATCCTCATGAAGTTCTGGAATGCCCGAGTGTCTTCGCTCCTGAGCTCCACCATCAGCTTGTTATACAGTCCATCCTCTGCTCTTCTGGCGAACCATCTTTGGACCCAGACTTTTTTTGGGTGGCTCCTTTTCTTACCATAGTAGAGTTCACAGAGCCTGTAGATGGTTTCGCACTGTTGCAGAAGGATGATGGCTGCCGAAAGGACTTTGTCACAATCCACGGTGGACATGACTGGATGCTGTGGAAGTGGAAGAGTCAGATGAAGGCTGCAGAGGTCTGCACAGCTAGGCTGCTGGTCTGAAAGTGAGATGCAGATGAGTTGCTCCCCCTTTTTATGGGCAGTATAGGTGTCCCTTTGCATCCTCTAGGCATCCTCTAGGCATCCTCTAGACATCCTTAATATCCGAGATAGGTCCCCTCTGCGAACATTTTTTCTGCTTTAAACACTTTGTTTCCTCTAGGCATCCGCTAGGCATCCATTCTGCATCCATTCTGCGTCCGTTCCGCTTCCTCCCTGCATCCGGGCGGATACGAGTTGCGCGGATGCGCAGCGGATGCCTAGTGGATATAGCGGATGTGTAACGGATGCAGAACGGATGCGTAGCGGATGCAGAACGGACGAACTGGATACATTTTCCGCGCAAAAGTTTTAGGCAGCCCAAAACTTTCTGAGCGGATGAAACGTCAATAAACGGATGCTGGACGGATAACAGGGAAATATACATTGTAAGGAATTGCATAATCAGAGAGTGGACATATTGCCTTTCAGATGTATTTTTCTCAATTCTGACATTGTTATTCACAATGAAAAATCTTTTCACTTATGGATTTCCAAAAAGACTGATAATAGCATGTTCAGGAGTATAGTGGTAATCTCGGAAGACCTACTAATATTTCTAACATTCTTTTTCTTGGAGAAAACACCAAGATCATCTTCATGAGCAACTCAAGATTATGAAAGTCAAGTTAGAGTTCATTTTCTATTGCAGTGAAATAAGTTACATCTTCGAACCATTATATCTGTATAACACCAGCTAATACTATTTATTGTTTTCATCTAGGAAACTCATGAAGACCAGTCTGCTTTGCATTTTGCAAATAAAATTATTTTCAGTTGTATACATAATTTTTACAGTTTCATGTAACACCCTAATTGCTACAGATATTGTTCAGTTTCTGTTGAAAATAGCAATACATTTGAAAGGCCTGCTTATTAGAATATTACTCTTCCTACTTACCAAAATTAGCCAGGATTGAACAATCAGTTTTGATCTTATATATTAAAAATGATAATTTGTATGAGTTAGTACCTATCATCTTGAAGGAGACTAGGGTTCAACATTTATCAAAGATACATAATTTGCTCCTATTATTTAAATAAATACCAGTATTTGGTATGCAACAAGCAGTGGCTTCTCAACTCCATTATCTTGTATTGCACTGAATATTTTGTTCCAGTTTGGTTTCTCACATATTTTTTGTTGTAACAGATAACAGTTCCTCCAGATATCTCAGCAGCTAACAAAATGGGATTTGAAAGTATGATGGTTATAGCCTTTCTTAAAGAAAAGATGAAAAAGTTGCACAACGGGATCTTTGTACCACTTAATGTTAGTTGTATCAAAATCCTTTCTTGATCCCATTTCCTTTTATATCTGTATGCATCTATGAGAATTACCTATGCAAAGATTTGGGAAAAAATAGAATGACTTGGAAAATGAGCAAATCCCAAGCACCCTATTTTTAAAAATTAATTTTACTTTTGTTCTATCAAAAAAAGTAAAATACAAAAGAGAAAAACAACAAAGTAAAAAACAGATTAACAAACATCAAACATTAACAATAGAGAAAAAATGTGTACAAAGTAAATTGTGATTCTAACATTAAATATAAAAAAAAGCCACCCCAGGTGGATGCTGAAAGATACATCAAAAATGACATGTTCTCTTTCCCCTACGTATGGGTTTTCAAATAATTATAAACTTTCCCATCCATATTTAACAAAACTGCTATATTAGATAAACAAATATCCTAGATGTGAAGATCTATTTATCAATAGTCGAATTGACCCAATATCTGTTCAAAATATATATATTAAAAAAAAAAAAGTCAATGGATTATTCCAAACATAAGTACCTTATTTTAATATGACAAAAGTGAAACATTTGTCCCTTGCACCATAGCAATCAATTCTGGAAAGCCTGGAACTAAATGGCCATTAGTTCCAGCCTGGTTTAGGAAGGGACTTATCTGTCAAATCTGATCTAGTCATTCTATTTTAAATGGGTGTTTTAATTATGCGAAAAGAAAAAGACATTCTGGAGCTGAATAATTTCATTGTAATGCAAATCACTGTGTTAAAATTCTATCGCTCCAGTTATAATGTCAGGATTAACAGAAAAACAGGTTGCAGACCTGAGAATTTTCAAGTGGCAAGTAGGCACTCTTATGTATCGATTATATGAACAGATGTAATTCTGGGAACCTACTAAAATAGAGTTTTAGTGAGAACTGATTGTGTAAAAACTAGGCAAGACAAGTGTCACTTTTTCCATCTGTTCCCTGCAACTGCCGCACCAACCATGAAATCCAACTATATTATAGATGCACAATAGCTGTAGAAAGGAAAATTGAGTGGTTGTGTGAAAATAACATTTGAAGAACTATGTTACCAGTAAGTGCTAATTTATAGTCTCTGGTGTCTATAGTACATATGGATAATTAGCAACTTTGCAAGCTTAAATGGAAAAATAGGCTTTGATCCTAAGCAAGGACAGAAAAAAAAACCTCAACACGTCTAAATGCAGCAACATATAGTGCCCGAGATAGAGAGTCTGACGAAGGTTGAAGACTGAGACAAGTGCTTTGCAAGAGTTCGCCCTAGAACATTACAAGGGAAGCTCTATTAGCATCGAGTAATAATATCTATCCATTGGGAGAAACACTGTGCAGATCCTAGGAGATTCTTGTTCCAGCCTGAATAACAAGAATTAATGAGTAATTAATCAAAATATGGTACCAAAACAACATAGAAGATGAAAGTCTTGCCTAGCATCCCTTAAATGAAAGAATCATTTGAGTTCAGATGATATTTGGTGGAAAAGTATACAGATTAAGGTTTAGGGTTAGGATTAGAAATTGGATGTGGTTTTTAAAAGATTGTCTTGGCAAAGAATTGCAAGTAAAACAGAAACTGGTCCACTCAACAAGCACAAATATGTCTTACTTCTCAAGCAAAGACAATTGTAATTACCATCAGAATGATAGAAGAAATCCAAGCTACTACTGGCATGGGGATAAAGCATGCATTTTATGTAGTCTTCTAAGATCACAGTTCCCATATTGCCTAGAGTCTAGGCAATCAGAAAGTGTTTTAATTTCTATAAAAAAATATAATATTCAGAATTTATTGGATTCCGTTATGTTTGTATTGAAAAGGGCTGTCAAAAACAGCATTTTGTTGGAGAAACAGCAATGCTTCTTTAAAACAACTTTTTACAGCATCTTAAAACTTATTAAGCTTTGGAAGAAAGTATTGGATTATAGAAATGTAATAGTGTGACTGAAGCTAAAATTTTCAGATGATAATATTCTCTTGAACTGCATACCAAACACTTGGAATTTGACAATCAGACAATGAAAGTCAATTCTCGGTGCCTTTGCCATGATCTTGATATTGCAGCATTTGAAAGATAAAATATATATCCCCTTTCACTAAATGGACCTGATTACCCTTCCATCTATAAGTATTATGTAGTGGTAAGTATCCTGGAAAACACAACCATCCAGAATTTTATATATGAAAGCCTTAGAGATTTAATATTAGATTCCAGAAATGTAATATAAGATAGAGGTAATTTTTTGGTCTATGAAGAACAAGCTCTTGTTCTGTAGCTGCTTAGATGGATTTTTCTCCCAAATATCTGTTGCTTCTTTGAACAACGCTGAAAGACGTTTGATACCTGTTGAAAAGTTAGACTTAGCTGATAATCATCCAGAATAAGTAACATATTTATAGAATGAGGTTAGCAGCTCTAAGTCTATGGATCAAACTGGAAAGCTTATACTGTCCATGTTGATAATTAATTCTTCTGTTGAAAGAAATGAGGCCTAAATCCTCAAGAAGCTAGGATATGAGTTACCATGAAGAGATGGAGCAGACTGCCAATAATGCTTTTGATTTGTTAGTGAAAACAGATCTGAGGGAAAAGGTGAAATCTAACTTGTCACTACCTTCAAAAATCCCCATCTCTAAAAAAAATTCTATTCAGGGCCATATGCAGATAAATAATCCTTACAAAATGAAATACAAACATCATGAAGCACAAAGTAGATTTTTATGTATTGGTAGACAAATTGGAGAGAAAAACTGATATATTGAAAACTGGAAAATTTAAAAGTTTGCAATCTGGTTATTTGGAACTTGTATTTAGATGTCCAGTTTTGGAGTAGCTTAACATGATCTGACAGTATTTATTTTCTAACATTGATCTTATATTTGAAACTTGTTGAGCTGAAGTCTCAGTTTTGGTACTCTTGGGCAGTGCTGAAAAAGGGCAATTAGTCGCCATGACTAACTCTACTACTAGTAGAGTTTCTAGGCAGTTTAGGACTAATGATGAAAGATTTCCTTTCATGTATACTGACAGTATTTACACCAAGACAAATTCCCTGTGTGTCCAATCACACTTGGCCAATAAAGTATTCTATTCTATCCTATTCTTGTTCTTAAGTATTCTATTTCCACCCCCTGTACACCTTTCAGCTGGTCAAATGGGATGCATCTCGTAAAGAGCAATATTGTAATTTTCAATTGGATTTTTCCTCAGAGTGAAAATTATATCATATTGTAGAACTAAAATATAATTTAGCTAAATAATGATAATTTATTCACAGGATTGAATGACATACCTAAATAATGATAATTTATTCACAGGATTGAATGGCATACCTTTAATTCTATAATAGGTTTAAACTTTGGTCTGAGATACTCACAGTTTATTGACTTCAAAGTGGACATTTCAATACATTTGCTCTAAAAGCTACAGGAGAATATGCATAGGAGTAATCTATTATTTGTAAGTAACATTGAGCGTATTTATTTTGTGAATATGATCATTTTTTAAAGAAATAATCCTTCAAAACAATGTGCTGCATGAAGCCCTACTGAAGAAGTCCAAGGTGAGGAAGGGCAGCAGAATTGCAGGAGGAATAAAATATAGAACCAAAATAATCAACTAAATACAAGTTGTTTAAATTTCTGTCTCGGATTCAGTGCCAGATTGCAATGACATTGCCAGAAATGCAGCCACATCCTGATGATGACTAGTGAAGAAGTGTTCAGTTTGAGTCCGACAGGAACCAAATAAGTCTTATTTTAAGTTATTCTGGCTTGGTCATAGATCAGAAATCCTTATGGTTTCTCCCCTCCACCCCACCATCTTCTAAACCTCAGTAACAAACTTAAAGACTGTCAACATTTTCATAGATTGGCAGAAAAAGAGTGGGAAGTCAAAAGATTCGGTAAAAGTTTGGTTTTAACATGAACAACTTTATAGGTCCGGAAATGTTGTGCATTTGTCTTTGGTTGTTTTTGTAACGATGCCCACGATCCAGAACCATAACATGTTTTTCAGAAAAGAAAAGGCCCTTGGTTATTTTAAATATAAACAGTAAATCCTCAGTGAGGTGCTGTTAGTTTTCAGCAGCTTCCTTAATCGTATTCAGATTTTAATTTTCAGCAAGGGAGAGAGTTTTGTTGAATATGTATATAAGACTACATGAACTTTCCTCCCCCCCCCTCTTTTATTCAGTTCTTGAACATTGACAGGCTTGATTCCTCTTTGACAACATTATTGAAGGCTTAAATCCTCGACTTGCAACACTTTATTTAGTGACTATTCAAAGTTACAAGAACATTGAAAAAGGGGACTTATGAGGTGTTTTTTTTTGACAGAATCGTTGCAGCATCTCCATAGTCATGTGATCAAAATTCAGTTGCTTGGCAACTGATTCATATTTATGATAATTGCAGTGTCCCAAGGTCATTTGATTCTTTTTTGCAACCTTCTGACAAGCAAAGTCAATGAGGAACCCAGATTCACTTAACAACATTGTCACTAACAACTGCAGTGATTCACTGAATAACTGTGGCAAGAAAGGTCATAACAACTGTCTCCCTTAGCAACAAAAATTTTGGGCTCAATTGAGTTCGTAACTCAAGGATTACCAGTGTTGTAGCCCTTTGACTCCATTTTTACCCCAATAAGATTATAAGAAAATTTCATTAGAGATAAACTATGTGTGCCAGGCTGTGTGAAGTCTAAACCCCAGGCAGAAGATTGTTTACCCTAGCTGGCTTTTTCGTGAATATTCTTCTTATTTTGTGCAGAAAATTGTTTTTGTTGGCTGATTAACAAGATGTGGTCTGTGGTTCTGTAGGGCAAGTATAACAAGATTGGTACCTTTTTGAGTCAATTTATTACATTTTGCTGTGTTGGCCCAGTATCAAACTACACTATTCTATAACTGGTTAACCTCCTGCACCAGCAAGATGATAAAAATGTATCCATGCTTTCTGGAGAGGACTCTCTCTTGGAATAACTAGATGCTAGGTGCTAAATTTTGTCCAATATCCATTGCTTGAAGGATTTCATCTTATACATGCATATTTCTTAATGGACTTCTTTCAATCTGACTTTATTTAAAAACTTTTTGAGGCTGTCACGTAGGTAGACATAGAAAGCAAGGAATGGAAGCATTTTGTCTTCAGTTTCTGGGTTTCAGAAAAACAGCAGCAGCAACCATGAATGGAATGAAAAAGATGAGAGTTTGCATATCTCTAGTAAACCCTGCCCACCCACCTGCCCACTCAACACAGATTTCTTAGTCTTTCCTCAACATCTCAGTACTCTGGTAGGATTTAGCTGTTCAGCCTCAATATGCAGCAGGAAGGGAGAGGGCCAACTGCAATGGGGTACTAAGGTGAGGGAGGCTGCAGGGTGATGCATGCATGAAGGCAAATTAGAAGACACAATGGGATGTGTGCATATAAGAAGGTTATATGTTCCAGTGGCTTTATCTTCATGCACCAACAGGCTTGTCCATTACAGTGTTCATGAATCACGGATATTGCCTTCCATCTGATAAGTTTACTTCTATTTATTTACCTACCTAGAAGAAAATATAATTGAATTTAGCAAGTCTAAAGCCCATGTCACACAACACCAACAGATGGAAAGAGGATGTAAAATGGAGAGAAACACTTGCCATCCGTTGTTTAACGTGATGCATCCGTTCTATACTCACTGCGTCCGTTTTTCATACTCTCTATCCGTCCAGCATCCGTCCACTGAGATTTCATCCGCTCAAAAAGTTTTGAGCTGCCCAAAAGTTTTTGAGCAGATAAAGTATCCAACGAGTCCATTCTACATCCGCTACGCATACGGGGCACATCCGTTATACATCCGTCATCATCCGTTATGCATCCGCTATATCCGCTAGGCATCCACTATGCATCCACGCAACTTGCATCCGCTCCAGTGGAAAAGGGACACAGGGAGGAAGCGAAACGGACACGGAACGGACACGCAGCGTTAGTAGCAAGGACGTAGAAAGGATGAAAGCGGATGCAGCTCGCATATCAAGCATTAAAACGGAAAAAAAGTTCGTATAGGGGACGTATCTCGGATATTTAGGATGTCTGCAGGATGTCTAGAGGATGCAAAAGGACACCTAGCGGAAAACCTATATTTCCTATAAAAAGGGGGAGAAATCACCTGGATCTCACTTTCAGTCCAGCAGCCCTGCTGTGCAGACCTCTTCAGCCTTCATCTTGCTCTTGCTCTTCCACTCCACCATGGATCATTGCACACTCCTTTTGGTAGCCACCATCGTTCTACAACAGT
Organism: Laticauda colubrina; assembly: GCA_015471245.1. Classification (NCBI taxonomy): domain Eukaryota; kingdom Metazoa; phylum Chordata; class Lepidosauria; order Squamata; family Elapidae; genus Laticauda; species Laticauda colubrina. Next base: position 16,642,802 of record BLBF01000031.1, on the reverse strand, counting down.
GCGAAGCCCTCTACAGGCTCTTTCACCTATTCTATGGGAAGAAAAGGAGGCGTCCAAGAAGTGTGTGGGTCCGAAGATGGATCACGACAAGAGCGGAGTACGGACTGTATAACAAGATGATGGTGGAGCTGAGGAATGAAGACCCTCGTGCATTCCAGAACTTCATGAGGATGCCTCCAGCCATGTTTGACGAACTTGTGGAGCAGCTGAGACCCAGGTTGACCAAGGCAAACACCAACTTCCGGCCCAGCCTGGACCCTGGGCTGAAGGTGGCACTCACTCTGCGCCACCTGGCCTCAGGGACCATGTACAAGTGCATGCAGTACGCCTGGAGGGTGCCACACAACACCATCAGCATTGTGGTCAGAGAAGTGGTGCAGGCCATCATCGAAGAATACCTGGAGGAGCTCCTCCAATGCCCCTCCACTGAAGAAGGCTGGAAGAAAGTTGCAGAGCAGTAGTATCAGAAGTGGAACTTCCCCCACACCGTTGGAGCCATAGATGGGAAGCACGTGGCCTGCAAAGCTCCAGCCAACTCAGGGTCCACTTATCACAACTATAAGGGCTTCTTCAGCATCATCCTCTTCGTCATGGTCGATGCTGACTACAAGTTCTTGTACATCTATGCTTCAGGCAACGGCTCATCTTCAGATGCCCAGGTATACAACGCCAGTCACCTCAAGGAGGGGCTGGAATGCAACCTCATTATGGGCTTCCCAGATCCACTCCCCCTGCCCAACGACACACAAGATGTGCCCTACTTCATCGTGGGGGATGACGCCTTCTCCTTCAGAACCTACCTCATGAAGCCCTACGCTTCCAGATGCCTCACCCGTGAAGAGAGGATCTTCAACTACAGGCTGTCCAGGGCAAGGTGGGTGGTGGAGAACGCCTTTGGCATCCTGGCCAACAGGTTCCAGATAGTTCTCACCACCATGCAGCATGAGCCACCGACTGTGAGGAGGATCGTGGAAGCTTGCTGCATCCTGCACAATCTCATGCACACCCGCTACCCAATGTTGCAGAACAGGCTTGTGGACCACCAACAAGGCAATGGGGACATGGAGCCTGGGGAATGGAGGCAAGAATGAAACCTGATAGATACTGTGGATGTTCAAGGCTCCAACAGAGCTTCACGTGAAGGGAAGAAGCAGCGCAACCTCCTGAAACACTGATGCAACTCCCCAGCTGGAGCAGTGGAGTGGCAAGACAGGATGATAGATGCTTAATGGATGCTTCCTTCAGCCTGTCTCATAACACGGATGAGATTGTGCCATATATGTTGGGTGGCCCTACAATGAACAGGGCATTTAACAAAGAGTTGTATTTATGTTGAAATGTGTTGATGAATGAATACATTGTTATTGATAATAAAGGGCCATAGGTGTGGCACCTGGGAGGGTGGACCATACCCACGATGCTTGCACTGGAGGTTTATCTATCCCACAGCTATTACCCATCCCACAGGTATCCTAACCCATCCCACTGCTATCCTTACCCATCCCACAGCTATTACCCATCCCAAACGTATCCCTGCCCATCCCACAGGTATCCCTGCCCATCCCACTGCTGTCCTAACCCATCCCACAGCTATTACCCATCCCACAGGTATCCCTGCCCATCCCACTGCTATCCTTACCCATCCCACAAGCATGCAAAGGCTTAAACCATTTCTAAAAGTTTCCACCAAGACTTTATTTACTAAAAGAACTGAACCAAGTGTGTGAAGCAAAGGTAAACTTTATTAATAACAAACTGTAAAAGCAAAATGACCCAAGTAAAGTGTCCCAAGCAAAGATAAAGTCAACAGGTAGCAACCCAGTCTCTGGCACTCTTCTCAGTCACTCTGAGGCGTGCCCATAGTCTCAGGGGTGAAGGGTCCAGGTGCTGTGGAGGTGGGTGGTGCTGGAGTGCTGGTCTGTATCGTCTTTGGGTTACCTGGCCCCGAGAGGACAACAGGGGATGGTGTGTGGAGGAAGCTCTCAGAGAGCTGGCTCAGTCCAGTGATGTTGGATGACAGATGTTCTGAGGCTGGGCTTGGCTGTGGGGTGGAGGAAGGAGGAGTGTAGTGGGGCTGTCTGGTCTGCAGGTGAGCGAGGTGAGGTGTCGGTGGCATCTGTGGTGTCGGTGGCATCTGTGGCGTCGGTGGCATCGGTGTTATTGGTGGCATCGGTGGCCTACGATGAACCTGTGCCTGGACTGGGAAGGGCTGCCTGTGCTCCTGGAACTCCTGGTAGCCATAGCCTTGGTAGGTGAGGGCCTGTTGAAAGCCTTGGAAGGGCAGTGACATCACCTGGGGTAGAGGAGCAGACCTGGACTGGGTCAGAGCAGGTTCAGCTGGGCCTGGAGGGTTGTGCAGAAGACCTGTGATCATCTCCTTTATCACCTGGTACTCAGATTTGGATATGTCCATGAGGGTCTGGTTTACGTAGGTGAGGAAGGGCTTTCTGTTAGAGGATGGTATGTCGGTGTGTACCAGTTGAGAGAGGAGATCTACGCTGCTTTTGATGGTGTCCCTGATCTCCAGCAGGACAGTGTGGCTCTGCCACTCCAGTCTGCCTCTCTGCCTGCTTTCTGTGGAGCTGGGGGTGGGGGTGGGTTGGTCTCCGGTGTCAGCGGCCTCTCCTTGCTCCAACTGTGTCAGGGGCTCCTCCACGCGCTCCGCCATGGGTAGTGCAACTGTCAGGGGGGTCTCCATCATGGGGCACTCCACAGATACCTGCCTGGACACAGGAGCTGACTCTTGGCCAGAAGAGGACTGGCTCTCTGTGGGCTGCCTGAGAGAGAGGGTTGATAGAGGGGCTGATCCTCGGTGGCGGACCTCACCCTCCAAGAAGCTGCACTTGGCCATCACGTAGATCTCCCGGTTGGTGAGCTTGACCGCGGCCTGGCCAGACTTCTTGAGGTGCAGCTTCCCGTACCAGGTGTGCATTTGCTTCCACCACCCAAGGAGGACCTCCGAAGTGTAGCCCAGGCTCTCCGCCTTCTCTCTCCAAGCCGCCTGCTTCCGCTTGGTGTCTCGATAGAGCCTGTGTCCCTTCCGCCAGAGGTACTCATTCTCCCTCAGCCATTCGAGCACCTCATCCTCATGTTCCTCTTCGATGGAGTACTGTCTCCTCTCCCTATCGCACGATTGCCTCTTCCTCCCTCTGGCAGGGCCTTCTGGGCCCTCATCATAAGGGCTTTGAGGTTCTAGGGGCTGGTCCACCACACCAGCAGCAGCAGCAGCAGCAGCAACAACAGCAGCAGCACCAGCAGCACCAGCAGGTCCAGCAGCACCAGCAGCACCAGCAGGTCCAGCAGCACCAGCAGCACCAGCAAGACCAGGAGCAGCATCAGCAGAGTCAGCACCAGCAGAAGCACCAGCACCAGGAGCAGCGCCAGCAGAGTAAGCACCAGCAGAAGCACCAGCATCAGGAGCAGCACCAGCAGAGTAAGCACCAGCAGAAGCACCAGTACCAGGAGCAGCACCAGCAGAAGCCCCAGCACCAGCAGAGTCAGCCCGAGCAGCAGAAGCCCCAGCAGAAGTAGAGTCAGCGCCAGGGGGTGGGATAGTGGCCCTGTCCTTCTTGCCAGGGCTGGCAGGAGTAGGCACAGGCTTCCTCTTCTTCCCCATGGTTGTTGGCTGGAGATGTGTCTGGCAGCAGGTCTTTCCTCTGAATGGTGACCTGCTTGCGAGCTGCATCCTTTTATATCCGTGGGGTTGACGCAATGCATCCTCCCCGCATGCGCAGTGAATGCTTTGCATCCACTAGGCATCCGTATGCATCCATGAGGCATCCGCTAGGCATCCATGATGCATCCGCTTTGCATCCGCTCCTTCCGCTGTGCGTCCGCTTCGCTGTGCTTCCCTGGAAGCCCTGCGGATGTGCCATCCGCTTCCATCCACTATGCTTCCATGGAGCATCCGCTTTACATCCTGGCTACGTCCTGTCCCCATCCGTTTCTTTCCGTTGTTTTCCGCTCTGTTTATGCAAATTTGGGGCACTTTTGAGAGCAGATAACAATGGATGGAACATTTTCTCGTCCGCTGTGTCCTTTTTACATACTTTTTGCATCCGTTGGCTGATGTGACAGGGCCTTAAAGTGCACAGGACTGCAAATAACGTCACTTCCATTTCCACTTAGCCTATTTGAGAGCATTGTTAGTCATATTTCCAAGCACAATAGATGTAAAAGATACTTTGCTCTTTTTTTTAACCTGCTTTGTAATGTAGGTTATTGTGCTCAATTTGTGACCCAAGTGCAGTGCATTGCAGCAATTGAACATTGCCTCCAGTGATACTTAAAAGTAGGCCATGGCTTTATTCATAGAAAATGTTAATCATGCTCTTTTTACCTCACCCTGGAATCTGAGAGTGAAGGATCCATAAAATGTGCCTAATAAACAAGGGAAGACAAAAAAAAAAAATTCAACAGAGAATATTTGCAAGAAGAATTGTCAAATTCTCAAAGGAAAATATTAAATCTTTACTGCCCAGCAATAAGAGGACATGAAGCAGAGAAGTTTCATTTTGATTGTAATGTAAAAGTATGTGTATCTATTTTCAATTCTCTTTTGAGAATATTTGCAGAAGGCAGAGGTTCTCAGTTCAAGGCCTATTCAATTCGTTACTATAACATCCATCCAGAATAAAGTTCAACAAGTACATTGTACATACCACCCTTTTCATGTTTATTTTAGAAAGTCAGCTATTTAAGATTCTCTTTTCCCCTCCTAACTTATATTAAATATGTAAACATTTACTTTTTTTCTTGAAAAGTCTCTCTCTTTGAGAATATCATCTTTTCCCCCCTCATCAAACAGAGGATAAAACAAATTAACCATGTAGGAAGAGAATCTTTCCCCAAGAAGATTGCTGTTTGGTAAGCCTTTAAAAGAGAAAAACAACTGTTGACAAAATAACAAACTGTTCTAATTTTGTTTTGTACAGAAAGGATCCAACTGAAGCAACCTCACTTGATTAGGAACTTTCAAGGAAGTCTTGTCTTGGTCACCAAAAGGAAGCAGCAAGGAACATAGTTTATTATTAATATGCAACCAGCATTTTCCCTTTAATGTCTGTGGAGGCGTTTTAGAACTGGAATCTCTTGTCTGGGAAAAAAACACACTTGGGTTTGTCCAAAGGAAGTATATTAAAATTTAAATGAATGCATTATGTCAGGAGTTTACTGTGATTTCATTATAGATTGTAATTGCTTTATGATACATACTTGAAGCTAGTACCATAGCACATTATAGCAAACCTACTCTTGTCATATCAGGAAAAATAGTTAAGAGCAAGCATCAAGTAAATCCAATAATTCAGTAATAATTCTACCTATTTAACCTGTTTCAGTTTTAAGTGATCTTTAATGTTGGTCTCTCATTATAAGAATATAGATACAGTAAGTGTAGCCTATTCTTAATCAAGTTGTTCAAATTTCTCTCAAACATGATCAGCAAATTATTGCTTTTGTTATTAGTTGCGAAGTCATATCTGACCCATCGTGACCCCATGGACAATGTTCCTCCAGGCCTTCCTGCCCTCTACCATCCTTCGGAGTCCATTTAAGCTCACGCCTACTGCTTCAGTGACTCTCCCCAGCCACCTCATTCTGATCATTCTGAAATGATACCGTGTTTCTCAGAAATTAAGGCTGAGCCTTATTTTCTTTTGACCCCTGAAAAAAAAGCTAGGCCATCTTTTTGGAGGTGACTTAATTTCTCCCCCTCCCACGTACTCTTGCCTAGAGCACCCCGTGGTCAGCCATGCCTCACCATGCACTCCCCACCTTCATCACCTTGAAGGACAGAAATAGGATGGAAATCCACCTCCTGGATTTCTCCTGGAAAATCCCAAAGACACTCTTCCCTCCCTCCCTCCATCCTTCTTTCCCTGCCAAGCTTCCCAGAGGATTCTCCCAAATGATCCACCCCAAAGGAGGATTCATCACAGGATTCACCCCAAAGGAGGGGAGTGCATTTAAGGGGGTGAATCCTCCTTTGGGGTGAATCCTTTGGGACAATCCTCTGGGAAGCTTGGTGCTAAGGGTCTGTAGGATGGTTCCCTTTCTCTTCTGTTTGGATTGGAAGGTTTGCCTCTGCTCGAAGGGCAAAATGGTTCCCTTTTTAAAACTATTGGGAGACTGAGGTAAGAAGCTGCCTGGCCAGTCTGCATTCTTCGGGAACTGACAGAGGGAATGAGAGTAAAGAAAACTTAAAAGGGGGAAAAGGTCCATGGGGGAGGGGGGGTTTCGGGCAGCTGGAGCAAGAGGAGAGTGTCCGGCCGTATAGGGGCCAAGACCATGACCAGAAGCTCTAGGGTGAGAAGCAAAGCGAGGCTTGGGGGGGGGGAGAGAAACAATAGCATCACCCTCCCACCTCCGCTTCCACCCACTGAAGCCTGAATGACTTACCAACTTGCAGGACATTGTCGACGCAGCTGCCATCAAGCAAAGCGATGCCCCTGAGGGAGGGCAGGCGGTTCTTGTCAGCAGTGGGATCTGTCCCACTGCTGCTGCTGCTGTTGTTGGAGATGGCACTGGTGAGAGAGGCGCCACTGCCGGTGGGAACTGTGGAAGCTACAGAGGCAGCTCCTCTGCCTGAGAAGCAGCTGAAACTCTGCCGGTGGAGGAATGCGCTCAAACTGTTCCTCTACCCACTGGAAGGGCCACTTCCCTGCTGCCGCCATGCTGCGATGTCCAGCACGGCCTCTGGCCTCTGTATCTTGCCCAATGGCAGCAGTCTGAATGCAGCATAAACTGTGGCGAGGGAGAAGGGAAAGCAATGGCAGCGGAGAAAGAAGCAGTGGTGCAAATTGCCCCACCACCACCAAGGCCGACATCCATGCTGCCGCTGCCCACCCGCTCACCTAGCCTGCAGACAGCACAATACCCAGGTCTCCAGCAAAGGCACTTGGCGGGGGTAGGGAGCCCTCCATGCTCCGCCATGATTGGCCATTAGGAGCAGCTGGTGGTGAGGCATGGCTGCTCGCGGGCCACTCCTAACAGCAAGTTCCCCTCTGCCCTCCCCCCATTCCACATGTTTTAAATAGACAATTTTGGGGGAGGGGCTTAATTTCTCCTCATGCCTTGAAAACATGCTGTGCCTTCCTATTGGGGGGGGGGCGTATTGTTGGAGAAACACAGTAGTGAACCAAAGATGGCTCCATTGAAAGAGAATTGGTGAGCAATTGAATGAGGAGCTGGTGAATGGATCAGCTTCTTGGAATATCTGTCTAGAGAAGGAAAGGATGTGAGATCAAGTGCTCTAGACAGCAACTGTTCCTGAAGTGGCATCAGCCAGTAGTCTCCAGCAGGTTTAGAGCTCTGGGAACTGAGATATTGCCTTCACTGCCCAAGCCATGGTTTGATTCTAGCTTTGCATACTTCCTTATTCACTTCTGGAAATTGCTTACCACTTACTTCTGAAGGTGTTAGAAACCTTCAGAATGGCAAGTTTCATTACACATTCAGTTCTCAGCAAAAGAAGATTTATGCAAAATAATTTTTAAGAACTTAAAAATTATTCTGGAGGAAACAGCAAAGGGTAATTATTGATTTGGGAAAGTTATAAACGAGGGGTCCTTGATGCTCCCTGAGCTTGTTTGTTTTCTTGCCAACATTTCAAAGTTATCAACATACTGGGTGGGTCAGATTAACTTGAAATAAAAATTGGAAATTAACTAACTTGCCTCTGGAAAAATGTTTAGAATTTTAGTAAAACAATTAAAATTAAGTGAGAAAATGAGAAAATGCTGTTGATGAGAACAAAACATAAAATGGGAAGGATACAAGGGTGGGATTCTACTGGTTTGCACCAGTTTGGTAGAACTGGTTATTATGGTTCCTGGTAGTTTGGAGAACCAGTAAAATGGGTCCCTGGCTGGCCCCACCCCTCTCCACCTATTTCTCCACTCCCTGCCAAATCAGTCCCTATCACACATGCACAACATTGCACACATGTGTGACATGCTTGCAGCCTGCTTTTGCCTGCCCGCCAGGCCACCCATTGCTGCCTGCCTTTCGCTAGCTTGCAAATGCCCCTCCCTTCTTTTCCCTTCCCTTCTCACTGTTCCAGGAGAGGCTCTCTCAGCAAGAGCAGGTGAGAGAAGCAGCCCAGAGCCCACACGAGCCTATCCATTGTTCCTTCCAGCTGAACAGCCCTGATCTGCCTGCTCACAGATAAGCCTGCGAGTCACACTAGTCCTTCCCCCACTGTCCCCATGGCTCCTCAAGCCTCACCCAGCCTACCTAGCTGCCCCTCATCCTTGGTCTCAGATGGCTGGCTTTCCCACCAGCATGTCCCCATCCCGCCAACGCTGATGGATGGGGCCTACCTAGCTGCCCCCCATCCCTGGGTTCAGCTGGCTTCTCCACCAGCATAGCCCCATCCCACTGGCAGAGCCGCTGGGGTCTACCTAGTTGCCCCCCCATCTCTGGGCTCGGCTGGCTGGTTAATCTGCCATGCGGCGCTCTCCCAGCTCTCCCTACCATGTGGTGGTGCTCCAACCAGTAGGGTGGCAGACCTGGCTACCTCACGTAAGCAGGGCTGCCACCGCCACTTACAAGAGCCAGAGCCAGAGCCAGAGCCAGGTCCACCACCTCTACCACCTACAGAGGGGTTTTGCAAGGTCCAGGAATGGTGCTCAAAGAGGCGCTGCAGCCACTGCAACCACCCCCGCCATGCATGGAGGTACTTTTTTCCTTTTCCCGCCGCCTGCTGCAGACTTCAGCTCACCGGATCATTCAGTTCATCCCAGACAAGGGGTGTGTGTGTGTGTGTGTGTGAGAGAGAGAGAGAGAGAGAGAGGGAGAGAGATATGGGGGGGAAAGAGAGAGGAAGGGAGAGAGAAAGAAAGAAAGAGGGAGAAAGAAAAAAGTGAATGAGATATATGAATGGATAGATAAATATATGGAGGGAGGGAGGGAGAGAGAAAAATAGAGAGCAATGAAGGGCACAAACCCTGGCTTCAGAAGACTCTTTGAAGCAGCACAGCAATCTCGGGCTGGCCTGCAAGGGATCTTGGAGGTCATCTCATCCAACCTCCTCCTCCAGAAGGAGATTCTTACAGAATCAAAGAATAGCAGTGTTAGAAGTGTGTGTGTGTGTGTGTGTGTGTGTGTGTGTGCGCATGGCTGTCAAAAGTCCAAAAACAGGTCAAGTAGCTCTGGGGAGATCAGTCATAAATTAGAACACTTGCTAAGCAACTGGCCATTAAGCGAGGACCACTTCTATTTGGTTTGCCTGTCACATGGCCACCTGGTCATGCCCAGCCAGTCACATGGCCAGCAAACAATGCCCACCCGGTCACGTGATCACCAAACCATGCCAACCTGGTCATGTGACCACCAAACCATGCCCACCCAGTCATGTGACTACCAAGCCACACCCGCAAATTAATCCATGCCCCACAGAACCGGTTGTTACAAAATTTAAATCCCACCCCTGGAAGGTTAGGCAGTAGAAGGAACCAAAAACAACTAAAGATTACAATTAAAGGAAAAGAGAGTCACTAATACAGAATGGAGGACAATATTAGAACTTGGAATGAACTCTAGGATATATGGGAACAATGCACTTAGAAATTACTTTTAAAAATGTCTGCTATCATAAAATTGGATTCAAAAGAGACTAGAAGAAAAATATACTTCATTGGATAAAATAAATCAAAGCTGTCTCAGATGTGGGTTGAAAAATGGCAGATTAAAAATGATAAGGAAAAAGATCTTGTATTTAATATACAAATGAAACTGGATGATGTCATAATTTATAATAATAATAGTGGCGTGGCAGTACCTGGACACAAAGGAAAAGAAGAGAAAGAAATAGAAAAGACAACAAAATACAAACCTTGCAAACACAAAGAGGACAACTGTGGCAAAAGAAAGCAAAGTTAATACTAATAGTATTGGCACCTTGCATGTATTCCAAAACAATTAGAGCACCACTTGAACACTATCGGCATTGATAAAATAATCACTGGTCAATTGTAAAAGACACTTTTACTTGGAATAACTTACATCCTGCGACAATACCTTTTAACACCATCAAACATCCAGATGTGCCTATTCCACGTCCTTGAGAAGGACTAGATAAAAATGCCAAATCAGGTCCAAATATCTGGCTGACTGTGACAAACCATAATAATTTATTAAATAACATTATTTAAAAATTAATAATTTAAAGGATTATAAAAATAACAAAACAAAAGACGGACTTTGATAACATATTTGGATTTACAAAAGAGACATGTTAGACTTTTGAAGGACTCTGAAAAGAGACAAAGAGAAAAGAAATCAAGTTCTGAGAACTAAAGGGATTATAGATTTAGGACTGTTAAAAGAAAAGGGAAGGAATATGAAGTTGATTTATTGATCATGGTTAAAGTATAAATGTTGTTATTTCTGGTACTTTTTAATGGATTTTTGCCAATGTATGTAAAGGACAATAGGAAGATTGTTACCAAGGTAACAATCAGATGAGCACAGCTTGAGTCTATTCCTAGAAACCTATTTGAAAAAATGTCTCAGATCACCCCTCCCCAATTGATATAAAAATAAATGAGGGAATACTTGCATGATTCTGTTACCATGGTTCTAGTATAACTTGGTGGACTCAAGGAAGGATATTGGAAGACCTAAACCAAAGCTGAAGCAGGCAACATGAAGCTGTGGCCAAACCCAGTCGCCCTCATCAGAGGACAAAAAAAGACCTTGTGGCTGCCCAAGGTGCAGTGGATGACACAGCAGTGGCTACACTGGGAAAAGACAAGGGCCTGAAGTCTGCTCTTAGGGTGGTAGCCCTAGTGTGCTAGGTTGGGATGCTCGTGCTCCCCATCCAAAGTAAGAGTGGAGACTGCCCTCCCTGTGGCTGACCAGCAATAGGGACCAGCCAGCGAATGCCAGATCAGTCAACAAGGCTACCCTTATTACACTGCTATTCCACAAGCTGCACTGGTTGCCAGTTTGCTTCCAGGTTCAATTCAAGGTGTTGGCTATCACCTTTAAAGCCCTTCATGGTGTGGGTCCAGGCTTTCTGAGGAATCTTCTCAGCCTGATGAGATTAGCCTACTCCACCCTCGCTGGCCGAAGAGGCATTCTATGGACCACTTTGGTCAAGGAAATGGTGGGATATTGGAGAAGAGCTTTTCTATCATTGCTCCTGCCCTCTGGAACATCATGCCCCTTGAGGTGGAATCTGCACACACCCATTTGGTCTTCCAAAGGGGCTTAAAGACCTGGACCCCAATAGAGGAGTAGCATCCAGGAAGTGGTTAATGGAGTAGATAGACTCCACCTTCTCCCAGTGCCTTCATCTCCATCTTGGTCAATGGAATTTTAACTGAATTTTACATTTATGGACTTTATTAATTGTTTTAATGTTCTATATGCTATGATTATTCACTGACTGTGAACCCCTTAGAATTGCTCCTAGCAAGATAAAGCCCATGTCACACTGAACCAACGGATGCAAAGAGGATGTAAAACGGACAAAAAAGCTTGCCATCCGTTCGAAAACACGATGTACTCACTGCCTCCGTTTTGCTTCCTCTCTATCCGTCCAGCATCCGTTTATGTACGTTTCATCCGCTCCAAAAGTTTTGGGTTGCCCAAAACTTTTGCGCGGAAAATGTATCCAGTTCGTCCATTCTGCATCCGCTACGCATCCGCTACACATCCGTTACGCATCCGCTATATCCGCTAGGCATCCGTTCCGCATCCGCGCAGCTGTCATCCGCTCGGACGCAGGGAGGAAGCGGAACAGACGCAGAATGGATGCAGAATGGATGCAGCACGGAAACAAAGCGTTTAAAACGGAAAAAACGTTCGCAGAGGGGACCTATCTTGGATATTAAGGATGTCTAGAGGATGCCTAGAGGATGCGTAGAGGATGCAAAGGGACACCTATACTGCCTATAAAAAGGGGGAGCAACTTGTCTGCATCTCACTTTCAGACCAGCAGCCCACTTGAGCAGACCTCTGCAGCCTTCATCTGACTCTTCCTCTTCCACAGCATCCAGTCATGTCCACCGTGGATCGTAACACAGTCCTTTTGGTAGCCGCCATCCTTCTGCAACAGTACGAAGCCATCTACAGGCTCTGTGAACTCTACTACGGGAAGAAAAAGAGACGGCCAAGAAGCGTCTGGGTAGGAAGATGGATTGGGAGAAGAGCAGAGTACGGGCTGTACAACAAGCTGATGGTGGAGCTCAGGAACGAAGACACTCGGGCATTCCAGAACTTCATGAGGATGCCTCCAGCCATGTTTGACGAAGTTGTGCAGCACCTGACACCCAGGTTGACCAAGGCAAACACCAACTTCCGGCCCAGCCTGGAACCTGGGCTCAAGGTGGCACTCACTCTGCGTCACCTGGCCTCAGGGACCACCTACAAAAGCATGCAGTACGGCTAGAGGGTGCCACACAATACCATCAGAGAAGTGGTGCAAGCCATCATCGAAGAATACAAGGAGGAGCTCCTCAAGTGCCCCACCACTGAACAAGGCTGGATAAAACTTGCAGAAGAGTGGTATCAGAGGTGGAACTTCCCCCACACCGTTGGAGCCATAGATGGGAAACACGTGGCCTGCAAAGCACCAACCAACTCAGGGTCCACTTATTTCAACTAGAAAGGCTTCTTCAGCATCGTCCTCTTTGCCATGGTCGATGCTGACGACAAGTTCATGTACATCGATGCTTTCGGCTACGGCTCATCTTCAGATGCCCAGGTATACAACGCCAGTCACCTCAAGGAGGGGCTTGAAGGCAACCTCATCGTGGGCTTCCCAGATCCAGACCCCCTGCCCAACGACACGCAAGATGTGCCCTACTTCATCGTGGGGGATGACGCCTTCTCCCTCAGAACCTACCTCATGAAGCCCTACACCTCCAGACTCCTCACCCGTGAAGAGAGGATCTTCAACTACAGGCTGTCCAGGGCAAGGCGGGTGGTGGAGAACGCCTTTGGCATCCTGGCCAACAGGTTCCAGGTACTTCTCACCACCATGCAGCATCGCCCAGAGACCGTGAGGAGGATCGTGGAAGCTAGCTGCATCCTGCACAATCTCATGCGCACCCGCTACCCAGTCTTGCAGAACAGGCTCGTGGACCGTCAACAAGGCAATGGGGACATGGAGCCTGGAGAATGGAGGCAAGGGCGAAACCTGATCAACACTCAGGATGTGCAAGGCCCCAACAGAGCCTCATGGGAAGGGAAGAAGCAGCGCAACCTCCTGAAACACTGATGCAACTCCCCAGCTGGAGCAGTGGAGTGGCAAGACAGGATGGTAGATGCTTAATGGATGCTTCCTTCAGCCTGTCTCATCACACGGATGAGATTGGGCCATGTATGTTGGGTGGGCCTACAATGAACAGGGCGTTTAATAAGGAGTTGTGTTTGTGTTGACATGTGTGGATCAATGCTTACATTGTTATTGATAAAAAAGGGCCCTAGGTATGGCACCTGGGAGGGTAGACCATACAGTCCCACTATGCTTGCACTGGAGGTTTATCTATCCCACAGCTATTAGCCATCCCAAAGGTATCCCTGCTCATTCCACAGGTATCCCTGCCCACCCCACTGCTATCTTAACCCATCCCACAAGCATGCAAAGGCTTAAACCATTTCTAAAAGTTTCCACCAAGACTTTATTGAAAAAAAGAAATGAAGCAAGTGTGTGAATCAAAGATAAACTTTATTGAACAATAAGCTATAACAGAAAAATGACCCAAGTCAAGTGTCCAAATAAAGTCCACAGGTAGCCAGCTACCCGGTCTCTGCCACTCTTATCGGTCACTCGGAGGTGTGCCCAGTCTCAGGGCTGAAGGGTCCAGGTGCTGTGGTGGTGGGTGGTGCTGGAGTGCCTGGCCCCGAGAGGACAACAGGGGACGGTGTGTTGAGGAAGGTGTTGGACAGCTGGCTCAGCCCTGTGATTCTGAGAGGTCCTTCCTCCATGCCATGGGGTGTCAGCCCCAGTACTGATGACAGATGTACTGAGGCCGGGCTTGGCTGTGGGGTGGAGGAAGGAGCAGTGTAGTGGGGCTGTCTGCTCTGCAGCTGGGTGAGGACTGTCGTGGGTGGCATCATTGGCATGGGTGGCATCGCTGTTGTCGGTGGCATCATTGTCGTGGGTGGCATCGGTGGCATAGTGGAACCGGTGGCAACGGTGTCGCCCGATGACTCTGGACTGGGAAGGGCTGCTGCCTGTGCTGCTGAACCTCCTGGTAGCCGTAGCCCTGGCAGGTGAGGGCCTGTGGGAAACCTTGGAATGGGATAGACATTACCTGGGGTGGAGGAGCAGACCTGGACTGGGTGGGAGCAGGTTCCTCTGGATCTGGAGGGTTGTGAAGCAGCTCAGTGATCCGGTCCTTCACCAGCTGGTACTGTGGATCCACCATTTCCTTGAGGGTCTGGTTGACATAGGTGAGGAAGGGCTTGCGGTTAGAGGAGGAAGAGTCTGTGTGGACCAGCTGAGAGAGGAGATCTATGCTGGTCCGGATGGTGTCCCTGATCTCCAGCAGGACAGTGTGGCTCTGCCCCTCCTGCTGTCCGGATCTCTGCCTTTCTGCAGAGGCGGAGCTGGGTGATGGTGGATGCGGCTAGGACTGTGGTGGACTCAATGTCTCTTTTCTCCCACCGCACCAGGGAGTCCTCCACGCACTCCACCACGCTTACCACACCTGTCCGCGGGTTCTCCACCGTGGTACGCTCCACAGAAACCTGCCTGGAGACAGGGACTGACTCTCGGCCGGAAGAGGACTGGCTCTCAACAGGCTGTCGGAGAGAAACAGTAGTGAGAGGGGCTCCTGGTGCTCCTCGGTGGCGGATCTCACCCTCTAGGAAGCTGCACCTGGCCATGATGTAGGTCTCTCTGTCCGTCAGCTTAACCGCGGCCTGGCCAGATTTCTTCAGGTGCAGCTTCCCATACCAGGTGTGCATGTGCTTCTACCAGCCGAGGAGCACCTCCGAAGTGTAGCCCAGACTCTCCACCTTCTCTCTCCAAGCAGCCTGCTTCCGCTTGGTGTCCCTGTACAGCCGGTGTCCCTTCCGCCACAGATAGTCATTCTCTCTCAGCCACTCCAGCACCTCATCCTCATGTTCCTCCTCAATGGAGTATTGCCTCCTCTCCCGTTGTCGCATACGCCTCTTCCTCCCTTTGGCAGGACCAGATGGGCCCTCATCAGAGGGCCTCCCAGGTAGTAGGGGCTGCTCCTCCACACCACCACCACCAGCAGCAGCACCAGCAGGATGATCATCATCATCATCATCATCATCCTCACCAGCAGGATCATAATCAGCATCATCATCATCATCAGCAGCAGCAGCAGCAGCAGCAGCGGCAGCAACAGCAGGATCAGCAGCAGCAGGACCAGCAGGACCAGGATCAGCAGCAGTAGAGTAAGCACCAGCAGGGCCAGCAAGCCCAGGAGCACAAGCAGGACCAGGAACACGAGCAGGACGAGCAGGACGAGCAAGACCGGGAGCATGAGCAGGATGAGCAAGTCCAGGAGCACGAGCAGGACGAGCAGGACCAGGAGCAGCTTCAACAGAGTGAGCACCAGCAGAAGCACCACCACCAGGAGCAGCTTCAGCAGAAGCCCCAGCAGAAGCAGAGTCAGGAGCAGGGGGCAGGAGGTTGGCCCTGTCCTTCTTGCCAGGGATGGCAGCAGGCTGATGAGGCTTTCATTTCCTCCCCATGGCTGTGGGGTTGCTGGCTGGCAGGGAGGCTGGCAGGCACCAAGGCTGGCAGGAAGGCTGGCAGGAAGGCTGGCAGGAAGCCAGGCAGGAAGCCAGGCATGAAGGCTGGCAGGCAGGCACCAAGGCTGGCAGAAAGCCTGGCAGGTAGGCTGGCAGGTAGGCTGGCAGGAAGCCTGGCAGGAGGCCTGGCAGGTAGGCTGGCAGGAAGGCTGGCAGGAAGGCTGTCAGGAAGCCTGGCAGGTAGGCTGGCAGGAAGGCTGGCAGGAAGGCTGGCAGGAAGGCAGGCAGACAGGCACCAAGGCTGGCTGGAAGGCAGGCTGGCAGCAAGGCTGGCAGGCAGGCATGCAGGCAGGGCAGGCAAGGAACTCGAAGTGTCCAGCAGCAGGTCTTTCCTCGGAATGCTGGCCACGTGCGAGCTGCTTCCCTTTATATCCGGGGGGCTTATGCAATGCATCCCCCCCGCATGCGCAATTAACACTCGGCATCCGTTCCGCTTCCGCTGTGCATCCATTAGGCTTCCGCTGTGCATCCGCTTCATCCGCTGTGCATCCGCTGTGCATCCGCTTCATCCGCTGTGCATCCGCTCTGCATCCACTGTATCCGTTCCGCGTCCGCTTTGCTGAGGTCCCCCGGAAGCCTAGCGGATGCGCCATACGCTCTCATCCACTTCCATCCACTGGGCTTCCGTTCCGCATCCGCTTTGCATCCGCCCTGCGTCCTCCCCGCGTCCGTGTTATCCGCTCCAGTTATGCAAATTTTTGCCCCTTTTGAGTGCGGATAACAACGGATGGAACATTTTGCTTGTCCGCTATGTCCTTTTTGCATCCGTTGGCCAGTGTGACATGGGCTTAAGTGGCATAAAAATTTAATAAATAAATAAAAATAAATAATTTTAGATCAATATGGCATAAGTGTCTTAGTCTGGTCCAGTTTAATAGAACAATTAAATTTCCAACAAATTGGGTTTGTTGGAAATTTGGTGTTTGTTTAAATTAATAATGACTGTATTTATTCATGTAATTTGCTCAACTTGTATTAAGAGTTGTTCCTTTTAAGTTCTTTATGCAGTTTCATTTTTCCAAATGTGGAAAATATGATAATCACAAGAACTTTAAAAACTTATCTAGAGTTCACAATTTTATAGTTAGGTAATATTTTTAGATAATCTTGCAAATCAAGCAATATGTAGTATCTGAACAATGGAAAGATGTGGAAGACAACATTATACAGTAGGATGTTTTTATTGGTTGCCTTGAGACAAGAAAGTTTAGAAGCAACAAACAGGTTTAATTACCTTGACTATCTGAAAATATTCAATGACTGGGTCACAAATAATACCAATAACAAATTTGGCACTCTCTTACCTCTACATTGGGAGCAAAATATAGCTATGTGCAAGCAAATTAATGAGGTCTCTGGGTCAGTGTTTTTTAAACTATGAGGGTGACAGGTTATACAGCATTGACTGCCCCTAATTGTTGCCTTTCGGCACTGAAAAATAATGAAATGATTTTATCTTATTGCCTCCTATACTTTGGACTCACATTACGCTATTGGTATTTTCATATTAAACTCCCTCATGAGCAAGGCACTGAATGAAAAATATGAGGGGAAAAAAAGTGCAGCTGAAAATTGTAGGGGAAAAATTGCAGCATGAAAATAATACAGAACCAATAAAATATAGTATCCCCAAAATATAGTATTGTCAAAATCAATTCTGATATGAATTGCGAGGCAAAGCTGAAAATGCTAATTAACACTCCACAATTTCAGTGTTTGGTTTTCACTCATCTTGATGTGCATTCTACTATGCTGATTTTTTTAAGGAAAAAGAAACCATATTACTACTTATCAGAAAGAAACAGGATGCTTTTTTAAATTCACAAGCTCCCACCACTTATATTCAAAAGTTCCAAATTTTCAGAACTGTAGTCTGATTACTTGTATAAATGGAGTTCTTAACAAATAAATATGCAGCGTCATCTATTTGCTCACTCTCCACATTTTGGATCCATCAGGATGCACTCATCATAAAAGAATTATTCCCCATGTAGGCTTTAAAGTAGGTGGTTATTGTAAGAAAGCCATTTGAAGTGGGCGACTTCCTTATGATATTATGAAAATAAGAGTCATTTTAAACTCATGAGTTGGCCGGTGTTTTCAATTTAGTTAATCAAGCAAGGAAGTAATTTCACCAAAACAAGGGGAGTAAAGGAACAGCAGCTCACTGTACAATCTGTAAAAAATAAATTTCTTTTCAAACACTAAAATTATTTACAGTTGCCGAAGCTGAAAATCATCAAGGTGCCAAGAATATCATGTTGAAGTTGGATTAAAGCAACATTTCTCAAAGCTTGACACTGGAAAAGGGCTGGGCATTAAAATTTGTAATAATAGTCGATCATAAGAGTTTTCAAATGGATGGAAAATGACTGCCCAACCCATGAGGGACGTATGCTATTACATAAAGAAGCAGTGATGAAGAAAATGCCATTTTAAACCATTGTAATAAGCTACTCATCTAAACTAAAACAAGAGGCTCTAAAGCTCACAGATTCTACATGATATGGTTTACCAATGGAAAATAATTATTTTGGTAACTTTAGTTTAAAACTATGCAGTCTTTAGAAACTTTTAAAAAGCAGCTTCAGTGCTCTTCAATTCAGTGAAAAGGAACTAGGATCAAGTCTCATCACTTCATAGAAAATTTGGGAAATATGCAGGATAAAAGTAGTCATGGTACATAACTATCTGTTAGATAGAAGAAAATCCCACATGCCACATTATTGAGAAAATAATCATGGAGAAAACACCATCACATCAGAGTCTAGATATATACATTTCTTAAACTGTTGCATGTGATATAGCTTTGTGAGTCACACTTAATTGCCACCACTTTGGGTACAAATGGACAGATAGTGAAGAATACATCAGTTGGACAATTAAAGACAATAAACAAAGGCACAGATTCATAGTGAAACTACCCTTTATTAAGTCAACATATACCCCACCCCTGAACAGATATTAGTCATGGCTTTAAATAAACAGAAGCCTAAGAAAAAGTTGGAATAATTCGGTTGATAATCTAAATAATCACAGACTTTATCTTTTAAAGGACAAGTTATCTCTTCCCTTTTTGATAACTAGTGTTTCATCCCTTTTGTCCACTATCAAAGGAGAATTTCATCTTCATTTCTTCTGCTGAGGTGGGGAGGGAAGGGCACAGTATTCTGAGAGGCATTGAAAATTTGCTGCAGTTGCTGGCTTATCTGGTTTCCATATGGTAGGCCTCCCAATCTTCCCTTATCTTTGTGGATTATTTTGCTTAATTCTGATCTGGGAAGAACCTGGTTATTTTACTTATTATCTACCTTGTCTTGAGAAGATTTATTTCCTTTATCTTCCTTATCTCTTTTTCAACTTTTATTTATTTTACCACCCATTCTTTTTGCATCTGTCTCTGAGAATGGTGCCTTCAGCTTGTCATCTTTCCAGAATTCCTTATAGTTCCCATACCTGTTGATTGTTGGCAAGGGACCTGAAAATTGTAGTCTAATAGTATCTAGCAGAACATACATTGTCCAGGCTGGATCTATGGCACCTACTGAGAGACTTGGTAAGATCAATAAGGTAATTATTGTGTAAGGTCTTTTGTCTCTGTGCATCTGATGAACTAGCATCCAATCTAAAAAAAAATATAACCAGTTTATGTTGCAGAAGAACCAGAACAACAACAATAATAAAAGCTTTGTGGCAAAAACAGTTCTCTTCCTTTTCTGGAAATCTAGTTTTTTTTATTTCTAGATGAGGAATCAAATATAAATCATGCATTAATTATTTTTTGTTACATCTCATCAAGATATTACATCAAAGATTATTGATTCTTAATTCAGTTTAAGAAGTACAGACATGAATGACTGATTTCCTCAGAGTTACTCATCCTCTGGCTGTCTGAGATCTGAGAATACACTAAGTTTATACATTGCATTAAGCAATAATCCACTTTGTACCTTGCAAAACATGGTTTATGACAAACCATATTCAATAAATCATGTTTAAGCAAACTAAGATTTAGTGCAATATGTGAGCATAGGTAGTGCTTTCCAGTAAAGAATTGGACGGTATTTGTAAGAATGGAAGTGAAGTTATTCTGCCATTTTATGTAGGAAAAAGTTTAACTTTTCAACCAACTATAGTGGATTTTCTATAATCAGGTTTCTTATTTTTGAACAAAGATGAAATTATCGCTGCCAAAAATAACAAAGGAAGAGTCAGATTTTATGAATATGTATCCACACTAATGGCAGTTAGAGAACAGGAGGAAAGAGTATTATAAGATTTGGAATTTATTTTATGAATGGTTAGATAGAAGGATAAGAAACTGAAATATGTGGTAATAGTAATAATATACTATAATTGATTAATCTTGAATGAGTAAGAGAATGAATATAATTTAGCAAGAATGAGGTGTTTTTTAAAAAAATAACAACTATAATGTTACTCATAATATAATAATTGAATAATATGATTAAATATTGTTTAGAATGGTTTATAAAGATAAGAAATGTACAATAATATTACTATGTGCACAAGATATATGTACCCAACCGATACATTATAAAATTGAAACATGGTTTTATTTGTTGTCTTTGTTATTAAAATAAAAAAACTTTTTTTTTTAAAAGAATATGTATCCACACATGCCCATATAATGTGATATACACACACTTTTAAAAAGCCCTGTTATATGTGACCCTTAGAGCGACTTCAGTTGCTGTCTACCAATCTTTAAGGTTGGACAGAAGGACATCCAAAGGAGCTGCTTCCCTTACTTACACTTTTTATCCTTAAACCCGAGTTGGACTGGACAGTCCTTCAAAGAAAAGCACCTAGATAAATCACTGGCTATGGCATTTCTGCCACTGCCAATTCAAAATATGGCAAATAATGAGAGCATCACCTTCAAAGTTAGACATACAGCCAAAAACATCAGGAGTTAGTCTTCTGTGCTCACATAACATGCTTACAATAGTTTGAATGTAGGGACAGTTCTGTAATATCTACAGGAAAGTTGCAGTTATATTTCCCATTTCCTACTCAATCAAAGACATTAATTAATTAGGTCAAGTGACAAATCATTGTGTATCTGCTGAGTGGAAATTACCATATAATCACTTTTTTTTTGGTTACCAGTGCTTTAAAATGTGATCTCCTTTCTGCTGATCATGACAAGGCAGTTTCCTGACTAAAATATGATCAGCTAAAGTGGGGGAGAGATGGGAAGAACCATGAATGTGCTTGAGAGAAAACACCAGAGAACAAAAACGGCTGTCTTCCACAAAGAAAGACAAAACAGTATTTTGTGTAGACTTTGGATACCCTTCTCTGAACAACAAGCTAATAAGTCTTCCTCTCTGCATGAACTGACACTTTTATTACCTTGTCTATCAACAGTTAGCAAGAAGTATTTGATGTATAATAGTTGGTTCTTAAAGTACTTGTTTTAAAATACATGAACTAGGAAAGAGGTTATTCATACACAAAACATATAATGCAAGCTTGATCTAAAAATTACTATAATTGTGTAGTAAAGGAAAGGATACCCTTCAGAATCTTCCAATTTTCTTCCTGTGTAGGGTCTGAATGTATCACTTTATTGTTATAGTTGCCACTTAACCAAACTTGATGCAGCATGAATCCTTTTCTTCAAAATATCTGTAGTTGAGGAAGGGCGATAAGCATTAAGGAGCACAGATCTGTGCAGAATTAGCCCAAGAATTTATATTAGCCCCATGGAAGCTCCTTACTCGGGGCCTTATTGCAGAAGGCAATGTTCATTAAGTGGAGAGGAAAAAGGCACTTCCTTCTCAGCATGCCACAGTTTTGAATCTGATTCTCAGCATTCAGCAGAACCATTATAAGCAATAAATTTTGTGTTCATTCACATAATAGCATGGTCTATTTTAGTTTGCATCCTGGTGTGTCAAAATATTGCAAGAGAAGACTACTGTACTATTGAAGACATACATACATACCAGGCTTGAAACACATTAGTGAATCTAACAATCTTATGAGCCTTCTTAATAAATTAAGGAGGCTGTTCTTTAGTTATAGGGGGGAGCATGGTAACTCACGAGGTAGGACGCTGGGCTGACAATCACCAGGCTCACATTCAAAACCTAGTTGCTGTCACAGGATGGAGTGAGTTCCCATTACATGCTCCAACTCCTGCTGACCCAGCAATTCAAAAGTGGACAGCCAGGAATAGGTAGATGGGTACCACTTTGGTCAGCAACTTAATGGGGAATCAATTGTGTTGGACACAATGGTTTAAGCATTTCCTTCCAATTTCTATGACGTTATGATTTATCTGAGAGTGCATTCTCCAAAGATTCTCAGAAGTTCTTTTACTCCAAGAAATCTATCCTAATAATAGTAATTTTGATATGTATGAAAAATACCTTATTTATGTCCAAAGCTGAAAGGCAGGAAAAAAACTAACAGGGTTGGGATCATTGATAAACTCTATTAGATCTGAATGAAAAGAAGCATTATAGTATTTTATTCCCTTCCCACAACGTATTGTCATGGTTGAATATCAGGTATCTTCAGGGGTGGGATTCTACCAGTTCTCGCCTATTCACTACAACCGGTTGTTAACATTTTAAGCAATTCAGAGAACTAGTTGTTCAAAGAAATTACTGGCCTAATCCTGTAAGGAAGGCAGGAAAGAAACATTCTGGTGTTGCTTACAGAAACTGCCTCTCCATTAACCCTTATTACATTCTTGGCAGGACTAGACTTCCTGTCTCAGGAACGTCTCTGGAGTTTTTTTCCCCTCCTTTGCTGGTACTTTGCTTGTCTGGAGTGACCATTCAAAGTTACAATGACACTGAAAAAAGTGACTTATGACCATTTTCACACTTACAACTGTTGCAGTATCTCCATAGTCATGAGAGGCCAGGCGAGGAGATGCATGCCTTGATGTGAGTGATATTGAGTTGTCCACACCCAGCCAATAACAAGCCATGTCCATCCAGTCTCATGACCACCAAACCAAGCCCACCACATAAGCTATGCCCAGAGAACTGGTTGTTAAAAAATTTGAATCCCATCCCCGCATCTTCTCCTAGAAGTTTCTAGTCCCATGTACTAGAAATTCAGAAGAGAAGAGGATGAAATCTCATTTGGTGTTCTTGTCTACTGAAATCCATTTAAAGATTTAACAAAAGTATATAGGTGTATGTATGTGTTTGTACTTTTCCTCCATATAAGTTGGAGTCCAGAATAAAAAGCTTACACAAAGACTTGCATACAGTAATTATATATGTGCAAATTCTTTCACGAAAACTGCAGAAGTCAGGGGCAAGGACAGCAAGCAGTGATTTCTTGATGCATTTATATCCATTTGTACACAAACACACATCTTTGTAAAACAAGTCATCACAATGAATAATGTTACTCTATAATCTTCCCTATGAGGAATTTATAGAAAATAATTGCAATGGAGAGTCAAGAGGATTTTGGAGGACTCACAATGACTTGTACTGCCATTCAGAAAGCTGCTGTATTTCTAGACAACAATGAGCTTCAGAGCTTTGAAACAATCAGCTCTTGGTTTCTTGCAAAAGGAAAATTCAAACACCTGGCTCAGTTTACACAATTATATTTGACACTTTTGCAATGTTTTGGAAGAATTTGTGATAGCAGTTAGATTTCAAAACATTTTAGCAATGCAACTGACATTTGATTCAAATACTGGACTTGCTTAAATCCAGAGGTCAATCCTTGGATAAAGATTTGTGAGATCGTTGTGCCGAACTGATTCAGAAGACAATTAATCTCTATAAAATGATTGCAAAAATGAGATAGAGATACTTTACCTTTACTATTTTAAGAAAACATAAAGGCAAGTCAGACTGACTACTCTGTTTTTTCCTATTCCCACATACCAGGGATGTTGTATGGCCTGTTTCTATAAGGAGAATTTTGACAGCAGAATATATGTGCTTGATTTTGCTGGCAGCCAGAGCTAAGTACTAAGCCAAATAAAGTCTATCAGTCTCTAACTAGGTTAAAAGACTGTGGAAGCCAACTAGGTAACATCATCTCTCCACAACCTGTATGTTCCATCCGGAAAAACGCGAGGTAGACCGGGTTCCAACAGTAAAAGTCTTTATTTTAACAATTATTGTGAAACGGAACAGTTTGGCTCTAGCCGCGGCAGCCTTTATATATGGCTTGCCTGCCGGTTTTTAGCCAATGATAGTTACTTGATTTTGCCGCCTTTTGGCAGCTCTTTTGGATTGGTTCCTAGTGAATCAATCCCTATGCCGGCTTTTCAAAGTGTGTTACTAAACTGGATAAGAACGGTGTTTGATGTTAATAAATTTTTTATTTTTTGGAATGCCTTTTGTTCTTTATGACCCCAAGTCCAATTAGTTTTCTTATCCAGCAAACGGTGTAATGGTTCCTCTATCATTGCTTTGTGGGGGAGGAATACATTATAGAAATTTATCAGACCCAAAAATGCCTGCAATTCCATTTTGTTTTTTGGCTGTGGTGCGTCTTTAATGGCTTTGACTTTTTTTTCAGTAGGGTGTATACCCTCTCCGTCAATTAAGTAGCCCAGAAATTCGATGCGGTCAGTCATTAAGCAGCATTTTTCTTTTTTAACTTTCAGACCGGATTCTCTAAATTTTGTTAGTACATCTCTTAGTCTTTTTTCTAGTTGGGTCGTATCTTTAGCGGAAATCAGGACGTCGTCAAAATATGGTACGACCCCTTTTATTCCATTTAATAGGCATTCCATGAGGATTTGGAAAACACCTGGGCCAACACTCACTCCAAATTGAAGTCTGTTACACTTGAATGCCCCTTTGTGAGTCACTATTATCTGTGCCTCGGCCATTAAGGGGTCTATTGGAAGCTGTTAGTAAGCTTGTGCTAGATCTAGTTTGGCAAAAAAATTTCCTCCCCCGAGTGAGTGTAACAAATGTTGTACGACTGGCACTGGGTATGCGCTTTATTGTAGCGCATGGTTCAGGATAGCCTTGTAGTCTCCACAGATGCATACCGACCCATCAGGTTTAACTGGTGTTACTATTGGCGTCTCCCATTTAGCATGGTCAACAAGTTCCAAAACCCCTTGGTCAATTAATTTATTCAATTGTTCCTCTATTTTTGCTTTTAATGTAAAGGGAACTCGTCTAGCCTTTAATCTTCTAGGGGCCACCTGGGGGTCTAAGCTAAAGGAAATTGGGGTCCCCCGATACCTGCCTAGAGTGCCATCGAAAACGTCCTGGAACTCGTGGATCAGGTTTTCTTCCCAGTCGGTTGTGGCTACTCGGTCCACTCCGGTCATTCCGATGCCCAATGGTGCGAACCATTTGATGCCCAGGAGGCTGGGTCGGTCTCGGTCAACTATTGTCAGAGGCAGGACTTCAACATGCTGCTTGTAGGTGACTCGGAAATGTCCAAGACCTACCACAGGGATTCGATTCCCCTGGTAGTCCTTCAGAGTTAATTTTTGTTTCTGGAGTTCTTTTAGTTTGATATTTGGGACCAGTTGTCTGATTGTGTCCCACGACACCATTGACAGGAAAGACCCTGAATCGACTTCCATCTCACAGGGGCTGCCTTTAATTTTTACGATGATTTTAACTTTTTTCCCGCTTTCCATCTGAGCGCTTCCGATAGTGACAGTTTGATGGGTCTTTTATCGGTTACTGGTTCGTTTGTTGCGCTCCCACTTTCTCTCAGCTTGTTTCGATTCAGCTTGTCGGGGAGAGTTACTGCGCCTGTTAAGGCTGTTATTTTTTGATTCCTACAGACTTTCTCGATGTGTCCCCTTTTCTTGCAAGCTCGGTAGATGGCATCAAGGAATCTGCAATCGGCTCGAGGGTGGTTTCCTCCACAACCGGCGCTTTCCCACCAGTTTCTTTTTTCGCGCCTTTTTTTGTTTGCGTACAGGCGGTGGACCTCATCATCATCCTCTTTGGATTCTGATGTCTCGTCAAAATCTTCGTGGTGTGAAGTGGCGGGAAATTGCTTCTTTCCTCTGGCTAGGCTCGTTTTGTCGTTATTCGCATTCATTTGTTTCATGGTGGCCGCTGACTTTTTCGCAGCTTATATGGCTGTGGCTTCTGCGATTGCTTCAGTCACGGTTATGTTGGGTTTATTTAGCAATTTACTTTGTAAATTAGAGTCTTTTAAACCCAGTACCACTCGGTCTCGCATGGCTTCATCTAAGTTCAGGAACTCGCATGCTCCCCCCAGTTGTCGGAGGGCTGCCATAAAATCAGTGATGGTCTCGCCTTCTTTTTGGTCCCTTTGGTAGAATTTGTGCCGTTTGATGAGATTTGACACCACTGGTGCGTAATGAGCCTTTAACATTCGCTGGAGTTCGGGCCAGGTCATTTGTTTTACGTCTCTGGGCTTCGCCAATGCCTTGGCCATCTTGAACACAGTTGGTCCGCAATGCATTAAGAAGACAGCCCTCTTATGCTGGTCTGAGATCTCTTCCATCTTGTTACTTTCTAAGTACATTTGGAAACGGTCTACGTAGGACTCCCAATCTTCTTCATTGGGATTGAAGGGTGTGGGCAGTGCATTATTTCCGGCCATCGCTTCAAGCCTGGATTTCAATTCGCCACGTGCACAGTCTCACGTTTTAGGACAATCCCACCTTCGTCGCCAGTGTTCCGTCCGGAAAAACGCAAGGTAGACTGGGTTCCAACAGTAAAAGTCTTTATTTTAACAATTATTGTGAAACGGAACAGTTTGGCTCTAGCCGCGGCAGCCTTTATATACGGCTTGCCTGCTGGTTTGTAGCCAATGATAGTTACTTGATTTTGCCGCCTTTTGGCGGCTCTTTTGGATTGGTTCCTAGTGAACCAATCCCTATGCCGGCTTTTCTGGCCAATCACATTTGGGGATTTGGAGTGAACCATTTTATACAGAACACCGTACACTAATGATGTTACCTGGTTGAGTAATGAAATGTCTGCTGGCAAATAACGAAGCTCAGAGATCACCAAGGCTCTACAGTTCAACTCTGAATTACATATATTCTCTTCTACAGATGAATTGTTTAGTCTGTCATCTGCACTTCTATAACTGTCTGGTTTGTTTCTGCAACCCAACAGGACAGACACAGACTTCAGAGGATAATTAGGACTGTAGAAAAAACAATTATGACCAACCTGCCTTCAATCAAGGACCTGTATCCTGCACGAGTCAAAAAGAGGGCTGTGAAAATATTTACAGGCCCCTCACATCCTGGACATAAACTGTTTCAACTCCTACTCTCAAAATGCCACTATAGAGCCCTGCATACCAGAACAACTAGACACAAGGACAGTTTTTTCCTGAACCCCATCACTCTCCTAAACAAATAATTCCCTCAACACTGTCCAACTATTTACAAAGTCTTCACCACTATTACTATTAATCTTCTCATCACTCCTTATCACCCAACCCCTCCCCTTGTGACTTTATGACTGTAACTTTGTCGCTTGTATTCTTACGATTTGTATTGACTGATTCCTAGTATGATTTGATTGCTGATTGTACCCTATGACTATCATGAAGTGTTGTACGTTATGATTCTTAATTGTTAACAAATGTATCTTTTCTTTTATGTCTACTATTATATTTACATCAAGACAAATTCCTTGTGTGTCCAATCACACTTGGCCAATAAAGAATTCTATTCTATTCTATTCTATTCTATTCTATTCTATTCTATTCTATTCTATTCTATTCTATTCTATTCTATTCTATTCTATTCTATTGAAAGACTCAGAAGTCAATTGCTAGTTAGATGTGGATTAGCCTTGTACAAATCCTAGCACAATATTAGCAGTGTTCTTATCACACATCAAAGAGTAATGCATCTTGGTTTGTGATTTATAACTTACCATGCTTTATAATCCCAATCATTGCAGTTTATGTTGTTCCATAAACACTGATGTGTGAATCCATCCTGTAACAAATTGTTACTTGATTGTTCAAGGAGAGTAATAATGTCTATGCAATTTAATAGAAAAGACTTTATTAAAGATCCACTCAATTCAGTTTCCTGGAAAAGTTTGTACTGCAATTCAGGGAAAGGAAATGTCAAAATAACACAATGCCCACAATACTCCTAAATGAGATCCCCAAAATATAAAATGTTAAGATGCCCTAAATTATATGAGTCATTTGTATTTTCCCGTAATATAAAATTTCAGGAGAGAACATATACACTTCATGTGATTTTCAGTGAGAATACTATTACTGTTCTTCTGAGTAATCTTACAATATGTCATGCTAAGAATATTGATTTTTTAAAAAAATGTGCTCTTTTTTAAAAAAACTCATCAATTTTTCTTTTTTAAATTAAAAAATCTGTGTGTGTTCCCTATACAGATTGCAAATTGCCAATCCATGCCTACAGATAATATGAGAATGAGGCAAAGCCAAATTATACTGGGGAAAGGTTATTAAATCCTATTTAAGCAGTATTATGATTTTCTAAAGAATTGTGCAATCATGTGCTGTGGTTCTTAAATAATGTGAAAGTTTAAATATCAAGGATTCAGATTCAGGGTTTCCCCCACCCCTTTTCTTTCTTTCTTTCTTTCTTTCTTTCTTTCTTTCTTTCTTTCTTTCTTTCTTTCTTTCTTTCTTTCTTTCTTTCTTTCTTTCTTCTTTCTTTCTTTCTTTCTCTCTCTCTCTCTCTCTCTCTCTCTCTCTCTCTCTCTCTCTCTCTCCCTCCCTCCCTCCCTCCCTCCCTCCCTCCCTCTCTTTCTTTCTTTCTTTCTTTCTTTTTCCTGACAGTTTTACAGTGTCGCTGTAGCAGATAGTGGAAAATGATTATTGGCCTCTTAAAAAAAAGCAGAAACAGATAAAACTGCAAAAGTGCTGATGTTAATAATATCAGGAAAACACAACAAAATAGAACCAGACATCTGATCTCAGGAAGATCCTCTCCCCAGATGCAAAGATATATTGGCAGGGAAAATGCAATTCAGGTGCTTTGGGTGAGAATTCAATTTATATTTCAGGAAATGAAATATTAATTGAAATATTATGCTTCAATAAAATAAAATTTGCCTTTTTTTCCGTTACAATTAATCAATTCTGCCCCCAAAGAAGTGGTTACAATCTTTCAAGATGAACGCGGTCAGAATCGTGCATCCATTATGCATGCATATGAAGCACTGCTTCTGCACCAGTGAATAGGAATAGTAATAGTGAATAGAATACTATTTTTTTTTATTTTAAAAAGCCATCTGCTAAATGAAGCTCGCTGACGTCAGACAATGTAAGTGGTAAAATGGAACTACTTGTTTCCTGCCATGAGCAAAAAGTGTTTTTTTTCCTATGTATATATAACCTAATCTAGACACAGGTTATTTCCATACAGCCTCCTTGATCCACAGCAGTCGTAACCCACCCATCGGTCCCCCACAGTAGGTAACCATATGGCTCTGTTTTATCTTAAGATCTGCCTGCAGCTGAGCATTCTGAGAATAGCTTCTGGTGCCTCACTCTGGGAGTGGTGGCTTATGGGTTACTGTGTTTAATACAGGGCATAATAAGGCACACAGGGGAGTCAGCCTGAAATGATCCAGTCCATGTTGGCCAATACCTTCCAATGGGTTCTGCCACTTTCCTAAAAGGTCACTCTTTCCCAGGCAATTCTCTGACCTCTTTCCCTACTCTTCTCTCCTCTTTTGGCTTTGAAGCAGAGGTGGTATTCAGCTAGTTCTGACAGGTTCTGCACAACCAGTAGTGGAAATGTTGAGTAGTTTGGAGAGCCAGTAAATATCACTTCTGATGGGCCCCGGCCCCCTCTATTAGCTGCCTCCTGAGTCCCAGCTAATTGTCTGGGTCTTCTTTTGTTGCCCGGCACAGGAATACAGAGCTGGAAAGCAGGTTAGTGAGGTGGGGAGGGAATGGATCCTTCCCCTGGAGTGGGGTGGAAATGAAGATTTTGCAGTATACCCTTCCCCTGCCATGCCCACCAAGCCATGCTCACAGAACAGGGAGTAAAAAAATGTGAATACCACCAATGCTTCGAAGGTGATTAAATCCCCATTTCCCATTGCTATTTTTTTCTATTGGTGAAGAAGTCAGTGATGAAGAAGATCAGACAACATGTCTACGTAATCCCAATCAACTAGCCTGTCTAACGTGCATGTGTGAAACTGTGAAGAAATACATTGCAAAAACTTGTCTCTTATGCTTTGATGAATATCTTTTTTTCCTAAAGTATTTTATAATTTAATTTATTGTAAACTTTTTGGCCAATACACCTATCCTTGTATTGAGCTATACTACTGCTGATGCTTCTGCTCCCTAAATAATTTCAGTGCAAAATGACAATACAGTTAACCCTCAACTTATGGCTACAATTGACCCCAACATTTCTGTTGTTAAGTGACACATTTTTAAAGTGAGTTTTGCCTCATTCTACTTTCTTGCCACAGTTGTTAAGTGAATCACCACAGATGATAGGTTAGTAAAACATTTTTAAAGTGAATCTGGTTTCCCCATTGACTTTGCTTGTCAAAAAGTTGCAAAAGATGATATGACCTTCGGAAACCGTAGTGGTCACGAGTGAGTTGCCAAGCATCTGAATTTTGATTGCATGATCATGGGGATGCGACAAGGGTCATGTGAAAAATGGTCATAAGTCACTTTTTTTAATGCCATTGTAACTTTGAACGGTTGGTCACTAAATGAATTGTTATAAGTCAAGAACTACCTGTATGCATGTTGGTATTCAGTTTCTGAGGACAGTGGGTACATGCAGGGGTGGGCTTTGAAAAATTTTAACCCGGTGGCTTGCTGGGCATGGCCATCATGGGCGTGGCCTAGTCGGCTTCCTGCACCACCAGGGGGGCATTTTTGCCCTCCGTGGGCTCCAGAGGCTTTCCTTGAGCCTCTAGGAGGGCAAAAATGGCCTCCCCAGGCTCCGGAGGCTCTCTGGAAGCCAAAAACTGGCTCATTTCCAGCTTTCCCGAACTTCCACAGGGCCCGTTTTTCACCCTCCTCAAGCTTCCACCCTGCACTTACCTACATCCAAAACGGGCTACGTGGGGACTCTTTGAAAGGGTGAATGGAGTGAGTGGGGCCAGCCAGGAGTGGGATTTGGGGAGTTCTCTGAACTGGACAGAATCTTAGTAGGGGCTCTCCCGAGCTCCTGCGAACTCCCAGCAGCCCACCCCTGGGTAAATGGCTGTGTGGTTGGCCATTTTTGATGATTTTTTTGCCACTTGCTGTGGGATCCTGCTTTATGAAGTGACTTGTTAAGAACTGTAACATAAGGCTGAGCAACATTTGCAGTTGTTGTTTCTCCACCAGTGATCAGCTGCTCCACTTTTTACAAAGGTCTTGCTTTTAAGAGCACAATGGAGAGGACGTAAATTACAGAGCCTGCAGCAGGGTAATTGATGGTTTTGCACACAATGGCACTGGGAATCTGACTGCCAGTCCCTGATCGGGGACTCTGCCATGGTAAGTCTGAGCAGACAGCAGATCTGCTTGGCTGCAAAGATCAGGCCACACTTCAGGGACAGTCTCTTAAAGTAGCATGGCTTCCGATTAGCACTGGCTTACATGACTGTGTGCATTTGACATCAGGGTTCTCCTCATTGCCACGTGCTTTCCTCTAGTCCTTGATTCAGCAGAAAAAAAAATAGGCTGAGGTAATTTGCATTGCCCTGACAACTGAGCTCTAATTTGCCCCAGTAACAAGGGTTGGAAGGGCAGGGATTGGAAGATTTCTCCAGCTAGTAGGGAGGGGAAACCCTCACAATTTCCTCTCCTTAAAATGTGCCAGGGAGCACGGTGAGTATGCAGATATACCTTGGATTGAGGCACTAGCCAACTTTCAAGTTGCTCAAATGACAGGTTGCTGGTGCAGAGACACTCTGCAATTATCTGTCATTTGGGCTAATTTCCAAATCAGCAGTTCTGGATCCAAAATAATCTAGTTGATGGATTGGTGTGACAGATGAGGAGCACAGAGTGGTGGGTGGGCTCCTCCCTGTTTCTTACCAGTCCATATTTTGTCCTACTGACCTGTCAGCTGGTTATTTTGTCTAGTCTTCCTGTCACTAGAAGGAGAATTCTACAGCCCAAGCCAAAATGGCCAGGAAGGTCAATGACCAATGATATGAAGAGAGGACGCATGTCAAGCAGCCTCAGCAAACCATTAGCAGCTTAGCTCATGCCAATTCTTGACCATGCTCTCACCAAGTTTATTAAAGAGGCATATATACAGCAAAATTGCTATCAGAACACACTGCTTTAAAAAGGGAAACTGCTGGTTTTAAGCTGCCTTCAGGGTGAACCAAGGTTGAAGAACAAGAACAAGAAAAAATTGTAGGATGCCTTCATGCTGAGGTATCTCTAAGTCATATTTAGAAAAAACTTGAATGCTGATCTATGGTTGTAATGTAATGTAACCCATAACATGTAACCCATAACATATTTTTGAATGCACAGTGAAGCACAGGAAAACTTACTTGAGTGACATGCTGAATTCAGCAGGATTAATTTCTATGGTTGATGCCCAATAACATCAGTAAATGAGATGAGTTTTTGTCTTTTACAAAGAAAAAGAGAAAATAAGATGAGGGAAGGCACAGGCATTGATTTTATTTTCAGACACCATTTGTGTATGCAAATAACAATGTGTTTAATTGTTACTTGTGGAAAGCTATATATTATGAGTAATAGAATGTTGGAATAAATTGGTTCAGGCCCAGCAGTGTGACTAGGCCAAAAGCCAGCACATGAACCAGGGACCTAGTACCTCTGCAAAAAGTACCTGGGGAAAATATCGAAATTTGCCACTATTTAGTCAGCACGTAACATGACATACGCAAGTAGGGAACTGTGACCATAAAAGGTTAAAAGCTATATGTTAACCAATAAAGTTGCTTAAAGCATTGCAGCAAAATGTACCCAATGATACTGTTACACAGCAACCTTCCTGCCTTTGATGCTCATTACCTTATTTGTACTTTTCTATACACTTCCTTGTATGCTCAATAAAAGAGGCTCTCAGCTTCAGTTCTGGGCGCACTCATCCCGAGAAGTCCTGTTGTCCGAGTCCTTCTTGCCTCGCAGCCGTGGGTCCCTGAGTGGCCCACTGTGATGTAGAGATCGCATCTCTGCATTATGGTGACCCCGACGTGATCTCTTTTCGCAAAAAGAGTACGTCTCGGACCGGCCATACTTACTCGTCGGAAGGACTGCTAGCATTCGTCCAGCCTGAAACACGACTGGATTCTCGTAAGTATGGGCGGAAAATTCTCTCAATTACAGGCAGCCCACCTGACAGAGTTGAGGGAGTTAACCGTATCCTCCTCTAAAATTGTATCTACCACAGGAAGACCCTTGCCCCACATAAAAACTAGAAACTTGATAAAACTTTTGACCTACATTTGGCAACAAGTCCCCGTGTATCCAGAAAAAGGGTCCCTTAGTATTAGCACTTGGACAAAAATTGGCACATGTCTTCATAAACCTCCCTGGGCACCTGTAAATATTCTTACTACTTGGCATTCGGTTATGGAGTGTTTAATGGTTCATCATAAATTCTCTAACAGCAATTCCCTGTTGCCGGACGATCAGCCACCTCCTTATGATCCACCCGCTCTGGCAACGGCCCCGAATACTCCTGACTCTGTCTTAGTCTCTTCTTCCACGGAAGAAAACACCATCCCCCAGAGCGGCCAAGTAGTGAGAGCAATCCAAGCTGCCCAAAGAGCTGGGGAACTGGATCCGGGAGATAGTGACTCCGCTCATATGTATCCTGTTCATTGGGTAGTCCCCGCAGGAGGGGGCCCCGCAGCCCCTGTCTATGTACCCTTAGATTATAAATTAGTAAAACAAATCAAAGACTCTGTTTCTAATTATGGTATTCAGTCTAGGTATGTACTTGGTCTTCTTAATTCTCTTGCTAATGCTGCTAGTCAAATGCTTTTGGCTGACTGGAAAAGTCTTCTTGGCATGATTTTATCCCCCTTGCAATATGTTGTCTGGCAATCAGAATATGAGAAACAAGCCCACATAGCCATAGCTGCGGGATTGCCAGGCGCGGTTACTGCAGACGGCATATTGGGCCGTGGCACTATGCTTACCATCAATCAGCAACAAACTGCTGATTGGGCCACCTTTCCCATCATCCATAATTGCGCGATGGCAGCCCTCCGCAAGGTCGATGATGGGGCCAAACCCTTAAAACCTTCTCAAAAATTTTGCAGGATCCCAATGAGAGTTACTCCTCTTTTATTAGTCGACTACAATTGGCCTTGGAACGACAAATTGACAATGAAGATGCTAGGGGGGAGCTGTGTATGAAATTGGCTTATGAAAATGCTAATTCTGACTGCCAGAAAATCCTTGAACCCATCGCTAACAAACCAAATGT
Source organism: Laticauda colubrina (assembly GCA_015471245.1). NCBI lineage: Eukaryota > Metazoa > Chordata > Lepidosauria > Squamata > Elapidae > Laticauda > Laticauda colubrina. The sequence goes on along the minus strand of BLBF01000031.1, from coordinate 16,608,688 downwards.
CACCTTAGCTGATTTTCTTCGAGCTTGCCGCCATGACTGAATTGGCTACGGCTATCTCTGTGGCTCAGCCACCTACGGAAGCCTTGGCCATGTCTAAACCGCCTGGCAATTGCTTCAACTGTGGCAAACCAGGCCATTTTAAATCTCAATGTAGGGCCCCCGGAGGAGGGGCCAACCCCAGATCCAATCCTCGACAGATGGTAAAGCCAAAAACCGTCTGTCCTAAAGGTAAAAAGGGATTTCATTGGGCAAATCAATGTCGCTCTTCAACTGATCAGTCGGGAAACTAGAAAAGGGACCTACAGCCAGCCCCACACCAAAGGCTGCGTTGCTCTCTGATACTGTCTCTTGCTCTTATGAGATGATTGCTAATGAAACTGTGACCTATTCTATTCCTGCTCATGTCGCATTTCTCTTTATCTCGCCTAAAACCCCGGTACATCTGCCACCTGGGGTGCCTGTTTTGCTTTTCCCTACCCTGGATCTCACAGAACAGGGGGTTCTTGCTGCTCCTTTTCTAAGAAGCTCAGATTCTCTCTCTGACCTTGCTTTATCTATCATTATTAACACTCCTATAATAATCAATAAGGGGGATGTGGTGGCAACAATGATTGCACTGATACCAGAGTGAGATTGCCTCGCAATGGAACAGCCTATGCATTCATCAAAGCCTATTGCTCAATTTACACTCAACGGCCGCTCTTTCTCTGGTCTCCTAGATACCAGCGCTGACGTCTCAGTCATCCGGTCTGAGGAGTGGCCAAGGGAGTGGCCTACAGATCCCGCCCCAGCTGTCAGAGGGGTAGGCGGAACCTGCTCCGCTCTTATCAGCCGGCACTGGATTGCTGTTACTTCCTCTTCTGCTTATACCACTCACATTAAACTTGTTATCTTGCCACTGCACACTAATCTATGGGGCAGGGACTTGATGTCTCGACTTAAAGCTCAACTCATTCTGCAATAATGTCTGAGTCTTTCATTCTTCGCTTGGAATTAACCTCTCCCACCCCAGTCTGGGTTGATCAATGGCCTTTAACCAAAGAAAAATTGACTGCCTTAAAAACCTTAATACAAGAGCAAGTGCAGAAACAGCATTTGGAGTTCTCCGTAAGTCCATACAATACCCCTGTTTTCGTCATTAAGAAGAAAAATGATCAATGGCGCCTCTTACAGGATTTGAGAGCCGTAAATTCTGTAATTTACACAATGTGGCCTCCCAAATCCTAATATGATCCCAAAAGGGTATGACATGATGGTCATTGATCTAAAAGACTGCTTTTTCTCTATTCCGTTGCATGAACAGGACAGGAAGATTTTCGCCTTTACTGTTCCGGAATTTAACAATTCCCAGCCTTCCTGTCGCTATCAGTGGAAGGTTTTGCCCCAAGGGATGCTTAACAGCCCCACAATGTGCCAGTATTATGTTTCTAGTATTCTTAAACCATACCGAAGGGCGTACCCGTCCTTTTTGGTGTATCATTACATGGATGACATTTTGATTGCCGCCCCGGGACCTCCAGGGACGGTCTCACATACAATCTTGCAGTTAACGCATATACTGGCGAAAGGGGGCCTCAAAATCGCCCCTGACAAAATCCAAATGACTTCCCCGTTCCAATACTTAGGCCATAAGGTCCTTGCTTCTCATGCAGCTCCATGCCTCCTGGAGTTAAATCTCCCAGACTCCCCCACTCTACTTCAACTACAACAATATTTAGGCTCCCTTAACTGGGCTAGGCCATACTTAGGCATCTCCACGCATAAAATTTCGCCACTTTTCACAGCTCTAACCAAAGGAAAACATCCCACAGATGTCATTCCCCTTTCTCACCTAGACAAAGACACCCTAGCACTCATCAACAAGGCCCTGAAAGGGGTATGGGTTGACCGTATGGAGAATAGTCTTCCTTTATCCTTAGTCATGTTCAATACACTCCATCTCCCTACAGGAGCCATCATTCAAAAAGCTGCCAAAGTTTTAGTATTGGAATGGATTCACTTTTCCCATACGCCCCGTGCCACCCTCACGCTCAAGCCTGCACAATTTGCATTAATAATAAGCAAAGGGCGGCTAAGGACAAGAGCCTTGGCTGGTATAGAACCATCCAGCATATTTGTTCCCTGTTCTCTGGCAGTTTGGGAAACACTGCTCGCTTCCAATGAACAACTTTTGTTCGCTCTTTCTGACTGGCCAGGGGAGGTCTCTTGCCACCCCCCACCTGATCCTTGCTTTCAACTACTTAAAACCACCCCCTTTCAATGGCAGTCCCCTCTTTCCTCTTTCCCAATTCAACATGCTATAACCATCTTCGCCGATGGCAGTAAACACTATGGAGCTTGTGTTTGGTAAATAAAGGACCGTTGGGTCACAAAAATCACCCCCCCTCAAACCTCTGCACAGCGCTCTGAGCTGTGTGCCTCTCTACTTGCTTTTCAGCACTTTCCTTCCCAACTTTTCAATTTGATAGTAGATAGTATGTATGTCTCTCAGATCCTCACACATCTCTATCAGGCTTACCTGTCTCCTTCTATTGACCCCACCTTGCTATCACTCTTTCTGTCACTACAACACCTCATATCTGCTCATCACCATCCTTTTCATGTTGCTCGCATTAGGAGCCATCAACCTTTCCCTGGAATTCTTCAGGAGGGCAATGACGCTGCGGATGCCGCTGCAGCTGCTGCTAATCTTTCCGCTTTCTATCTCTCTAGCATGCCTACTCCATGGGATAGCCATGCATATTTCCACCAGAACAAAAAACCTCTTGTTAAACAATTTGGCATTACCACGGCAGAGGCTGCAGCTGTCATTCAACAATGCCCCACCTGCAGCAAACAGGCACACTCGGTCCCTATGGGAGTAAACCCTAGGGGACTGGAGTGTTGTCAAATTTGGCAAATGGATGTAACCCAGTATGCTTCCTTTTCCCCATGGAAGTATATTCATGTCACTATTGACACTTACTCAGGGTTCATTATGGCAACCCCCCAAAGGGGTGAAGCCGCAAAACATGTTATCAATCACTGCATTCGAACCTTTGCATCGTTGGGACACCCAAAAGAAATAAAAACAGATAATGGTCCTGCCTACACGAGCGGACCATTTGCGGAATTCTGTGGAAAATGGGGAATTACACACAAATTCGGCATACCTTACAACAGCCAAGGGCAGGCCATCGTAGAGAGGGCCAATCAGACTCTAAAAACTGCCCTTGACAGACATATTGAATCCAAGGGGAAAGGACCCCCTAGTCTCCCAGCGGTGCAAAACATTCTTAATCTCTGTCTTTATACCTTAAACTTTCTAAACCTCTCTGGGACACCCCCCACAATGGCTGCATCACGCCATTTCTCTCCACCAGCTACACCGCAACAACGTCCACTGGTATACTATCGACAGCTTCCCAATCCAGAGTGGAAAGGCCCAGCCGAACTCATCACCTGGGGTCGAGGTTACGCAGCCATCCAGCTACCAGACCAAGTGCTTTGGGTTCCAGCCAGACACACCAGACCGTATTTGGTTAAGTGACATTGAGACAACAGTATGCTGTGGTTACCTGTTGTCCTTCAGCTATTGAACATTGCCTTCTACACACCTAACTGTGCGCAATGCAATCCTCACCAACCTCAAAACTTAACATGGGTAGTACTGGACGTACATGCAGACATCCTGAACTCCACTTCATCCACAGCAGTGCTGGGATCCTGGTTTCCAGACCTGTATTTTGACTTTGGAATAATGATGGACACCACCATTAGCCACAAATGGATCAGGGCAAAGTCTCTCTATGTCTGCCCTGGCTATAAGAAGGAGACGGCACACCGGAAGAAATGTGGGGGGGAAAGCGTATACTTTTGTGCAGACTGGAGCTGTGTCTCCATGGGAGAAATAACATGGGATCCTCCTCTCAAAAACGATTTCATAATGCTCAGACGGACTGGCGAGAAAATAATCTGTGTGCGAAACTAAAGAGGGGTATACCAAAATTGTAATCTGGTTAAAATTTATTTTACTCCTCAAGGGAAAAGGTACAGGGGGTGGCAGGCTGGGGTCACTTGGGGAGGTCATATTTATGATAAATCTGGGGATCCAGGCAACCTTTTAACCATCAAACTAATACTAACCCCCACAGAACCACCAGTACCAGTAGGCCCCAAGACTATACTAACCGACCGTGAAGTGCCACCCCCACGACCCACAGATATTCCTGAAAAAGGTTCACCTCCTTCTATTGTTTCTTCTTACTCTCCTCCACAGAGCCCCCCTCGGAACCCTCTTTGGGACATCATTGAAGCCTCCTATCACTTGGTCAATGACACCAATCCTAACCTTACTATAGCCTGCTGGTTTTGCTATAATGTCCAGCCTCCGTACTATGAGGCTGTTGGGCTCATCTCTCCCTACAATACTTCCTCTGATGACACAGCATGCAGATGGAAACATGGCTCACAAACACTGAGGTCAATCTCAGGTAAGGGAACCTGCATTGGAAAGGTACCCACACAGTACGAACAATACTGCAACACAACACATAACGAGATTGACACAACACTCTTCTACATATCACCTAGTAATGGATGGTGGGCCTGCTCTACAGGCCTTACAGCCTGTGCCCACGGCCATGTGATAAACAACAAAGGGTTTTGCATCCTTGTCCAGGTCATACCACGCATATACCTCCACACAAACGAAGAAATCTATAACACCTACTCAGGGTTAGAACTCATACGACATAAGCGAGAACCTATCTCCACTCTCACAGTAGCCCTTCTGGTGGGACTTGGCCTAACAGGAGCAGGAACTGGAATAGCTTCCTTCGCACATCAGTATACTCAATACCACTCACTTAGGGCGGCCATTGATGAAGACCTGGAACGAATAGAAACTTCCATCTCTCACTTACAAACATCCCTAACTTCCCTCTCAGAAGTAGTCCTGCAGAACAGAAGAGGACTTGACTTGCTCTTTCTAAAAGAAGGGGGGTTATGTGTGGCTTTAAGGGAAGAATGCTGCTTCTATGCAGACCACTCTGGCATAGTACAGGACTCCATGACCAAACTCAGGGAGGGCCTGAATAACTGAAAGAAGGAGAGAGAGGATCCACAAGGATGGTTTGGACACTGGTACAACCTCTCCCCTTGGCTCACTACCCTGCTAAGTGCTCTTATAGGACCATTAATTTTGTTTGTATTGATGTGCACAATTGGCCCATGTTGGTTTAACCGCCTTTTTAGATTTATCAAAAGTAAAATAGATCCATTAGAGACCTTACTACTGCAATCCCAGAATACCCTCTGGGACCGAAAAAATGGTGGTACCTATCAATCCGTGCCACAGTATGAGCTGCCAAAAATTTTTCTCATCTTGAACAGCGAGGATGAGGAAGGCTCAGTCTTCTAAATCATTTTGTTAACATCTCCTCGGGCATCAAAAGGGAAAGGTCAAACAGTGCAGGCCGAGTCAGAAGACTTGACTCTGTGCCCAGTGGTTGGTGAGTAGGAGTGACTGTCAGGCTCGGTGGAGTCTGGCCTACACCCCGGATTAACCTACCACAGCCTTTCCAATGAAATAAAAAACAAAAGGAGGAGATGTTGGAATAAATTAGTTCAGGCCCAGCAGTGTGACTAGGCCAAAAGCCAGCACATGAACCAGGGACCTAGTACCTCTGCAAAAAGTACCTGGGGAAAATATCTAAAGTTGCCACTATTTAGTCAGCACACAACGCGACATACGCAAGTAGGGAACTGTGACCATAAAAGGTTAAAAGCTATATGTTAACCAATAAAGTTGCTTAAAGCATTGCAGCAAAATGTACCCAATGATACTGTTACACCGCTGTTAGGGATAACATTGTTTACCCTAACTGGTTTAGGTGAAATAATAACTATGAATCATAGTTGTGTATGTTAAAGTGTCTGCAGCTTTAACTGTGGAATAGTAATTAAGGGAGTGGTTATGAAAACACTTTAAAAGTATCAAGACTACAGCTTGCTCACTCTGGCTTTGATGATCCCTGATTACTGCATGGAATCAAGACTGCATTGCTCGAACGGGAGAGACAACAAAGGACTGATTTGTAAGTGTGTTGTAACTATGTATCATTTATGTGTTTGCAACTGTGTATCAATGCAACTATGTATCATTCAGACATTGCAACATTGTATCATTCACGTGTAATCATTAAGCTTCTGTCTTCTCAGTGACCTTTTACAGGGCACGTACAGAGACAAGGAGTCAAACATTTGCAGAAATGGTTTATTCACTTGGGATTACATTGTCTGGCATGCAGCTTTGTGAAAAAGTAATATCCTGATCAAATATAAATCTTGCCATCCTGTCTTGCTTTTGTTTGAGCCATTGTTAAATCTGTATATTCCATCTGACCTAGGCTTAACCTAGGTTCTGAATAAACAATCACCCCCTTTTGAATGAGCATAATAAAAGAGCGTGTACCCGGACATTTGGGGCGCACTCATCGTGAGGAACTTCGTCTCCTGTCGTTTCTCTCTCCTTCGCTCCCTATCATGAGACGCCCATCTAATGCGGGATAGCAGATACCGCATAAGTGAACTGACATAGGATATTCTACATGGACTTTGCTAACTGAATATCCCTGAATGGACTGACTACTTGATACATGACTATTGGACTGTTATTTGACTATGCCATGAACCTATAATGGAATAAACTATATTCTTGATAGCACAAGCGTATCTGTTATTTTTACTGTATGTTAATAAACATACAAGCTTAGCTCACTCATTTATCTGTGTGCCTATCTGACTAACGCTGCACATTCTGTTTAGCTTGTCTCCCTAACCCTGGTTGGGGAACCCAGGCTTAACAACCGCAACCTTCCTGCCTTTGATGCTCATTACCTTATTTGTACTTTTCTATACACTTCCTTGTATGCTCAATAAAAGAGGCTCTCAGCTTCAGTTCTGGGCGCACTCATCCCGAGAAGTCCTGTTGTCCGAGTCCTTCTTGCCTCGCAGCCGTGGGTCCCTGAGTGGCCCACTGTGATGTAGAGATCGCATCTCTGCAATAGAAAAGGAAAAGTACTAGTATTCCAAATAACCTAAGTCCATTTTTAAAAATGTTTATTTATCTATTTGCCATTTCAATATCATCTGCTTCTCTGTATAAATGAAAGCTGCAGGGCTTTAGTAACATGATAATGACCACATTATTTTAAGAAGAAATAATTAATAACTCAATACATACACATGCACATACACATACACATACGAACATATCTCTCTCTCTCGCTCTCTCCCCACCTACACACTCATATTGTATATATGTGGGTTCCCTCTGTCTATCGTGAGTGCTGATTCATTAGCAAATATTTCCTGCATTTTGCCAATTTATCTTCCATCATTGCTGGTGAATGAGTGTGCAACTTCCTCCTTGGAAAATGTGTCATTTATTATTGACCTTTAGGACAAACAGAGTAAGGAAATAGTTTGCATCCAGTTTCATTTTATGCCACTAATGAATAGTTTTCATAAGACTTAGGCTGGTATATGAAGCCTAAAAAATCACATTAAGTGATTCTTGAGGAAAATGTTAGATCCAAATAGTTTGAACATGTACATTTACCCCCAACAGAGAGATCCTCACCAGTAGAATGTCTTTCAGAATTATCCAATCATCATTGTGCCAAAATAACTTTTTTAAAAATCTCACTTCATCAGTGGATGACTGATGCTAGAAGTCAACACAAAATTCACTAGCTGAGATCCTGTCAGACATACATAAATACTGTTGTGTATGGAAATTGGAAGACTCCAAATAGCTAAAACTGATTGGCCGAAAAGGCCGCTCTCGGATTGGGCAATTACTCACCAGTCTGATTGGCCCGCCGGATGGCGGGAATTCTAAAGAGCTGTCATTGGCCGCAAGCTGAGAACAGCCACTATAAGAAGGGCTGCCGCGGCTTCGGCAAATGTTCCGCTACAAGTCACTATACAGTTAAATAAAGAATTGTTTCTTGAGATACTGGTCTCGTATACCTTATTATCCAAACAGAACAAATACAAACAAACATATATTATACACAATGTGGACAAAATATATAACATATATGTATGCATATAGCATGTATATATGTGTTATGTATGTGTACAATTTTGAGAGCAGGCAGCTGAATTTCATTTTTAATGTGTGCCAGTGTGCCCACTGTAAAATATGACAATAAAGGTTATCTAATATTATCTATTTTGAAGTTACTGAATTTAGGATAAGTCATTAAGGACAGGCTAAACTATCAATGAAATAGAGGAACAAGGATCAAGCAAAAGGGAGCGTACATTGTGCCATGTGAATTTTTGCCTAGTTTAGCTATGATTTCTGTATATTATCTTAGGCAGTTAATTGGGTGGATTATTTAACTAGTTTTGTATTTAAAGGGACAACGCTGTATATTTTGCTCCCCAAAACCAAGATACATTCTCAAAGAATTCCTACTGATTGTAACTGTTAAAAGGCCTTCTTAAAATCTAGCAAATACTATCCATATCAAAGTTTCCACTTTTTATAAATACCATGACAAAATATAAGTGATCTATGAAACCTATGAATGTGCAAAATTAAGCTTTTGTAAACCTTCCAGGTAGGAATTGATGATGTTATCTAGTTGGATAATTAAATGTCTGCCAGCAAGCAATCAAACTCAGAGAACACCAAGGACTCTATCTTCCAGATGTGTTGGTCTCCAATTCCCATAATTCCTAATGTGAGCAGAACTGAAGCCATGTTGGATGGCCCATTGAATTGAATAAGGAAGTGGAGCCCAACGTGGGGCCCAACAGAATTTCGACTGGAGAAAAGGGACTGGGTAAGTGTGGTGCCACCTCCTCCCATTGTAGAGGGGCCCCTCCCTTGTCTCAGTTGGATCCCGGGGTAACTGCACTCAGCAGACGATCCTTGGAAACCAGAGAGAGAGAAGCCGGCCTGACGCTCTGGGAGTGTCGTTGATCACCTGAAGTGGGGACACCCACACTCCTTTCGTCTCCGGGAGAACAGGGGTGTATCAGGTGAGTTTGTTGCCTTTCGGGATATAAGAAGGGATATACTGTCCTTAAACTCTGGGAATCCAGCGACTGCTGGAGGACAGTGTAAATCCCTGAGTTGGGAATCTCTGGGAGATTGTTGGCGGGCAGTGTGGAGAATGGGAAAGGGACAAAGCAAGTGTGAAACGTTCCAAGAGGGAACAGGTATTGAGATAGAAAAGACCCCGAGAAGGCTGATTCCGACTGACTCCCCATTGGGTCAACTACTACAACAATGGTCGTTGCCCCATCTGAGGACTTACACTCGGAGTCTAGAGAAAAAGAAAATGATCTACCTATGCCAAAATAGGTGGCCGAAGTATCCCCTAGTAGACCCTGAGTTTCCTTACCACTGGGATCCCGAAGGGAATACCAGCACGTAACTGGATAACTCAGTTGAAAGAGTATATAGTGAAACACCAGATGAAGGAGCAAATACCCTATGTGGAGGTATGGTATCATGCTCACTTTGAAGGTCCAGTTCCACCAGAAACAGAAGTAGGACAGTTTGTCAGCAAGGTGGAGGAAAGTGAAACTGAGGACTGGATGGGGAGTCCACCGGCATCGGCTCCGGCAGTCCCGGCACCACCGCCCCTGCCGGCTCCAGTTGCCCAGGCTCCACTTCCACCTGCATATCCAGGACTCAGAAGGGAACTGGCTCAATTAAACAAGGACCTAGATAATTTGCCTCGAGGAGGAAGGTCGGCCAATCCCGTGTCGGCTTTCCCAGTCAGAGAAGTCCCAAATGGCATGAATGCGCAGGGGAATCCAGTCACCGTTTTCATGGCTGTCCCCATAAAATCTGCTGAGTTACAGGATCTGAAAAAGACCCTTCTGAAACTCCATGAGAATGCTCATGAAGTGGCAGAAGAGTTGGAATTGTTTCTGGGGCCCAATGAATACACATACCAAGAACTGATGTATATTCTTGGACACCTTTTCACCCCCGAAGAGAGGAACCTCATTAGGAGGGAAGCAATGGCTGCCTGGGATAGGAGACATGCAGGGCAACAGGGAGCAGTGGCTGCAGACACAAAGTTCCCCATAGCCGATCCAAATTGGAACATCAATGATGATGCTCACAGGGAGCACATGAGAGATATGAAACACATGATCACTGAAGGAATTAAATTGGCCATCCTTCAAGGGAAAAACTTGACCAACGCATTTGAAATAACACAAGGAAAGGATGAGTCCCTGGGGGATTTCTGTGCTCGGGTCCGTGAAGGGTTAACCAAGTACTCTGGAGTGGAGCCAGAAACCCCTGCCTTCGAGACTCTCCTGAAGATGCAATTCGTCACCAAAGCATGGCCAGATATCCAGAAAAAGATCCAGAAGACAGAGGGATGGACTGATTTGGGCATGACAGATTTGATGAGAGCAGCCCAACAAGTTTTTGTGAACCGAGACTCAGTTAAAACCAAACAGAAGTCTCAGATGATGGTAGCTGTTGTGCAAACAGCAGTCAAGAATGAAGTTAGGAAAAACAGGGAGACCCAGATGTCAGATCCGAGGCCAAGGTGGAGAGATAAAAGATCTCCCAGCAGGGAGTGGAGACCCCCGGTTAGGAAAAGAGGTCCAGGGGGCAATCGAGGTGGTCGATTCCAACGGCCACCCCAGAGTAGAACTTGCTTCAAGTGTGGGAAAGAGGGACATTTTGCGCGTGAATGTCCCAAACCCCCAGAGGAATGAAGCTATGCCCTATACGATTAGGGAAGTTCCGGCTCCCCAAGAGGGACCCGTGGGGAGCCACTGGTAAATGTGTTAGTGGGTCCTGACCATCAGGAACGGCTGTTCCTGATCGACACCGGCGCAAGCCGGACATCTGTATGCGATCCGGTAGAGGGAGCATGCAGGTCAAAGCAGACTTTAAAGGTGATTGGGGTGAGTGGGAAATCCCAAGAGGTCAAGATTTTGGAAGAGGTGAGATTGGAATTGAATGATGTGGTTACTAAAACTGAAATATTATATATTCCGGATTCAGGGGTGAACTTGCTAGGAAGAGACTTGTTGGATGTTTTTGGGATAGAATTGTGGGATAGAAGGAAGGAGTTTGCATGTGTATGCTAACAACGGAAGATGAGGAGAAGATATCATCAGATGTGTGGGCAGGAGGTGAAGGGGTTAGTAGGATGGCAATACAGCCCATTTAGATCAAGATACAACCAGGGATAACTAAACTGTGGACTCCACAATATTCTCTGAGTAAGAGAGGTAGGGAAGGGTTGAAACCAGTGATTGACAGATTATTGAAACAGGGACTGTTGGAACCTACTATGTCACCGTTCAATTCACCGGTTTTAGCAGTACTAAAAAAAGGATGGGAAGTATAGATTGGTTAATGATTTGAGGAGGATCAATGAGATAGTGGTTCCTAGATTCCCAGTGGTGCCTGATCCCTATACCATCTTGGGGCGGATCCCCCCCAAAGACAAATGGTTTACTGTGATAGATCTGAAGGATGCCTTTTGGGCATGTCCTTTGGAGGAGAGGAGTAGAGACTTGTTTGCCTTTGAATGGAATGATCCTGAGAGTGGAAGGAAACAGCAGTTGAGGTGGACAGTACTTCCTCAGGGATATACCGAGAGCCCTTTGTTGTTTGGACAGGCGTTGGAAGAAAAATTGGTGTCGTTTGAGAGAGAGAAAGGAATCATCCTAATTCAGTACGTGGATGACTTGTTGTTAACTGAGGAGAAAGAGAAGGAAGTGAGAGCGGCTTCTGTGAGTCTGTTGAATTGGCTGAAGGAGCAGGGGCTGAAAGTCTCAAAAGAGAAGCTTCAGTTTGTTGAAAAAAAGGTGAAATATTTGGGACATTACATTCAGCAGGGGGTGAGGTCCTTGGACCCTGAAAGGGTGAAGGGGATCATGAGCTTGGCTCCTCCCAGGAACAAGACAGAGGTGCGGAAAGCGTTGGGATTATTGGGGTATTGTAGAATCTGGGTAGACCAATTCACAGTGTTGGCACAATTTTTGCATAGAAAGCTGCCTGGAAAGGGAGAGCACATAGAATGGGAGGAGGAAGATAGTGAAAGGTGGGAAGAGCTGAAGAAGGCTTTGTCAACCGCTCCGGTTTTAGCCTTGCCAAACCTGAAATTACCGTTTCATTTGTATGTGGCGGTGGCTCAGGGAACAGCACTTGGAGTCCTTGCCCAAAAGATGGGCGGACAAATGGGCAAAGGAAGCTGCAGGGGAGATAGAGTTGGTAATGGTATCTGTTAAGCCTGGGTTCCCCCACCAGGGTTAGGTAGACAAGCTAAACAGAATGTGCAGCGTTAGTCAGATAGGCACACAGA
>BLBF01000031.1:16543789-16586341 GCA_015471245.1 Laticauda colubrina | reverse complement strand
CATGCAGCATAGGCCAGAGACCATGAGGAGGATCGTGGAAGCTTGCTGCATCCTGCACAATCTCATGCGCACCCGCTACCCAGTCTTGCAGAACAGGCTCGTGGACCTCCAACAAGGCAATGGGGACATGGAGCCTGGGGAATGGAGGCAAGGGCGAAACCTGATAGACACTGAGGATGTGCAAGGCCCCAACAGAGCCTCACGTGAAGGGAAGAAACAGCGCAACCTCCTGAAATACTGGTGCAACTCCCCAGCTGGAGCACTGGAGTGGCAAGACAGGATGATAGATGATTAATGGATGCTTCCTTCAGCCTGTCTCATCACACTGATGAGATTGGGCCATGTATGTTGGGTTGGCCTACAATGAACAGGGCGTTTAATAAAGAGTTGTGTTTATGTTCAAATGTGTGGATCAATGCTTACATTGTTATTGATAATAAAGGGCCAAAGGTGTGGCACCTGGGAGGGTGGACCATACAGTCCCACTATGCTTGCACTGGAGGTTTATCTATCCCACAGCTATTACCCATCCAAAGGTATCCCTGCCCATCCACTGCTATCTTAACCCATCCCACAAGCATGAAAAGGCTTAAACCATTTCGAAAAGTTTCCACCAAGACTTTATTAAAAAGAAGAAACGAAGCAAGTGTATGAATCAAAAATAGACTTCACTAACAAGAAGCTATAAAACAAAAATGAGTCTCTGGCACTCCTCTTGGTCGCTCAGTCTCATGGGTGAAGGGTTCAGGTGCTGTGGAGGTGGCTGGTGCTGGAGTGCTTTTCATCAGCTCCTCCAGAAGCAGAAGCAGCAGAAGCCCCAGCCCCAGAAGAGCGAGCCCGTGCTGCAGAAGCCCCAGCAGAACCAGAGTGAGGGCCAGGGGGCGGGATGGTAGCCCTGTCCCTCTTGCAAGGGCTGGCAGCAGATGGCTGAAGCTTGCTGTGCTTCCGCATGGTTGTGGGGTTGCTGGCTGGCAGGGAGGCTGCAGGAACCAAGGCTGGCAGGAAGGCTGGCAGGGAGGCAGGCACCAAGGCTGGCAGGCAGACTGGCTGGCAGCAAGGCTGGCAGGCAGGCAGACAGCAAGGCTGGCAGGCAGGCAGACAGCAAGGCTGGCAGGCAGACATGCAGGCAGGACAGGCAAGGCAGTCGATGTGTCTGGAAGCAGGTCTTTCCTCTGGATGGCGACCTGCTTCTGAGCTGCTTCCATTATATCTGCGGGGCTGATGCAATGCATCCTCCCCGCATGCGCAATTAACGCTCAGCATCCATTAGGCTTCCGCTGTGCTTCCGCTGTGCATCTGCTGTGCATCCGCTTCATCCGCTCGGCATCCGTTCTGCATCCGCTGTATCCGTTCCACATCCACTTTGCTGCGCCCCCCCGGAAGCCTGGCGGATGTGCCATCCGCTCCCATCCACTTCCATCTGCTGGGCTTCCATTCCACATCCACTTTCCATCCTCCCTGCGTCCTCCCCGCGTCCGTGTTATCTGCTCCGGTTATGCAAATTTTTGCCCCTTCTGAGAGCGGATAACAACGGATGGAACATTTTTCTCGTCCGTTGTATCCGTTTTGCATCCGTTGGGCAGTGTGACAGGGCCTTTAAATTTACATCTGGTTCACCCCTCCCAGGAGTCTCCATGTGGTATGTTTTGGATGCAGGTAAGTGCAGGATGTGCACGGAGGCTCTGAGAGAGTGAAAAACAGGCCAAATTGGAAGTTCCAGAAATCTGGAAATGGACCTGTTTCTAGCTTCTGGAGGCCTTCCAGAGCCTGGGGGAGGCCGTTTTCACCCTCCCAGAGGCCCAAGGGAAGCCTCCAGACTCTGGGGAAGGCAAAAAAAATGGCCGACCTTTAAGTTCTGGAAGTCCAGAAATGGGCCTGTTTCCAGCTTCCGGAGGCCCTTCGGAGCTGGGGAGATGGCGTTTTCACTCTCCCAGAGGCCTAAGAGAAGTCCCTGGATTCTGGGAAAGGTGAAAAACAGCCCTCCTGGAAGCAATCAGGCAGAGAACTGGTTGCTGGGATTTTTGAAACCCACCCCTGACCAAGGACAACTCAGGTCAACCCTGAGCTACAAATGTTCTACTTTATTAGGACCATACAGTTGCAACAAGCATCAATGAGCAAGATGACTATTATAGTTTGAATTAACTACAATTTCTGGGGCATTTTCCATGGAACTGCTATGTTCAGCATGCTGCAGAAGTCTAACTCCTTCTGCTTCTTTTTTAAATTTGTTTTTTCCAGTTTTGATAGTGTCATGCCCCTGTCAGAATCTGATTCCAAGGGGGAGGCCAAGCAGCTGACAGGGAGTGGGAGTGTGGCTCCGTTGGCTGTGGAAGAAACTGGGGAAGGGCAAAGTCCAGCTGGGCAGAGCAGGAGAGAGGTAGAGCAAGGCAGAGGGAATTCCAAGGAAAACTCAAGGCTACCCCCTCTTCATCCTAGGGCACGCAGGGAGGAACAGCTTATGGGGGAGGAAAGGGCCCTGATTCCCTTCATTAGTTGCAGCTGGGAACACAGTGTTTAAAAAGGGAAGCTTCGCACACCAAATTTGTTGGAAGCAAATCATGAGTTATCTGTTATTGTCAAGGCTTATCTGGGTTCCTGGCGTCTTCCCAACTGTGTGTGTTTTGTCAGACGTTCAAGTCTGCAATACATTATCCTGTCCTGTCCAGTAAATTGCTGCAGCGTGGTTTGTGTGGATTTTTATTTACAGTTTGTATGCACTTTGTTTTCTGACTGAATTTCCTACATTTAAAGTCTGTTCTTGAGAGAGTTTTTTCTCCAGCTAAAGGTAACCTAGACATTGGGGGCAAAGTTAGAGGTATTAAAGGGACTCTTCTTGCTTATTTGACTGTGTTGCCTTTGTGCTACGTCCTGGGTCATCACACATAGCAACTTGATCCATTTTCTAGACAATTGATATTATATTTATCCCTCTGTTTATTATAGTTCTGTATAGCCTGCTTGAGGATGCCTGGTCTTCTGAAGTAGCTTACAGTAAAGAAATTGGCATCCTTATATCTTCTGAGATGGTCATAAGTCACTTTTTTCAGTTTTGTTGTAACTTCAAACAGTCACTAAATGAATGGTGGTAAGTTGGGGACTACCTGTATTTATCCCCTGTACCTTGCAGACTTGTTTTGCAAACCAATGACATTTGTGATGACTTTGAAGACTCTATGCTTGAGAGGACAAGGCAGTTTCTTAATTGGGAAATGGACCCAGGAAGCATAGTAATGCCAATTGGATCCCAATGCTGAATCACTTTTCCAACATTTCAATGGCCCAAATCCCCCACATCAGAATATTCCCATTTGATCCTTGTTGCTCTGAGCATGAGTATTAATATAGGGAGATGGAGATTGATTCAACTGTAAACTTTTAGAGTACTCAGGAAGACAATCCAATGGTTTGGAGGAGAGAAGGGAGACCTGTCCACCTGGGCTGATTTTGTTTACTTTGTTTATTCACTTTTTAAACTATTTTGGGGATGGGTGCTTTAAAAGCAATGTAATATAATACTCCTATTAAATGCATTAACATGTTAAAAGATTGGCACTTTGCATTATCAGCTTCTGGCAAACTAGACCTCTTCATCCAAGGGAATGCAAGATATGTGATCTGCTTTTGGAACAGATCAACTATGGTAGTAGAATCAGCTGATTATCATCAATATTTTGCTTTGTATGCATCAAAATTCTGGGGGTTTTGGTGTTGTGAAAAATAGTGTAGTCAGAGTGTAATTATCATGCAGAAACAAGTGTTAGAAAAGCCACATAGCATTTATTATTCAGCACTATCTCCATTTATTTATCCAGAAGACCTGTAGCAATCCAAGAATTTTTTTTTTAAATATTAAAATCCCTCTTGGGTAAGCTCAAATAGTATAGGTAGAAGGTTAAGCAAAATAAGACAATTAATGTCTGCAATTATTCAGTAGAGGACAAGTGATGCCACAATAGTGTAATGGAGAAATTAAATTCTTCTCTGTTAATGCTAAGAATGAATGTGGTCATGCATGACTACCGATGCATATTAAGATATGTGTCATGTGGTCCTTTCTATGAATTTTAAAAGAAAAAGTTGGCACATTATAATGAAAGAAAGGGATTTATACTACTCATTACATTGTATTAGGATGACACTGGTCTGTGGTATATTAACTTTGGCCAATATGAATTTTGGCCAATGTTCATATCATATAAGAAGTGCTAATTCAGACTCCTTAAGGCTATGTCATAACAGGATGCTGAGCCTTGCATGCTTCTAAAATTATTTGAAGAAATCCTTTGGAACATGTGAGAATTCTTGAAACTATGGTAGTTACATCTTTTATCCATGAAGTTTTAAAGAAGCTGGTACAAATATGTCAGGGATGTCAAACTCATGGCCTGCGGGCCGGATGTGTCATGGGCAGGCTATACCGGGAATGCCCCACTTCCATTTTAACAAAAGGGGAAAAAGTTGTGATATGTCATGTGATGACAAAGTGATGCTGTGAGTTTGACAGCCCTGAAATATGTGGTTGCTTTAATACATTGACTCCTGAAGCAGCTGCATCTTTTTTTCCAGTCTGGAGTAAAATTTGATCAAAGGTCCAGATGTTTTAAATAACTGTTGTGCTCATACTTCCATGTATTGCAAAAAAATTATGAAATATACAGGTCCATAACAAGTGGTAACTAAAAGTGTATATGAAACTAAAGATGACAAATTAAATGGAGCCTATACACCAAACAAGACAAAACAATTTAGGCAGCACACATTCTCCTAGAATGTTCTATGTTAAGTGCAAACCACAACAGGAAGCAGTCTGAGTTTAATGTCGCAAGCTGATATTTTTATCCTAAATTGTGGATGCTGAACTCCACTAATCTGACCAGAACCAAATGTTAAATTATAAAGAATTGTAAATGATTTGTGGCAGTAGAATGGTGGGACAGCAAGAAGGCAGGGTAAGAAGACCATGAAATTGCAACCATCTGTTTTCCGCCTACCCGTTTTTTTTTACTTACGTCTGCTTTAGGTAGAACTTTTTTTATATATAAAAGGAAAATAACATCTAGGCAGCCAAGTTAATACTATTTTAAATATATGAAGACATGTTGAAGTTGTTTACAGATTTGCCTCTGCTTTGGAAAATACCCAGATCATGAAGTCGCCTTCCTTTTTTTGATTTTGGACCAGGCAAATCACTAGCCTATTTATTTCCATGCCATGATCAGACAGTAGGCTGTGAAAATACATTTAGAAAAATCAGTCCTCTCTGCAGAGAGGGAGAATTATTCTAAGTGCTAAATCATTATTGATCTCAATAACTGATGGGATGTGCAGGAACAATCTGAAGCTTGGTGTGCACAAGTCAGAGATGGTTTAATCTGTCACATGAAAGATATTTAACCTGTTTAGAAAGGGATGGATTCTTCCTAATGAATCATGGCTTGGGGGAATTTGAGGCACAGTATTCTCTGTGATACAAAACACTTTCTTTCAGTGTAGGATGGGGTGCTAGCTGCAACCCTTCTTCAGTAGCCTTACTATTACACTCCAGGCCTTGCGAACTTCTTCTAGAGCAGGGGAGTCAAACTCGAAGCCCATGGGGCAGATGCGTCAATGTGTCACATCTACACCCGGTTTAGCGAAGAAGGGGAAATAAGTCACGATACATCTCATAACGACACCATGATCATGCGAGTTTGACACACATGTACTAAAGATTACTGCATACGTTGACGAGGGTACTGTACTTCAAGAGTACAAAATACTGCAGCAAGATTAAGTGCTCTGAACATGTAATAATTTTATGCAATTTTTTACTGGCTTGCAATTGGTTTGTGATCCAAGTGCTACTTTTACACTAAGATTTCAGACCACGGACTCACTTCCCATACATTCTTAATGACCCCCTCCCCTACAGTTCATAAGCCCAGTCAATTCTTGTTTGTTTAATACAAACATGAAGTCAACTCTCTTTCAAGTTGAGTTTATGGTGTTTTCATGGACAAGTCCATATAAGTTTGACAAGAAATGTCCAAGTGGTTTGACTTTTATATGATGTTATTTTCCAGGCCAGTTCTAGTCCAGAACTTACCTATTTAGTCTCTGAGTTAATATCAACCAAGTTCACCCCACTTAGTTTCTAAGCCTAGGCAATTTCTTCATTCACTGAGACAAATATTTAATAAACAATACTTCAAAAATGATGGTGCTGCTTCAGTTAATTCAGAATGCCATGACTTGGGATATGCTTGTAGCTCATTGCCAGAATTAACTTTGCACCAATATTTACATCCTGCATTGCCTTCCTATTTGCTTCTAGGTGCAATTCAGAAGTGCTGGGTTTATTCACTAAAGCCATATATGGCTTGGCATCAAGGACCATTGCATTGGAAATATACAGTACCTCCTTCACATAGTCATCATAAAAACAGTCTATATACAGATAAGCCATTTTCATTTTTTCACATAAAAATTAATGGCTAGTTCATGAAAAAAAACCCTAAATAAAAACAGAAATATTAGTTCTTCTCCCAAAGGTGGTTTTTCAAAAGGAAACATCCTTGACGGCATTTTGCTTCTCATTCAAGAAACTTCTTCAGCGAATTGAAGAAGTTTCTTGGATGACAAACAAAATATTTTCAAAAGTAAAACAAAGTCCATTGTGCCTTTTGAAAAAGCACTTTTGGAACAACCATGACCTGGATGACTGAGAATCTCCATAGACATTAATTCTACTAAAAAATAAATTTCAGTGAGATGGCACTATTGACTTGAATAAGAAGTGGGAACTGTAGAATATGCATATTAACTTTGGCATCAGTTAATTTCATTTTTTTTTTTTATTTTGATGGCAATAAATTTTGAAAATCCTGACTCACAAAGGTTTAAACTAGCAAATGAAATCAGAGCTGCCACAGTTTGCTTGCTATATGAGGATACAAGTATGTCCCGGAAGAGCCCAAGTTTTTCAAGGCTCTTCAAATTGAATCCTTTATCTTCAAATCAATGTAATCTTTAGCAAGTCTGCATCATTGATAGTTTTAATTTTGTCTGGGCAAATGAATTAAACAGCACCTCTGAAACTAAAAATTTTGTAAGATTGCCTTCAACCTTCTATTTCAGCATGGCACTTTGGCCGAGAGATCATAGTATGTCATGAGCATCCCTCAGGAAGGCCGCACAGATTTCAAGTGAAAAAATTACCTCATTCATGCAACAAAAAACATCTGCCAAATAAATCAACTCTTTCTGTTAAAAAGTTATGAGACTGAGCTTCCTTTTCTCTCAAAAAAGTGAAACTTCTACCTAAAACTTTAATCAGGTACTTTCAAAATTTGTCCTCTGAAAAGCTAGCACATTTCTGTTTGGTACAGAAGAAAGTCATATCCTACTCCTATTTCTGGCCCAGCTTTTTTGAAAACATGGTGATTCAAAGCCCTGGCTCTGCTGACAATTTTCACGGTAGTAGACAAGACTTCTTTCATGATTGTTGGCAGAATCTTTTACACCAACGCATGATGTTATTGAATGTAATTAGTCACGATGCCATGTAGAGCTGTTTTCTTCACCAACGCAGCAAAACCGGACCTGTGGCCAAGTGCCACAGGTGCACCATCTGTGCACAGAGTACCAAGTCAAAGCTTTGTTTGGCAAAGAGTTTATTCATCCTTTTAAAGATATCAACAGCCTTCATGATTTCCAAAAGGGGTTCACAACATAGACATTTTATGATGGCATCAACATGTACATAATGGATGAAAACTGGGAGCTGGCTGCCCTGAGAGAGATCTATAGTTTCATCTAGTTGCACATTGAAGGGAAACGTAGTAACTGTCAATTCCTTCATGACCTCCTTCAAAATGTTAGAAGAAAGGTCAGCAATTCTGTAGTGTATCATGAATTTTGAGAGAGGAACAGCTTCAATTTTTTTTCTTGGTTCCAAGCCACAAAACAGCTTGATAATTTTTAATACACAGGACTTCACTTTCACTTGGCAATGCAACTCTTTGGATGCTTTATGGCAAGGTTTTTGTGTTCAGGACATTTCAAGTATTTATAAATTTCCAGCCTTTTTGAATGAACTTCTCATGACTTCCTAAAGCTCAACGGAATTAATCAATATCCTAATAACATTATTTGATGTATTTTTTTCACTAATTTCCATCCCAAAATTATAGACAAGGAATAAAAAGAAATATGTGTGCATGGTACATAGGACACCTTACCTGTGGAGTCCTGCTTTAAGGCTACCTATCTGGACTGAAAGAATTGGACAAGCACAAGATGACAGCATTTGTATCTGTGTTTCTCAGCCTTGGCAAGTGTAAGATGTGAATCAACCTTCTTGAAAACCCCAACCAGCAGCTGGGTGTTGATATCCATACAGTACATCTTAAAGATGCCATTGCTGAAAAATCATGGATTTAGATCCAGAGAACTGCCATCTATGATCACATAGTCAATAGTGTTTTGAACAAAACCAGTGAAAAATGCAACTGTCTTTCAAGGGCAGAAATATGCACAATGCTCAGGAAAAGTAAGTTTACTTTTCTTTTATTTTTATTAAGAAACCAGGAGTGTGGAACACAGGCAATTTTTATGCTGAAATACTATTTGCTGGGAAAGAGAATCTCGAAGTCTTCTTCCACAAATTTCACCTGACTCTGTTCATTACCATCTACCACTCAAGCTTCAACCCAGAGCTCTAAAATGAGGAAAAATTAACCCAGGAACTCATGAATAAGGGTATAGTTAACAAGAGAAATTGCTGCCAAGGAAGGATGAGATGCTTCCTCATTTCTTTTCTCGTGCGAATCTTCCTTACCCTTGAATCAACATTTAATCTTAAGTCAAAAGATAATGTTGATGGTCTGTACTTGTTTTATAATTCACCATTATTATCTCTTAGATCTACACTATCTTTGAGGATAGGTCCAACCATCAAGCAAAGCAAGGTACTTTCTTCAGGCAGAAACTATACCTGGAAAGTATAGAGCAGTGATAAGATGCTTATCTTAAATTTTCAACAAGGGTTGAAATGTCCTGTAGACATTCCCACTAAGCTAGCCAACTCTGTTTTGCGTCTGTGTTGTGTATCAAATAAGGGTGTGTGTGTTTTTTTATTTTAACTGACAATCTATTTTAGATTGTACCTTCTTTCCAAGTCTCATGGTTTTGCTTGCCAAACAATATTCAACGTGATAAATAACTTTGGAGCCAATGTGTTATCTTTTGTTAGTTCAGTCATTAGAAACACATCAGATTTGTACTTTAGAATTGAAACTAGCATATCATGGCAATCAAACAAAAAATATGAAATGAGCAGATAAAGCTGAAGGATAGGTTATTCACAGAAGAGTGACATCTGCTGAAACTCCATATTTTACTTTCTCAATACTTAAAGACTCCAGTGATCTTTCTTTCTGCTTTTAAAAAATAATCTGTATAGTTTTAAAGTAGACACATTCTTGCAGAATAATTCTTTATTATATTTAGTGTTGCTGTCCCACAATATCAGAGAGCACTTTAACAACAAAGTCATGAAGAGGGTTAGTTTATACACATAGTTCAGTCCTGCCTTGTTAATACGAAAGTTTTTTCCAATGCTAGCTGGTCATGCAAAGCTCTGACTTTGATCTTGTTTCTTTAGTCTTCCATTGAAGATCTGCTTTAAGTTGAACTCATATCAGAATAATGGTTGGAAAATGTCCTGCTTTTTCCTTGAAGACCATAAATAATTTGTTCAATAAAAATAACAGGTTGACTATATAATTTGAGCGGATTCATGCTGTTTCACCACTTTTTCAGAAATGACATTTATCCCCTTCCTTCCTTCCTTCCTTCCTTCCTTCCTTCCTTCCTTCCTTCCTTCCTTCCTTCCTTCCTTCCTTCCTTCCTTCCTTCCTTCTTTCTTTCTTTCTTTCTTTCTTTCTTTCTTTCTTTCTTTGATTTGTATAGCTGCCATCTCAAGAAATGACTCTGAGTGTCTTTACTATGTTACTTTAAAACCTGTTATGGTGATTCACACACACACACACACACACACACACACACACACACACACACACACAAAACACACATCCCACTGGAGGTTTTTAAGAAGAGACTGGACAGTCACTTGTCTGAAATGGTATAGGTATAGGGTCTCCTGCTTGAGCAGGGGGCTGGACTAGAAGACCTCCAATGTCCCTTCTAGCTCTATTTTGATTCTGAGTCATGGACTATGGACTGTAAGTATATATCAGGGTGGCATGATGTATCATCTCTCTTGAGACTTAAGAGCATTCCTACATTTATTAAGACATAATGAATTACACTGGAGATCCACTTAATGCCACCACTTCCTGTTTACAGGAGTCTGTTGCAAATCCAGAAATACAGTTCTTGTATTTTAGGCCTTCAGCTGCAACCAGAAGGATTTAGGATAAAGGGTTGTGAGGTAGATACATGACACAGAGACATACATTTGACCATGGAATTCTCTAATACAGAAAGCAAGGCCTGATTATTTGTAGGTAAAAATGTAAAGTTTTCCAAATGAAAACAATGTAGGAACATAGAGCATAAAACACACACACACCACACACACACACACACACAGAGAGAGAGAGAGAGAGAGAGAGAGGGAGAGAGAGAGAATCTTTCTCCTCTTCTAATTCCTGTTGTAATACCATGAGAGTCTCACTAGATCTCAGTGCCTATAGGTGAGATAGGATAGGATGAGATGGACATAAACAGGTCGAGAAAATCTGTTCAGTCTGTTCATTCTCACTTACCAGTTCCACCATTGATCAAGTTTCTTCCTCTCCCTTTTCTGACTCTATCTTCTGCCTGTCAGATCAATTTCTTACAACGGGCCTTCTTCAATCAGATGCCTTCTAGGTATGTTGCTTTTCATCTGCCACTGCCACCAAATATGGCTAAAACTCTGCTGCTTAGTGTGAGGTGGAAGGAGATAAAAAACCACCAAAAGATTCGTTGATCCAAGGAAAACAAGGTTTTATTCACGTGTTTGCAGAGACGGGTCCCCTCAGGCATTAAAGGAACACAGAGCAAAATTCAGGCAGCATTTTTATCCCCTCTTATGAGGCCTTGGCTCACATTCTTTCTGTTTTCAAATTGATACATGTATTTCAAAGGTTCATACTAGCTCCCTATCTAGCAAAAGTAGTTATACGGTTTCTGACATCGCAGCACTTTATTACAGTTCCCCATTGTTCTAGCCTTATCTTGTTTTTTTCTCTTGTGCACAAACTGGAACACTTTCTTATTTAGCAGAACTACTGAGTTTTGAGACACACTTCCTTATTCAATTCAATGGGCCATCCAACATGGCTTCGGTTCTGCTCACAAATCCCCCCTTTTTCTTTTTCCACTCTTGTCTCAAACTCAAATAGCAGATCCTCTGCTTCTTTCAGAGTGATTTCTCTCTGATACATCATTAGAGGTTCTGCTTCCTGCTTCTTCTCAAATCTTGAACCCAAGGATTTCCCTATCTTCCCACACGTTGTTATTGCACCAGGGAGACACTGAAGACAACAACACAACAATACACAGCATATAATAATCAATATAATTCCCATTATGGTAGATCTAAACCAAGTGGAACTGGGAAGCCAAGACCATAGTGCTCCCCACAGGTCTGGCAATGAGGAGTCACCTCTTTGTGATAATGTATTAGAGCAAATACGTTCTTCCATTACTTTTACTGTCTTTGTAATATTGGGTTGGAAATCATGGATGTATACACAGCAATGTGAATGAATCAGAGCACACACACACCCTTTTGTAGCTAATACAATGTCTAAAGCATACCTATTTTGTAGAGCAACCTGTCTTACTTCAGAAAGCTCGGTGTTCATCATTTTAATATTCTTTATTGTATCATTGAACATTGTTACCGTGAAGTTATTTCGAATATGTATATCTCGGTAGTTCATGGCTACTCCCAATGGTGTTATTATACCATGGGAGATTTGGGTCCAGAGTCTCTGGGTAAGGCCAGATTCTGAGTCACTTTTATTACGTATCCGGCCTTGGGGAAAGCCATCAAGTTTATATCACATACCCGATTGTACATGTGCCACTCCAGTAAGGTGGCATCTCCCTGTATGCATATTTCCCACACAATACCCACCTAAAGTTTTCCATAGCATAGGTCTGTTGTGATGTTCGGGTCCAATTGATAATTTCTTCAAAATGCATACACATCTGATCCTGATCTTGATTAAAATAATCTAATTTATGATAACTCTTGGTATAACCATGGTTACTACAGGATGATGGCATATCAAAAGTCTTATTACATTTTTCCCAATCTCCTAAATGGAGCCCTCTAGTTTCATTTCTCCTAAAACACACATACGCCTTTTCCCATAAATGAACAAAAATCCTTCCTGTTATATTTCGTTCTACACCATATTTTTTTGTCCTGTGCCCCTGTGGTCTTAGTCTGTTCTGATCAAGTGGAACTGTAGGATTAATCTTTCACCTATTCTTCCTGGCATGTGCATGCATGATCAGCAATTGGTGATGTTCAAGGAATGTGAGATTTTCTTGAGATCCTTTATGAACACATTGTCATCCCACAAGTCTGTTCCCAAGTCACCTGCAGGTCCAACATATTGTGAACTTCTTTGATGTATTTATGTAAATATAGTTGCAACAAATAGTCCTCTCCAGAGTTCAGCTGACATCTCCATGGTGGTTTCTGCTGGCTATTTCTTCAAGGTTACCTTTAGCGGCTGACCGTCCACTGGAATTGCCTTCCAAGGTTTCTCAGGTTCTGGTGCTTTCTTGACTCTGCTGTAATGCGTCCAGCCTCCTTCCCGAGTACGGACTGCAGATTCAGTCGTCAGTAGCACTTGGTATGGACCTTCCCAGCTAGGTTGCAGTTTTTCACTTCTCCAAGTCTTTATCAGGACCCAGTCTCCAGCCTCGTGTGGGTGTTGGCTACCAGCCAAAGGTGGTTGTTGCACCAACAGTCCCTGTTTGTGAAGAGAAAGCAAAGACCGAGACAGTGCCAGCAAATATTTCCGAAGGAACAAGTCCCTGAACTCTGGTATGGGATTGCCTAGTTTGGCCAAATAGGGTCTCCCCATCAGCACTTCAAAGGGAGAAACCCCTGTGTCTTTCCTTGGACAAGTTCTGATCCTGAGCAGAGCTAAGGGAAGATTCTTTCCAACCCCCCTTTTCTGGCAACTCAGTGAAATCAATTTGTGCTCTCTGAAAAGACCAACCCACTAGGGGTCGCCCTCCCATCTCTTTCTTGCATGCCGCTTTCTTATTTACTTTCAAACAAATCAAACATTTCCAGCAGATGCTCTGAGCTACCGTCCACATCCTCAGACTCCAATAGTGAGGTTTAATGGACATGACCAAGGCCTCCATTCCCCAATGTCCTCCTTCATGAATTTTCTCCAATATTCCCCTCATGACAATGGGTGACACCACCTTGACTCCCTCCGACGTCTTCCATCCCTCTGGGGTTTTGACACATCCCTCTTTCTCCAACTCCAACTTTTCCTTTTTCTCTGGCTCCCATTCCTCCCTCTCGTCCTCCTTTTCCAGTGTTGGTATAGATACCATTACCAACTCTATCTCCCCTGCAGCTTCATTTGCCCATTTGTCTGCCCATCGGTTTCCCACAACCTCCGGTGTGTTCCCCTTCTGATGTGCGCTCACATGGACAATTGATACTTGGCTGGGGAGTTGCAATGCCTCTAAGGCTTGCTCTGCTAACTGCACTTACTCTATTTGCTTCCCATCCACCTTGATATATCCTCTTTCTTTCCAGATTTTCCCAAACGTGTGCACCACCCCCCATGCATACTTGGAATCAGTCCAAATCGTTACTTCCATCCCCTCAGCCAATTCCAAGGCTCTGGTCAGGGCAAGCAATTCATATCTCTGGGCTGACCAAGCAGCTGGGAGTGACCCTTTCTCCATTACCTCACCTTCCCTGGTTACTATTGCAAACCCAGATTTTCACTTTCCATTTTCCACCCTGCTAGATCCATCTATAAACCACTTCTCTCCCTTCTCCAATGGAGTCTCTTCCAAGTCCTCTCTAACCTTCGTCATGAGATCCACTTGCAAGAGACAATCATGGTCTTCCGGTTCCCACGCCTGCCTTCTCTCCTCCAAGAATTCTGCTGGATTTAGATTCTTGTCTGTTCCTATTACCACATCAAAATGTTTTCATACTTCAATATCCTCCCTTCGGTCATCCAAGTGGTAGCCAGCTGGCTTAACACTGAGTTGACCTGATGAGGCGAATGCACCACCAAAATTCCCCCAAAAGTTATCTTTTTGCTCTCCACCACCAACATCGCTGTTGCTACCACAGCCTGAACACAAACTGGCCATCCTTTCATAACCGGCTCCAAACCCTTGCTTTGGAAGGCTACCGGCTGGTACAGCCCCCCCCCCCCTCTTTTGGGCAAGGACTCCAAGTGCTGTTCCCTGAGCCACTGCCACATACAAATGAAACGGTAATTTCAGGTTTGGCAAGGCTAAAACTGGAGCGGTTGACAAAGCCTTCTTCAGCTCTTCCCACCTTTCACTGTCTCCCTCCTCTCATTCTATGTGCTCTCCCTTTCCAGGCAACTTTCTATGCAAAAACTGTGCCAACACTGAATTGGTCTACCCAGATTCTACAATACCCCAATAATCCCAATGCTTTCTGCACCTCTGTCTTGTTCCTGGGAGGAGCCAAGCTCATGATCCCCTTCACCCTTTCAGGGTCCAAGGACCTAACCCCCTGCTGAATGTAATGTCCCAAATATTTCACCTTTTTTTTTTCTACTAACTCCTTCACCTCCTGCCCACACATCTGATGATATCTTCTCCTCATCTTCCGTTGTTAACATACACATGCGAACTTCCTTCCTTCTATCCCACAATTCTATTCCAAAACCATCCAACAAGTCTCTTCCAAGCAAGTTCACCCCTGAATCCGGAATATACAATATTTCGGTTTCAGTAACCACATCATTCAATTCCAATCTCACCTCTTCCAAAATCTTGACCTCTTGGGATTTCCCACTCACTCCAACCACCTTTAAAGTCTGCTTTGACATGCATACTCCCTCTACCGGATCGCATACAGATGTCCAGCTTGCGCCGGTGTCAATCAAGAACAGCTTTTCCTGATGGTCAGGACCCACTAACACATTTACCAATGGCTTCCCGCGGGTCCCTCTTGGGGAGCCGGAACTTCCCTAATTGTATAGGGCATAGCTTCATTCCTCTGGGGTTTTGGGACATTTGCGTGCAAAATGTCCCTCTTTCCCACATCTGAAGCAAGTTCTACTCTGGGACGGCCGTTGGAATCGACCGCCTAGATTGCCCCCTGGACCTCCTCGCCTAACCGGGGGTCTCCACTCCCTGCTGGGAGATCTTTCATCTCTCCACCTTGGCCTCGGATCTGACATCTGGGTCTCCCTGTTTTTCCTAACTTCATTCTTGGCTGCCATTTGCACGGCAGCTACCATCATCTGAGACTTCTGTTTGGTTTTAACTGAGTCTCGGTTCACAAAAACTTGTTGGGCTGCTCTCATCAAATCTGTCATGCCCAAATCAGTCCATCCCTCTGTCTTCTGGATCTTTTTCTGGATATCTGGCCTTGCTTTGGTGACAAATTGCATCTTCAGGAGAGTCTTGAAGGCAGGGGTTTCTGGCTCCACTCCGGAGTACTTGGTTAACCTTTCACGGAGCCGAGCACAGAAATCCCCCAGGGACTCATCCTTTCCTTGTGTTATTTCAAATGCTTTGGTCAAGTTTTTCCCTTGAGGGATGGCCAATTTAATTCCTTCAATGATCATGTGTTTCATATCTCTCATGTGCTCCCTATGAGCGTTATTATTGATGTTCCAATTTGGATCGGCTATGGGGAACTTTGTGTCTGCAGCCACTGCTCCCTGTTGCCCTGCATGTCTCCTATCCCAGGCAGCCATTGCTTCCCTCCTAATGAGGTTCCTCTCTTCGGGGGTGAAAAGGTGTCCAAGAATATACATCAGTTCTTGGTATGTGTATTCATTGGGCCCCAGAAACAATTCCAACTGTTCCGCCACTTCATGAGCATTCTCATGGAGTTTCAGAAGGGTCTTTTTCAGATCCCGTAACTCAGCAGATTTTATGGGGACAGCCACGAAAACGGTGACTGGATTCCCCTGCACATTCATGCCATTTGGGACTTCTCTGACTGGGAAGGCCGACAGAGGATTGGCCGACCTTCCTCCTCGAGGCAAATTATCTAGGTCCTTGTTTAATTGAGCCAGTTCCCTTCTGAGTCCTGGATATGCAGGTGGAAGTGGAGCCTGGGCAACTGGAGCCGGCAGGGGCGGTGGTGCCAGGACTGCCGGAGCCGATGCCGGTGGACTCCCCATCCAGTCCTCAGTTTCGCTTTCCTCCACCTTGCTGAGAAACTGTCCTACTTCTGTTTCTGGTGGAACTGGACCTTCAAAGTGAGCATGATACCATACCTCCACATAGGGTATTTGCTCCTTCATACGGTGTTTCACTATATACTCTTTCAACTGAGTTATCCAGTACGTGCTGGTATTCCCTTGGGGCTCCCAGTGGTAAGGAAACTCAGGGTCTACTAGGGGATACTTCGGCCACCTATATTGGCATAGGTAGATCATTTTCTTTTTCTCTAGACTCCGAGTGTAAGTCCTCAGATGGGGCAACAACCATTGTTGTAGTAGTTGACCCAATGGGGAGTCAGTCGGAATCAGCCTTCTCAGGGTCTTTTCTATCTCAATACCCATTCCCTCTTGGAACGTTTCACACTTGCTTTGTCCCTTTCCCATTCTCCACGCTGCCCGCCAACAATCTCCCAGAGATTTCCAACTCAGGGATTTACATTGTCCTCCAGCAGTCGCTGGATTCCCAGAGTTTAAGGACAGTATATCCCTTCTTCTATCCCGAAAGGCAACAAACTCACCTGATACACTCCTGATCTCCCGGAGACGAAAGGAGTGTGGGCGTCCCCACTTCAGGTGATCAACGACACTCCCAGAGCGTCAGGCCAGCTTCTCTCTCTCTTGTTTCCAAGGATCGTCTGCTGAGTGCAGTTACCCCGGGATCCAACTGAGACAAGGGAGGGGCCCCTCTACAATGGGAGGGGGTGGCACCACACTTACCCAGTCCCTTTTCTCCAGTCAAAATTTGGTCGGGGCCCACGTTGAGCACCAAATTGTGAGGTGGAAGCAGATAAAAAAAACACCAAAAGATTCGTTGATCCAAGGAAAACAAAGTTTTATTCACGTGTCTGCAGAGATGGGTTCCCTCAGGCATTGAAGGAACACAGAGCAAAATTCAGGTAGCATTTTTATACCCTGACTGTCCGCCCCCTCGTACGAGGGCCTGGCTCACATTCTTTCTGTTTTCAAATTGGCACATATATTTCAAAGGTTCATACTAGCTCCCTATCTAGCAAAAGCAGTTACACGGTTTCTGACATCGCAGCACTTAATTACAATTCCCCATTGTTCTAGCCTTATCTTGTTTTTTTCTCTTGTGCACAAACTGGAACACTTTCTTATTTAGCAGAGCTATTGAGTTTGAGACACACTTCCTTATTTAATTCAATGGGTCATCCAACATGGCTTCGGTTCTGCTCACACTTGTCCTTTCTGGTATATATAGCTACTTGGATTGCTGTGCTGTAATGAACAATCTTCACTTTTGATTGGCTTGAAAAATTGCATGTCAGTTAAAGAACTCTAAATTCTTTGACAGCTTGACACTGGTAAGTGATAAGAAGCAGTTCTGTCTGACTTGATTAAACCCTGAGTCTAACTCTTAGGG
Organism: Laticauda colubrina; assembly: GCA_015471245.1. Lineage (NCBI taxonomy): Eukaryota > Metazoa > Chordata > Lepidosauria > Squamata > Elapidae > Laticauda > Laticauda colubrina. The sequence continues at coordinate 16,568,530 of BLBF01000031.1, read as the reverse complement.
TTTCCACCATTAGTATTCAAAGAAGGGAGAACTTCATCACTTGTCTGTGCATCATTTCTGGCCTGCTATATAAACACAAGAGTTAAACATCAGGGCTGTGCAGTGGGCAGCCATCTGGAATTGGGAAGGAAGACCCAGTGAAGACTATTCAGGATTGGAAGACAAACCATTTTGTTTGTGAAACAAAGTTCCTTAGGTAAGAGAGCTCCTTTTCAATTTCTTCCTGTCCATAAGAAACTAATAGCAGAAGATTCTTTACTGCAAAGTTATCATGATTTGATGTGACCACATATATAATTGCATTGTTTGACAAGTAAACTGTTACATATTAGCATACTCCAAATACTCTATTCCCATTGGTCCACAAATACTTGAATCTGATGGGTGTTCTACTCGACGGTGATTGGTCAAAAATAAGTAGTATATGATTGGCCGCCCCAGTGGCGGGAGAATCAAGGAGCCATCATTGGCTGCGAGCCACGAGCAGCCTCTCTATAAAAAAGGGCTGCCGCGGCTCCTGGTTCAGATGGAATCCAGCAACTAATAAAAGAGCTGAAGTTATGCTGGTCTCGAGTCTCATTCTTCGCGAACATAACACAAGCCCTGCAGAGAGGCTTAGAACCACAGGAAGGCACTGTCTTGAGTTAAATCAGCCTTCTCATACTCAATGCTAACAAATGTGTTGGAGTTACAGCTCCCAGAATTCCCCAAACAGAATAAATCACATCATACAAATCATTGTACCTGTGCTCACATATTGTGTATTTTCCAGTTGTGGGATTCTACCTTAGTCGCTACCGGTTTGATGGACATACATGCACACGACCCTAATGAGCACAATTCTAACAAGCTAATCAGCTGAGAGGATGAAGAAATGAAAAGCTAGGAGTGACCCTCCCTTCCTCCCATACACTTTTCCGTCTTTTATCCTCTCAGCTGATTGTGGGAGGCTTGTTTTCCTCCTCTCAGCTGATGGAGGCTTTTTTTTTTAGTACTGTTTTGACTGAACTGGTCCAAACCAATAACATACCACCCACTGGTCATTCCATATATGATTTCGAAGAATTACATTTTATCACACTCTGGGGACAGTTACAAGATTTGCAGAATTTTATTTTCCTTATTAACCTGTTTTTGTTACAATTTAAAAGTCTGGGAAAGAAATACATTTAAGGGAAGAAATTTCATCTAATATCTTCATTCTGTGATGTGGGCTCACACTATTCTGAACTGAAATTCACTATACAGTTGGGTACTCTTAACGATTTAGCCAATAACATTTATATGCTTGCCTTATCTCATCAGATTTTGAAAGGGATTGTTTATTCTGAATCAGTGGAAATATATTCCTTGATGTGCATAGATATATTCTGGCAGAAGTCATTCCCATTTTAATCCTATGCATTAAACCAAATCTTCATTTCCCATCTTTGATGCAAAGATTTGAGAAATGTTTCCTATCGGAAAAATAGAAACTGAACAAAACAGAAGATTGCATTTTAAAATTTGGCAGCATACTATAGTATGAGTACTTGCAGACAAGCATGGTTCACTTGCAAATTGGTTAATAATATGCTTAGAATCCTTATATGTATGCAGGAAGGACATTTAGTTTGGTGCAAAAAGCTAAAACACAAGAATAAGGTTGATCGTGAACAGCCAGGCAATAAATATTTATGCAAGTTAAATTGCTTCTACCAGTATCTTCACTCAAGAACAGTGATGGCTGACCTTTTCCACGTTGCGTGAGCACTCGCGTGCCTGCACCCATGATGCAATGTGTGCCTGAACCCCCTGCCCCCTGTGCATGTGCATGTGACTCCCCTGTGTGACATGTGCATGCAACCCCCCCCCCCGTGCCACACAACTCTGCTCATCGTGCTTGACCCTTCCTGCATGCCATGTCCCCCACGCATGAACAGCAGATACCCAACAATCAGCTGGCTGGTGTGTGTGTGTGTGCATGCGCAGTAGGGCTCTTCCGGGCAGTCTCTTGCATGCCAGCAGAAATGGCTCTGTGTGCCACTTCCAGCTTACCTGCCATAGGTTTGCCATCATGGCTCTAGAATATTTCCTTATCATCCAGGTTTACTTTTGGATGCAGCTGTCCTCTGACAAATATTAAGGATGCCTGAGAGTATCATTTCAGTTTACAGTAAATTACTTTTTCATATATTTCCCACTTGAAAAATAATCCCAAAATTGCAGCTCTTGGCTGGATCCAGCCCAAATTAAATCTTTCTTTTGCTAGGTTCTGATCTAACCTTTTTAATTCTATTATTTTTAATGCTCTTTTGACTAGAAAAGAATTTTAAAAATAGAGCTAAATCAAGACAGGGAAGGGAACATCAGCAAGCAGATGAGTATCCACAGGAATCATGATTAATGCCCCTATTTGCTGGACATGCATGAAATATTTAATCATGATTTATTAAATTAACTAAATTCCCCAGATTTAGACAATTGCCTAACCATAAACTGGCTACTGTTTAGCCAAAAGGCCAAGAAGTGGTATTGTACTAGTAATGGTTTTGGTTTAAGAGGGAAGAAAAAATATAAAAAGAAACAATCAGGCTCCTATCTTTCATTGGATTACATATAATTTTATGAAAGTTTACATCTTTTGCTATATTATCTGACACAGTATAAAGAACATCTTTTACTGTTGCCTTATACTGCATGGTATTTTAGCATTTTAGTATTTGGGCAATTTGGTAATCTTTCAGATTACTAGATTTTTAAAAATAGAGATTTGGATATGAGTTCCACCCGGTTGCTCCATTTAGTTTACTATAGAATGAAACAATAAGTGCTAGAAAGAGAGACCAGAATTTTATTTGCAGTTGTTCACTGCTGGTGCCTACATTTAAAAAGAGCAAATAGCAATTAGTTGCACAAACTTACTTAGTAGTTGCATCTTAAGCCCTCCTTTAAATAAATTTCATGCAAAAGGAATCAATGATGGTGATGATGTGTTTCACTGTAATCATTAACTCAGGATTGATGTTTCCAATAATTTTGGGGACTAAGGTCACATTTGTTCTGTGTTCTGGGTACCCTTTCATGATGGATGACATTAAATAAATAATTCAATTGTATCCAGTTCTTAGGCATTGCCTGGATATTGAGGTCCGGTCCCACTGGCTGGAGGATGCAAAATGTGTGCATAAAGGACACAGCGGACGAGCAAAATTTCAGGGGTGACTGACTTAGTCAGCTCTCGGATAGCTTCCTGAACACACCATCCCCTGTTGTACCCTCGGGGCCAAGCACCCCAATGGTGCCTCAGACCAGCACTCAAGCCACAGCCACCTCCACAGTCCCTGCCCGCTTAACAGCTGAGACCAGGGACATGACTCAGAGTGACTGAGAATAGTGTCAGAGACTGAGTTGTACTTGTTAAGTTTATCTTTGCTTAAGACACTTTACTTGGTTCATTTTGCTTTTTTAATAAAGTCATAAAGTTCACCTAAGAAAATTAATAAAGGTTATCTTTGCTTAAGACACTTAAGACACTTTACTTGGTTCATTTTGCTTATTTAACAAAGTCATAAAGTTTACCTAAGAAAGTTAATAAAGGTTATCTTTGCTTAAGACACTTGGTTCATTTTTTTTTACTTAATAAAGTGTTGGTGAAAACTTTGAAAAAATGGTTAAGCCTTTGCATGCTTGAGGGATAGATAAGGATAGTTGTGGGATAGATAAATCTCCAGTGCAAGCATAGTGGGACTGTATGGTCCCCCATCCCAGCTGCCACACCTATGGACCTTTTTTATCAATAACAATTTATTCATTGATCAACACATTTTAAAATAAACAAAGCTCTTTATCAATGCCCTATTCATTATAGGACCACTCAACTTACATGGCACCATCTCATCAGTGTTATGCGACAGCCTCAAGGAAGCATCCATTAATCATCTATCATCCTGTCTTGCCACTCCACTGCTCCAGCTGGGGAGTTGCACCAGTGTCTCAGTAGGTTGCGCTGCTTCTTCCTTTCACGTGAAGCTCTGTTGGGGACTTGCACATCCACAGTGTCTATCAGGTTACGTCCTTGCCTCCATTCACCAGGCTCCATGTCCCCATTTCCTTGTTGATAGTTGACAAGTCTGTTCTGCAACACTGGGTAGTGGATGCGCATGAGATTGTGCAGGATGCAGCAAGCTTCCACGATGCTCCTCACGGTCTGTGGGCGATGCTGCATGGTGATGAGAAGTATCTGGAACCTGTTGGCCAGGATGCCAAAGGCATTCTCCACCACCCATCTTGCCCTGGACAGCCTGTAGTTGAAGATCCTCTCTTCACGGGTGAGGTATCTTGAAGTGTACGGCTTCATGAAGTAGGTTCTGTGAGGGAGAACGCGTCATCACCAACGATGAAGACATTTTCTTTGTTCATCATCTCACCACTTTCATTAATAGGTTAAAGGAGGAGAACAGCTCCTGGCCCAGCCTTTCATCACTATGTCATAATGCAAGGAGTTGGTTTCCATAGCAATGGAGGGCTTTGAAGGATGCTTTAGAGACTCCCTAGCTCAGCAGCATGAAAGCAGAGGTGGTAGCTGCATCACGCTGTTAACACAGCTTCTCTTGTGAGGCTCCAAAGTCTTCATCCAAATGTATGTGACGAACATGAACCTTGCAGATAATCTGACCAAACATCCTGAAAGAACAGAGTGTGCGGAAAATAGCAGTTTTAATAACAGAAACACTGTACAGTGTGAGGATAACCAATAAGGTAAGCTTTGGGACACAATAGGAGAAAGGGTTGTAAAAAAGGGAATGAATCAAAATTGTCTTTTTGGGTTGAATGAGCCAAAAGCTTTATATAAGGTGGTTCCTATTACACTCTTGTAAATTGCTTTAGTCTCTGGAAGTGGGATGACAAAGAAGCTGAAAGAAATAAAATAAAATTAAAATAATCTTAACAGATGGAGCCAAAGCCCTGGTGATGATCAAGACAAACTCAAATTTTGGTTGAAAGCTTAAAATTAGAATACTGCCTCTTATGAAGCACAAATAAGTTTTATTGGCAACTACAAATTTACACAACTAATTCTAACTTTGGGAAAGATTTACTTCATGTCCATTCTCTATCTAATAGTCAGCAAATCTATGTTCATGCGTGGCTGTTCTGTCCGGACAGGGGACTTGTAATTTGTGTGCATGTATGTGATCTCCTATACAAATATAAAGTTAGACACTAGACAGCAGCAAAGAGAAGACTCAAACTCTTCACTGTGACCTCCAGTTCTTTGCAATTCCAATTGGCAGTTCTCTACTAGATTGGCTACATGGATTTGTTCCTGTCTCATCTTCACACACATTCAGTTTTTTTTCCCAACATAACAGAACAACCCCTCACAGTGGATATATCACCTTCCACAGTTGCAGGACTTTTAACATATTTCTCCAAAGCCCGTCACTGCCTGTTGTTGAGAGTCAGTTTGGCCTAATGGTTAAGGCACCAGGATAGAAATCAGGAAAATCTGAGTCCTATTGTACTACTGCATACATTTATTTTATCTATATGTCTGATGTAAATAAAGATCATCCAAGTTAAATTTTCCCACTTGTGTTTTAGGAAAAAGTAAACAAGGGAAAAAGTTTGAATTGATTAGCAGTTCATGATTAGCAGTTCAAACAGAAAGCAGGAACTAATTTAATTGAATGTCGATGCTAAAAACTAAAACTAAAACATTAGAGTCTCCCATGTAGGAAACATTTGTCAAAGCTCTATAAGTGATATATTACTTTTTTGATAGATTCATCTTTAACTATACTAGGAAGCAGTTTCCTTCTAACTCCCTACCACCACCTGCCCCGGTATCCTGATATCTTCTGCTCTGAGTTTAAAAAGACAGATAAAGCTCCACTAAATGCCAGCATGGCATGTGGACTATCAATCGTGTTTGAACAGCAACTTCCTTCTTTCACATCCCTATTCATCTTTAAAAAAAAAAAAAAAAACATTGTAGTTGCTAATTTGTTGACAATTCTGAAAATATATATAAAATATATAAAATATGAACAATTTCATATTATTTCAACATATGCTTGGCTTTCACATCTTCATTTGTTTTTTTCTCTGCTGAATATTAGCTTGTTTTTATTATAAATAATAACTACATAATGCATCAGTTGCAAAGTTAGTTCAGAAGTTTCCATGGTTTACTAATCATATACAGATACTCTTCTACTTACAGTTCATTTAGTGACCGCTCAAAGTTACAATGGCACTGAAAAAAGTAACTTATGACCATTTTTCACACTTACGACATTGCAGCATCCCTGGGGTCATGTGATCAAAATTCAGATGCTTGGCAATTTATGACAGTTGCTGTGTCCCAAGATCATGCAATCTCCTTTTGTGACCTTCTGACAGCAAATTGAATTGGGAAGCCAGATTCACTTAACAACCACATTACACACTTAATAACTACATAACTTAATCACTTACCAAATGTGGCATAAAAGACCATAAAATGGGGCAAAACTCACTTAACAAATATCTCAGCAATAGAAACTTTGAGTTCAATTGTGGTCATAAGTCAAAGACTAACTGTATATTACTCTGTGAATATGTTCTGTTGTCAAAAGGACATGGTGCCCAATCTTTCATTTTAAACATTAAACAATACTGAGGTTGAGTGATTTATAAATGTCTTTCAAAGATGCAAGAGACGTTGCAAATCATTAAAATCAGAATGATTAAACAATATAAAACCAAAATTTAGAACATAAAATGGTGCTCCTGTATGTTGCAAATTGGCTATATGCATGCTGTAATTCTACAAAAGTACAGAATCACTTTCCCACCTTATTTTTGGGCATGCTGGACTATAGTTCCATCACTTTCATCCAGAACTGACCTTCGGTGAGAGATAGCAACAGAGTGGTCAATGTCTGGAATACTCTACCTGACTGTAGTTTCTTCCCCAAACCCCCAAACCTTTAACCTTAAGCCCATGTCACAATGCCCAACGGATGCAAAAAGGACACAACGGACGAGCAAAATGTTCCATCCGTTGTTATCCGCTCTCAAAAGGGGCAAAAATTTGAATAACCGGAGTGGATAACACGGATGGGGGGAGGATGCAGGGCGGATGCAAAGCGGATGCGGGACGGAAGCCCAGCGGATGGAAGCGGATGGGAGTGGATGGCACATCCGCTAGGCTTCCGGGGGACCTCAGCAAAGCGGACGCGGAACGGATACAGCGGATGCACAGTGGATGCACAGCGGATGAAGCGGATGCACAGCGGATGCACAGTGCATGCACAGCGGAAGCCTAATGGATGCCTGGCGTTAATTGCGCATGCGGGGAGGATGCATGGCGTCAGCCCCACAGATATAACGGAAGCAGCTCGGAAGCAGGTCGCCATTTAGAGGAAAGACCTGCTGCCAGACGGATTGGCTGCCTTGCCTGCCCTGCCTGCCATCCTTGCTGCCAGCCTTGCTGCCAGCCTTGGTTCATGTCTGCCTGCCAGCCTTGGTGCCTGCCTGCCTGCCAGCCTTCCTGCCAGCCTTGGTGCCAGCCTCCCTGCCAGCCTTGGCGCCTGCCTTGGTGCCAGCCTTCCTGCAAGCCTTGGTGCCTGCCTGCCTGCCAGCCTTCCTGCCAACCTTGCTGTCTGCCTGCCTGCCAGCCTTGGTGCCTGCCTACCAGCCAGCCTTCCTGCCAGCCTTGGTGCCAGCCTCCCTGCCAGCCTTGCTGCCAGCCTTGGTTCCTGCCAGCCTCCCTGCCAGCCAGCAACCCCACAACCATACGGAAGCACAGCAACCCTCAGCCATCTGCTGCCAGCCCTGGCAAGAGGGACAGGGCTACCATCCTGCCCCCTGGCCCTCACTCTGGTTCTGCTGGGGCTTCTGCAGCACGGGCTCGCTCTTCTAGGGCTGGGGCTTCTGCTGCTTCAGCTTCTGGAGGAGCTGATGAAAAGCACTCCAGCACCAGCCACCTCCACAGCACCTGGACCCTTCACCCATGAGACTGAGCGACCAAGAGGAGTGCCAGAGACTCTTTTTTGTTTTATAGCTTCTGGTTAATAAAGTATATTTATGATTCACACACTTGCTTCATTTCCTTTTTTTAATAAAGTCTTGGTGGAAACTTTTAGAAATGGTTTAAGCCTTTGCATGCTTGTGGGATGGGTAAGGATAGCTGTGGGATGGGTTAGGATACCTGTGGGATGGGTAATAGCTGTGGGATGGGTTAGGTTAGCAGTGGGATAGATAAACATCCAGTGCAAGCACAGTGGGACTGTATGGTCCACCCTCCCAGGTGCCACACCTATGGCCCTTTATTATCAATAATAATGTAATAATTATCCACACATGTCAACATAAACACAACTCTTTATTAAACGCCCTGTTCATTGTAGGCCAACCAAACATACATGGCCCAATCTCATCCGATGGGGAGTTGCACCAGTGTCTCAGGAGGTTGGGGCCTTGCACATCCTCAGTGTCGATCAGGTTTTGCCCTTGCCTCCATTCCCCAGGATCCATGTCCCCATTGCCTTGTTGGAGGTCCACAAGCCTGTTCTGCAAGACTGGGTAGCGGGTGCGCATGAGATTGTGCAGGATGCAGCAAGCTTCCATGAAGCCCTTGGAGTTGAAATAAGTGGACCCCGACTTGGCTGGAGCTTTGCAGGCCACGTGCTTGACATCTATGGCTCCAACGGTGGGTGGGATGTTCCACTTCTGATACCACTGCTCTGCAACTTTCTTCCATCCTTCTTCAGTGGAGGGGTACTGGAGGAGCTCCTCCTTGTATTCTTCGATGATGGCCTGCACCAACTTCAACAAAGCTGATGGTGCTGGGTGGCACCCTCCAGTCGTACTGCATGCTCCTCTAGGTGGTCCCTGAGGCCAGGTGGCGCAGAGTGAGTGCCACCTTGAGCCCAGGTTCCAGGCAGGGCCAGAAGCTGATGTTTACCTTGGTCAACCTGGGTGTCAGGCGCTGCACAACTTCGTCAAACATGGTTGGAGGCATCCTCATGAAGTTCTGGAATGCCCAAGTATCTTCGTTCCTGAGCTCCACCATCAGCTTGTTGTACAGTCCGTCTTCTGCTCTTCTGGTGAACCATCTTCGGACCCAGACTCTTTTTGGCTGCCTCTTTTTCTTCTCGCAGTAGAGTTCACAGAGCCTGCAGATGGCTTTGCACTGTTGTAGAACGATGGTGGCTGCCGAAAGGACTTTGTTGCAATCCACAGTGGACATCACTGGATGCTGTGGAAGAGGAAGAGTCAGATGAAGGCTGCAGAGGTCTGAACCGCTGGGCTGCTGTTCTGAAAGTGAGATGCAGATGAGTTGATCCCCCTTTTTATAGGAAATATAGGTTTTCCGCTAGGCATCCTCTAGGCATCCTCTAGGCATCCTGTAGACATCCTTAATATCCGAGATAGGTCCCCTCTGCGAACGTTTTTTCCGCTTTAAACGCTTTGTTTCCGTGCTGCATCCGCTAGGCATCCGTTCTGCATCTGTTCTGCATCCGTTCCTCTTCCTCCCCACATCCGGGCGGATGGAGTTGTGCGGATGTGTAGTGGATGCCTAGCGGATATAGTGGATGCGTAACGGATGCGTAGCGGATGCCTAGCGGATGCGTAGCGGATGCAGAACAGACGAACTGGATACATTTTCCGTGCAAAAGTTTTGGGCAGCCCAAAACTTTCGGAGTGGATGAAACATCAATAAACGGATACTGGACGGATAGAGAGGAAGCAAAATGGAGGCAGTTTCCAATGGATGGCAAGCTTTTTTGTCCATTTTACATCCTCTTTGCATCCGTTGGTTCAGTGTGACATGGGCTTTAGATTTCCTACTATTGACCTCACCCCTTTCCTAAGAGGTCTGTAGGGGGTGTGTATAAGCACACCAGTGTGCCTACTGTCCCTGTCCTATTATATAATTTTCTTATATGTATCCATGTATTCATAACTATGTTTTTGTTATCTATTTTTTTACTATTATCTTTTTACTATTACTATTTTACTATTATCATAGTAAATACATTACTATGTATTTATTACCTATTATCTTGTAAGCAATTGACAAATCAGAATAAATAAATAAATAACAGGAACTGTATCCAAATACTTTTCAGTGACTGCAAGCTGGAAAAGGCCATTGTAGAAAATGGCTTTAGGCACAGAAATCAGATTGCCCAATGCTTTGGGCAGTGAATATTAGTTTGAGGGGATTTGGATAATACTCCAGAAAAAATAGAGTCTGAATATGCTTGCACAAAATGTATTTGAATCATTACACTATGGCCCACCGAATACAGTGGGTTATTACAAAGTAACCACATGGTCTGGATTCATACAACACACTGGGCCAAATTGTGCTTAGCTAATTTGTGTGTTCTATACAAGGACTCCTTTTAGTAACGAAAGCTGGAGCCCCTGTGGCTGTACAACACTTTCAATAATCATTACCAATGCAAGGCATGGAATAATGCAAGTGTAGTATGATATATTATTAAAATAATAGCTTTATATAGCTCTCCATTATGCTTATTGAAATACACACTAGATAGAAATAATTTCTTAAAAACGCAACATGGCAATTTTACAAAAGCTGATTAAAGTCCATAGCCTGTAAAAGTTTGTTATAACAATACAAACTACAAGCTACTTGACTGAGAAAATGATTACAATATATACTATATACAATAAAATTACAATATGCACTATATACAATTAGAATAAGACATATTTTTTGCTTTTACATTGTACAATAAATTATCAGCAGGGGAATTTTTTAAGATTTCTGAAGGAACTGATAGAGCAAACAACTTTTGTGCAACAGCTTAAGTCCAATGACTAAAAATATTGGATAGCCCTTCTGAAATTCAAAAAATATTGGATACCCTTCTGATGTGTAGCAGTAAGCACAAATCAGATAAAGTAGCCAGTGCACTGTAGTTTGTAAAGCCCATGTCACACTGCACCAACGGATGGAAAGAGGATGTAAAACGGAGAAAAACACTTGCCATCCGTTGGTTAACGCGATTCATCCGTTCTGTACTCACTGCATACATTTTTCATCCTCTCTATCCGTCCAGCATCCGTCGACTGAGGTTCCATCTGCTCAAAAAGTTTTGAGCTGCTCAAAACTTTTTGAGCGGAAAATGTATCAAACACGTCCATTCTGCATCCGCAACGCATGCGGGGAACATCCGTTCTACATCCGTCGTCATCCGTTACGCGTCCGCTATATCCGTTAGGCATAAGCTGCGCATCTGCGCAACTCAAATCCACTCCAGCAGAAAAAGGACACAGGGAGGAAGTGAAACGGATGCGGAACGGACACACAGCCTTAGTAGCACGGACAGAGAAAGGATGAAAGCGGATACAGCTCGCAAAGAAAGCATTTAAAACGGAAAAAACGTTCGCAGATATTAAGGATGTCTAGAGGATGCCTAGAGGATGCAAAAGGACACACAGTGGAAAACCTATATTGCCTATAAAAAGGGGGAGGAACTCACCTGGATCTCACTTTCACTCCAGCAGCCCTGTGGTGCAGACCTCTGCAGCCTTCATCTGGCTCTTGCTCTTCCACAGCATCCATTGATGTCCACCATGGATCGTAACACAGTCCTTTTGGTAGCCACCATCATTCTGCAACAGTGCGAAGCCATCTACAGGCTCTTTCAACTGTTCTATGGGAAGAAAAGGAGGCGGCCAAGAAGTGTCTGGGTCCGAAGATGGATCGGGAGAAGAGCAGAGTACGGACTGTACAACAAGCTGATGGTGGAGCTGAGGAACGAAGACCCTCGTGCATTCCAGAACTTCATGAGGATGCCTCCAGCCATGTTTGACGAAGTTGTGGAGTGGCTGAGACCCAGGTTGAGCAAGCAGAGCACCAACTTCCGGCCCTGCCTAGACCCGGGCTCAAGGTGGCACTGACTCTGCGCCAGCTGGCCTCCAGGACCACGTACAGGAGCATGCAGTACGGCTGGAGGGTGCCACACAACACCATCAGCATTGTGGTCAGAGAAGTGGTGTAGGCCATCATCGAAGAATATCTGGAGGAGCTCCTCCAGTGCCCCTCCACTGAAGAAGGCTGGAAGAAAGTTGCAGAGCAGTGGTATCAGAAGTGGAACTTCCCCCACACCGTTGGAGCCATAGATGGGAAGCATGTGGCCTGCAAAGCTTCAGCCAACTCAGGGTCAACTTATTTCAACTCCAAGGGCTTCTTCAGCATCATCCTCTTCGCCATGGTCGATGCTGACTACAAGTTCATCTACATCGATGCTTCAGGCAATGGGTCAGCTTCAGATGCCCAGGTATACAATGCCAGTGACCTCAAGGAGGGGCTGGAACGCAACCTCATCATGGGCTTCCCAGATCCAGACCCTCTGCCCAACGACACACAAGATGTGCCCTACTTCATCATGGGGGATGACGCCTTCTCCCTCAGAACCTACCTCATGAAGCCCTACACTTCCAGACTCCTCATCGTGAAGAGAGGATCTTCAACTACAGGCTGTCCAGGGCAAGGCGGGTGGTGGAGAACGCCTTTGGCATCCTGGCCAACAGGTTCCAGGTACTTCTCACCACCATGCAGCATCGCCCAGAGACCGTGAGAAACATCGTGAAAGCTTGCTGCATCCTGCACAATCTCATGCGCATCCGCTACCCAGTCTTGCAGAACAGGCTCATGGACCTCCATCAAGGCAATGGGGACATGGAGCCTGGGGAATGGAGGCAAGGGAGAAACCTGATCGACACTGTGGATGTGCAAGGCCCCAACAGAGCCTCACATGAAGGGAAGAAGCAGTGCAGCCTCCTGAAATACTGCTGCAACTCCCCAGCTGGAGCAGTGGAGTGGTAAGACAGGATGATAGATGATTAATGGATGCTTCCTTCAGCCTGTCTCATCACACTGATGAGAGTGGGCCATGTATGTTGGGTGGGCCTACAATGAACAGGGCATTTAATAAAGAGTTGTGTTCATGTTGACATGTGTGGATGAATGATTCCATTATTATTGATAATAAAGGGCCACAGGTGTGGCACCTGGGAGGGTGGACCATACAGTCCCACTATGCTTGCACTGGAGGTTTATCTATCCCACAGCTATTACCCATCCCAAAGGTATTCCTGCCCATCCCACAGGTATCCCTGCCCATCCCACAGCTATTACCCATCCCACAGGTATCCCTGCCCATCCCACTGCTATCCTTACCCATCCCACAAGCATGCAAAGGCTTAAACCATTTCTAAAAGTTTCCATCAAGACTTTATTGACAAAAATAAATGAAGCAAGTGTGTGAAGCAAAGATAATTTTTATTAATAACAAGCTGTAAAAGAAAAATGACCCAAGTCAAGTGTCCAAAGCAAAAATAAAGTCAACAGGTAGCCACCCAGTCTCTGGCACTCTTCTTGGTCACTCGGAGGTGTGCCCAGTCTCAGGGGTGAAGGGTCCAGGTGCTGTGGAGGTGGCTGCTGCTGGAGTGCTGGTCTGAAGTGCCACTGGGGTGCCTGGCCTCGAGGGGGCAACAGGGAACGGTGTGTTGAGGAAGCTCTCAGACAGCTGGCTCAGCCTCGTGATGTTGAGAGCTCCTTCCTCCATGCCATGGGGTGTTAGCCCCAATACCGATGACAGATGTACTGAGGCCGGGCTTGGCTGTGGGGTGGAGGAAGGAGCAGTGTAGTGGGGCTGTCTGGTCTGCAGCTGGGTGAAGACTGGCGTCGGTGGCATCTGTGGCGTGGGTGGCATCAGTGGCACCAGTGGCATCCAATGTACCTGTGCCTGGACTGGGAAGGGCTACCTGTGCTGCTGGACCTCCTGGTAGCCGTAGCTTTGGTAGGGGAGGGCCTGTGGAAAGCCTTGGAAGGGCAGTGACATCACCTGAGGTGGAGGAGCAGGCCTGGACTGGGTGGGAGCAGGTTCATCTTGGTCTGGAGGGTTGTGAAGAAGATCGGTGATCCTGTCCTTCACCACCTGGTACTGGGGTTCCGACATGTTCATGAGGGTCTGGGTGACATAGGTGAGGAAGGGCTTGCAGTTGGAGGATGGGGCATCGGTGTGTACCAGCTGAGAGAGGAGATCTACGCTGCTCCTGATGGTGTCTCTTATCTCCAGCAGGACAGTGTGGCTCTGCCCCTCCAGTCTGCCTCTCTGCCTTTCTGTGGAGGTGGAGCTGGGGGTGGATGTGGGTTGGGCTGTGGTGGAAGTGCCGTCTCCTTTCTCCCACTGCGTCAGGGGGTCCTCCACACGCTCCGCCAGGGCTAGTACAGCTGTCGGGGGGGGTCTCCGTCGTGGCACGCTCCACAGATACCTGCCTGGACACAGGAGCTGACTCTTTGCCAGAAGAGGACTGGCTCTCAGCGGGCTGCCTGAGAGAGAGGGTTGTGAGAGGGGCTGCTCCTTGGTGGCGGATTTCACCCTCCAAGAAGTTGCACTTGGCCATCACGTAGGTCTCTCTGTCCATCAGCTTGACCGCGGCCTGGCCAGATTTCTTGAGGTGCAGCTTCCCGTACCAGGTGTGCATGTGCTTCCACCAGACAAGGAGCACCTCCGAAATGTAGCCCAGGCTCTCTGCCTTCTCTCTCCAAGCAGCCTGCTTCCTTTTGGTGTCTCGATAGAGCCTGTGTCCCTTCCGCCATAGATACTCGTTCTCCCTCAGCCACTCCAGCACCTCCTCCTCATGTTCCTCTTCTATGGTGTATTGCCTCCTCTCCCGTTCACGCGTCTGCCTCTTCCTCCCTTTGGCAGGGCCATATGGGCCCTCATCAGAAGGGCTTCGAGGTTGTAGGGGCTGCTCCTCCACACCACCACCACCAGCAGCAGCAGCAATAACAGTAGCAGCAAAAGCAGGACCAGCAGCATCAGCACCACCAGCACCAGCAGGACCAGGAGCACCAGCAGGACCAGGAGCATCAGCAGGACCAGCAGGACCAGGAGCAGTGCCAGCAGAGTAAGCACCAGCAGAAGCACCAGCACCAGCAGTGCCAGCAGAGTAAGCACCAGCAGAAGCACCAGCACCAGGAGGAGTGCCAGCAAAGCACCAGTAGAAGTCCCAGTACCAGGAGCAGTGCCAGCAGAGTAAGCACCAGCAGAAGCACCAGCACCAGGAGCAGTGCCAGCAGAGTAAGCACCAGCAGAAGCACCAGCACCAGGAGCAGTGCCAGCAGAGTAAGCACCAGCAGAAGCACCTCCACCAGAAGAAGCACCAGCACCAGAAGAGTGAGCCCGGGCAGCAGAAGCCCCAGCAGAAGCAGAGTCAGGGCCAGGGGGTGGGAGGGTGGCCCTGTTCCTCTTGCCAGGGCTGGCAGCAGATGGCAGAGGCTTCCGTTTCTTCCCCATGGTTGTTGGGTTGCTGGCTGGCAAGCTTTGTCGGGAAGCAGGTCTTTCCTCTGAATGGTGACCTGCTTGGGAGTTGCTTCCCTTTATATCCGTGGGGCTGACGCAATGCATCCTCCCCACATGCGCAGTGAACGCTAGGCATCTGCTAGGCTTCCGCTCTGCATTCGCTTCATCCGCTCGGCATCCGCTGTGCATCCGCTTCATCTGCTCTGCATCTGCTCTGCATCCACTCTTTCCGCTTTGCTGTGTCTGCTTTGCTGTGCTCCCCCGGAAGCCTTGCGGATGTCCCATCCGCTCGGCTTCCGTGGAGCCTCCGCTTTCCATCCGCCCTACGTTTTCCTCTGTCCGTTCCTTTCCGTGTTGTCCGCTCTGGTTATGCAAATTTTTGCCCCTTTTGAGAGCGGATAACAACGGATGGGACATTTTTCTCGTCTGCTGTGTCCTTTTTACAAACGGTTTGCATCCGTCGGCCAGTGTGACAGGGCCTTAAGGTATCACACCAAGCTAAAAATAACAAACAAGCCAAGTTTTAACTTAGTATAAAAGCAGACATATCTTTCTCTCTAATCTCCATACTTTTGAGTGTTCCAATGTTATAATTTATATTATACATTATGCATTTTACATTATAGTTTGCTGAATTCTTTACGTAAAGTGTGAGCTGGAGAAAATGTGGAAGCTCTTTTATTAAAGATCTTTCTAATCATTTTTGTCTTAGAATTACTGGAGGTCAAATAATTATTGTTAAAATTTGTGGCACTTTTGTCTCTAATACATATGGATCAACATCAGAGGTGGTATTCAGCAGGTTCTGACCAGTTCGGGAGAACCGGTAGCGGAAATTTGGAGTAGTTCAGAGAACTGGCAAATCCCACCTCTGACTGGAGATTTTACAGTATCCTTCCCCTGCCATGCCCACCCAGCCACGCCCACAGAACCGGTAATAAAAAAAATTGAATCCCACCACTGATCAACATGGAATCTTGTGTCAATTGGTATTATCCAGGTTATACCATAAACTAGAGCCTTCAGCATATTGGTAGTGAGAACTTCACTATGAAATACATGGTTTCATCATTTTATTCGTCACAAATAAAAAAAATTGGGGGTAGATTCAACGAAAAGATAGCCTGGCCAACAACTGTTTCATATATATTTTTATTTAGCAGAGATATTTCTTAAATACAGCATAACATTCATCTGAACAAATTTCTTCAGAAGAATGTGGAAATATTTGTCAGCCTCAAGTAGTCATATCTTAACAACAGGAATGTGATAATGACGGTCGTCTTCAGTTACAAGGAGGACCTCATGCCAGTCCCTCTGATATTCATCTGTGTACGTTTCTAGGAAATCTTTGGTGTTAATCTTACACAACCTGTAAACTATTATTTTTATTTCAAGAGAATGTTCGAGAAGAAATAGATCAATCTGTAGAGGAAAAAAAGTGAAACTCAGAATCTATAGAAAAGACAAGTTATAATGTACAATTCATGTAAATTAATTCAAAATTAAGATGGTTGATTTGGCTATTTTTTTCTCATAATGTGTATATCTTAGCTTCTGATGCACATGAGTCCATAAAACATATTGATTCAGGAAGGAAGTACAGTAATTCATTTTCCTCTGAACCATGCCAAACCCCTCCCATTTCAAGCAATATATACTTCAAACAAGATCAAAAAAATTGCACTAATTCAGACCTTTAAAAGCAATAAAAATGTGACAAAATATACAAGCAGAGAACCCTGAGGGAAAAAAGTTATGGCCAACCAAGTTTATGTATTTGTGATATATCAGGTATTTTATTTCTAAAATTAACGGGCAGGGGAATTTCCATTTCCATTCCACACAAAAAAGTGAACTAATTGTGGCAAAAGGTAAAAGCAGATTCCGCATATATAATACTTTTTATGAATGAAGATGAATGTACATGTCCTGGGATAATGTTGCAGGATCCAATCTGGGTAAGTCACTGGGACCAGAGATTTTGTGTCCGAGCTTTTGGACTTGTGCTGGAGCCCAACTTCAGGGAACTTCTCTCTAGCAGAGTATGTGCTGTTCTATGAGTGGTATTTATATGGAACCTGTTGTATGTGGCTGTTTAGATGTTGATTGGGTTGTGTTGATTACTGGCTATTAAGTCATTGGCTGTCCAGCCCTCGCCTTATGAGTACTTGTTAAAATGGTGGTAAATCAGCACTCCTGTTGATTGAGTAGAGGCCTGTTTCCCAGGCTTCAATTACTTCCCTGGCTGTTTTTGTACCTCCTCATCCAACAATCTTAGTAGCTGCAAAATTGAATGTTCAAGTTCTGCGAAGATGGGCTCCAGTATGAGTCTGAAAGCTCAGAAGACAAAGACTCTGGTCCCAGTGACCAACTCAGGTTGGATCCTACAACATTTTTTGTTTTTATGAAACATAAAAAGTCACTGACAAAAAAAAAACTTTATCTGGTATCAAAAAGCAAAACAAAACTGGAGTGTGTCCAGAAGATGCAGTTTTAGTCCCCTCCATAACTTTTTCTTTCTGTATGAAAAATTCAAATTAAAAAAAACTTGCAAAATAAGCAGAAAGAGAAAACTGATCACTTAATAAGCCCTGTGATTTAAAAATACTACACAAAATTTTAGTCTAATATTACATCTGGACATCAGTTTAAGCCTCCAAAGTTCTTTTTTAATGCCAAAATTTATTACATTTCGTTTTGCATTTACCTGATCAAGACCTCTTCTGTCTCCTATTGAATTCAGATGATTCATCATATAACTTAAAGGATCCAAAGAAGTATCCCGTCTAAAAAGATCACTAAAAAAGTTTGGAATGCATTCCTGGTTACTGGCCAAGTGTTCATAAGCTTCTATTACTTGATACAGCATGAGGAATTTTATGGCCTCATAGAACTTATGCTCCATGCTTCCACCAATAAAAAGAGCATTGCAAAAATTCTGTCTTTGAGCTTGATCTTTAATACCACTGATTTCCATCCACTACAAAAGAGAATAGGATGAGAGAAAATTAGCTCATCGGATTTTTGGGAACAGTTGTTTTATGTTGGTGAAAATGTTTTTGATATCTTATCTACTCTCAGGAAAATGGATCTGCATAAAAGATGTAGGCATTATTTGGTTGAGGCCCTTGTAATAACCAAGCTGGAGGAAAGAATTTCCAGAAGAAGGAGAAAAATAACAAGATTTAGGACAGCAGAGTGAGGACTGAGAAATATTCCCCCAAAATGGACCAAAAACAGCCCCATACGGCCCATTTTCGGGCAGCAGAGTGCTGCAGGAGGCATCCGTCCTGCCGCCACCACCACCCTGGCCTGCCACCAGCCTGCAAAGGAAAACTACAGTGCTGATCCGGCCCTCGAAGAAATCCAGTTTGACACCCCGTTCTAAAGCATATTATCAAACATTTTTTAAAATTAGCACTTAAAATATTATCTTGAATATTTATATGCTTCCATGACCATACATTGATTGATCTGAGTTTTAGTTAGCTACTTATGCTAACAGAAATTACTCCTAATAGTTTACTAGCTAATAATAGTTACAGCATCAGTAAGATGTAGACTTTTATTTATCCCTTAATATCTACCTACTTACCTGTCCTTTTAATGCTTCAATACATTTACGTAATATTCCTAGTGTATTTGAACCTGTATATTGTTGTGATCCGAAGCTGTACTGTTGGATCCAATTACATCCTTGTGAATAAAGAAGTTTTTCAGGGAGCTGAAAAAAGAAAAGCATTCAGGGAGAAATTCAACAGGAAATGAAGATACTCTGAATGGCAGAGATTCATTGAGACTGGAATTTTGGTCATAAGTGGTTGTGGTCGAAAGTTGACATACAACTGGACTCAATTTTATGACCATTTTTACAAGGGACGTTAAGTGAGTCACCATAATTAATAAGGTAATCATGTAGTTATTCCATGAATTAGATGGTTGGAAGTCTGAAACCAGCCCATCCAATGTGCGTTTTTTGTTGGAAAACAGCAAACACTGCAAAACACGACAATGTGACCATGGATGCTGCAATTCATAATAAATGTGAGTCAGTCACTAAGCACCTGAAATTTGATGATGTGACTGTGGAGGTGGTGCATCAGTCATAATTTCAAGAATGGGTTGTAACTTTAACTATTCATTAAGCAACTGGACATAAGTTGAGGATTACTTGGAGGTGAAAGCTTGTAGGTAAGAAGTATGATTCACCTCTGCCTCCTCATCCTAATGTTTCAAAGAGAATATTTACTTCCAAATAAGAGATACTGCCAGTTTATTATATCAAGTTTTTTTTCTGAAAAATTGGAAGGTAAGTTACACAGTTCTGCTATACTTGAACTCAAAGTTATCTCCACTTTTATAATAATGCCTTAAAAAAATCTAAACATTCAAAAAACATTTTTCTGTAGATCATTTATTTTTTGATTTACCTTTATTATATCTGTGGCCTTAGTCCATGATGGGAGAGGAAGACCTTGGCTGAATATCTGGAATAGCACAGCTCTCAGCAAACAGTACTTATCTCCATTGACTTGTCTTATATATTTTACATGGTATTTCCAAAATAATGTTTTGTAAGACTTTGAGAAAATAAAAAGGGGATAGGTGGGACAAATGATTAGTCAGAGCAATAGTTTAATAACAACAGTAATTGAGAACATAAAAACTATCCAAATAATTAAAACATAGGCCACTTGGTCACTTGTGGTACCCAGCATCCTTTTAGTGGCCTGCAGAGTCCCCTTTCCCTTGATAGGTGGGACAAAATGATATTATATTTTCTACAAAGATAGATTTTTCAAATTAAAATCCAGAATAGCAAAATACCCTATCCATATGCCGGTACTACAAATACCAGTTACATAAAAGGCTTCAAAACTTGAGTAACAAAAGACAGTACTACATTTCCAAAAATGAGAAAAAACAGCTCTGAATCAACACAGTTTTCAAGAGTATTATTATGTTTGTCCTAGGTAAAGGAATCCAGACCTTAACTGTCGCTCCTGATTAGGCTGCACCCCCTCTTACCCGTTAATATACTCTTGTTGTTAATGTTAGCTTCTGCTAATGATGGCAGCAATAACAAGATTTATAGTGGAGCAAGCAAACCTTTAATTAACAGCAGGAAAGAAGTGTTTGTTTATCGAAGTTTAGCATAATGTTTCTCTTTCAAACTGCTCATTTTAAAAATTACACAATTTGTACACCATAATAACAGCTCACAAAACTATTCCCAATTCTCGCAAGGTTAACATGCAGTTAGTCAGAATAAATTAAACAAAACAGAAAACAAAACTGAGGAATGCCAACAGAAATGCAGTCAAAATGAACATTCTTTGGAAATAAGAAGTTAATCTCAATATTAATTCAGGGAGACCTCAGAAGATCACTAACAAATAGAGCAACTTTACTTAATTGTTCAAGAAGCTGACTCTACTTATTACTCATCCAAGGAATCTCATTTTAGGTCAGCTGAACTCATTGTCTCTCCTGCTTTCTAGCATCGTGTCTTAACAACTAGACCGAACTAGCTCTTTATTTCAGAAAGCACAACTTCCCAACTTCTTTAATTTTATAACTACAGGGTGTTCTGTATAACTTGGAAGAGTCCAAGTTGAACATTCTGATTGGCCAGAAAGGCCGAAAGCGGATTGGTTTGCTAGGAACCAATCCAGGGAGCCGCTTAAAGGCAGCAAAGTTAAAGAAACGTCATTGGCTATAAGCCGGCAGGCAAGCCTGTATAAAAAGGGCTGCCACGGCTTTAGCCAGCCGTTCCGTTACTGTTGCTTGTTTGAAATAAAGACTTATTTACTGGAACCCAGTCTACCGCGCGTTTTTCCGGACGGAACACATATTATCAATTTTTGTAATCTCTTAGCTCACAGAAATATACATTAAATCATACCCCTCCCCCCATTTTTATCTGCAAAATGAAAATCCTGTGAATTACATTGAACTGAAAGATGTTACATGTCAGGCGCAAGCAACCAGATCCACTTTAAATTGACTTTATTCTACCTACAAGACTGCTTGTCACCTCCTTGGAAAAAGCAGATAAAGTTCCATGGAAATCAGGTGTGTGTATGTGTGTCTATGTGAAATCAGTCCTAGGTCACTTGGAGTTCCATAACAACTAATGGATAATTCCCTGTGTGATTCCTTGCCTAGTTGGTAGTTTCCCAAAAGTCACTATGCCAAAGTCACCAAAGCTACATAACTGAATGTGGTACTGAACATGGGACTTGCCTTTTCTAGGTCCAGCACTCTAAACCAGTGGTCGTCAACCAGTGGGCCGGGGACCACTGGTGGTCCATCAGAAAATTTTGGTGGTTCGCAGAAAAATGTCATTCCCAAAGCACCCCCCAAAGCAATTAATCCAGGCTGCATGGGAACATAAGACTGTGCCGTCCACATGGCCTGAGGGAACACAAGGCTTGCGTCGCTTGCACTGTGAACAACACAAGGTAGTGAGGAGAGGGGGGAAGGGCGGAAGAGGGGAACCTGCCCCACTCGCCTGGCCTGGCCACCGGGCTGCTTCATTCTGTTTCTTTCTTCTTCTGCTTTTGGCCGCACGCAAGGAGAGCAGCAAAAGTCTTTCTTTCTCTCCCCCAAACTCCGCCAGAAATGAGTCTTTGGGACCCTGCAAGGCATCCTGTTCCAAGAGGCTGCGCTGGCATGACAAGTGTCACAAAGACTCATTTCTGGTGGAATTTGGGGGAGAGAAAGAAAGACTTCTGTTGCTTCTGCTGCTTTCCTTGAATTAAGCCAAAAGTCTCTCTTTCTCCCCCTGAGAATGGAGCTGGAGATGGTATCCTGCGATCCCAAATAAAGAATGATTGATTGGTAGGAAAATGGGGTGGGGAATTTTCCTGCATGCTTTTTGGGGGGATTTTCCCAGGGTCTCTGGTCCATGGGATTTAAAATTATGAGTTTGGTGGTCCCTGCTCTAAACAGTAACAAGAAGAATTAATACTTTTAATCTATAATGTTAAAACTGCATTTAAACATGTCTACATTTTTCTTCCCATTTTGAAAATAGTTCTGAGCTTAACGTGAAATTTCAATAGATAACACAAGAATTGGTTATGCAACTTACAGTTTGATATCTCACTTCTTGTATATTGAGATGTTACTGTTGCCCCAACATGAAAGACATTTTGATTCCCCAGTCATCAAAAAGAGCCCCTTTTAGTGCTTTGGCAGCTCACCTCTCTCATTTGTTTTGCCTGCTCTGTTTCTCCTTTCCATTCTTTTGCACAGAAAACGAGCAAATCAGTTTCATCCCAAACAGTTCGGTTATCTAAACAAAATGTCAAATATGACTTAATAAAATGAATCTGTTTATATTATTAAAGTTTTTTTTTAGCGCACACACATGCAGACGTAACAACACCACAAATTTTACTTGTGAATATTCTCTGTAGGTATCTGCTGCACCTGAAATCAAAGAAAAGATCAGCAGTCAGAGCATGTGAAGCAACTAAGATTTCACACAACTTTATATCATTGATAAAACTAGTTGGAGGCTTAGGGATGGCAGAAAAGTATTTATTTGTGCAACAAAAGGCTGGGCTCATAAAGTATGACATGGTATAATTTGCTTAATCAATTTACTGAATAAATCACATTTTTCCAGGTTCATACAACAGATTAAACCATAAACTAAGGTTTACAAACCACACTGGCTGGGAGCATATGATATGTTAAACACCTAATGGATAGAATGCAGTATTGCAGGCTAACTCTGCTCATTGCCCGGAGTTAGATTCCTTTGATTCTGACTGGTTCAAGGTTGATGTAGCCTTCCATTGTTCCAAGAGCGGTAAAATGAGGACCCAGATTGTTAGGGGCAATATGCTGACTCTGTAAACTGGTTAGAGAGGGCTATAAAGCACTTTGGGGCAGTATATAATAAGTCAAAGTGCTATTGAAAAGCAAAATACCATGTGGCTTTCAAATTAAATGACAGTTATCAATATTCATTAGCTGTGATAGGTAAAGACACTCCCTCCATATCTAGGAGTGATATATTTCCCTCTCTTGTTGAGGAAGAGTTATAAGTTCCAAGGTTTCTACAGTACAGCCAGCGGAAATTCTAAGTGGGCTTAACTGAACTCCAAATTTTGTAGAAGTGAACTTTTAAGTGGAAATGCTAAGAAAGACACTTTTCCTTGTCCCCAGATTTTGTCAGTAACTACTAAGCATGCTTGGTATCTGCAGAACAAAATGTTGAAAGAAAAACCCCCAGGAGGCAATGATATGGAAATGCTAGAGTCCCAAAAAGGGAATACTCCACAATGAAATATTCTGTTATACTTCTGAGTGTCTATTAAATATGTTTGCACTGTAAGGCTCCAAGAACATTTGACTGGATACTATAAATAGAATTCTAGGCAAAATGAATTCTCAGATTCCTTACTTAAAACTAACCTTTTCAGGAGATGAACCAGGTATGCACATAGTTGCCTACAAAACCAAAGGGCAGTAGCAAAAACTGTCATAGTTAACCCAAATTGTTCCTCTGCTGCTTGTAACAGGGAATAGGAGGGACAGTCAGTTCTTTTTCAAGACTGTACTTCATTTTAGCCTAGAACAGGGAAAGAAGTGATTAAACTTTATGATATTTACATGTTAACAAATGAAACATTAAAAAAAGACACAAGAGTTCTCTTCCTTAAAGAATACAAAAATATGCTTTAGGCATCCATTTCAGGCCATGGTTACACAACACGCTGCAGCAGGCAGGGACTGTGAAATACTTTGAACTGAATCTCCATAAAGGATTCAGTTCAAAGCATAAAGGAAGCATTAAAGATGCTGTTTCTTTCTCTTGGATTGCAGCTCAAGATCCACTCGAAAGCACTGCAGAGATCATTTAAAAATACCTGAAGCTGAAAAGTATGTCTGTGTTCACAACAACTGTATATTATTGCTATGGCTATACAAACTCAACTACTGGCTGCCTTTGCAATGAGAAGTCCCAGTGTCTCACGCAAAAGTAATAGTCTAGTCAGGTTGTTAGCCAAATATGACCTAGGTCTGACCCTGGTATGCCCAGACTCCATAAAGGCACCAAGGCAGGATGATAATTTTATTAGGATTTATTCAGAATGTTCTGGTTAAAAAGGATTCCTCTCATTTAAAGAGGGTATCCTGAGACCCAGCTTTCAGTCCTTTTTATAGTTAACACATCAAAGGAAATTACAATAGGAAAGTTGATTGGACAGGACAAAAATGACCCCTCATTTGCATAGAAAATCAGTTACATGGAGTTAAATATACTACACAGGACCACACAGATACCCATTGAAATGAAGTCTGAGGAAAGCAGGGGCAGAAAATTTAAGATGTTAATGAGGAAAAAAATCATAAGGTTGTTTGAAGATCACAGAGAGACAAACCAAATTCCAATTAG
>BLBF01000031.1:16528789-16538789 GCA_015471245.1 Laticauda colubrina | reverse complement strand
ATGCCTGTGTAGTATCTTACTGATTTTGTCTATAGTAGCTCTTATGTAGGGCAGGACACTGTTCCATAGGTCTGTTGATCTTCTAGGTCTCTGTTATGTCTTAGTGTGTTTTTGTGGATCAAGCTGGTGATTTTGTTTTTGTTGAAGCCGTTGGCTGTCAATACTTTAGTCAGGGTGCATAGTTCAGTCTTTATATGTGTCTTATCTGCCTGGCGTTTGGGTCTGGTAATTAGTGTTTTGGCCACAGAATTTATCTGTGCTGGGTGGTGGTGGGATTGGGCGTTGAGTTAGCGGTTGGTGTGTGTTTCTTCTGGTATACGGTGTGTCCCAGTGTGCCATCTGTTCTTTTGTAGATTAGTACATCTAGGAATGGTAGTAGTTTGTTTATTTCCATTTCCAGTGCAGCTTCCTGGAGAGTGAGGTCCGCCACTGAGGAGCAGCCCCTCTGTCAACCCTCTCCCTCAGACAGCCCACAGACAGCCACCCCTCTTCCAGCCAGGAGACAGTTACCGTGTCCAGGCAGGTGTCTTTGGAGGACCCCAGAGCAGAGAACCCCTGACAGCTGCACTCCCCATGCCAGTGGACATGGAGGATCCCCTGTCTCAAATGGAGCAAGAAGAAGCAGCAGCCAGAGACCAACCCACACTCACACCCACACCCAGTTCCACCTCCACAGAAAGCAGGCAGAGAGGTAGACTGGAGGGCCAGAGCCACACTGTCCTGCTGGAGATCAGGGACACAATCAAGACCAGCACAGATCTTCTCTCTCAGCTGGTCCACAGCGATATACCATCCTCCAACCACAAGCCCTTCATCACGTACGTGAGCCAGACTCTCATGGACCTGCCCGAGGCCCAGTACCAGATGATGGAGAGGATCACAGCTCTTCTGCACCACCCTCCAGGCCCAGTTGAACCTGCTCCCACCCACTCCAGGTCTGCTCCTCCACCCCAGGCGATGTCATAGCCCTTCCGCAGATTTCAACAGCCCCTCACCTACCAAGGCTACGAGTACCAGGACTTCCCAGAGCAGAGGCAGTCCTTCCCAGTCCAGGCCCAGGTACATCGCACGCCACAGACGCCTCACCTCACCCAACTGCAGACCAGACAGCCCCACTACACTCCTCCTTCCTCCACCCCACAGCCAAGCCCCTCAACAGAAAATCTGTCATCAGTACTGTGCCTGACATCCCAGGTCCTTGAGGAAGGGCCTCTCAACCTCACGGGACTGAGTCAGCTCTCTGAGAGCTTCCTGAACACACCATCCCCTGTTGTACTCTCGGGGCCAGGCACCCCAATGGCGCCTCAGATCAGCACTCCAGCCACAGCCACCTCCACAGTCCCTGGCCGCTCGACAGCTGAGACCATGGACATGCCTCAGAGTGACTGAGAATAGTGCCAGAGACTGAGTTGTTACCTGTTCACTTTATCTTTGCTTAAAGACACTTTACTTGGTTCATTTTGCTTTTTTAATAAAGTCATACAGTTCACTTAAGACTTGTTGAGAAAGGTTATCTTGGTTCATTTTATTTACTTCATAAACTGTTGGTGAAAACTTTGAAAAAAGGGTTAAGCCTTTTCATGCTTGTGGGATAGGTAAGGATAGTTGTGGCATGGGTAAGGATAGCTGTGGGATAGGTAAGGATAGTTGTGGGATGGGTAAAGATAGCTGTGGGATTGATAAACCTCCAGTGCAAGCATAGTGGGACTGTATGGTCCACCCTCCCAGCTGCCACACATATGGCCCTTTTTTATCAATAACAATTTATTCATTGATCAACACATTTCAAAATAAACAAAGCTCTTTATTAATGCCCTATTCATTGTAGGGACACTCAACATACATGGCACAATCTCATCAGTGTTATGAGACAGGCTCAAGGATGCATCCATTCAGCATCTATCATCCTGTCTTGCCACTCCACTGCTCCAGCTGGGGAGTTGCACCAGTGTTTCAGGAGGCTGCGCTGCTTCCTCCCTTCATGTGAAGCTCTGTTGGGGCCTTGTACATCCACAGTGTCTATCAGGTTTCGTCCTTGCCTCCATTCACCAGGCTCCATGTCCCCATTCCCTTGTTGACGGTCCACAAGCCTGTTCTGCAACACTGGGTAGCAGGTGCGTATGAGATTGTGCAGGATGCAGCAAGCTTCCACGATGCTCCTCACAGTCTGTGGGTGATGCTGCATGGTGGTGAGAAGTACCTGAAACCTGTTGGCCAGGATGCCAAAGGCATTCTCTACCACCCTTCTTGCCCTGGACAGCCTGTAGTTGAAGATCCTCTCTTCACGGGTGAGGTATCTGGAACTGTAGGGCTTCATGAGGTAGGTTCTGAGGGAGAAGGCGTCATCCCCCATGACGAAGTAGGGCACATCTTGTGTGTCATTGGGTAGGGGGTCTGGATCTGGAAAACCCATGATGAGGTTGCATTCCAGCCCATCCTTGAGGTCACTGGCGTTGTATACCTGGCTATCTGAAGCTGACCCGTTGCCTGAAGCATCGATGTACATGAACTTGTAGTCAGCATCAACCATGCAAAGAGGATGATACTGAAGAAGCCCTTGTAGTTGTGAAAAGAGGACCCCGACTTGGCTGGAGCTTTGCAGGCCACGTGCTTCCCATCTATGGCTCCAACAGTGTGGGGAAAGTTCCATCTCTAATACCACTGTTCTGCAACTTTCCTCCAGCCTTCTTCAATGAGGGGCACTGGAGGAGCTCCTCCACTTATTCTTCGATGATGGCCTGCACCACTTCTCTGATGGTGTTGTGTGGCACCCTCCACGCATACTGCATGTTTCTGTATGTGGTTCCAGAGGCCAGGTGCCGCAGAGTCAGTGCCACCTTCCGTCCAAGGTCCAGGCTGGGACGGAAGTTGGTGCTCGGCTTGGTCAACCTGGGTCTTAGACGCTCAACAAGTTCATCAAACATGGCTGGTGACATCCTCATGAAGTGCTGGAATGCACGAGTGTCTTCTTTCCTCAGCTCCACCATCAGCTTGTCATACAGTCCAAACTCCACTCTTCTCCCGATCCATCGTCGGACCCACACAACTCTTGGACGTCTCCTTCTTCTCCTTGCGTAGAAAAGGTGAAACAGTCTGAACAGGGCTTGGTTCTGGTGTTGAATGATCGCAGCTACCATAAGGACTGTGTGATGATCCATGGTGGAGATCAATGGATGATTTGGAAGAGCAAGAGCAAGGGTGAAGAGGTCTGTACACCATGGCTGCTGGACTGATAGTGAGATCCAGGTGATTTCCTGCCCCTTTTTATCGGAAATATCGGTTTTCCGCTAGGTGTCCTTCCACATACTCAAGGCATACTCCAGACATCCTAAATATCCGAGATACGTCCCATATACAAACGTTTTGTCTGTTTTAATCCTTTATATACGAGATGCATCCGCTTACATCCTTTCTATTTCCATGCTACTAACACTGTGTGGACGTTCCGTGTACCTTTTGCTTCCTCCCTCTTTCCGCTTTCAGCTGCAGAGGATGTGAGTTGAGGGGATGTCCAGAGGATGCCGAGAGGATACAGCGGATGTGTAATGGATGACAACGGACATAGAATGTTTGTTGCCCATATGTGTCGCGGATGTAGATCGTACGCGGCGGAAAGTTCATCCGCTCAAAAAGTTTTGTGCAGCTCAAAACTTTTTGAGCGGATGAAATAGCAGTAGACGGATGTTTGATGGATAGAGCGTATAAAACACGTACGCAGTGAGTACACAACGGATGCATCGCATTTTCAAACGGATGGCAAGCTTTTTTGTCCGTTTTACATCCTCTTTGCATCCGTTGGTGCAGTGGGACATGGGCTTAAGTACCCGCAAAACCTTTAAAAAACAAATACACACACACACACACACACACATATATATATATGGCAATAAGGCAGTCAGGTCAGCTTCAGATTTTTTTGAAGCATTAAGTTTGTAAAAGTTAAGGTTTTTTTAATGTGACATAATTAATGAAAAGGGAAAATGAGCATAATAAAAGGGTAGATATTGAGTAGGGCAGCTTCTAAGTAAGCAGTCACATTATATCCCTGTGGAGAGTACTTAATTTCCTTCGAGTATCAGAAAAGTGAAAGGAACAAAGGCACAGATAAAGAAGGGAAAGGATATTCTGAACAAAAGATGGGATATTAGTTTAATAAATAAACTGGCCAAACACTTGGCAAGCCAGGAAAGAAAATTTGCAATCAATTCTATGGTAAAAAATATCAGTCCTGATTCTAACCATCTAGATCGGGGATGTCAAACTTGCGTCGTCATAGCAGCATCACATAACATATTGGGACTTTTTCCTTCTTCACTAAACCAGGCAGGAAAGGGGCCAGCACGTGACGCATCTTGTCCGCAGGCCGGGAGTTTGACAACCTTCCTCAAATATTATGGGGCATTTACAACATCTCTATTTTTATCCTACCTTTGTATCATATGGAGTCGGCCATTTAAAGTGTGAGCCATTGATTAATTTACTCCTTTTCCCACTTATGCATCAGCAAGAAAGTTTGTTACACTTTTTTACTGTGTTGCTTTTTTATTCTCTTTTGATTACATAAAGTGGGCATCTTGGGTACCCAGTTTTATGTTTCCTGATGACAGGATAGAAACCCAGGAAGTTGCAGAAATAGACCAAGGTCTACCTTTAGTGATGGGCAACTGGAATCAAGGATCAGCCACAGTTAGAACTATGAACAGTCAGAAGAAAAGCAAAATGTTTTTACAGTCCTTCCAACAATTTTTTTTCCCACGAACAATACATAATTGTCATAAATAATGCAAGATAAAAGACATTTGAAATTATTACATGTTTGCATTGCCTAAAACATTCAGCTGACAGGGATGTGACAATAAGAAATTTCATGATACATGCAACAGAGATCAAGCTTAAAAACAATCTCAAATTGTTTTGCTACTGCAAGGCAAGCCAGATAGTTTTATAAGAGGCCTTAGTTTTATGTAGCACATAACTTTTGGAATTCTTTCCAAACCCCCTAATAGTAGAATCTATTCTGGACGGGGTTTTCAAGAGTGTAGTTGGCCAC
The DNA here is from genome assembly GCA_015471245.1 of Laticauda colubrina. Classification (NCBI taxonomy): domain Eukaryota; kingdom Metazoa; phylum Chordata; class Lepidosauria; order Squamata; family Elapidae; genus Laticauda; species Laticauda colubrina. The sequence goes on along the minus strand of BLBF01000031.1, from coordinate 16,533,739 downwards.
ATTCCAAGACACTACCCAATTGTATATTCCCCTACATAAATCCGGCTAATTTTTGAACATGAACTTTTTTTTTTACTGGATTCTTTTGTGCATTCTGCATTCCTTCTGTGAGTTCATACAAAGGTCATAGGTAGTTCCTTAACATCTTTGCCATCCCTTATTTCTTTAATGTAAAAATAAATTTATCATATGCTAAACTATGTCCCCTCTATACATGCCACAGTTACTCTCCCATGATATATATCCCTTGGAGCTGAAAGCTTTGTTACATTAATGCACTGGTCTCAAACTCACGGCATCACATTGCCATTTTGTGATGTTTTTCCTATTCGCTGAGCTGGGGTAGGTGTGGCCTGTACGTGACACATCCAGACCATGGGCCTCCAGTTTGACACCCTTGCATAGGGTGAATAGCAAACGAAAGGTTTACACATGAATGTAAGATAAGAATTCACAAATTGCATGTCTCCATAAACTGCAACGTTCTCAAGGACACTAATAACAATGGGTTTATAACTCTTCCCTTCAAAGAGAGATGCAGGTTCAAACTGTTAGAATAACAATATAATAAATAACAAAAACAAAAAGATAACAACTTGATTGGTTATCACAGTTCTTAGTATTTTACATTACAAAATGTTCTCTTTCCTGGCACAGAGAAACAGATTCCTTCCTAAATCTGTAGCTGAGTTCCTTATAACTTGTAAGACAATTATTTGTTAATGGTCCAGTATGAATATACTGTACATGCTTATCTTTAATCATTGTAACCTTGTATAAAAGCTTGATAAGGCATTTTCTTGTGTTGTTCATTCTTTTTAGCAGGATACCAGTGACTCACTGCAATGTGCTAACTTCAATAAAATTATTGCTGGATCCTCTTTAACTGGTATGTTTTTCCACTGCATCTGTCAAGCCAAATTTGGCTTCATTTGATTCCATTTTTTGGAAAATCAGCCTTTCAGGACTGAAAGAGTCCTGAACCCCTTTAAATAATTTCTAATTTTGTGTTGGATTAGAAAGCAAACAGAAATCCAGGCCTGAACACAGAACCATATAGTTGGGTAGCACTGAGTCCACTGCTAAATGACAGATGAGCATTTAGTCCAATCTATCCAGTGAAGTGAATACTAAGTAGTTGGTTCTACTGTCGACCTATTCTTACCAGAACTCCTCCTTTTGTAGCTACTGCCTCACTGGGAGTGTTTGCATAGAGACTGAAGAAGAGCTCACCGTAAGCAACAGAGAAAAGGACCTCATTTCATCGGATCAACCTAGTGGCCTATATGTTTAATGCCATGCAAATCTTACAACCAAAAATCTAAATTGAGAAATCAAGACAAAAGTCTGTCTACAAACTGAACACAGTAAGGAAGAAACAACTACAAGGAAAAAATGGAACCCTAGAGGAGAAGTGATGGCAGCATATCACTGGAAGATGGAAAGAACTGAAAAGACTAACCCTGCCATTGGAGCTGAACCATCAATTTCATACCCTCCCTCTGGAAGAAGATATGCAGATATATGAAGAAGAGTCTTCATCAAGAAGAAGAGTCTTCTGTTCCTGTGACAGAAAGAAAAGTAGTTCAGACTGTCATGGAGAAGAGGAGTTGTCTGGGTGCTCCAAAGAGGAAAAGGAATATGGTGGTGGTGATTGGTCACTTACTTCTCAGAGAAACAGAATCAGCAATCTGCAGACTAGACAAGCTCTCAAGTTGTCTCCCAGGTGCAAAGATCCAAGACATGATAGAGGGGTTTACACTTGAGTGTAGGACAAGAAGAAATGATGGAAACCTGTCCAATGTGGAAACGAGGAATTTCCTCACAGTAAAACTATTAAGCAGTGGAACAGCTTGCTTCCTGGAGTTAAGAGCGTTCCATTGCTGGAGGGTTTTTTTGAAAAATTGGACAACCATTTATCGGAAGGTACCAGAACTCCTGCCTTAGGCAGGGGATTGAAGTAGAAGCCCTCCAAGGTCCCATTCAATCCTACAATTTTGATTCTTTGAACTCTGATCCAATCTGGGTTGGCCACCAGGACAGAAATTTAGTCTTTGAACTTTTGGACTCCTGCTGGAACCCATCCTCAAGGAACTTCTCTCTCCCAGGAAGTGTTTAACTTAATTTAAATTCATACTATGTCCAGAATTTTAGAGGGGCAGAGAATAGGTTTTGAACTTCTATCAAAACTATCATATTCTGCCCAGTGTTCTCTTGCTTTTGTTTAACATTCCCAGTTCTATTAATTTCTCTCCAGGATTCAGTTATAGTCCTTGGTCAACCTAGTTTCTGTTGCTACTTGTCTGATTCTGTATACAATACTCAAGGTATGGTCTGACCAACAAAAATAAAGGTGAACTACTGTTTCTTAGAATTCAGAAACTACATTTCTGTTCACACAGACAAAATTGCATTTATCTTTTCTGCACTCTTATCACATTGCTGATTCATATTCAGTTTGTAAAAACTACTATTATATGAACCTGTTTACAAATATTATTTCCAAATGAGGTATCTCCCATTCTATTCCTATGTATTTGATTTTGTTCCACAAATGGCATTTTTTCATATTCTGTTAAATTTCTATTATAATTTTTCCAACTTATCAAACCATATATAAATTATTATGGGATACTATGTATGTCATATCATCTGCAAATATAATAAACAGTCCCTTTACCTCTCCATACCAGTATGTAATAGAAATGTTGAAGAAATAGAGTCCATGATTGAATGTGATGGTAACTTTTGAATATCTCAATCCAGTTTGATACTGTATTTTTGATCAGTTCGATCGCTCTCTGCTTCACTGTAATTCTATCCAACCACAGATAATTAGCTTGAGATTCATCTCTCAAAGAAAAAAGGGGGCTGAAAAAAAATTGTACATGAGCCTGGACTTTGAATTCAGAATTTCAGAAACAAGGAACAGTACCAACAACAGCAGATTTCTTTATATTTGCATGCCACACCCATACCACTGTGGTTTTATTAAAAACTACACAGCTATTTCAAATTTGCAGCTCAACAGGTCTCAAAAGCTGCTGTTTTGTTTGCAACTTCAACTTCAACCTCAATATTTTCTTGATAGAAAACACTTCCTTTCTAAAACAGTACATGAGTACTAGTTAACACCAAGAGACAATTATATCTGAAGAATGCTGTAAAGCTTCTTCCTTACAAAACAGCAAGAAAAGAACAGATTAAGGCAAAACTTTGAAGAAAACTTTTGGATTTTCACAGGGAAGATCCATAGCTTGATGGTCACATGTACCGGTAAATGGTTTAATTTTAATCCTCAGCATTTGCAGTTAAATTATCCCAATAGTTCTATGGGTCCTTAGGAATCCATTTTGCTACCAGAATAGAGACTAGTCGCCTAGATAGGTTAATGATGCCCCCTTTGCAAGGCTTTTTTGCATATGTATTCATTAAGAATTTTCAACCATGGATTCTCATGTAAATGGTATCAGCCAACAGGCTTGCAGGGATTTTAAAGTTTGCAGAAATCCATATGTTTCAAATCTAAAGAGGAAGAGAGGCAGTTGACCCCAGACAGCGAATAGCAATAGTAATAGCACTTAGACTTATATACTGCCTCACAGTCCTTTACAACCTTCTCTAAGCGGTTCAGAGAGTCAGCATATTGCCCCCAACGATCTGGATCCTCATTTTACCATCCTTGGGAGGCTGGAAGGCTGAGTCAACCTTCAGCCGGTAAGAACTGTCGAACGACTGGCAGCCGGCAGTCAGTAGAATTAGCCTGCGGTACAATAGTTAATGGACTAAATATGGCCAAAGGATTGTTGAGAAGAGGGAGAGGAAAGAAGAGAAATCAAGGCAAGGATGCGTGTCAAAAAGTCTCCAGAAAGAATGTACAGTTCACTGATGATTAGAAAAGGAGTGTGGCACCTAGCAATTTTGTGTTATAAAGTAGCCTCATGTTCTAAATCTATCCTGTTCTGAAGAAATCCATCTCAAGTATCTTATTATAAAAGCAGGAGATCAGGCTTTATATTCTTCTGCTTGAACTCAGCACATCTTCCGCTATCCTATGCTGAAGGAAAATCTCTCCTTGTTATCTTAATTAAAAAATAGTGTCAAATCAAATCAGACTGATCAATTTTTGAACTGTGAGTTTCCCCCTGTAGTAGAATAGAAGCAACAGAATTTCATGTTAAATGGGTGCCTGTGTACTCAAAGGAAAAAAAAAAATATGACAAAAGATTATCCCATCCCATCCTGCCCTATCCTCAATCCTAAAACTACTCCCCCCTCTCTCACACACAAACACGCACACTCCCCAGACTCATGACTCTGAAATTACTTTTTTTTAAAAAAAAAAGCATTTAAAAATATAGTTGATGCTCATGTCCAATCCCATCAATTCATGCAAACATCCTTATGGAAGAGATTTATGTTCCCAGCAGAAATAAAAATTCGGACACTGCATTAGAATAGCCTTCCCTTGTCCAGTCTGTTTCCTGGGCTGTTGGTTATTTCTGTTGGGAACCTTGTGGGTCTTCCCTTATGGGAATCTTTTTTAAGCGATAACCTGCCACAGGTAGCCAAATTTGTACCCTAAGTTAATTAGGAGGTTCAGATGGCACAGACAACCACACACTGGTGGAGCTGAGGGGTGGAAAGAGTGAGGCACTATCATATACATTAGCAGCCTTGGTATTTCTCTTCTTGGATTTGGGGGGGGGGGGGGGGGAATTTATCTATTTTGTTTTTTTTTCACATATGTGGCACTTATCATGGCATTCAGTCACGAAGCCCCGACCACAGCCTTTCAGCTTGCTCTGCAAGGCCAACTTCCTCTCCTCCTCTCTCCCCACAGTCTGAGACTCTGGTAGCTCATTTTTTTCGGGTTTTAAAAGTCACATATATATATATATACACACACAGACATATTTTAAAAGTAACACACACACACACACACACACA
>BLBF01000031.1:16493569-16528779 GCA_015471245.1 Laticauda colubrina | reverse complement strand
CACGGGGAACGCCGCCAAAGACGCAACCTGCATATTGGGAGAGATAGCTGAAGACCTTGGACGGAAGAACCGACCCTCAACGGGTGACAGGAACGGTGCCGCCTATAAAACGGGAGCCTTGCCAAAGTGAACTCGGAGCGCGAAGCAGGAAGGAAGAGGGGACGAAGAGGCAGAGCCCCGACTTCACGATGCCGGCCCACCGCTTCGCTCCCCGCCGTCCAAAGGGCTCCAAAGCAAAGAAAGAGTGGCTTCTCCAGGTCCCTCGAGCGCGCTTTTTCTCTCTGGCTTGGCCTGCTGAGGGCCGGGAGAAGACTGCCGACGAAGGGCCGATGCTTACCCACTCCGCGGCTGAGCCTGCTGCCTGAGCCGCAGCGCTTCTCACCTACCGCTGCTGCATGGGCGGCGGCTGAGGAGAGTTAAGGCGAAGCTGGCGAAGGCGAAGGCGGCAGACACTTTAGGGGCCTCCGCCCGCTGGCTGATAGGCCACGCCACAGCGGCCACGCCTCTCTCTCATATCCCTGGAGGGAGAACGGGTGGGCTACTGTGAGGGCGAAGCGGCCTGCGGTTTTTTTTTTTGTTGTTTCCTTTCCTTTTCTTTTTGAAAAAGAAAAGAGGTGATGCTCTCCGAAACCCCGTCCGAAAGGATGGACACTTCCCCGGGTGAATTTGTTGATAATTCTATTTGTTATACTGGGACCCAGATTTTGAAATGCGTTTCTAAATACGGCTAATCCTCGACTTCACAACAGTTCATTTAGTAACGGTTTGAAGTTGCAACGACACTGGAAATGGGGACTTATGACCGTTTTTCACACATGTGACCGTTGCAGCATCTCCATGGTTATGTGATTTACATTCGGAGGCTTGACAACTGATTCATATTTATGGCGGTTGAAGGGGTGAGGGTGGGAGTCATCTTTAAGGCCCTGTCACACTGCCCAACGGATGCAAAACGGACACAACGGACGAGCAAAATGTTCCATTCGTTGTTATCCGCTCTCAAAAGGGGCAAAAATTTGCAAAACCAGAGTGGATAACACGGACGCGGGGAGGATGCAGAGCGGATGGAAAACGGATGCGGAACGGAAGCCCAGCGGATGGAAGCGGATGAGAGCGGATGGCACATCCGCAGGGCTTCCGGGGGGCCTCAGCAAAGCGGACGTGGAACGGATGAAGCGGATGCAGAGCGGATGCAGAGCGGATGAAGCGGATGCACAGCGGAAGCCTAGCGGATGCCTGGCATTAATTGCGCATGCGGGGGGGGGTGCATTGCGCAAGGCCCCCGGATATAAAGGGAAGCAGCTTGCAAGTGGCCAGCATTCGGAGGAAAGACCTGCTGCAGGATACATCGAGTCCTTGCCTGCCCTGCCTGCCTGCATGCCTGCCTGCAAGCCTTGCTGCCAGCCTGCCTCCAAGCCTCCTGGCCAGCCTCCCTGCCAGCCTTGCTGTCTGCTTGCCTGCCAGCCTTGCTGCCAGCCTGCCTTCCAGCCTCCCTGCCAGCCAGTCTGCCTGCTAGCCTTAGTGCCTGCCTGCTTGCCAGCCTTGCTGCCTGCCTGCCTGCCTGCCTTCCTGCCAGGCTTTGTGCCACCCTTCCTGCCAGGCTTCCTGCCAGCCTTGGTGCCAGGCTTCCTGCCAGCTTTGGTGCCAGGCTTCCTGCCAGGCTTCCTGCCAGCCTTGGTGCCTGCCAGTCTCCCTGCCAGCCTCCCTACCAGCCAGCAACCCCACAACCATGGGGAAGAAGCGAAAGTCTCAGCAACCTGCCGCCATCCCTGGCAAGAGGCACAGGGCCACCCTCCCGCCCCCTGTCCCTGACTCTGCTTCTGCTGGGGCTTCTGCTGAAGCTGCTCCTGGCAGTGGTGCTTCTGCTGCGAACTCTGCTGAAGCTGCTGCTGGTCCTGCTCATCCTGCTCGTGCTCCTGGACTTGCTTGTCCTGCTCGTGCTCCTGGTCTTGCTCAATCTGCTGGTGCTGCTCGTGCTCCTGGTGCTGGTGCTGGTGCTGCTGGGGCTCCTGGTGATTACTCTGCTGCTGCTGATCCTGGTCCTGCTGATCCTGCTGCTGCTGCTGCTGCTGATGATGATGATGATGATGATCCTGCTGCTGCTGATGATGCTGATTATGATCCTGCTGGTGATGATGATGATGATCCTGCTGGTGCTGCTGCTCCTGCTGGTGTGGAGGAGCAGCCCCTACCACCTGGGAGTCCCTCTGATGAGGGCCCATCTGGTCCTGGCAAAGGGAGGAAGAGGCGTATGCGGGGATGGGAGAGGAGGCAATACTTCATCAAGGAGGAACACGAGGATGAGGTGCTGGAGTGGCTGAGAGAGAATGACTATCTGTGGCGGAAGGGACACCGGCTGTACAGGGACACCAAGCGGAAGCAGGCTGCTTGGAGAGAGAGGGCGGAGAGTATGGGTTACACTTCGGAGGTGCTCCTTGGCTGGTGGAAACATATGCACACCTGGTACGGGAAGCTGCACCTGAAGAAATCTGGCCAGGCCACAGTAAAGCTGACGGACAGAGAGACCTACGTCATGGCCAGGTGCAGCTTCCTGGAGGGTGAGATCCGCCACCGAGGAGCACCAGGAGCCCCTCTGTCTACCCTCTCTCTCCGGCAGCCTGCTGCGACCCAGTCCTCTTCCGGCCGAGAGTCAGTCCCTGTCTCCATGCAGGTTTCTGTGGAGCATGCCACGGCGGAGAACCCACGGACAGCTGTTGTCACCGTGGTGGAGCGCGTGGAGGACTCCCTGGTGCGGTGGGAGAGAGGAGACATCGAGTCCACCACAATCGTAGCCGCATCCACCACCCCCAGCTCCGCCTCCACAGAAAGGCAGAGAGCCAGACAGCAGGAGGGGCAGAGCCACACTGTCCTGCTGGAGATCAGGGACACCATCCGCACCAGTATAGATCTCCTCTCTCAGCTGGTCCACACTGACTCCTCATCCTCCAACCGCAAGCCCTTCCTCACCTATGTCAACCAGACCCTCAAGAACACGGAGGAACCCCAGTACCAGATGGTGAAGGACCGGATCACCGAGCTGCTTCACAACCCTCCAGACCCAGAGGAACCTGCTCCCACCCAGTCCAGGTCTGCTCCTCCACCCCAGGTGATGTCCCTCCCATACCAAGGCTTCCCACAGCCCCTCACCTACCAGGGCTACGGCTACCAGGAGGTCCAGCAGCACAGGCAGCAGCCCTTCCCAGTCCAGGCACAGAGTCATCGGGCGACACCGTTGCCACCAGTTCCACTGATGCCACCGATGCCACCCACGACAATGATGCCACCGACGACAGCTATGCCACCCACGCCAGTCCTCACCCAGCTGCAGACCAGACAGCCCCACTACACTACTCCTTCCTCCACCCCACAGCCAAGCCCGGCCTCAGTACATCTGTCATCAGTACTGGGGCTGACACCCCATGGCATGGAGGAAGGACCTCTCAGCATCGCGGGTCTGAGCCAGCTGTCTGAGAGCTTCCTCAACACACCGTCCCCTGTTGTCCTCTCGGGGCCAGGCACCCAATGACGATACAGACCAGCAGTCCAGCACCACCCACCTCCACAGCACCTGGACCCTTCACCCCTGAGACTGGGCACACCTCCGAGTGATCAATAAGAGTGCCAGAGACTGGGTAGCTGGCTACCTGTAGAGTTTATTTGGACACTTCACTTGGGTCATTTTTGTTTTACAGCTTGTTGTTCAATAAAGTTTATCTTTGATTCACACACTTGCTTCATTTCTTTTTTTTAATAAAGTCTTGGTGGAAACTTTTAGAAATGGTTTAAGCCTTTGCATGTTTGTGGGATGGGTTAAGATAGCAGTGGGATGGGCAGGGATACCTGTGGAATGGGTAATAGTTGTGGGATGGGTAAGGATAGCAGCGGGACAGATAAGCCTCCAGTGCAAGCATAGTGGGACTGTATCGTCCACCCTCCCTGGTGCCACACCTATGGCCCTTTATTATCAATAATAATGTAATAGTCATCCACACATGTCAAAACAAACACAACTCTTTATTAAACGCCCTGTTCATTGTAGGCCCACTCAACATACATGGCTCAATCTCATCCGTGTGATGAGACAGGCTGAAGGAAGCACTCAATCATCTATCCTGTCTTGCCACTCCACTGCTCCAGCTGGGGAGTTGCACCAGTGTCTCAGGAGGTTGCGCTGCTTCTTCCCTTCACGTGAGGCTCTGTTGGGGCCTTGCACATCCTCAGTGTCTATCAAGTTTCGCCCTTGCCTCCATTCCCCAGGCTCCATGTCCCCATTGCCTTGTTGGAGGTCCACAAGCCTGTTCTGCAAGACTGGGTAGCGGGTGCGCATGAGATTGTGCAGGATGCAGCAAGCTTCCACGATCCTCCTCATGGTCTCTGGGCAATGCTGCATGGTGGTGAGAAGTACCTGGAACCTGTTGGCCAGGATGCCAAAGGCATTCTCCACCACCCGCCTTGCCCTGGACAGCCTGTAGTTGAAGATCCTCTCTTCACGGGTGAGGTGTCTTGAAGTGTAGGGCTTCATGAGGTAGGTTCTGAGGGAGAAGGTGTCATCCCCCACGATGAAGTAGGGCACATCTTGTGTGTCGTTGGGCAGGGGGTCTGGATCTGGAAAGCCCATGATGAGGTTGCCTTCCAGCCCCTCCTTGAGGTCACTGGCGTTGTATACCTGGGCATCTGAACATGAGCCGCTGCCTGAAGCATCGATGTACATGAACTTGTAGTCAGCATCGACCATGCTGAAGAGGATGATGCAGAAGAAGCCCTTGTAGTTGAAATAAGTGGAGCCCAACTTGGGTGGTGCTTTGCAGGCCACGTGCTTCCCATCTATGGCTCCAACGGTGTGTGGGAAGTTCCACCTCTGATACCACTGCTCTGCAACTTTCTTCCATCCTTCTTCAGTGGAGGGGCACTGGAGGAGCTCCTGCAGGTATTCTTCGATGATGGCCTGCACCACTTCTCTGACTACTTTGCTGATGGTGTTGTGTGGCACCCTCCAGCTGTACTGCATGCTCCTGTACGTGGTCCTGGAGGCCAGCTGGCGCAGAGTCAGTGCCACCTTGAGCCCGGGTCCAGGCAGGGCCGGAAGTTGGTGCTCTACTTGGTCAACCTGGGTCTCAGCCACTCCACAACTTCGTCAAACATGGCTGGAGGCATCCTCATGAAGTTCTGGAATGCACGAGGGTCTTCGTTCCTCAGCTCCACCATCAGCTTGTTGTACAGTCCGTCCTCTGCTCTTCTCCTGATCCATCTTCGTACCCAGACACTTCTTGGCCACCTCCTTTTCTTCCCATAGAACAGTTGAAAGAGCCTGTAGATGGCTTCGCATGTTGCAGAACGATGGTGGCTACCAAAAGGACTTTGTTACGATCCACGGTGGACATGACTGGATGCTGTGGAAGAGGAAGAGTCAGATGAAGGCTGCAGAGGTCTGCACAGCTGGGCTGCTGGTCTGAAAGTGAGATGCAGGTGAGTTGCTTCCCCTTTTTATAGGCAGTATAGGTGTCCCTTTGCATCCTCTAGGCATCCTCTAGGCATCCTCTAGACATCCTTAATATCCGAGATAGGTCCCCTCTGCGAACGTTTTTTCCGTTTTAAACGCTTTGTTTCTGTGCTGCATCTGTTCTGCATCCGTTCTGCATCCGTTCTGCGTCCGTTCCGTTTCCTCCCTGCGTCCGAGCGGATGCGAGTTGCGCGGATGCGGAACGGATGCCTAGCGGATATAGCAGATGTGTAACGGATGCTTAGCGGATGCGTAGCGGACGCAGAATGGACGAATTGGATACATTTTCCACGCAAATGTTTTGGGCAGCTCAAAACTTTTTGAGCGGATGAAACGTCAATAGACGGATGCTGGACGGATAGAGAGGAAGCAAAACGGAGGCAGTGAGTACATCGCGTTAACCAACGGATGGCAAGCTTTTTTGTCTGTTTTACATCCTCTTTGCATCCGTTGGTGCAGTGTGACATGAGCTTTAGTCAATGGAGAAGCTGGATTCGCTTAACAACCGCGTTACTAATTTAACAGCGGCAGTGATTCACTTAACAAATGTGGCAAGAAAAGTCGTAAAATGGGAGCAAGCTCACTTCAGACATTTCTCACTTAGCAACATCAATTCTGGGCTCAGTTGTGGTCATAAGTTGAGGACTACCTGCACAAAGAAACAGTTCAATATAGATTGCCTCATGGTACGTGCTTGGCTTTCTCATTCATTGCAGTAAGCATGTGAGAGAGCAGAGGGGGCAGGCAGTATGAACCCCCTAGAAAAGCTTATTTTAGCTCAGTAAAGCTTGGCAAAGAAGCATCTCAGAGAACTGAGGACTAGCAGTGATCTGAAGACATCTGATCAGGGTTTGCCATTCCAGCAGGAAGAGTCCTTCCAATGAACTCTGCAGATCCCCCTCCCCATCAAGTACTTTGAGCCAGTAACTCGGGATAAGCATTGGAGAAAATAATGAAGAACTCAAAGTATGCTTTGCTATTGAATACTTATTCTTGTGTGTACACGCCTTTAAGTCCTTGTTGACTCTTGGGGACTGCTTGGACAAGTCCTTGCAGTTTTCTTGGTGAGGTTTCTTCAGAAGGACATCAAAAAGTGGAGGTTGAGAACTGAGATGTCTGTTAACTGGCATCTTTTAAAAACATCGCTCTGAGTTGTTTTGCATCATTTAATGCTGTGCTTTGCATTAGATTTAATGTACATGTGACATGCAAGCGCACATAGTTAATCACAAATACTAATCTTTCTGAAATAGGCTAAAATCATAAATGAGAGTTTGGAAAGTCATTCACTCTACAGGTAGTCAGTCCTGTAGACAGGAGGGGTAGACTATGCATAAATGCAACTATAAATAGTCCTTGACTTACACCTATTTGTGTAATGACCGTTCAAAGTTATAACAACACTGAAAAAAATTATGGCCATTTTTTACATTTTGCAACCATTGCATCCCCATGGACATGTGATCAAAACTCAGATGCTTGGCAACTGATTCATATTTATGACTGCTGCAGTGTCCAGGAGTCAGGTGATCACCTTTTGCGGCCTTCTGACAAGCAAAGTCAATCGGGGAGCCAGGTTTACTTAACAACCACGTTACTAACTTAACAACTGCAGTGATTCACTTTATAAACTTGGCAAGTAATGTTGTGAAATGGGGCAAAACTCACTTAGAAATTTTGGGCTCACTTGTGGTCATAAATCGAGGACTACCTGTACTCTTCTACCCGCATAGAAATTTGAAGCTTCCCCAGCAGATTAGTCTGCTGGATTCATGGAAAAGGCATCTGCCAATGGCTATTAGCCTGTGAACATAAATGACACCAGACTAAATACATTTAATCTTATTTAAGATGCTTTGAGGAATGTTATAAGTGACACTGCTGAAACTGAGTGCTAGATTGCACAGATTTTCATCTGATCAAGCAAGCGACTTCTCCCTGCCACCCACAGTTACGTGCTATTTGTCTGCCACCATGGCTGACATTTGAATCTGACCATTTTTATATTTTATATATTTCCTTTAATTTGTCATTGCCAGAATCAGTGGTAGATCTCTGATTACTTTGCTATAATTACTGCCCAGGTTAATAAAATTTAGACAGCCTTATACAGTGTCCTCCGGAAATGGTAATTTATTATAACTGCTGTACAGTTCTTGACTTAAGTCCTTGACTTATGACCATAATTGAACCCTGCAATTTCATCAGTCATGACAGTCATGGCTGCCCAATTTTATAACCCTTTTGCGGCAGTAGTTAAATAAATCATGGTTGTTAAGTGAATCGGTGGCTGTTAAGTAAACCCATTGTTTGCTCTGGCCATTTCCCCCCTCCCCTAGAAAATAGAAATAAATGCTGGTTTCCAGAAAGAACATCATAAATCGTGATCATGTGACCTCAGAATAGGGCAAACAGCTGTAAAAGTGGTCCAGTTGCTGAGTGCCCAAAATGCAGTTAAATGACTATGGGGGGGGGGCCTGAGGTTGGAACCTTAAATTGGGGTCATATGTCCCTTTTTAGGGCCCACTGTAACTTTGAACAATTGTTAAGTGACCATTGTAAGTTGAGGACTACCTGTAATTCCAAGGCAGCCTTGTCTTCAGTTGGAAATGCTATTCTAAAATATTTACAGTTGCAAACAATACTATTGCTACAAAACTTGTAAAAGTGATTTTTTTTTAACTCAAATGATTCAGGTTGACTTCAGATAAACAATTATAAATTTCTATCAAGCCACTGTAGTCCAGAGACTAGTTAAATTTTAACCCTGAGCATATATGCAGAAAATAGAAACCAATACTCCTTGAGCAAACAGTTAATGTGGACTGAAGCCAGTGTCTCCAATAGTAGTTTGATAGATACCATTAAACTTTTACATACAAATACATAGTTAGAATATGCAAATTAGTTGCAGACTTCAGATCAAGATACATTTTCATATTTGAACAAAAAGCCTGTCTCTTGCCTTACATGAATTCTGTCTGCAAATCAAAATGAGTTTTCGGGACTAGTGCAATATGTTGTTTAATTCATTTCACCCAGTTTTATTCACATGGAGAATTAAAATGCCAGTTTTCTTCACAAAGAAGCCTTACTTAGAAACAAAATAGTTAAAAACAATACGTGCAGCATATAGCAACTATGGCACTTGTTCCAAGGAATTCAAAATACTGGCCAAACAGCTAAATATACATTATTACATAAGATATCCAAACAAATTGAATTTAATGAGCTTTCTTTAAGAGGAGCTTCTAAATTATGAGTACCTCTAAAAAGTAGCTTAAATTCAGAAAGGAAAACACAAAGTTTTCTGAGATGTGATAGTGTTCATTGCATACATGAGTGTTTCTTTTTGTTGAAAGGCTAAACATAAAGCTTTCCTGAAGTGGTCAAGCAATTACTGGTACTTAAAATCTTTATGTCCATAATTGAACACTGCAATTTCATAAGTCATGACAGTCATGACTCTTTATTTGGTTGAATATTTGAGGTGATTTTCAGGAATGCAAGAATAATGTTTTTCCAACAGCTTATTTTTCATTTAATTCATACATCCCAAACATTTCACAGGAAACTATCAGAGGATGATACAACTATCCCCTCCAATTGTTTGCCTGTACCACACTGGAAATCAGCTTTTTAAAAAGTTTTATAAACTTTATAACTTTTAAACTTTATACGTTTTATAAAAGTTAACTTTTTATAAAGTTTCTGAGCTAGGTAATGCAAGATCAACAATGTCTTCTCATACTGAAGGCTAATGCCCAGCAAATTCATCTTCCTCTAGTCAAAAACTTCTCTAATTTCTCTAGAATACTATCACATGACAGTTGACTTTTGCATTAAAGGAAAAAAACACTTCCATAATATATAAATTTCTGTTTTTATGCAGAGTGTAAGATTTGAACATATCTCTTTGCAAAGATTTATATTAAGCTTATTGGTAGGTAATTCTGGCTTAGTGACTGCCTCATACAGTGACTGTTCAGAGATACAACTGTGATAAAAAAAACAACTTTATGACCAGTTCTCAAATTTAAAAACCTTGAAGGCTTGTAAAGCAAAGGAAAGCTGAAGAAAGATTGTAAGCACAGTTGAGATTTCACTTAGTGACTGTTTTGCATAACAATTGAGTTGCAAATCCCAACTGTGGTCACAAAACAAGGTCTATCTGTTGTTCAATTTTAAAGCCTTTCAATGTTTTAAAAATACTGAAAAGAACTATTTTCTCTCATATGTAAATTTCACTTCAGCTTTAGAAACTCACTTTTCCCCTTTGGATTAACACTCTCAAGTTCATCAACTCTGTGGCATCTCATTTCCTTGCTTGTCTGGCTGATAAATATTATTTATTTATTTTAATGAAACAAAAACCTTTTCAGATAGAGTTCCTGCTTCCCCTTATTTAGTTGCTAGTTGTAGCAAAACATATTTTCAGAAATGGCTAATCTTTATAGAACTAATAGCAGGGAGGCAAAGCTTCCTGTTAACATTTCCGATAACCTTTTCAAAGAAAGCTTCATAGCTTATACACATGCACAAACAAAATAAAACAAAACAAAAAAACTTTAACCAAAACCCAACTCCAACAGTATAATGAAAGAAACTTTTTTTTAGCATAGAGAACACCTAATTTAATCACTATCACAATTCTGGAAAAAAATCATCACATGATTATAAGTAAATTTCTTGACCAGAGAAAAAATAGGTTTTAGTACCATTTAGGTCTCACAGGCACTTACTAGTGCAGGGCCCTCCAACTCTGTCCATGGACTGGCACCAGAAACCGGTCCACACAAACAAGTGAGACCATCCATGGCATACAGGCAGCACATGAAACTTCCCCCTCTGGTCCGCAGAAAAAATCTCCACGGAACTGGTTCCTGGTACCCAACTTTGGAGGCCATTGTACTAATACATATTGAAGACACAGTGTGATTAGTTTACAATCAGAGGTGTCAAACTTGCGTCATCATGTGATGTATCACAACTTTTTCCCCCTTTGCTAAACCGGGCGTAGGCATGGCCAGCGCATGACGCATCTGGAGTTTGACAGTTTAGTTTACTGTATTGTCATTGCATCTCGTACAATGAAATCAAACACCATCTTCAATGCACATCATGACCATGACCATGAAAATAAACACAAACACACACTCTTCACCCTTCACACATTGAACCGGAAACCCCCGACACCACACCAGCACTGCACTATACAGCAGAATTCAAAAGAGCTATTGCCCTGGGATAGAAGCTGTATGGTATACGTACTGGTAACCATAGAAAAATCAAAAGATCATACCTTTTAGTAGGATGAATATACTTTGTTGCATAGGAATTTGTTTAGTTTGAATTTTATATTGTTTTTATGTTGTAGCTTACTTTACATTTGAAAAAAAATACATTTTAGATGAATTAAATAAACTAATAGGCCTTATTCTACCCCTGTAGTTTATAATACCAACTTTCCAAAAGACTTGGTTAAGAATGGGGTCATGCTGGCCTGGTTACATTCCTTAGCAGCCAAATGGCTTGTGAAAGATTTAGGATACTCATAGAATTGGTTCATGGAATACGGCACAATGCAGAATCTCTGAAATTCACTTTTTTCAGTGAAATTGAGTGAAAAGAAGACATTTAAAGCAGTGTATATGTTTGTAAAATAAATACATCTGTTTAGGTGAACATGTTGGAAAGAGTTGGAAGAGGATGGAAAATTACCAAAAATATTTGCAGATGCAGAAGTACCTCCCCTAAGAGCTGAAATCGTATGCTTTGCAATCACAATCACCTTGTATATTTGTAAATAAGCCAAGTATTAACTATAATTTTGCTTATAAATATTTTCTTTTTTATTGTTTGAAATTATCTATTATAGGGCTAGAAATGTGACTGTGTTTTTTGATATTTTATTTCAATGGAAACTAATAATCAGTGTTTGGGTGACTAGCACAGCAGCTTTTCAACAGCTGTGTAAGAGGATCCTCCAACCACAAATAAGAATTTTTCAATAACTTAATGACTTTAATGCAGTCTTAAAGTGTTGAAACCATAAAATATTTAAACGTGGGTTGTCAAGGGCATTTGTAACAAATATTGAGTTGAGTGACTTGAAACTGTCTATTAAATAGAATTCTATTAAATTATTTAAAAGAAACAAATGTTTTCTTCTGATTATTATTACAGGGAAACTTCCTGTAATAATAAAGAAGAGTTGGAAAAATCCCAATATAGTAGTGTTAACATATCAGAGATTAGAAAAGGAGAAAAAAAATAGCATTTCCTAATAGTAAATACTCAGAGGGAAAGTAAGTGAGAATCCATCTGTTTCTTTCCTCCCTTTGCACCCCTGGAAGGAAAAAAAATAAATGCTTAGATCAGGGCCCCCCAATCCCTAGGCTGAGGCCTATTACTGGACCTTGAGCTGTTCAGAACTGAGCCACAGAAGTGGTGGGCGAGTGTGCATGTGTGCATCCCCACTTATGCAAGCAGTGGGTGAGTACATGTGCACCATTTGCATGAGCAGCTGGCACACATGCCAGCCGCTCACATGGAGCCATCCCCCTTCCCCCCTCCCTGCCAGTCCACAAAGCTGAAAAGGTTGGGGAACTCTGGCTTAGATAAAAAGATAACTTTTAATTATTTAATTAAGTATTTAAATAATTGTATAAATTATAATTATGAATTATAATTTAATTAATTTAATTATACTTGATTATAAATCAATACAATACCAAAAAACAAACAAACCCCAATTTGAATTTAGAGATACAATTTGAAATAGGAAGATCACTCAGATTATCCAAAGAGTCAGAACAGAATAACTAAAGGAAGAACCGCAAAAATCTGCAATGGCAATAGAAGTTTTAATCATTGTGAAGTTTTCCTCTGGTCTCATAATTCTTTCAAAATAGACTTACATTCAGATTTTCTTTGATGAGCCAGATAAACAATTCTGACACAGAAATGAGTAAATTTAAAATCAAAACTTTAAGTTGATGCTTAAGAATTATTTTTTGTGTTTTATTAACTTATTCTCGAATAAAGGTAAAGATACCCTTAAGTCAAGCATGATTCTTTGTAACTTTACATCAAGCTATCAAACTTGTGTCATCATGGCTGTATCACTTGATGTGTAGTGAATTTTCCCCTTTGCTAAACCAGGTATGGGCATGGCCAGCACATGACGCATCTGGCCCATGGACCGTGAGTTGATGTACATAGACAGATCTCCCCCTTTTTCCCCTCTGGGTTATTTCAGAGAATTTTTTTTTTACATGTTTGGCCCATGATTTGGAAGTTCCTGGAATTATACCATTCAAGCACTAATTAGGATTAGCCCAATTTAACTTTTATGTCCATATAAGTTGTCATTTCCTAAATTGATTCTCTATTACTAGAAATAGTCTCCCTTCCTGTTTTCTAGGCTTCCATAAGATAGCCCAGAGCTCTCCTAGAAAAGATGAATCATTGGTAGAAACACTGGGTGGTGGTGGTGGTTGTTTTTGCCACTTCTTGTTCATAGAACCCTGGATGTCTGTCTCTAAAATAAGCTCTTCAGGAACAAACATGGTGGAACTACATGGAGAAAATGAAGAAAAAATAAATAAGTGAAGGAAAATGGAATAAAACTGTCTTGGTATTTTGAATTTTAAAGGTAAGTGTTTTTCTTCTTGAAATGTTATGCTGTTGTTGCTTGTAGAATGATATGCTGATTACTTTCACCTTGCCAAGCCTGAACTGGCTTCAGAATCAGACCAGATCAGCTATGTACTATCATTACCTGAGGTATGCTTGTGTGAATCATTTAAACATTTACAGACAAGAGCATGCAGTTCAATGAAACATGGTCCATCCAAATTTGTGCTCTAGCGTAAGGGTTCCCAACCCACAACTTGCGGATCAGCACTGGTCCGTGAATCACCAGGAACAGAGTCACACTAGTGAGTGAAGCCCCATCTGTGCATGCACAAAATCCAGGAAGTGCGCAATTCCATACCCCCTAGTCTGCAGAAAAAACCGCCTTCCGTGAAACTGGTCCCTGATGCCCAAAAGATGAGAATCCGCTGCTCTAGAGAAAGCATGTATTTTCACAGCAGTTCCAAGTCTATAGCTTCTTCAATATTCAAATACTTCCATGAAGTCTAGTCTCAGTTCTCAGATGCCTTGCTTATTCTAGCTCCTTCCTTTAGTTCTGTGCCTTTTCATCTCCTACCCTCCCTGTCATCTTGGTATCTTCCCATCTTACTTGCTCCACTTACTTACTTGCATAATAGCTGAAGGAAAAATCAATCTCAGTCAAAAATGATTTTTTTT
This sequence comes from Laticauda colubrina, assembly GCA_015471245.1. Lineage (NCBI taxonomy): Eukaryota > Metazoa > Chordata > Lepidosauria > Squamata > Elapidae > Laticauda > Laticauda colubrina. Next base: position 16,514,963 of record BLBF01000031.1, on the reverse strand, counting down.
ATGCTGTTAGCTTTGCTCCCTAAGCTAGTATGTGCATCATCATCACCCTATTGGAAGTAGAAGTTTTATTGTTATCAAAATGATAGATATTTGCTCACAACTATTGCATAAGAACTTTAAATATTTATGTGTGATTAAAAAAATAATCAGTTTTCTTTAAAATGTTCCCATGTTATTTGTGAACAATGATCCCCCAAGAGCAAAGCTGCAATACACAATATAGAGAAATACATTTTTATGTACTTACGTATACCTATATTGATTTTTGTATTCTATTTATACTACTGGAAACACTGTAAGATGAAAAACAAGGAAAGCCTTTTCTAGGCCATAAATTATATAAGGTAATAAAAAAAAAAGATAACACTCCTAAAACACTTCATGTTTTAAACAATGTTTTACTGAATTTTTTTTTATAATGCAAAATATTTGTAAACTTATTTAAGATTTCATTTAATTGGAAGGAGTGTAAAATGTGTTAGATGAAATATACTCACCCATATATTTCCAAACAAGTAAGTACACATACAAAGAAATCTCCTGTGTGCAATAGATTGGGATGACACAATTACCAAGAGATTTCTAACTATACTTCCTCTAATCTTTTGATAAGTTAAAATATTTTGCAATAACTATTGTAATATAACAGCTTATGGCAAGGAGAAGACTAATGAATGGTAAGCTAACGCTTCCTCTTAATGGGCATATATTGTGGATGAAATTAGGAAAGCTGTTTAAGTTAATTAATATTTGTATTATACCAAAGACAATCTACATTGATTGTAATTTCTCAACTAAAAGAAAACATCTAAAACATTTCAGATTTTCTACAACTCTTTGCTATATATATAAAAAAATCAGGCACATTTGTTAAATATGTTTAATTTTTTTAAAAAATAACTAATGGCAAAATAAAATATATACATCACATCATACTGTGTAAACACGCAACATCACTGTACAAAAAATATACATGCAAAATAAAGTGAAACTTCAACTAAAGTAGGAAATAAAATAATTCAGAAGCAAAAAAGTTATGGTTGGTATGAATGTACACCCATCCAGTTTTGATCTCAATTCTTATTTTAAAAGTTTCTGTACAGTTTTACAAAAGTAAAAAAAAAACAAAAGAAAAATAAATAGTTTACAATGGGATCCACGAACACTTAAAATTATGACCAGGTGATAGTTTAAGATGGATCGCTATAACTATTTTGTTTGGGATGCCGGCTTATTTTTTTCCCCAAGGCTCATTACATACAAGAAATATATGTGACAATGTCCTTCTCAATATTCCACATATCAATGTTTTTTATTATTCAATAAAGAGCTTGCCATCTGATGTCTGGTTCTGGTCCATGGTTTCTTGACAGCATTTCCTTTGAAGAACACAAATTTTGCTTAGTATTGTAGAAAAAGCAGTAGACAAATCTGAACATTCTACAAAATAGAAATTAATTTGTGGGGAAAAATAATACTTTGGCATTTTGAACAACAAACCAAGCAAACCAAACCAAACTTCAATAAAACATTTCCCATTTTTAAAATCCAGTTTGTTTTTCAAGAGATGAAAATAATTTTACAATCTTTTAAAATCAGGTTGACCTTTTAACAAAGTTCTAAGATAAGCATCAAGTTTATCTAGTTTACAACATATTGACAAACCTTCACCCACCCCGACCCTGGAATTTCCAAGCACAAAGTCATAAAGCTCACCGTACTATGAATGTGCTTTTTTTCTATATATTTATTACAGTTACAACTGAAGGTCTCATAAATAGTTGCATAAAATGTTAAAGCCACAACATTGCACGTGATATGAAATAAAATTTAAAAAAATCCCAAAGTGAGTGCATTTACAGTATTATCTTCTTGCTGTTTCCTGCTTGATGGTAGGAACTGTTTGTTACCAAACTCAGGAGTCCTTTTCTGATAGGTCCAGCCAAAGCTGACCTGAATTAAAGACCCGCACAGTGGTATACCACCATTTAGGAGGAAGGAAAAGAGGGGAAAAAATAGAGACACAGATTGAAGGCAGGTAATAGTCTATTTACAAGTAAGGCCTACATTTTATCAGAGCAAAATGGTTCATTCTATCCGTATGCAAAAATCTTGAGGTTGGATGCACTTAAAAGCTGAGCCTGGTCTCAGTGCACTGCTATGCAAGATATACACAGGCGAGGCAACTGGAAAGCTCTATGTCCAAGTCAAAAATGAAAACAAAAACCAGATGGTCCAAAATGGGCACCATCCAGATGGACAGCCATTTCATTAAATCATTTTTAAGTGTCAGTGTCCATATTTTGTCTTTTAACACCAGTGCTTTGATCATAGGCATAGTTTCTTTGTCTAAAATCTTGAAAATTCTAGTTAAGGTCATTCGCAAAAGTTTAATTCTCAGTTGACTTTTTTTAAAAAAAAAAAGTTTTTTTTTTTGCAGAAACCTGAATAAAATACTGTTATAAGTTGTAATGTTCTTCATTGCCTTTTGCAGAGTACAGTGTTGTAATCCTCCACCCCAACATAGTTTTATACTGCTAGTCCCAAGTACAATCGTGTGCAGATTTACTTGGAATACATTTTCACACGATGAATCATGGTAGCAGCTGACTTTTTTTTTTTAATCTTCACCCCAAATTCAAGTCAACAGCTGATTGGCAGGAGAGCTTCATCCTCAGTTTAACTGACAGGTGAAAGAGAATGAGAGAGAACATCAAAGATAGGTTAAACTTTTGGCAAGAGCCTGCTCTGTAAAAAGTTTTTAATGCTACGAATGGGTCGAACATCATTCTGGTGTTTTCGCCGCTCAATGAATGAAGTCAGTCTGGCTATGTCAATGCTGTCAGCACTTTTGGCACTGCCTGGCTGCAGCCATTGCTCCTGGAGGGCCAGTGCAGCAGAAGGACGCTTGGCTGGGTCATCCTGCAATAAGAAACATACAAAATCTTTGGCCTTCTGGCTTACTCCTTTGAAGTAGTCATCTGGGAAGCTAAAGTCTAAGCGACAAATGTTCAGGCAGGTTTCCTCTACACTTTCATCCAAGAAAGGAGACACACCACTAAGGAGGACATATGTGAGCACTCCAATGCTCCACACATCTGAGGTCAGGGAGACGGGATTTCCAAGGATAATTTCAGGAGCTGCAAATTCTGGGTTCCCAAATAACTGGTGGATATAATACGTAGTGTTGAGCTGAACGGCATCTCCAAAGTCAGCCAATCTGATTGTTGCTTTGGCCAAACTCTTATCCACCAGAATATTTTCGGGCTGAAAGAGAAGACAAATTCTCAGTTATGTTAAACTAGATAAAGTTCTAACAGTGTTACTTTATTTTTTTTTCTGCGTTTTCTGTTTTTTTTAAGCAAAACAACATTAGCCAATCATGAGTATTTTTAAAATAGTCAGTTATAAAAAGGAAAAATATCCATGCATAGACATAATAGAATAAAGGCATTTCAGCTTGCTGATCATAACATACATTTAATGAACTAAAAGCAACATTAAATTTTAAACAAGAATTAACAAATTAACAATTATCAAGAAACAATTGGGAAAGTGGTCTATAGCTTTTAAAATTTAGTGGTGTTGGATGGCAATAATATGCTTGTTGAATGCTTCTTTCTGAACATAAAATGAGACACCCTCAAGTATCATTTTCAATGATCTGAAAATATTTTGATGTCAATGATTCACTTTGGCTTTGGAAGAGAAAAAAAACCATTGCCCAGTTCACCTTTAGGTCCAAGTGTACTATTCTGCAATTATGAAGATAATGTACAGCTTCCAGAATCTCCCGCAGATACAGCTTGATCTTTCCTTCAGTGAGATTTCCCCATTGTATAATGTAGTCAAGAAGGCGACCCTGGTTGGCTCTGGAAAGCATGAGCATTATGTTAAAAGTAAAGTCAACAGCCTGTATTTCACAAGTAAAGAGTAACATGCATCAGTTTCTAAAAACTATGATTTATAAATTAGATCTTCTAGTCCAACTATTGAGAAATTAATTTTGCTAATTCAGAATTTGAGTTTCGTAACTCCTTTGTTGTATTCTTTGTCATGATTTGAGAATATGTTTTATCTCATGAAAAATATGCAAATCATTTTTTACATAATATAAAATTAATTACATTATTTATTTATTTATTTATTTATTTATTTATTTTGATTTGTCAATCGCTCACAAGATAATAGGTATAAGTATATACAAAGTTATGAATACATGAAATGAGTACATATAAGAAACATAAAAGAAACAATAGGACAGGGACAGTAGGCATGTTGATGCGCTTATGCACGCCCCCTACAGACCTCTTAGGAAAGGGGTGAGGTCAACAGTAAACAGTCTAAGGTTAAAGTTTTTGGGGTTTGGGGAAGAAACCACAGAGTCAGGTAGAGTATTCCAGACATTGACCACTCTGTTGCTGAAGTCATATTTCCTGCAATCAAGTTTGGTGTGGTTAACCTTGAGTTTGTATCTATTGTATGCTCTTGTGTTATTATGATTGAAACTGAAGTATTCATTAGCAGGTAAGTCATTGCAATGTATGATTTTATATACCATACTTAGATCAGACCGAAGACGGCGTAATTCAAGGTTTTCTAGGTCTAGAATTTCAAGTCTGGTGCCATAAGGTGTTCTACAACAAGTAGAGGAGTGGAGAACTCTTCTTCTGAAATATTTCTGGACTATCTCAACTGTACTAATATCAGATACATAATGTGGGTTCCAGATTGATGAGCTGTATTCGAGTATTGGTCTAGCAAATATTTTGTATGCTTTAGTTAGTAGTGTGATATTACCAGAGAAAAAGCTACGTAGGATTAGGTTAATGCCTTTTTGTCTATGTAGTTACAGTGGATCTAGCACTTAGATCATAAGAGATGGGTATTCCAAGGTCCTTTACAGAGCTTGGATCATCAACAAGGTCTTGACTATTCAGCTTGTATTTTATTTTCTGATTTTTTTTTGCCAATATGCATTTATTTGTTGAGATTTGAAGTTGCCATTTGTTTGACCATTCTGATACATAGTCAAGATCTTTTTGAAGGGTAGCAGTATTGTCTTTGGTATTGAACAGCTTTACATCATCAACGAAAAGAACACAGTTGCTCTTAATATGATCACAGAGGTCATTTATGTAGAGTGTGAAAAGAGTTGGTCCTAAAACACTGCCTTGGGGACACCACTGTTGTCAGGTACAGAATTTGATAAGACACTCCCAATTTTGACCATTTGTTGTCTGTTTGGTAGGAATGCTTCTATCCAGTTATGCAGGTGTCCAGAGATACCATAAGATTTTAGTTTGAGGAGTAGTTTGTCATGTACCACTGAATCAAAGCCTTTACAGAAGTCTATGTAGATTGCGTCTATTGTTTTGCCCTGATCGAGTTGTGTAGTCCATATGTTTTTGCAGTATAAGAGTTGCAGATTACAGGATAGTTTTTTTCTGAAACCAAATTGTTTATTAGAAAGTAGGTTGTTTGTCTCTAAGTGGAGGATAATGGATTGGTTAATGATTGATTCCATGACTTTACAGGTGACGCAGCATAAGGAGGTTGGTGTGTAATTTTCAACTAGGCTGGGGTCTCCCTTTTTGAAGATGGGGATGACCGTGGCTTGTGACCATAGGTTAGGCAAGGAGCTGGTCCTGAAAGATTTTTGAAAGATTATATAAATTTTGTATAACATATAAATTATACAAAATTAATTAACAAAAAACTAATACTGTGCAACAGTATTAACTATGCAATGTAACTTCAAAATTGATGATAACTGGGAAATAAAGGCTTTAATAGATCTATTGTAAAGAAAAAAATCTGAAAAAAAATGTTAGGATTTCTCAAAGGCTATCTTCCTTTTCTCTTTATGAGAATTCTCTTGTCTCATCCAAATGTGACAAACAAAAGAACAGTCCACTGCTGCTGGTTATGTATTCTGATTTGCCTCCAGTACTATCATAACAAATTATAACAACTTTTGAGCCAGCCCTTACTGCAAATACTCACTATTCAAGATCCTTTGGTATTTTCCAAACCGATGGATACAGTGAAAAACTTTCACATGTTTAACACAATTAACAATCCTCTTATTTTGAGTCCCCAATGTGGTATAATAGGACAAATTGGAATCCATATTAGTTCATGTTCTGATTCCTGAATTGCATCTCCAATACCAAAGTGATCACAAGGAATCCTTATTAAAAGTTGAGGTTTTTAATAATAGGTAGTCCCAATTTATGATCACAATACAGATCAGAAAATCTGTCATTAAGCAGTATGGTCATCTTACCTCTCATTGCCATCATCCTTTTCTAATGATGGCACTCTTCATTCTTATGCTAATCACGTGACCATATTATTGAATGAAATTTCTCTCTCTCTCTCTCCTTTTTAATTTCACAGTGACAACACAAGAAAATGTTTGAAATAAAGGATCATTGTAAAAATATTGATCTTCCCCATTCCTTCAATTCTGAAGGGAATTTGGGCAACATTTGTCCTTTGATTACTGTGTATGCTGGAGCAAACACAGGCTTTGCTGAAGTTATTTTTATTTGGTCTTGAAAAGAAAAATGTTTCAATACTCAGAAGGGCAACAATCATGTATATTTTAAAAATTATGAACATTAAATAAATTTAACAGTAACCTTCTAAATAAGCAGCTTACTTGGCACTGTCCAGTTTATGTTTTGGACCAGTTGTGGTATACACAGACTGTCATGAAACTATTTTCAATGTGAATTTTAAAACCAATCAAATATATTTGCAAAAAGTATCTGAATTAAGTAATTTAAGAGATTACGCACATTTCTACCACCAAGATATAACTGGTGGAAGTCTCAAAGGTATCAAGAAGGCCAACAAGCTGAGGGTGTTGGAGATTCTGCATAATTCCAAGTTCACGGGTGACTTGATCTCGTTTCATCAATTTCTTATTTACGAATTTAGCGGCTACTTCTCGCTTGGTTCCCTTTTGATCACATCTCTTAATGACAGAAAACCTGCCCCTTTAAAAAAAACAGTGAGAAGGACAAAGTCAATCAGGAATACTTGAAACCGAAGTCAATTTTTATAAGTCACTACATACATACATATATAAACCTGACCATGAACATGTCTTTAAACACGTCTTTAAAAGCCCCAGAAATATTTAAAAATGCCAATTAAAACAAAGTAATGATTTTCCAATAACAGTCTGAATTAATGTTAATTATACTAATGTAGCCCCTTGGTCTTGGCTGTCATTTAAAGTATGTAAATTGGGAAGACATCTAGCAACTTTTCACTGAAGCATGATCATCTTCAGAAGGACAATTAAAAAACAGAATGAAATTATGCGAATGTGTGCTTATCTAAATATTCTAAGCAAATTTTCTTAAACTAATAATGACAGAATTACATGATTTTTGCAGATAGTAGAGGAAACTACTACACAGACTTCACTACCAGTATAAAGATAAGATCTTAGTCAATTTGTATTGACTAGTTTAAAATTAGCAGATTTGTCTGTCTCATAATTTTTAGTTTATATTGTAAAACAGGGTCTGAAAGAATCTAATTCCTGCATATCATTGTGAATTAGTGTGAAGCAAGTTCATTTGTACATACATAAACATACACTCTTGCCTTTCCATATACACACTTGAGGTTCATAGTAGGAAACACTAGCTGATCATACCTGCCAAGCTCAGCCACTTCACTATACAAGGAATCAAAGTTATCCTTCCAGATGACCATGATCCCATCGCTTCCAGGACCTTAAAAATTGAGAAAACAATCCTTTTTCATTAAGTAAGTTACACACAAAATGTGCTATTTTTTATCTCATATTGGGATATTATGCATATGAACCTACCTAAAACTCGCAGACTAGCCTTAGTGGAAATTGAACCCATGTCATTTGCAGCTATACATGTGTAGACACCATCATCTTCTGTGGTCACACCAATGATTTTCAGATATGCTTCTCCTAAATCACTGCAAAATATCATAAACTGTGAGCAGGTGAGACATTACCTCCCGCCATCTAAGACTGTTAGTATTACTGTTAATGCTTCATTTGTAAAACTTACCCTGCTTTAATTCTACTGTAGTATCTTTCAACTGATAGGAAAGCAAAGAAAGGGATGACAATTTCATGCATGAAAATCCTGCCTGTCATTAGAATAATATATTCCTTTTACTTTTTAAACTATAATTCCTTTTTATTTAGTTTTCATTGTATACAATATACAATCCATTCTTCATGTGAGATAGTATTCTTGATGACTGAATCCTCTTTTTGCCCCAGTGAGCCTCTGGACCCTTATGGCAAATGGTGAATCATAAATGATGGACAGGTTTTTCACACATTGCTTCTGTGTCTTTCTCTCACCTGACCTCTAATTCTTACACTTAAGAAACAAAAGTATATTCCTACTTACACACAGACACTCATTTTCAAAATTAATTTACACAGAATTTAGATGCAGTTTACACACTTTTTACTCATCCTAATTACTTCTTAATAAATCTGCTTTTTATCTCAAAGATTACATACAGCGCATCTAAAGTAACTGTAATGTGTGAGTGTTCACGGATTTTATTTGTTTGTTTGAATGATACTGCTTGAATACTTAATGTACTTTTAATAATGTTCAGCGGATGTGCTTCTGAGCGTATCTTAGCATGGGTTCCTGCTTAATTAAATTCTTCAACAAATGCTCCATCAAACTAAAACCCCAAAATGGCAAGACACTAATATAACAACAACGGGCAATCCATATATGTCCGCCATCATGGTAGCAGGAATCAATTTCCCAAAAGGGAGAAATTGTCAGGCTAAAAAATAATTTGTGAGAAATTATTCTCCCCCAAAAATAGTATCTCAGGCTCAATGACAAATAACTTTGAGATCATTTTGCTTTGTGTCTCCTCATCCTAAACCCAGAGACAAGTGGCTATATCCATAGAAGTCCTGAGATTAGCTGGGTGCTGCTACTTAATGCCAGTTATGTCCACGAGTAATCTCTCTTCATCTACAGTCAGATGGATGATAACAAAAAGAGTCCAAAGTTTTCCAGCAGCCATTAAGACTGGGCTGTTTCAATGGGTCTTTGGGGTCTGAAGGATTATTCTGATTTCTCATTGGGGTAATTGTGAATATGGGATATGCTTGTTCCTCAGTGTTCTGAGGTTATCCTGTTACCTTGTTGTGTCTTTATTTTAAATATTACATATGATGACCCAGGGAATGACACAAAAATAACCAAGTCACAAAAATAGAATAAAGTCCCTTTAATGCCTCCAGCTTAGTCCCATTGTCCAATTATCCTTGGCTGGATATCAAACTCTTAAAGAAAACAGGGATTAAATGCAGTCCGCACCCAAAATAAAGTTAATTTGAAATAAAAAAACCAACATAAACCACACTGAATTAATTACTACAGCAGGCAAGGAAGATTAATTGCAGACTTCTACCAGATGCAGCAACCACAGTTGGGAGGAATCCAAAACACTGATAAGCTCCGACAAGAATAATGCACGCTTTACTTCCAGCAACTTTGCCATGTGCAATTTGTCCTTTTAAACAGTCCTCCCAGCTGCAGCCTATGAAGGGGGTCAGGGCCCCTTCCTCCCCTGTAGATCACGCCACTCATGTTTCTCCCTTATCCGCTCCTCCCTGCATGCCCTAGGATGAAGAGAGGATGGGCCTGGGTCTTCCTCTGAATGCCCATCTGGCCTGTGCCCTTCCCCAGCTTCCTCCACAACCATCGGAACCACACTCCCAGTCCCTGTCAGCTGTTCCATCTCTCCCTCGGACTCAGACTCCAACAGGGGCATGACATTATCAATTGAAAGCCATAAACTTCTTAGAGGCAGGTATGATTGCATTGGCATACAAGTAGCCCTTGATTTATGACCATTTGTTTAACGACCATTCAAAGTTATGAAGGCACTTAAAAGGCCTTATGAACAATCCTCACAATTACAATCACAATTACAATTACAATAATCACATAATCACATGATCAAAATTGAGATGCTTGGCAACTGGTACATATTTACAATGGTTGCAGCATCCCAGGGTCATGTGACAATTTGCAACCTTCTGGGGAGGAGGTGTTTCCAATAAGTCAGTGGGGGCAAGCCAGATTTGCTTAATAACCATGTGATTTACTTAACAGTTGTGGCTAAAAGGCTCAGATGAGACTCATTTAACAATCACATTGCTTTGTGAGAGAAGTTTCAGTCCCAGTGGTTGGAAAAAGAGGACTACTTTATACAAGATATATACTTTATACAACTGACTAGAATCTATCAATTAGTGACATCCAAGGTCACTAATTTGATAAACATGAGACTGAAGGCTCTTTAAATTTATATTTTTCTGTTCCAAGCAAAATCCAATTCACAGAAAAGAAAGCCACTGGTCCTAAAATATAAACAATTTGTTTAACACCTAACAGATATTTCAGTGTAGTTTGATCTCTGTTGTTTATGGAGATTCTGTCATCCAGGACATGGTTGTCCCCAAAAGGTTCTTTTTCAAAAGGCAACTGGACTTTGTCTTCCCTTGAAGAGGTTTCACTTCTCATCCAAGAAGCTTCTAGAACTGAAGAAGCTTCTTGAATGAGAAGCAAAACATCTTCAAGGAAAAATAAACTCTAGTTGCCTTTTAAAAAAAGCACCTTTGGGATTTGATCTCCATTGCCCATCTTCACTTTGAATTACTCCATGACTAATAGAAAACAACTAAAAATGATATGTTATTCTTTTGACCGGGAACCAGGATGAGTCCCTGGCAGTCTGTAAGTTCTTTGGATAAGAGAGGAAAGTATAAGTTGAATAATATAATAAACTGAACTGAAAGAAGGAAGATACAAGCAGTTTATGAAATAAAAATGATGGATGTCTGGAGACAGCCCTTGACTTTGAAACACTGAGCATTCTTCCAATATTTTTTTTTTAAGAAAATAATGATTAAACAAACAACCAAATAAGAAAAAAGTGAGTTATGGGATGGGTGCTATAAGTGTAGGAGCACAATACTGAAGGAACTAGGATGGGGACAGGCAAAGTCAAACTCATATTTCCTTACACTTCTCCACACCTGCAATCTCCTTCCAATATGGTACAAGTATGCAGTTAAGAGAAGCCCAGTACCTGCAAGAGATGCTGTAATGGCTGCCATTGCTCAATGTATTATGATCAGGACCTTTCCAAGTGATTGAAGCTTTGGGACGACCACAGACCTTGCATTTAAGAATGACAGTCTCTCCTGTCTCACATGTTGTTTCACTTAATGGTATTACAAATTCTGGGGGAACTGTAAAAAAGAAAATTGTTGCCGTTAAAGATGAAAAAAGACAGTCTTTTTGGAAACATATTCATTCATTTTTGAGGTGATATATGTGCTACTTCTGCATCACAGCTGAAACAAAATATGATTCTAAAGAGTATATTCACTTAGACATTTATACCCCACCTTTCTATTCATTGAATGCTGAATATACATATCACTTTGAATATCTACAATATTGCATTCTGTGTACATTTAATTCACAGTAGGTTGAACACTACAGGACAATAAGGATACCATAAGAAGCAGAATGTACACTGAATCTTGACAAGCAAGACTCCATAAAATAGAACTGCAGCAAAACAAAACTAAAATTAGATTAAAATGTTTTCTTCAAACTACTATTTGAAGCAACCCATTCCAGCTTCTCTTCCCTCTCCCCAACCATTATGCTGGGTGTCTTATTGTGATGGTGATGTTCATGGAGAGATGAGCAAAGAGGTATGAGCAAGGTATGGCAGAAGTGTACTGTATGCTTGGAGAATATACACTGCTCAAAAAAACAAAGGGAACACTTCAACAACACAATGTAACTCCAAGTTAATCACGTTTCTGCGAAATCAAACTGTCCACTCAGATAGCAACACTGATTGACAATCAATTTCACATGCTGTTGTGCAAATGGAATAGACAACAGGTGGAAAGCAGAGGCAGTTAACAAGACACCCCTAATAAGGGAGTGGGTCTGCAGGTGGTGACCAAGACCACTTCTCAGTTCCTATGCTTTCTGGCTGATGGTTTGGTCACTTTTGAATGCTGGCGGTGCTTTCACTCTAGTGGTAGCATGAGACGGAGTCTACAACCCACACAAGTGGCTCAGGTAGTGCAGCTCATCCAGGATGGCACATCAATGCGAGCTGTGGCAAGAAGGTTTGCTGTGTCTGTCAATGTAGTGTCCAGAGCATGGAGGCACTACCAGGAGACAGGCCAGTACATCAGGAGACGTGGGGGAGGCCGTAGGAGGGTAACAACCCAGCATCAGGACCACTACCTCTGCCTTTGTGCAAGGAGGGACAGCAGGAGCACTGCCAGAGCCCTGAAAAATGACCTCCAGCAAGCCACAAATGTGCATGTGGCTGCTCAAACGGTCAGAAACAGACTCCATGAGGGTGGTATGAAGGCCCGACATCCACAGGTGGGGGTTGTGCTTACAGCCCAACATGTGCAGAACATTTGGCATTTGCCAGAGAACACCAAGATTGGCAAATTCGCCACAGGCGCCCTGTGCTCTTCATATGCTGGTGCGGTTGGCCCTGGGTTCCTCCTAATGCACGACAATGCTAGACCTCATGTGGCTGGAGTGTGTCAGCAGTTTCTGCAAGACAAAGGCATTGATGCTATGGACTGGCCCGCCTGTTCCCCAGACCTTAATCCAATTGAGCACATCTGGGACATCATGTCTTGCTCCATCCACCAACACCACGATGCACCACAGACTGTCCAGGAGTTGGGGGGTGCTTTAGTCCAGGTATGGGAGGAGATCCCTCAGGAGACCATCTGCCACCTCATCAGGAGCATGCCCAGGCATTGTAGGGAAGTCATACAGGCATGTGGAGGCCACACACACTACTAAGCCTCATTTTGACTTGTTTTAAGGACATTACATCAAAGTTGGATCAGCCTGTAGTGTTTGTTTCCACTTTAATTTTGTGTGTAACTCCAAATCCAGACCTCCATGGATTGCTAAATTTGATTCCCATTGATAATTTTTGTGTGATTTTGTTGTCAGAACATTCAACTATGTAATGAATGAAATATTTGATAAGAATATTTCATTCATTCAGATCTAGGATGTCTTATTTTTGTGTTCCCTTTGTTTTTTTGAGCAATATATTTTCTTCTAGCAGGATCACCCAAGGAATGAACATCATCCTAACTGCTGGCTAAAATAAGAAGACCTCTGTATTGGGCATCAGCGAGACTGGAAGATGACAAAGGCAGGCCACTTTAGCAATAATGGAAAAGGCATCAGCTCATATGGTGTGGAAGTAGGCAATGATAAACCATACCTATCTTTTTTTTTTTTTTTACAAAAAAACCCCACATGGATAGAAAATGTAACAGTGACAACGGAGGTATTAAAATGGTGGATAGCTTTTGCCTTTTAAAATCAACCAACAGTAAAGGAACAAGCAGTCAAGAAATATATTGCAGACTAACACTTGTTGGAGCAGCTGTGAATGCTTGAATTAATGTGCTGTGATGTCTCTATATCTATAAAGATCAAAACCATGCAAGCAGTGGCATTCTCTATGACACACTATGGAAGCAAAAATTGGACTTTTGAAGAAGAGGCTCGGAAAAGTATTAATGCTGTTGAATTTTGGTAAGAGAGGGAATATTATTGAGAATACCATGGATAACTTAGAAAACTAAAAAATAAACCATAAAACAAATGAACCTAGAGTTCTTGCTTAAGACACAATTGACCAGGCTCAAATTATCCTACTTTGGACAACTTATATGAAGGGACAGTGATCTGAAGAAAATTCTTATGTCAGAAAAGCAACAAGAAGAAAAGGATGATCAGTACCAAAGTGGACGGACTCAGTTACAGCAGCAATAAGGGTACTTGAAAGATCAGGTTAGGAACAGATCATCATGGGAAAAATCATCTATGTGATTTCTAAGATACACTCTTATGTGATAGTCATTACAAGAGATGTGTAAAGAAAGTTACACATTTAGGAAAGTGGCAAATGATAATGTTTATTCATTTTTCATTTATTGATGAGACTGTTATTTGCCTTAATTACTTGAAGTAATTCAAGGCAGCATATATGCATAATACTCGTCCTCCTTTTTTCTCTACAATAACAGCACCCTGGTGAGGTAGATTTGGCTGAGAGATTTTGATTGGCTTAAAGTCACTGAGTTGGTTTTCATGCTCAAAGCAGAACTGGAACTCAAAAGCTCCTGGTTTCTAGGACAGCACCTTAACTACTACATATTATAATAGCTCGTTACATTTCAAAGTATATACTACATAAATATACTAGTACATCTGCTCAAAAAGTGTCTATGTCAGACAGCTCTCTAAAAATCACCTTACATTATGCAAATTGACTGTTTCTTAGAGAAAGGTATCAACAAGATGCAGACAATATTTGCGTAGATGGAGAATTGCATACCAGAAAGAAGGAAACTTTTTGGTTGGAACTAGTTTGGTTGCTGTTTGTCCCCCCCCCCCCCACACACACACACTTTTGTTAATAGTTTTGCAGGTACTCTTTTTCTTTTGATAATTAGTTTGAGATAATTGATTTTTTTTAATGTGCAACATGTAGAGCTGTATATTAACTGAACATATGTGTTTGACATGGTAAAGATTTTAGGTGATCTGCACATTCTTAATAGAATATAAAAACTGATTTAAAAGGATTACATCACTTTACTACTTGTCTGATGATTTAATAGATATCAATGATATTTTAATGAATTTTACTGATGAATTCTTCCTCCAACAATAATTTCTAAGACTATTTCAAAAATATTTTTTCTCATCAAACTACAATTTTGTATTTAATCTCAACTTACCATCATAAATATAGTTGGGGTTGAGAAGCTGAAAAGGAGAAGAACAGAATTAGTATTTCAGAAATTTTCGCAGAATGTCCGTCCTTAAGATAATAAAATTTAAACATTATAGCAAGCCAAGAGTGAAAACCAAAACACCTATAGGAAAGGACCAGGCTGAGCCCGAGAGAGGGATAAAGCACATCATTAGGAGACTGGAGATTAAAACATATGAAGAATGGTTACAGGAACTGGGCACAGCTAGTCTAGCGAGGAGAAGGACCAGAGGAGACATGATAGCAGTGTTCCAATATTTGAGGGGCTGACACAGAGAGGAAGGGGTCAAGCTATTTTTTAAAGCTCCTGTAGGCCAGACAAGGAATAATAGATGGAAACTGAACAAGGAGAGATTTAAACTGGAAATAAGGAGAAACTTTCTGACAGTGAGAACAATGAACCAATGGAATAGCTTGCCCTCGGAAGTTGTGGGAGTGTCATCACTTGAGACTTTCAAGAAGAAATTGGACTACCATTTCTCAGAAATGGTGTAGGTCTGCTGCTTCGACAGGGGGTCGGACTAAATGACTTACAAGTCCCTTCCAACTCTGATTATCTGTTATCTGTTATTAATGTGGGGTCCCTTTATGTCCACAAGAGATTTAAGTCCAGTCCTCCTTGAGTTTTGTTGACATATCTACAGCCAATTTTTGTCTTGACCGTTAGTAATTCAGATTTGTGTTTAGAGGAAACATGGAATAAACTTGTACTAATTTTGGATTTAACCGATTCCTGATTTCTTGTGCCTAACAGCATCTCAATTTAACAAAATAGTGTTTAGCTACACAAATTATATGTCATATATGCCATGAATATCAAGATAGCTGAGAACACATCTTGAACACATCCTATTTGATCATGAACCAAATGAAAATTTTTTCCAAGGTATCATTACACATTCAAATATATGTGCAGCTGTAATGTAACCTTTTACAAATTATATTTGATAAGATACTCTCTCTGTTTATAATCTAGAGGAATGGAAGAACAGAAGGGATTTGGGTAATATGGTTATAAATAGAACCAAAGGAAGTCTGGAGTTTTAGCCCTAGGAAATTCTCCACGTATCATAAATAATAGGCTTAATTTAATTTAATTTAATTTAATTTAATTTAATTTAATTTAATTCAATCTTTAATACGGACACATACAGCAAATAAATAAATAAATTTTTTTATATACATACATACATACATACATACATATATACATACATACATACACATATATATTCTTAAGTTTTTGCGGGTATTTATATGTATGATATTCAGCTTTGTTTGAGTATTTTCCCACATCATTATAGTTGTGCTTTTAAAGTTGTAGCAACGTTTCGGCAGAATCTCATCTGCCATCATCAGGCTTCTGTATTGTGTTCATCTGTGAGTCAGACTTTTACAGTTGTTTTAGTTTTAAATTTGGGGCTATCCTACTGCTGTGCCAGAATGGTTTTTTGTTAATCCTGATTGGTTGGGAGTCTTGGTCTGTGTTTATTGGTCTTGGAATTTGCTGTGTTCTGCTTGATTGGTGTTTCAAATATCTTCTGTCTGTTTTGTAGCATTTTTTTCTCTTCATTGGCTGGCAACATTATGTTCCTGTACTGGAGGCTTTTAGTGCAGCTTGGCTCCGAGTAAATGGATGGCTATCATTTATGAGGAAACTAGGTTTCATCTGGGTGCCTGGTTGAGGTGTTTGAGCTGGAGGTATCAAGGGGGATCTGTTTGTGCCCAGGTGTTTGCCTGGCTTGCGGTGTGGAGATTTTTTTGTTTGTGAGTGCAGGCTTCCAGATAATTGACAGTCTGGTGGAATCATCTCTTCTATTCATGTTTTCAGGTCTTTTTTTCAATCTCTATGGCTTCTCTGATATTTCTGAAGCTGGGGTTTTCTATAGTGGCTAGGGTTTTGCTGCTATTGAAGTTGATGCTATGACCTGTGGCTTTCATGTGTTGGATGAGTGAGGAAGTATGTTCCAGCTTTTTTACTGCATTTTTGTGTTCACCCAGGCGGGTACTTATTCTTCTATTGAATTGTCCAATGTATGTGGCAGGGCATGATTCACAGGGGACTTCATATACGCCTTGGTTTTCCAGGTCAATTTTATCTTTGGGGTTTCTTAGGATGGCTGCTATTTTTCTGTCTGTTTTGAAGGCAGTCTTGATGTGATGCCTGTGTAGTATCTCACTGATTTTGTCTGTAGTACCTCTTATGTAGGGCAGGACAGCTGTTCTATAGGTCTGTTCATCTTCTAGGTCTCCATTATGTCTCAGTGGTAGACAAGACACACATAAAGACTGAACTATGCACCCTGACTAAAGTACTGACAGGCAACGGCTCCCAAAAAAAGCAAAATCACCAGCTTGATCCACAAAAACACACTGAGAAATAATGGAGACCTAGAAGATGAACAGACCTATGGAACAGCTGTACTACCCGACATAACAGGTACTACAGACAAAATCAGTGTATGTATGTATGTATGTATGTATGTATGTGTGTGTGTGTGTGTGTGTGTATATATATATATATATATATATATGTTTTCTTAGGTTTTCGCGGGTACTTACATGTGTGCTGTTCAGCTTCCTTTGGGTATCATCCCACGTCATTGTAGTTCTGTTAAAGTTGTAGCAACGTTTCAGCAGAATCTCATCTGCCATCATCAGGCTTCTGTATGGATATGGGTCTTACAGCTCCTGGTTTTAAATTTGAGGTTGGTCCATTCTGATTGGCTGGGAGCCTGGGTCTGTGTTCATTGGACTTGGAGTTTGATTGATTGGTGTTCCTGGTTTCTTCTGTCTGTTTTGTGGCTTTGATTGGCTGGCAACAGTCTGTTCTTGTGTTGGAGGCTTTTAGTGCAGCTTGGCTCCGTGTGAAGGGACGGCTGCTCTTCATTAGCAAGCTACTATTCATTAGCAAGCTGGGTTTCACCTGGGTGCCTGGTGGGGGAGTTAGGTTGGAGCTATCAGAGGGAGTCTGTTTTTGCCCAGGTGTTTGCCTGGCTTGTGGCATGGAGATCTTTTTATTTGAGAGTGCAGGCTTCCAAATGATTGACAGTCTCGTGGAATCATCTCTTCTATTCATGCTGTCAGGTCTTTTTTCAATCTCTATGGCTTCTCTGATGATTCTGTGGCTGGGGTTTTCTATAGTGGCCAGGGTTTTAGTGCCATTGAAGTTGATGTTGTGACCTGTGGTTTTCATGTGTTGGACTAGTGAGGAGGTGTGTTCCAGCTTTTTTACTGCATTTTTGTGTTCATCTAGGCGGGTACTTATTCTTCTATTGGTCTGTCCAATGTATGTGGCCGGGCATGATGTACAGGGAATTTCGTATATGCCTTGGTTTTCCAGGTCAATTTTGTCTTTGGGGTTCCTCAGGATGGCTGCTATTTTTTTGTCTGTTTTTGTGGAAGCCATTGGCTGTCAATACTTCAGTCAGGGTGCATAATTCAGTCTTTATATGTGTCTTATCTGCCAGGCGTTTGGTTCTGGTAATTAGTGTTTTCGCTACGGAATTTATCTGTGCTGGGTGGTGGTGGGATTGGGTTGAGGTAGCGGTTGGTGTGTGTTTTCTTCTGGTATATGGTGTGTCCCAGTGTGCCATCTGTTCTTTTGTAGATTAATACATCTAGGAATGGTAGTTGTTTGTTTATTTCCGTTTCCATGGTGAACTTGATTTTGGGGTGTGTGTTGTTTAGGTGTGTTAGGAAATTGTTTAGGTTTTCTTTTCCATGGGGCCAAATCACAAATGTGTCATCGATGTATCTTAGCCATAGTTTGGGTTTGTGGGTGGCATTAGCCAAATTGAAGGAGCCCCTATGGGATCACCACTGTCACCCATCATTGCAAACCTGTTCATGGAAGAATTCGAATCCAGAGCCCTGGCTAATGCCACCCACAAGCCCAAACTATGGCTAAGATACATATATAAACATATATAAACATATATAAACATATATAAACATATATAAACATATATAAACATATATACATATGTTTTCTTAGGCTTTCGCGGATACTTACATGTGTGCTGTTTAGCTTCCTTCGGGTATTATCCCACGTCACTGTAGTTGTGCTTTTAAAGTTGTAGCTTCTGCAGCCACAGAATCATCAGAGAAGCCATAGAGATTGAAAGCATGAATAGAAGAGATGATTCCACCAGACTGTCAATCATTTGGAAGCCTGCACTCTCAAATAGAAAGATCTCCACACCACAAGCTAGGCAACACCTGGGCACAAACAGACTCCCTCTGATACCTCCAGCTGAAACACCCCCCCCACCAGGCACCCAGATGAAACCTGGTTTCCTAATAGATAACAGCCGTCCTTTCACATGAAGCCAAGCTGCACTGAAAGCCTCCAGTGCAGGAGCAGAGTGTTGCCAGCCAATCAAAGCCACAAAACAGACAGAAGAAACCAGAAACACCAATCAATCAAACTCCAAGTCCAATGAACACAGACCCAGGCTCCTAGCCAATCAGAATGGACCAGCCTCAAATTTGAAACCAGGAACTAACTCTATACAGAAGCCTGAAGATGGCAGATGAGATTCTGCTGAAACGTTGCTACAACTTTAACAGAACTACAATGACGTGGGATAATACCCGAAGGAAGCTAAACAGCACATAAAAAACAGCACAGGAAGCTGCACTGGAAACGGAAATAAACAAACAACTACCATTCCTAGATGTACTAATCTACAAAAGAACAGATGGCACACTGGGACACACCAGATCCCAGAAGAAACACACACCAACCACTAACTCAACGCCCAATCCCACCACCACCCAGCACAGATAAATTCCGTGGCTAAAACACAAATTACCAGAACCAAACACCTGGCAGACAAGACACATATAAAGACTGAACTATGCACCCTGACTAAAGTATTGACAGCCAACGGCTTCAACAAAAATAAAATCACCAGCTTGATCCACAAAAACACACCAAGATATAACAGAGACCTAGAAGATCAACAGACATATGGAACAGCTGTCTTGCCCTACATAAGAGGTACTACAGACAAAATCAGTAAGATACTACAAAGGCATCACATCAAGACTGCCTTCAAAACAGACCAAAAAATAGCAGCCATCCTTCAAAACCCCAAAGACAAAATTGACCTGGAAAACCAAGGCATATACGAAGTTCCCTGTGCATCATGCCCGGCCACATACATTGGACAGACCAATAGAAGAATAAGTACCCGCCTGGATGAACACAAAAATGCAGTAAAAAAGCTGGAACACACCTCCTCACTAGTCCAACACATGAAAGCCACAGGTCACAACATCAACTTCAATGGCACCAAAACCCTAGCCACTATAGAAAACCCCAGCCACAGAATCATCAGAGAAGCCATAGAGATTGAAAAAAGACCTGACAGCATGAATAGAAGAGATGATTCCACCAGACTGTCAATCATTTGGAAGCCTGCACTCTCAAATAGAAAGATCTCCACACCACAAGCCAGGCAAACACCTGGGCACAAACAGACTCCCTCTGATACCTCCAGCTGAAACACCTCCCCACCAGGCACCCAGATGAAACCTGGTTTCCTAATAGATAACAGCCGTACTTTCACACGAAGCCAAGCTGCACTGAAAGCCTCCAGTGCAGGAGCAGAGTGTTGCCAGCCAATCAAAGCCACAAAACAGACAAAACAAACCAAAAACACCAATCAATCAAACTCCAAGTCCAATAAACACAGACCAAGACTCCCAACCAATCAGGATGAAGAAAAAAAAACCATCCTGGAACAGAATAGGCTAGCCTCAAATTTAAAACCAAAGACTGTGAGACTCTGACCCACATACAAACTCAATACAGAAGCCTGATGATGGCAGATGAGATTCTGCTGAAACGTTGCTACAACTTTAAAAGCACTACAATGACGTGGGATAATACCCGAAGGAAGCTGAACAGCACACATGTAAGTACCTGCGAAAATTAAAAAAAACATATATATATATATATGTGCTGTTTAGCTTCCTTCGGGTATTATCCCACGTCATTGTAGTTCTGTTAAAGTTGTAGCAACGTTTCAGCAGAATCTCATCTGCCATCTTCAGGCTTCTGTATAGAGTTAGTTCCTGGTTTCAAATTTGAGGCTGGTCCATTCTGATTGGCTTGGAGCCTGGGTCTGTGTTCATTGGACTTGGAGTTTGATTGATTGGTGTTCCTGGTTTCTTCTGTCTGTTTTGTGGCTTTGATTGGCTGTCAACACTCTGCTCCTGCACTGGAGGCTTTCAGTGCAGCTTGGCTTTGTGTGAAAGGATGGCTGTTATCTGTCAGGAAACCAGGTTTCATCTGGGTGCCTGGTGGGGGGGTGTTTCAGCTGGAGGTATCAGAGGGAGTCTGTTTGTGCCCAGGTGTTTGCCTGGCTTGTGGTGTTGACAGCCAATGGCTTCCAAAAAAACAAAATCACCAACCTGATCCACAAAAACACACCAAGACATAACAGAGACCTAGAAGACCAACAGACCTATG
>BLBF01000031.1:16388239-16493169 GCA_015471245.1 Laticauda colubrina | reverse complement strand
ATGTATGTGTGTGTGTATATATATATATATATATATATATATATATATATATATATATATATGTTTTTTTAAGCTTTCGCGGGTACTTACATGTGTGCTGTTTAGCTTCCTTCGGGTATTATCCCACGTCATTGTAGTGCTTTCAAAATTGTAGCAACGTTTCAGCAGAATCTCATCTGCCATCATCAGGCTTCTGTATGGATGTGGGTCTCACAGCTTTTGGTTTCAAATTCGAGGCTGGCCTATTCTGATTGGCTGGGAGTTTTGGTCTGTGTTCACTGGACTTGGAGTTTGATTGATTGGTGTTTCTGGTTTCTTCTGTCTGTTTTGTGGCTTTGATTGGCTGGCAACACTCTGTTCCTGTGTTGGAGGCTTTCAGTGCAGCTTGGCTTCATGTGAAAGGACGGATATACATACATACATATATATTTGTTTTCATAGATTTTCACGACTACAGGTATGGCATGTTCAGGTCTTTTCCTGTGTGAGATGAGAGTATCTTCAGGCTGGTGCTTTCGGCTTCGTGCTTTTACATAAAAATGATCACAGCTTCTGGTATATTAATCAGGTTAGGTATTATGAGTCTGTGAGCCCCTTCAGAGGGGGCAATATAATAGGATATGAGCTGTAATTTTAGGCTAGTAGATATAGCAATCCCTCATAAAATGATTTACAAACCTAGCTATACTATTAAAACTGTGCCTGCTTTTGTTTATTTGTTGCTTTTATGATGAATGCTCTTGATAATCAATTGAAATTTAGATTTCCATTTGTATGCTGACTTTTTCATCATTTCATTTGTTTTTGAGGGAAAAAAATCCAATATGCTTTCAGGAAATATTGGTAAAATTTATCCCATGTTTTATGCTGTAGATTAAAAGTTTTTAACATTTTTTTAGTATAAGTATTTACAAACATAATGTCAGGAAGAAATACCTTCACGGAAACCTTATTGGCAAGTCCATCTCTAGATTTACGATAACCATTTTCTAATTTGCCTTCCCTTTTGCCGTCTTTGTCTTTTTTCTCAGATTTTTTCTTTAGGCGGAGTGCTGTGTGCCAAGATGACGACTTCCTGAAACCAGAATATAATAGATTGTGATTATCTTCCTGTGGATGACTTTGATTGGAAAAAAAATGTTTTAAATCAACCTAGGAAAAAAGAAATCTGGGAGGAAAAGAGAAGCCCCTTCAAATGACAGTAAGAATGGAACATTTTAATATGATTATTCTAACTGTCACTTTGTGAAAAATATGATTACTAAAACATCATTGTAAAATAAGGGCAGTTTACAAGTTAGTAAACTGCAATTATGCTTTTGGTTCTTGATGATTTGTGAGGTAGCTGAGGGATACAGTGGTCCCGACTCTGTGCTATGATGGGAATGGATTTTTGAGTTTTAGCCACGAAAGCCTCTGGGTGACCTTGGGTCAGTCACTCTCTCTCAGCCCAACTCATGCACAGGGTTCTTCTTGTCGAGAAAACAGGAGGAGGAAAGTGTGTTAGACATGCTCAAAGCCTTGAGTTATTGTAAAAATAATAAGGGGCAGAAACAAACAAACAATCAAGAAATAAAATAATTAATCTCAGCAGCCACTGGAACTTTCAACTGGAGTTTTCCAAAGTGCTCTAACTTTTTTCCTAACTAATCCACAGTGGTTAGGACAAGAAATATCTTAAGAACAATGTATGTTGTACCATGACTTTAGAGAAATAATATTAAAATATTATCCTTCATTAAATCAGTCTTTCTAAGTAAAATAACTATTTTAGTAAAATACTTATTTTGTAGTTTGTATTTGTATTGCAAAAATAAATAGGAGCCCATTTTATATATTGGAGAACTGGATCCGGCCTAGGAAAGTTTATTTCACTAAAGTACCACAGGACTCTGTTGCTACTGCAAACTAATGAAGTAATCAAAGAAGTATACATTACACTTACTTCATTGTTCCATCAGAGTTATCAAAAGTGACTGCACTGGTGTGTCCCAGGACATAGCCGGGGATCCAGCCCTCGGCTGCAGGACACTGGTCAGTGGCGGCTCGGAACACCAAAAACATGTTCTGTTGGTTGCTGGCTAAAATTTGCACGACTTCTCCTTGGTAGACATTAATCTCATCCTCCTTCACTGCCGTATAATCGTGTGTCACCAGCATGGTGGAGATATTGCTACTGCTGCTACTTTCACTCTACAGAAGAATCAATTAGAAGGTTGAGAGAGAGAAAGGGAGAAGAAAAAGGAGGAAAAAGTTGATAATGCACGCAAACAGAAAAGGGTATGACAAAATAAAAGACTGTTACCTTTTAAGCAGCTATATGACAGTGGGATGTTAAATATTGAAATTGAGTGCTATTATCGAAGTACCTCTGCAACAAGAGTGATTAATATGAAGATTATATTCTATTTTTTTATAACTAATTGCAATTACGTTATTTTTCTGTTAGTCTAGTAAATGTTTAACTTCCTTTCTTGTGGAATCACAGCATGATAAGCTTGCATTTCTTGACTTCTATACATTTTTAGAAACTCTTGTTTTCATTTTAAAGTGAAAACAGATGACTAAAGGGGATGTGAGTCACTGTACTTCATTGTACTTCCTCCTATTAGGATACAGGAGCCTCAGATTCCAGGCTAATTGCTGTATCAGATAGGATTTTAAATTGCTAAATACAATGATAAAGTAGGCCAATGATTTTCTGGATTTCCAAAGGGTAGATTAAGTTACCTTTTAACAGTGTGATATAACTTTCCCCAATGTAATGCACTTCTTCAAATTTTTAGAATAATGCTTTGTGAAAATGGGAGTTATAATCTATCTTCTGCAAAGCAATATACTAGAAATGGTGGAGCCAATGCCAGGGCCTAAACAGCAATAGCACCTACACTTATATACTGTTCCATGCTGCTTTACAACACTCTCTTGAGCATTTTACAAATGTCAGTGTATGTATGTGTATAAATGTATAAAAGATTGTCTTAAATTATTCTTATCCACAGCCTTCAGGCAATATAGGAAATAACATACTGTTATAATGATAACAATACATGACTGTTTGGCTGTACAGTACATCTATGTGGATGTATTTGAAAAATCATGTCTGAATCACTTATAGATGCAAAGAGGAAAGTGCATGATTTTGCATGCAAAAATTCTCAAGTGTACTCCTTGACATTTTCAGATTAAATCAGTAAATATTTTTATTTGAAACCATGTAGAGCCACTGTTAGTTGGATTTGCTGATTTGCTAAACCAACGCATGATCTTATTCAATTTAAGACAACCTCAAGTATACCTAGTGTCAATTAATTAGGGTCATATGTCAAATTCAGCAATGACCTCATGTCTACAGAAATTACCTGAATGGCTATTCTGGGAAAGCTGAGAAGTTGTTTTGCAAAGGGCAAAATTTCGCTTATTAAAAAAATCAAGTTTTTCCTTTGAAGGTAATGAAAACTTTTAGTATTACTAAAATATCAAGAGCAGAGTATTTCAGAGATTAAAAAAATCTCAAAATATCCTCAAAAATTGGAAATGAGTATCAAGCCAACTCACTTCTTTTTTATACACTGATTCTGAAATCCTGATTACATCATACTTTTTCACTGTATTCAAAACAAAGAACTGTTTATTTATTTTTAATAAACTGATATATAATGATCCCTTTTTATTTCAGCTATAGCAGAGCACTATGGCTGAAGTGATCAAGATCCAAGCATTAAAAACTATTATAAAATGTAGAAATTTATAGAAAATGGAAGTTATTTAAGAAGCTAGGAGTTAGACCTGAACTACTTAACTAAGTCCACTCACAGTTTTTTAAACTTTGTAATATTCTTGGATCTTAGAAACTTGAAGCATAATTTCCTGTAATTGGCATTGTTCTTGCCAATGATTTTTCCATGCTCAACTTATGTACCCAGGCATTATGACTGCTCAAGATTAAATGCTATGATAATTTAATTAGATTCTCAAGTCCTACAAACAGTGATTTGCAGATTGGATGTTGCCATCTACTGTCTTGGAAGAAGGATGCTGCTTCTTTATCAGAATAGAGGTCCGGTGAAAAAAAATTTAACAAGAGAAACTACTACTAATGAAAAGTGGCTAAGTTTTTTTTTTTTAATCTCAAGTGTTGCTTGTGTAACAAATGTCAAGTCTTCTACCAAGAACTATAGCCATACTTTATTGTAAATAGCATTTTGTTTCGAGACAATTTCTTAATAACTGTTGTTACTTTTAAACATTAAGATACAAATTCTGTAATTTGCTCTACATATCTGCACACCTTTGAATTTAAAACCCTGGTTTTTTTATAAAATGGGAAATTTACATCTAATCACATTTTCCCAGTTATTTTTTGATACTTTCCCTTTGATACTTTGCATTCATAATACATGTTATCTTTGCTTGTAACCGCCTAACAGCCTATTTACACTGGCTGGTGTTTTCCTTAGGTAACAATTAAAAAAGCATTCTGCAGTCCAATTAAATTAATGGAATAACAATAGGAGTTGGAAACAAGAGGATGCATGCAAAGCAGAAGTTCCGACCCTAAAGCTACGCTCTAGTAAGTGAGAGAAGAAGAATCAGGAGAGTGCTATATTGTTAAAAAAAATTGGGTAGTGCATGCTTGCAATAACATTTCTGAAGGCCATATGATATATAACTGATGATGTATGGAAACTGTAAAAGGAGCTGTAAATTGTACAGTACACTGAACAAGGGAAAGGACAAGAGTTGATATGTACTCATCACTTTCCCCATGAGCAGTGTTTCTTTTCTTTTCTTTTTAATACTCAGGTCTCCTTTGAATGATATGTTGTATATTAAAACAGAAGTCCAAAACAGAAGCTGTAGATTTTGTTGGCAGACAACCATGCTGTTCCCTTGCAAATCAACTAGTGGAGCATCTAAAAACTGGATCTGAAATTACTCTAACCTATAGCTTTTTAAACACTTAAGAGAGATAAGTAATGCAGCTAAAACTATAACTGATTATGGATAATGCTACATGTGTGCATTTGACAGAACTTAGGATCTCTTTTTTTAAAATGAACGATTCTTTGCCCCATTATAAAGATAGCAAAAAGGTAGCTGAACTTTTAAAGTTAACATAATGTTGCAATTCAATTGAAATTATAATAATAAAAAAGAACTCAGAGTGGCAGTTAAAGAAAACCTCTGTGTTCATCCGAATGCCAGATAACGATAACAACAGGGTTGAATTCAAGCCCTGTTTGTGAGCTTCCCGGATACATCTCGCAGGCTGCTGTTGGAAACAAAATGCGCTGGAGTCTGAATCAGCAAGGCAATCGTTTTCTTCAAACTTTTCCTCAGTACTGAAAGAATAACTGTTGTGCTTGTATCTGAACAGAGGAGGAAGAGGAAACCCTGAACAAGTCTGCCATGGAAATACAGAAGTTGCATGAATTGAGCTCCACCGTGGTGGCTGTGCACAGCATATTAAATTTGTGCCTTCATGTTAGACGAAAGAAAGCGAAGAGCAAAGTTAGTAGAAACCAGGCTAGCAGACCCCCTTTTTTTTCAGCAGAATGAAGAGTTAGAAAGTTTCTCTGTGTATCTGTATACATACTGCAAGCCTATGTCTTCTGTATACACACACAGATATGTTTCTACCAAAATTTGGGAGAAAAAGTTGGAGCATAACTGATTATTATTGCAGAGCAGTGATATAGCGCTGGAGAGCCAGAAGTTAGTATGGAGATATGATGGTCACGCACAAGAAGGGGAGATGGGAAGATTTTTTTAGAAGAGCTCGCAGGATAGAAGTGTTCCGGCTCTTACCCCATTACTCTGGGTGGAGTGTACTGATTGCTCGCTGGTCGAGGAACAAGTGCTCATGCGGTCTGTGTCCTTGCTGTGTGAAGAGTGGCGATGGACCTGGCGCTGGAGGGAGTCACTGTCCCCGGGGAAAGTGAAGGAGCCTGGACGGCTGACAGGGGATGCTGGGATGGAGCTCCAAAAGGAGCCCTTCTGCAGGGGGCTGCTGGGTGTAAAAGCTTCCTTTCCAAAAGGAGACGGGAAAGTCATTGAGGAAGGAGAGTTTATTGGCGAGATGGCTCCTGGTCTTGATTTTCCCAGTGTCAGTGATCCTATGTTGCTCCTTGAATGGTTCTCCTCTGAATTCCCACGGCATTCCCTTTGATCTGAATCTGCTGAGCTGCAAGGACTTCCAGATGTCTTCCGGGGGCTTTCCATTGCTTTCATCTTGGGGATCTTCTCTATTTCTGGACCATTCTGCTGTACATTGGATGGATGCCTGCCTGCCTGGCTAAAGCCAGCCTCTAGACTGGTGGTGTGGGGAGGCAGGGAGGAATTGTGAATGGACATACCTGACATCTTGTCTGCCTCTGCTTGGGCTGAAGTGGCAGAGGAGACCAGGACTGGGGAATGGTGTCGGACTGGCTGTGGGATCCGGGAAGGCCTGCTACGGCTGGAGCTGGGGATTCCAGTGCAGGTGCTAGGGCCACTGTTGTTGCTACTGCTGCTGCTTCCAGGACCACTGTGATTCCTCTGGTACTCAATAGGTGATGTC
This sequence comes from Laticauda colubrina, assembly GCA_015471245.1. Taxonomy (NCBI): domain Eukaryota; kingdom Metazoa; phylum Chordata; class Lepidosauria; order Squamata; family Elapidae; genus Laticauda; species Laticauda colubrina. The sequence continues at coordinate 16,486,607 of BLBF01000031.1, read as the reverse complement.
AAGGCTGCAATAAGGAAAAAAACCCATATAAATGAAAGATGATGTAAAACAGTATTTCATATGGCAAACTAAATTTGGCTGGTAGACAATAAGCAGTGGTTTTGATTGACAAGGCTTACATCATCTGTGAAATAACATTTATGCCCCTCTTTTGGAGAAATAGCCCATTAACATGTCAAAGGACAGAAAGACTACCAATACAACATGATTTATGCATAGAAATGCTTTACCACGCATGTCAAAAGAAGTAATAATTTTGACATGAAAAATATATAATTAAACACTAAAACCTGTGATGTATATAACATGATGTTCATCTCTATTATCTCACCTATAGTTGATAGTTGTTACTGCAAAATGGTATAAGAATAAAACAACGACCTACATTTGTGATGGTTGCAGTGTCCTGTGACCACGTGATCACCATTTGTGACCTTCCTGCTGTCTTCTCAAAAGAAAGTAAATGGGAAAGCCAGAAGGGAAGGTTGCAAGCTGCTCAGGTACCACTCCCCCACCAGGCATCAGCCACCCACAGCTTGCCATACTTGTGCTGACACTGTACTGGTCACCCACACACTCTCCCCTGCCTGGGAGAGCCACCTCCCTAGTTGCAGCACTGATGCTGGTCACCTGCACTTCCTCATGTGCCCTTCCCCCACCTGGAAGCATCTATCCCCATACCTGCTGAACTCATGCTGTGCTGACCATTCCTCCAACCTCCCCTGCCACTTACCTGCTTGCTGGCCTACTTGTGAACCCCTTGGCATTTGAAACTTCCTGCTGTCTTCCCCAGTGAAATTGGTTTCTGGAAGACAGCAAAAAGTTGCAAAGAGGCCCTTGTTTAATGACCTGCAATCTTCATTTAAGAACAGCAGACTAGGATTGATAGCATTTAAAGTAATGCCCCTAAAAGATCAGGGACCTTTCATGAAGGAAGCAAATGAGGTGTTTGCAAAGATTAAAATAACATCTATCAAATAGACAATCAGCCTGCCTCCAGTTCAGCAGTGGGGTTTACAGGAGAACTGGGTACTGAAATTAGAGAACTCCCACAGAAAAATCATATTCATTCCAAAAGTGGAAGATCAGACTCAAGACCAAGATAAAGAGATTAAGATCAGATGCAAGTAATTTAAAGAACATGAAAGACAAAAAATTATTTAAGAATCAAGCAAATCCTAATAAAAAACATTGGTTTGGTCCAGAGCAATTGAAAAAAATTTGGAAATCATAAAGCAACAAGTAACAGCAATAGCTGGTAAAATTAATTTCATGAGGCTCCCAATTTAAGCAAAATCAGCTATTTCAAATCAGATCAAAAGTGATTCTAACAAAGTAAAATTATAATAAAAATTCTGAAAATGGGAAACCAAACAAAAAGAAAATAATTCAGTTTTGGACAGATCTATGAGAAATTCAATAAACAGGCAATTAAAAAATCGTGGATGAATTTTAAAAAGTCAAATGGAAGAAGTATTAATTATAGCAGAAATGGTTAGAAATTGAGTGAAAAGGGTTAAAAACTGGACAATTCCTGAAAATAAGCTGTTGTCTTTTGGCTCAAATGTCTGACTCGTTTATATTCATAACTAAAGTTGATGAAGCATTGCATAAAGGAGACATTAGTGAATGGTTAATAACTGGCAAAACATATCTGATCTAAAAAGACACAGCAAATGAGAAAACACCAGGAAACTATAGGCTGATACTCACCTAAAATGCTTAAATTATTCACAGACATTACTGTGAATGACAGCTAAGAATAATACCCTTCCAGAAGGAAATAACAGAAAAAGTATATGCAAAATATTAACTTCTGGTTGATAAAAGCTAAAAAAAAAAACCCTCCAAATTTACATATTGTCTAGATTGATTATAAATGTGATTGATTCACTTAGCTGGATCATCAAATGTTTGGAAACAACAAATGTCAGTAAAAAAAATTGGAATGTTTACCATTTAAAAAATTACGCTGGTTTTCCAAGATTTGGTTGATTTCATGGATCCACATTTGACGTACTCCTGGATTGGTGGAATGCAAAACAAAGGACTCCATGACATCACCAGCTCTTGATGTTAGTGCAAATTTACACGGATCGTTGTCTACATTCTCCTCCAAGCAAAGGCAACTCACCTTTATTTAGACAAAAAAGCAGGAAGTTTAGAGTGATTTACACCTTCATGCTGTTATTTTTCATTAAATATATATTATAATAGCATTAGTTATACTGTTCACTAGTGACTGGAGACCTTTATGTACCTGAATGAAGAAAAAGATGTATGGTTGCAATAGCATAATTAACAAATAATATCAGTCTGTCTGCACAGTCAAGTCACTTGCAAGGATAGTTACCTGTCAAATATTGAAGTACAACAACTTTGATAGCCCAGCAATAAGTTTATAGGTTTTTTTTTGGGGGGGGGGAAATAAATCCATTCTTCTCTTCAACAATACAATAAAGCAGGTTGTAGAAAAATTCATATATTACAAAATTGAAAATTTTATTACCTCAATCTTTTCTTAATTTAACCAAAGATTCCTTAATTTAACCAAAGCTTCCTTGTTTGTTAACTAAATTTAACAATTCTTTAAGATTATTCTAATTTGCATGTGCTCAAGGAAAATGAGCAGGCACAAAAGAGGAATTTTGTTTGTTGACACCAAAAAAGTTGTAAATGATGACTGAGAGTCATTTTACACTTATTAAACTTTGAGGAAAGGAATTCTGTCAGTAATCCACAGAACACTACAGTCGAATAAGTGCTGCTCACTTGTAAACTTCAGTCACAATTTGTTCTTTTCATAAGTTACCTAACATATAGCTACTGCAGTGCTTCAGGAAAATACTCATATTAGTGAACTTCAGAATAAGTATTTGTAGCTCAGAACAAAATTACAAAGTAAGGCAAAATTATAGCAGCTATTACAAATAACCACACTCAAGTTACATTCTAATTGCAACAAGCCAGCCAATTTGTGCTAAAACAAAGGATCGTTTTTTGAGAGTCGGATTTTAATTTAGAAAATTCAGATTCTAGTTCTCATTAAAAAAAGGTTGCAATCTACAAGTTTGCAATTACCATATAATTGCTGCTCTGTCTTCCACAGGAAAGGGTGGATATAACTTGTTTATTACTTATTAATCAAATTTATATAGCTTCCTATCTCACAGAAAGTGTGACATACAATAATCTAATAAAATCATAAAATAGAACAATTACTACTTGAAACAACTGTGTGATAATTATTAAAGAAGCATTACATGCATAAAATCAGGACTAAAACAGGGAAAGAGAAAAATAAAGGAGTGATGTTATTAAGAATGGAGCCATTTCCATTTTTAAGTTCAACCACCCCCTCGGGTTCCAAGGCCTGCTAGCATAACCAGGTCTTAAGAGACCTTAAAAAGCTCAGGAGTTATAAGACTGAGCTCACCCTTGGGGGAGAAGATTTCACAATGCAGATGCTTCAGAGAAAAGTCCTACAAGCTAGGGTCTTTTGGATAAAATGCTATTCTAAACTGTATTATTGAGAAGAGAATCTAATACTGTTTTATAATTGGAGACTGAGAACTCAAACACTAAGGAAGCCATTCTATAGAAGGGTCATTGAGAATACAAAACTCAAATTTTATTCTAAGGCCAATTTAATATGAACAGCTATTTTTGCACATTTGGGCTCTGCTATATAAGTTCAATGAACACAGAGGTGTGGGAGCTCTTTTGGATTTCCCTGTAGTTTTCTGCTGATATTTTGCTTCACTGTGTCTAACTGGTCTTTGTTTCTATCTTATTTCCCAAACGCAGAAAGAAATGTTCCATACAAGACAAGTCCACTGTAATACTTCCCTAACCTTTTTAAAGTCTGAAGTCAATACAGAATCAGCTCAACTATGTAAATCTGGCTTTGACTTTTTTTTTATTGGGGATCTGTGGAGATATTCAGTCATCCAGGTCATGATTGTTCCAGAGGTGCTTTTTGAATAGGCATCTGGACTTTGTTTTTTTATTGGTCTCTTTATGCATCATAACTAGTACAAGCCATAAGCCTTTTAATCTGAAGCTCATATCACACAGTTGCAGGATGTGGGGTAAGAATGACACAAAGTATTTCATGAGTCAAATGTAGCTTCTGGTCAGGGGTGGGATTCAAATTTTATAACAATCCGTTCTGTGGGTGTGGTTAGGTGGGCATGGCCATATGACTGGGTCCAGGGGGGTCGTTTTTGCTCCCAGAAGACTTCCCTGGGGCCCAGAACGGCAAAAAAATGGAGCACAGGGGAAAGGGTGCACAGCACCCCCCACACTCCGTTTTTGGGTCTCCTAGGCCTCAGAGAAGCCTCCTGGGGGGGCATTTTTGCTCCCAGGAAGGCAAAAAATGGAGTACAGCAGGGGCGCACAGCACTCCCCCGCCCCCATCCCTTTTTGCCTCCTGGGCCTCAGGGAAGCCTCCTGGGCAAAGCATTAAGACAGTGAGGGGGATCTCGGCACAGCTGATCATTGGAACAGCTGATCGTTGGGAGGGGAAAAAAGAAACACCTCAAGGAGTGACTGGGTGGGGGAGAATGCAGTCAGCTATGCTGGGCATGCGCACAATGTCGCACATGTATGATAATGACTGACTGGGCAGGAGAGGAGGGGCAGGTAGAGAGGGGAGGGGTCAGCCAGGGGCACAATTTGCCGATTCTCGAACTGCGCAGAATCATAACAACCGGTTCTATTGAACTGGTAGAATCCCATCCCTGCTTCTGATTGCTAAGAAATATAATGCCAGACATAAATTAAAGGATAGGTTTCTTCGGATGTTAACTGTCAGAATGATGCAAAGCAACAGGAAAGAAGGCTGAATGGAAAGTATTCAGAGCTAAAAGTTATTTCAACTGATTATTGGTTTTTTTTGAGTGCTAGGTTATTCCAAGCTCAAAAAAAAAAAAAGAAGAATGTTACAGGAAAATCAAAATAGAATAAAAATGCCATTAAAATTCTATGTGTAACTGCATAGTTGTAAAAACACAAACATACAAATGCAAATACCTTGATACTATTTTTAAATAAGAATCCTGGTGTTGAGAAACCTTTCTTTTTATCCAGAGGCTCACTGAATATCACAATCTGCTCAAAGAGGAAGACACGTCTTTCCTTGCAACGTGGCAAGAGCCCTGTATCTTGGTCCGTAACCATGAATGTATCTTGCAGCAACAGCTTACCCTGTGCAACGATTTTACCCTTAAAACAGGGATCAAAATAAATTTCATTAAAACTAGTAATAATTAATTGAAAAAGATAGCTGAAACTTGAAACTATTACTTTCAAGGAAAACAGTAGTTACAGTTATAATTCAAGCACACCTTCGAGCTTGTATAATCCTTCTCAATTTACTAATTTATTTTTAGTATATTTATTAATATCAATACATTAATTTATTCCCAAAACATCCCAAATTTGAGTTAAAATGAAAATTACCTCTAAAGAAAAATGCAAAAAGAAAAGAATTTCACTGAAACAGAAATGCTCTTTCTATATAATATCACACAATTTTTCACAGAATTCTAGATTTGTCAATAAATCTCTTCTACTCTCTGCAATATGTATGTTCAGAAAGTAAGTTCCCATCTTCTCATTCAATGAACTTCATACATGTAAGGATAATCTGTACTAGCTTTATCTACCACACACATGATTTATATACTCCGGTCAAACAACTCCCAACTATTATGATAGATGTATGATAGAACAAATGAGAACAGGTCTCTGAAAGAATAGAATGAGGGAAAAGTGGAGAAATAATACATTCTGTATCTGGGCCCAGTCTTCAGAAAGAAGGATCATGATTTCTAGGACCATTTCTAGCCTAAGGCTCTGATTTTCAGCCAACATCACATTGTTAAGTCTGGATATAATTGGACAAGGAATTTTTAATTGGATTTTACAAGAAAATCTGAAGTTTGAGACAGCTAAGAACATCCATGAAAACATCCCATACGATTGTAAAAATATTTGTTATAAAGAAAAAGTACAAATCCCAAAAAACTTACATCAAACCCTTGTAAACGACCGACATTCATCATGTCATTGCACCGTTTTGGAACAATGCACATTACTTCTACAGCTCTCTGTTGAATAAATTGAGAGAAATTAGAGCACTAGTTGCACCCTCCTCTGTCATGTGTATCAGATTTAAAGTTACTTTCCTCAGAGCTCGGCATCCTCCAGATTTGTTACAAGCTTCCATTACTCCCCATCAATGTAACCAAAACAAGATCTTGTAGCCCCAAATGTTAGGATTTTATGTCATGGATACTATATTTTTCTCCTATATCTGTTATATACTATTTATAATTAAGTGCCAGAGTTACGGTCAGTTTTATGAGCCTAAGGACCTTGTCATCATTGTTAATAGAAGGAGTGAAAGTACAGTATCTAACTGAAAGTGGCATTCCATCACAATATAAATTCTTGAAGCCGTTTAGAGATGGGCTAACAAATTATAACTTTTGCTGTATCTACAGCTCATGTCATTTTATCTGATGTAGACCAGCTTGCTGAACATCTTAGGTTTCAACTATTGACAGAAAGATACAACCCAGGTGAAGCTACAGTATCTGAGAAGGGGAGGAGATGTGATTTGGATTTCTGCTCCTTTACTAATGAGTCAGCCAATACCAAAAAGTACCAAGCAGTTACATGTTATATACATTATATATAAAATGTTACATTATAAACCTGACAAGATCTAAGCAACGATGGGGAAAATAACTGAATTCTTCATGTGAAGACTAAAAGTCCACCATTCCATCTCTTGGGATGAGGTTAACACTGACTTGGAGGATCAAGAGTTTGTCTTCTCATAGGGTTCCTGAATTTCATCTGAATACATTTTAATCTCTCTCGCGCCCTCTCTCTCCACTATACACAAATACCCATGCTCAGCTGCATATGCTTGGCTAACGGCCATGATAAAATGGTATTTTATGCTAAAGTAAAACACACTGGGGAAGTAAGGAGCATGATACTCCTAAAAAGAGCTTTTAATCAAACTGCATTCTATTGTTGCCATCTACTAGACTTGGTGTATTAAAATACATCTGAGAAGTGTCATCTGACTAGCCATCACTTTCCAGAATAGAAATTATGTAACCTGTAATCATCTTTGCATGAACAAAGAGGTGCAGAAGCAATGATTTTGTCATAATACTGAAAAAGTGTACCAGATTGTTCTTATTATAAAACTTACCAAGATGGTTTTAAAGCAATATTTTTTATTGTTCTGGAATCATAAATATACTTTAAAAATAAGCAACATTTTTCAAGTACCTCTAATTCAGTTGTATCAAGATTAGCTTTTTTAGAGTATTTGAGGAAATCCTGTAAAGAAAAATCATAGAATTAGATCTTCAGTTTAAAACAGCTGGAAAGTCCTCTGTTTCAGAAATGGCAGATAATAAAATAGATATTTATCTACCATTCTTTTTCTATGAAGGTGCAATTACATGAAAAATTAAACAGTTGAGATAGAAAATTCAAATGGTAAAAAATAAAAATAAAGTAAAATACTGTCTGCTTCCCGACTCTTGATTGTAGATACATCCATGCAATCATTAGTCTTCCATCTGCTATATTGAACCACCATTTTCTTAGAAAATACATTTTTAAAATAGAAAAATGCATTTTCCAGTAAATGGTTATTTGGTTTTTATATCTTTTTACCAAATTAAGACCTTGACTTTCTGATTTCAAATCACTGGCTTAGCTAAAAGTAGTCAGAATTCTTCCAGTAAATTTCTCAAATATTTTCTTTCTACATTCTGATTTTTTTAACAATATTATTTACTCAACATTGATAAAATTATGATTTGATATCTTGCCACCTTTCAGTTGAACTCTCTGGGTTTAGATAGAATGTTAATAGTTCCCTAAAATTGATATAGCCACCACTTTGATTGATGCCAGCAGGAACTTCTTTCCTGCTGGCTTGATACATTTCCTGATCCACTTACCTTCCTTGCCTTTTTAATCTCTCAAAAAATAGGAAGCCAACAGTCCCACTTGAATATGAGACCTGGGGAGCATAATCTCTTGAACTCAATTAACTTTGGAATTAATATCGGCCATGAAGCAGGGAACTGGTCCTAGTATCACCTTGTCATGATCGACTACACACAGATCCCCTTTCAAGACTTAATCCCTAATTTCCCATCCCTTTCAACTGAAGGGTTTATCAAAGGGTTTATCAAAAAGACCATCTTCCGGTAACAATGTTAATGAAGAACTCTGAGTAGTTCAAAGGAACTAGTTATTAAGAGCCCAAAGAAACAAAACTAGTCACATGTGGAAAAAAAAGTGAACGGCTAGGAGTGGGAGGATGCTTGCACCTCTGACAAAATGATATAGAAAAGCGTATGCATGCAGAGTTGGATTTCCAGATGTGACATAGTAATTTAAGTGTAAATTGGAGCATTCAGTTACTTACCTTTAATAACAACTGATACTTCATAATTCTTTGCACTGGTTTTATCAGCAAATCTGTGAGCTGAAGTCTATGACCCAAACGTTGCTTCAGGTCCTAGTAATAATATTGTAAAGTTCAGAATATTTTCTATAGGTTAAGAAGACACATTAGTATATTGCACTTTACATTTCCCCACAGTTTCTCCTATGCTTAATTCCCAATTTTAATTAGAAAATGAATTGAGATATTTTGGTTTTTATATATGTGAAAGTTTATCAATAAACAGAACATTTTGTATATATTCAATGAGGGAGAAGGATTTTTTTATTTGAGTGAGGGAGAAAAATCCTATTGGTTCATCCTTGCAGCTGATCTTATCATCCTTGCTTAAACAAATGAAAGGTGAAATCTGGTTGAATTCAGTGCAGTTTCCTGTGTTGTACAGTTTCGGGATGCTAATCTGAGGGTGCCTGGGGGGTTTATTTGGGTGAAAAAACAATCAATTCACTTCACTTTGCAATATGAGCCAGTTCCATCCTGTCAGGTCTGACAAAAACAGGTTGAAAGATTTTCCCCAACAGGCCTCTGAATTATATCTAATTTATCGTTAATCACTCATATTCCCAAAAGTATTATGTGATCATTCACATTTGGGAGCACAGCTGCCCTACTCACTTGTATCAAGTTGTCAGAATCAGCTTTGCAAAAGAACTTTATACATAAGACATGGCTGAATGAAAACATCCTTATTAGGTACTACAGTTATAAGTATTAATGCCCCTTTTGTCGTCCCTCCCCCGTCATCTGAATCTCCTCATGCTGGTTTGTATAAGCAATTGGGGAATCTATAACTACATTAGTGATTTATTTTAATCTATTATTGTGATTTAGTTTTATAATGAAGTCACAGGTTACATGTAATCCATCTCTGAACTGGAATTTGCTATACAGAGATATTAAATGTCACAGTTAATAGATAGGAAACACATTCATTCATTTGGTAAAATTAAACTAATTTCAGCCCCAATCCCAAGGGTGTCAAAATCAAACATGGAAAAGATTAAGTAAATTTGGAGAAGATTGTAGCTGTTTCCCTTCTATCAAGAGACACAGATACAGAACATCCTCCCCCCTCTTTTGGCACTTACCTCAAAAAATGTATCAATGTATTCTGAAACAATATGCTCAGACTTTGGTTTATTTTGGCAATAAACTATATACATGTGCAATCTTCTCTCCTGGAATGAAAGGAAAGAACAATAAATGTGTAGTGTAGAAAAAACATAAACTGACATGGACTAAAATTGATTTTACCATAATCTGAAAATTCTGGTTCTATTCTGGTTTATAACAGCTTGAAAAAAATGTATACTGTACATCTTAAATAGCAATTATCTCTACAACTGTAGCATTATCTTTTCCAAACAGAAGCAGAAAAATCATATTTAATGCATATGTTATATTTGATCAACATAAGGATCTAAGTAGAAAATAAAATATGAACATAACTGTCATTACTGTTTTAATAAATTGCAGAACTGATTAGATATATAGATATATGTATATGTGCATATGGTCAAAACACTGATTTCCCAACTTTTTGCTCTGAAGGAAATTTTTCCAGATACATTTTGCTGGTCACCAGCTCATATATTGCCTCAGATTTTATAGTATGTTTTCAGTGAGAGCCAAAGAAAGGTCTAATGTACACTTTCATTTTCTCTAAATGGGAAAACATGAAGGACATTCTATGCAGCCTCAACTTCTATAGTCACGACTGTTATTTTATTGACAATAGCCTCTGCCAATTAAGTTAGGTATTCATAATAAGCTGAGCAACTACTATTTACACAGATTTCTAGGCATTGAGATATTTGGAGCTCACAATATGAGAAAGTTTTGACCCCAAGGGGAAAAACCCCAGGAACAATGGAAGTTTTAATAACCAGTTTTTGTCATCAGACAAAAAACCAAAATGGTTTTGTTTCCAGAAAATCTAATTCAAGCTGAGTAAGAGCTCATCAGTTGTAAGCTGTTTGCCTTTATGTTGAATTTGGCTGGAAATTAAGCTAGAGAAATTGCTGTCTGGATTTCAAGGCTTTGTCCTTAATAGTGGCCAGATGTTGTATCTGGACAGTAGTTATCATAGTTCCCAAATGGTGATTCCCGTTTCTTTATCCCTCCCACCTGTGTAGGGAAAGCAAGCCTCTTATTGAATTCCTTTCTGAGGGTGGTCTATGAGAACATGTGTTTTCCATTTGCCAACCTTTTCCATGACTCCCCTTCCGCATTGGACAGGGCTTTTCCAATCTTAACAGAGGCCTGTAGACAGTTTATCATTCTGCATTTACATCACAGATAGAAAGGAAAACTGGCAGAATTCTAGTCAGTACCAACCCAGCATTTTACCATTCATCAACATGGTATCAATTTGTTTGTAGATTGATTTTTTTTAAAAAAAGTGAAAAACCTAAAAAAAAATATGTGTGGATAGAAAGTCCAGAGGTTCACTGAATTTCTCTGACAGACTATCATTGGTTGAGCTTTATGTGGGAAAGTACTTCTGAAAGAAAGTCAGTCCAGGAACTCAGGACAAAATGCCTGCAAGGGGCAGCAACTAATAGCCAAAGAGAAGGGTTATATGCCTACTATAGCAAATACTAACCAGATGGAGAAGGCATTTGCCTATAACAAAATGAACTGTTAGAAGCTAGATAACATATTTTTGATGTGGAGTAAGAAAAGACAAAGTAGAGGTTGCTTTCCCAGAAAAAAATAGAGGCATGTTGCAGGTGATATCAGGCTTTTCTACTCTGTAGAAACATCTCCATAATGTGCAGATGAGTCTATGCTATGCAATTTAGATAATTTAACTTGCACTCTAGGATGCTGAAAGTTCCCTAATGACTTGTCAAGGAATGCTAGAGAGATTTACATGGAAGAGAGCCAATAGCGGACTTTTATTGTTCTTTCTGGTTGTTCCCTGTTTCTATTTTCATAGAAGCCAAAGATTTGCCATTAAAAATCTGAAAGAGGAAAGCTTCAAATGCTTTCCAGCTTTTCTTTCTCACAGAGTAGCGGCAATCATGGAGCTTTCAGATGTTCTAACCAGGCGGGATCTTGCTACCTTTCCATCTGTTCAGTTCTTTCTCAATGTGAGGAAATCTAGCAGATCCCTATCAGCTAAAGAATGCCATCTTCTGCTAACTAAACGACTGTAACAAATACAATCTAATTTCTACACAATTTAAGCTGATTTCTTTCAATTGCACCACTTAAGACTTAAGTGAATGAAATCTGATAGCAAAGAAAGATGCATTTTTAAAAAAATGTCTCCAGAAAAGTTGTAATTATATTAGATAGATACTAATAGTCCTTGACTCATGATCACACTTTGGATGGAAAGCAGTCATTAAGTGATCTCACAGGCCATTAAGTGGACAGAGTCTCAGGTATCTGGGGGGGTGTGTGACAATCTGGGAGGGCTACCTGTGTCTCTCTCCACTCAGGAACTGAAAATCCCCCCTGCCAAAATTCAAACAGGATTTTTAGCAGAGACACAGTGTAGAGCCCTACCCCATCCCTGAGACATTTCTCCTCATCATGCTGACTTCTCCACTTAGGAGTTGAGAAGTCTGCTTAGATTTCAGCTTTCTCTCATCTCTGGAGCCCAGACAAAAGACCTACTTACCCACAGATTTCAGCTCTGTGCCTGCTTGAAATGCTGAAATCCAAGCAGTCACGAAGCTGAAATACTTTGGCAGGCAGCTTTTTCAGCCAGCCCCCAGAGATGAGAAGGAGTCTTCTTGGCAGGAGTTTTATCCATCCCTGTCTTCTTTACTGCTCAGGATATCTCCCTCCAACTTCTCTGCAAGAACTTGCAACTACCAAGTTCTAGGTAGTTGGTCTTAAATCAGCTGTTGGTGAGCTTGAAGAGAAACACCTAGGAAAAAAGATCCCCTTGGTCCCTCCAGGCAGAGAGTATTTATATCCTTTTCAAAACCTGCCTTTAGATTAATTACTGGAGCAAGACTTCAGTAATGGCTTCCTCCTTAAGGAAATATCTTTAGGTCCTTTACAGCTTTAATCATACAGATTAATTACAATGTAAATGTATGACTTTTTGCAAGCTATAAGAGTTAGATTTTTTCACAGCTGAGATTGGACACTGGTTCTATACAAAATGTTTATTTTTTATTAAATATGTTGCACTTTACTATGCTCTGCTAGATGCCCAGAAAGGAAGCCTGAAAGTTCATTTTCAGTATAAAGAATACCCAGTAACATTTTAAAAAGAAAATATTTCATGGGTTTTGGATTATTACAATTCAAAAATGCCTATCAATCTTAATTTTTTACTCCTAATTTTTGATTGCCCATAGTACTCTCTGCTAAGATTCAACATGAAAATTTATGACAGTTCCTAAAAGATCACTTATGAACCAAGAGGATTGTGAATCCCTAGCTTTTTTCAAGGTTTTCATGCGCTACCACTTTCACAAAATCAAGAAAAATAAATAAATAAAGCAAAAGAAGATTATACCATTAGGTAGTACAAAGATTTTTATTTTGCATATGAATAAAGGAGGCAATATGTGGGTGACTGATTGAGAAGATAATCAATAAATGATAAAATATCCTTAATATCTAGAATAACAGAATTGGAAGGGGCCTTTGAGGTCTTCTAGTCCAACCCCCTGCTCAGACATTGCAGACAAATTGTTGTTCAATTTTTCCTTAAAATCTTACAGTGTTGGAGCATTTACAACTTCTGGAGGCAAGTTGTTCCACTGATTAATTGTTCTTACTGTCAGGAAATTTCTCTGTGTTGTTTCTCTGTTGTTTCCACCCATTGCTTCTTGTACTGCCTTCAGGTGCTTTGAAAAATAGGTTGACTCCCTCTTCTTTGTGGCAGTCCCTTAGATATTGGAACATTGCTATCATGTCACCCCAAGTCCTTCTTTTCATTAAACTAGGCATACCCAATTCCAGCAATATGTTTATTTGTTTTAGCCTCCAGTTCCCTAATCATCTTTGTTGCTCTTCTCCTTTGTTTATAACATTTTATAAATTGTCATTCTTATGTTAACTAAATTTTACTCAATATATTCCCTTACTCTATTCAAATGTTGTTCAAAATACTGAATCCTGATATTTAAAATGTTTGTATTCCTCTCTTGGATCTCATATATATTCACATATACACAAATGTACATATTTGTGCTGCAAAACTATTTTTTGTTTACTCTGCATTTTAAAACATTTTTGCTTACTTTAAAAAAGGTTCTATACATGCAAATTTGGTGTTCAGACTTACATGTTTAACAAAAAGCGATCCTAATTTTTCTGGATCCTCAAGGCACTTCTCTAATTCTCCTAAAAAGAAACTGCAGAGAAAAAAAAACACAAAAACAAAACTTTTTGTTTATTTGAATAGGGCAAGATGTAATCGTTTCAAAATTATAGATTCATTATATTTGCTCCATTGAAGAATATCAATTACTACAATGAAGATATGCGGAGAATATATCTGAGATACCCTGCCTGGAGTTGATTAAACAGCATTTTTTCCTACATAAGATGCTCCATGAGAAACTGGGTTATATCAAACAAGAATCAAGTAGCAAATGTTTCCTTCTTTTCATGTAGAACTAGTAGTATTAAACACATCAGGAATTCACTCTTACCTACCTCTAATAAAATAAAAACAAACTGAACTATGAACTTTAATCAGCATGCTAAGGGGAAAAATTACCTTCAATAAATAAAGTCTCAAGAGCTTATACTAAAAGCTAACAACTGGATCTAGTCCAAGACCTATCTATTAAGAAATCATCATCACTCATTCACAGACATATTAAAACAGAAGGGAGAGACAGGTGGCCATTTTGAGATCTAATAATAATGGTAATAAAGTTCTTTCACATACAAATTCTTCAGACAGCCAAATCCCTTGTGAAATGCCTTTTGAGTGTGATTAGTTCATCAGACAATTATTTTTGCCTGTAGACTTTCCAATATCTGTCTTTCATATATTCAGCCCTGGGGCCAAATGCTAACTGGGTCTCAAAATAGAAATGTTCTCTATGGCAGGCTTCTTCAGTTATAAAATGGGGGGACTTAAATTTTCTGCTAAATCTGTCAGTTTAATAAAAGTTCCTCCCCACAGTTAAAATAAATGTTATCGTATATCCAAATGATTTTGACCAATCCACATAAGTAGACGGTGATCCTGATGAAAGCTGTGTAGGATGCCTAATAAAAATAGGTTATAAGGAATAATCGGTAGCTATTGAAGCATCATCCTGATACATGCATGATCTTCAACTCCCAAATTTTCCCAGCCAGCTTAGGTTTGCTGAGAATTCTGGGACTTGGAAATCTATACAGGGAGTTACACTAATAACCAGCTTGAATTATCTCCATCTCCATGCTAATCTTGATCTGCACAGAGTAGTCTGCTCTGGGCTCCGGAAAATTCATGCCAAGTGCAGCGTCTTTATTTTGAATAGCAATTTACTGAAAGTAAACAACTGTGCTTCTTTTGATAATCAATGTCTAACTGACAATGTCACTTTTATATGTTTTATTATTTTCCAGAATAATACACCAAAATAAAATGTCAGTTCTATGGACTACAACCTGGTTATCAAACTGGTGGCCTGTAAGCTGGATGCATCATGAACAGGCCATGCCCACCTCAGCTCTGTGGATGGGAAAAACGTTGCAAAATGTCACAATGGCAATGTGATGCTGTGAGTTTGATACCCGTGGATTACAAAATAAAGAATGGTGGGTGCCATTTATTTGTATCACTTCCAAATTATATCATAGCAATTTGGGGATTTTTTGGGAGGGGGAGAAGTGAAGGAGTACCAATACTTTTGGTTACATCTGATTGTTACTTCTGTGGAATTGTACAAATTAAAAATAATTACTGTGACATAATGGCTATCTGCAGATAAATTTGGACTCAATTTTGATAAAACAAAAACATATCAAATAAAGAAGTCACTTCTTCGCCTTTATAATCTTTCAAGCCCATCCAAATATTTTTCCAACATGGTATCTTGTAATGTTTGAGCTAGTTTACTCTTCAGTGAGTCTTGCAAGGTTAAAAACAGAATGAAAATTATTTAAAAATAAAAAGCATACATACTCTCTGTGCCAGTCATATATTTGATGAATGTTGCCAAACACAATTTTGTCTTTTCCTTTCATGTCATCAGGAACACCATCTTCTTTCATGAGTGCCATATAACCCTAAAATAAATTAGCAAGAAAAATCAATAAGGGCCCTGTTATTTATCTGCAGATATGCTTAAATTTGTACTATCCCATTCGCTGTTCACAGATGTGTGCTTAAACTTTAAAAAAATGTTTTATAGAAAAATGGTGCATGGCGATCTTACACAAGTTATTTGTTGTGGAATACTGTTGTGCTGGATATGAAATTTTATCTTATCCAAGCCTTTTATTAAGCTAATGACATTTTAACCTACAATTTGCAAATTTCCTAGCCAGTATAAATAAAAGCAATAATTCTAATCCGCATGAGGCAGACAACCAAAAATGGGGCATTAGTGACTCTTTGAAGTTAACATCGCTGAAAAAAATGCCTTATGACCATTTATCACACTTACAACCATTGCAGCATGTGATGATCATGTGATCATGTGATCAAAATTCAAATGCTCAGCAACTGTCTCCTATTTATGACGGTTGCAAATGTCCTAGGGTCATGTGTTCACCTTTTGCAACCTTTTGACAAACAAAGTTAATGGGGAAGCCAGATTCACTTAACAATTGTGTTACTAATTTAACAAATACAGTGTTTCACGAACTGTGGCAAGAAAGGTTGTAAAATGGGGCAAAACTCTTAACAAATGTCTCACTTAACAACATAAATTTTGGGCTCAATTGTGGTTGTAAGTCAAGGACTACTTGTATATACTTTTATCTGTCAATCTATCTACATTCGTAACTGCTTGGCAAATTAGTTAGCCTGACAATATGGGCCCGCTAATAATTCTAATTGTGTCTATAATTCTACATGAGTACATAGGAAATCTACTAAATATTTATTCTGAATCAAATTATATCTGCTCAGAATCAATAATTTTATGATTATAGCTCTATGCTTTTCAGTGTTCAGAAGCTTGTAATTCTATATGAACAGTTTTTCTGTGAACATACCCAGATACACGATTACGTGGATATTTTGTGAAAAAAATTATAGCCATAATATCACTAGGCAGTGAACAATACTGATCCTCCAAATCAAAAATTTTACAGTGAATACCAATAAAATAATAAAATTGATAAAAATATAAATAATTAAATTCTGAAAACTCTATAGTAGACATGTGTGCGAACTTGTGTAAACCTGTAATCAGTCCAATTTTAATGAACTTCCCAAATGTTAGCTGCCTTTCAGCTTTTAAACTTGTTTCTTCATTCAAAGATTCTTGTATTTATTAACACACACAACGATTAAAATATGCTTCAGCTGTCCATTCTAAAACACCAAGGCTGTCAGTAATTTCATTGCTTATATTCCTACACAAGGATTCAACAGAGTCCTTAACTATAAATATTACTGTACATCAAGCCAGTTCTAAACACTCAACGACTTATTTTGCCACAGAGTCAATAAACACCATGCAATGCTAGGCTTGTGTTGGAATGGAAATTAATTATTGCCAAGTTTTGAAATTTACATGTCTAGATATCTATAAACAGTTATACTGACAGTAAGTAATAATTTCTTTTGAAATATTATGGCTAGCACTCCAACAACATCAGAAAATCCAGTGACTGCAAATTTTAACTGATTTTATATATAAAAGGACTAGTGTACTTCATTAAAAACAAATTAAAATAGTTTTCTTAATGTACAGGTTGTCCTCAACTTATGACCACAATTGAGCCTAAATTTTATGTTGTTAAGTGAGACATTTAATTAGTTTTGTCCCATTTTACAACTTTTCTTGCCACAGTTGTTAAGTGAATCACTGCAGTTGATAAGTTACTCACATGGTTGTTAAGTGAATGTGGCTTCCATATTACTTTGCTTGTCAGAAAGTTGCAAAAGGTGATCACATGATCCTGGCTTACACCAAAGGTCATAAATATGAACCAGTTGCTAAGCATCTGAATTTTGATCACATGATCATGGAGAAAGGTTGTAACTATGGAAAACGGTCATTCACATTTTTCAGTGCTGTTGTAACTTTGAACTAAACTAAAAAAAACTATTGTAAGTCAAGGAGTACCTGTATTGCTAACAATGTCTTCTAAAGATGATTTGGATTGAGAGGAATGGTAAATTCTTGCTTCTGATCTGACAAAAATTAAATCTGCTCAGATAAGGATAGACATACCTCTACTACATAGCCAAGATCTCTCACATAATCTCGTTCTGTCTCCACTAATTCCTGTAGGACATACCTGTAAAATTATGAAAAATTAAAATAACAGAGAAATGATTTTAGTTATTAATTGATAAATTAAGAGCTATTTATAACTAGAGAGATAAAGTATATTTTTGAAGGCGCAAGGAAGAACTGTCTGGTTGTTATAATAAGAAATTAACAAAATGATTTCCTCCCATAGATCTGTCTGACTCCCATCCTGATGACATTGCTGGCTATTCTCTCATGCTTTGGGCTAGATTCATATTTCATATCATTGGTCCTTAATCTATCATTGTATCGCCTCCAGACTATTGGAAAAGAAACTAGTTTTCCCATAAGAAGATACTTGGGTGTAGTCTTTGCAATGAAGACTAATGAAGATTTCAGTTCAAGATCAGGAGCTTTTGTTAAAAAAGAAAAAAAAGAATAAGCAACAAGATATTCCTAAATGTAACCATTCAGGAACTTTTGTTAAAAAAAAAAAAAAAAAAAAGAATAAGCAACAAGATATTCCTAAATGTAACCGTTCCCCCCCCACCTAAAATCCATTTTAAGAATGTAAAAAACTGTTATGCCTCTTGGATTTTATATATTACTTTATTTTACAAGTAGACGTATTATAAGTGCATTCTTGATCCTTTCTGTTATCATTTGAGCAAAACTGAAGAATACTAAAAGCTAAACACAAAAATTTGAGCGTATTAGCTGTAAGATCCAAACCTTGCTAAGGGAGTTCTGCTTTAGTTCTTCAATTGGTGATGCTATCGCCATTATTTAATGTGCAATGTTAATTATTGTACTTGAAAGGGCAATTTTAATGGTGAAATTTCTGTTTTTATATATGCAGTCTTGATTCATCAGATATAGGATGGAACAAAAATCTTAAAAAATCAATCAATCTCTTTGCTATCCATTTGAAAGCATAAAAAAAGGTCTGGTCATGTATAATAAAAGACATTCAAAATATGGCAAAGTCTTCAAAAAAACTGATCATTTAATTTTGTCTTAGAGAAGAATGAAAACAACCTTAAAGACTTTAAAGTGACACACTTTAAAGAAATTGATAATCTAATCTTACTGTCGCCTCTTTAAAGAACTGGATTTCCGTTCTTCCATCTCGTCAATGGGTGATGAGGAAGAAAGAAGTGAGTTGTCTGAGGGATTGAATGATGGGCTGCTACTGTCACCTTGGTCTACCATCAGTGAACTTGGGCGGTCTTCTAGAGCCTAAGATCAAGTTGAAAATCAATTATTATTTCCTTTACATTGAATGTATTGCAAATGTAATATGGCAGTAGCTGGATGACACACAATATTTAACTATCAATAATACATAGCCTATCATTATTTTAACAAACATGCTACTTTAATTTTTACTATTAGATAAATTAAAAAATTACTCCAGGGGGTTTAAAAAGCTTTCCCTCTAAATTTATTTTTCCCAGGGCTATTTCAATGGTAATATACTGGGGAGGGGAAAAACCTTAATGCTGGATAGCACATTTTGCTTTAGATCAAGTAAGATTCTCATAGTCTCTTAATTAATATCATTAGACAATATACCACATAAGCAAGTCTGAGCTTTCTACAAGAAGCAGTAAACAACAACAATAAAAAAGAGCACTCACCATTTTGCTCTTTACAAGCTCTTCTATGGCACTGACCAGCTCTGCTGCACTGGGGGTTTCTGAGCTAGTGGGACGTACCAATAAACGAGAAGATGTCTACAGAATGGAATTAAGATTGAGATGGGGAGATAAAGTGAGAAAACCAGTTTACTCAATAAATATTTTAATACCTTTGAAATGAATAGTTCATTTCATTTCAAAGAAGCACAGTTTGTTTTAAGCAAATCCTGTTACTTATAAATGTTATAGTCTCCGTATCTCTCACCTATTTATACTCCTTGATTACCATTGGCAATGGTAAGGTACATTTGGCAATGTACCTTATGCATTAATTATATTGTTCCTCATCCACCCCAAATTCCATGTTAACATGAAGCAGCACAGAAAAGAACTAAACATAAAGAATCTGTGGGTCAGAGTGAAACTTTTTAAAATGGAACATTTAAAGGGGAGTAGAACTCATATAGATGAGATACCTTAACATCATAAACATGAAACAGAAGTCTGGGAGATCTAACCTCAAAAATTACAGGATTCTAATTTCTGGCTACAAATAATGAGAAATGGTATGGCTAGAGGAAGCTTTTGGGAAGAGATTGGAGGGATCAGTAAATAAGCAAGTCTGACTGCAGACTGCATTTATTCCTATGTAACTGTACACACAAGAAATATAAGGCTCACTTCATAGTGGAAGCACAGCACAAATGTCCCACAGGCTAAATATTTTAAGTTTTTTTTTCACTATTATATAGAAAGTTTAAAAATAATCAAGAATTTCAGAATACAGAATGTTGTGCATTTTTATCTTTGGAAGATTGGCTGTCCCATAATGTAGATACTAAATAAATTTTAGTATGCATTAAACAGCTTAAGCTGGATGGGGACAAAGGAAAATTTACAAGAAATCACAGAAACTGCCAAATCCAACAGAACAAAAAAGCAACATGATGCTAAATAAAGGTGATTTTTTTAAGAAAAAAAGAAAAATCAAAGAAAAAAATACTGCATAGCAAGTGTTTTAGCAATTGTTATAAAAAGCTATTTATAAAGCACGACTAAACAGATTCACCATAGACAATGCAAGACAAGTCCAATGACACAAGTCTTCATTTGTTGAGACACAAATTATCATAGATTGACAGATCTGTGTATGTTACTGCATTTGACTTTACCTGTGTATGTTACTGCATTTATCTGGTGTGATATTTGTAACAATATGTTGAGTTATAAGCTAGTCTCTAGATTGGAGATTTTGAGTTGCTTCACAAAAGCATGCTTAGAGTAAAACTGAGCTTTGATTGTTCTTGAGTGTACAGACTGATCAGTATATCCTCATAGTTAATATATATCAAAAATGTATGTCAAAAATGGAACGGAAGCAAATGTTTAAAATAGTTGTATCAAATGATGAAAACAAGGTAAAAATGCTGTAAGAATCTTGTCAAAATGGCAATGGTCCAGATTTAGACATATTCAGTAATATTAAAATCTGAATATAGTTTGCTTATGGAGTAGTTGTCTGACTTGGTTAGCACCTCTGACTGAAGACTGAAATAATTGTTTCCCTATGTAAAGAGAAGTATAGCAAAAATGAATGCAAAATCTATAGGGATTTTAGTTTGTTAAATGTGCTAGGAAAGGTTATTTAGCAGAATTTTGATTGAAAAAGTACTAGAAGCAATGATAAGCAAAACTTAGCAACTTGTCTGGTTTTATGCTGGCAAGTATATGCAGACTACATTTTTGCTCTTCAGCAAGTATCTGAGAAATGTGCAATTGATAAATGAAACTATTGTACATTTGTTGATTTGAAAAGGCATGTGATAAAGTGCTATTAACCCACAAAGATGGAAATTTCTCTTTTACAAAATGTAACCAACGTTCATCTGCTGGAAGATCTATACAAATCAACACTTTTTTTCAATGGAAGGAGTTTATAATATAAAATTAATCTTCAGAGTGGAAGTGTTGTTAAAATACTGCTTTCCTCCTTGTATGTCCATGCACACTAAAATTAGAACATCTCTGCTGTACACACTAATATTAATACTATGAGGCAATAGAGATAGTGAAGGAAAGATGAGAAATCTGTGTATCTCAGATTGGTTCCTAAGCTCTGTATGGAAGAGATAAAAGACAAAGGTTAAAATAATTTTTAATATTTAACATTTCAGCTGGATTCCTTGTGAAAAATGTATGTACGATATATATTGTATGTCTGTGAAATACATGGCACAACTGCATATAGGAAGCATTATTCATCTCAGAGAAAAGTATGGATGTACTCTTTGTCAAATAGGGTTTATTCTATACACTTGCAGCAAGATCTGAATCTGAGCCAAAATATTTGATTTTTCTAAATCAGCTAACTAAGAGCAGAAAGGATTTTAAGCCTTAGGGATTTTTTATTTATGTCTAAGAACACTGTACTGCAGATTCTGTCATCATTCTATATATCATGGGAGTCTTTTTCAGCGGATATGCAGGAAATTCCCTCCACCATCAAGGATGTGGTTACCTTAGCAATGATTAACATCCATAAGAGAAACCCACAAGAGTTCCAAAAAGCAAAGTAGGAAATAAAAAACCCATACACTCAACTGTTAAAAATGTCTGGCTTTCTGAGAATGATGGCACATTGCCAAGAAAATAGACAACCCAAGAGCTCACATTGTAAAATTGATTCTGAGTACAATGGAAACTCATTTTAACAAACCAATTAAGGCAAGAGGTATTTGTTATTCACAAGTATATATTCAGTACAAAAGCATGTTTTTGAATTGCATGCAACTCCACTATATCAAAATCTACTTAAAAGAGTATAGGGAGTCTTCAGCTGGTGCATAATAATATTAAAACTAGAATAAAGCATGTGCAACAGCTGAATGAAAGGAAAAACTTATATAAATCGCTTAAGTTGAATAATTTCTGCAAAATCTCTTGTCCAGTATTTTATCACCATAGAAAACTGGGGTCTTTGGGCATGATCCAAACACATGGCATGACAATAGGCCATGACCACTGAGAACCAGTTATTCCCCCACCCTATTCTGCCAGAAAAGGTCTCTCCACCCATTTTACCTTATCATCTTGTGAGTCTGGTTGAAGCAGACTATGTTGTTGGATTGCCATTGGAGGGGGAAGTGGCACAGCATCAGCTCCTTCTTCACCTTCTTCTTCTCCACAGCTCTGCATACCAGATGAAGATGATTTGGAGAGGGTGCCACTACTCAAGCCCTCATTCCGGCCTCTCTGCAAAGAGATCATATTCATGCTTATTGGTTAGATCAATGATGTATAAAGTGCTTGATACCTTTATATTTGAAATACCAAATACAAATGGCCAATATTCCTGAAACACAGCACTTGTTTATTTTGCCCCCTGCGTCTGTGTGTGCGATCCCCCCACCCCCTGAACCTGCACTGCACATGTGCATGCCTCCCAGCTAACATTTTGGCCGTTTGAGGCCTTTTTCGGCCTCCTAGAGGCTTGAGGGAAGCCTCTGTAGCCTTTGGAGGCCGAAAAATGGCCCCATTTTGTAACTTCCGATATTTCCAGAAATACCGGAAGTGATGAAACGGGCCTGTTTTTCAGCCTCCAAAGGCTGTAGAGGCTTCCCTCAAGCCTCTGGGAGACCGAAAAAGGCCTCAAACGGGATGAAAATCAGCTGGGAGGTGCGCGCATGTGCAGTGTAGGTAAGTTTGGCAGGGGCTCCTGTGCCCGCACAAATGGCTCTTCATGCTACCTGTGGCATGCGTGTCATAGGTTCACCATCATGAATCTAGATGCACAATTAATGCTTATTTTAATAACCTGCAGGGACATTAGTCATATATTTTTGACAGAGGCATCATCAATAAAAACAGATAATTTGGAGAATGAAAATAGCCAGATATAGCTGTTTCTGGAAGACTGCTATGGAATATATAGAAACAAATGGCTTGTTAAGGGTTCCTTTTTTTTGTTATTAAAAAAGTGGATGCAGTGAAAGTAATTATTTACAAGAAGGTAACAAAAACCATCTACCTCTTCGAGAGTTTCATCTTGGGGTGTGGCTGCACTGTCATCGGAGTCCTTCTGTGAGCTGGTATCAGCACTTTTGCGGACTTCACGGCTCTTCTTATGTTTGTGGGCCAGTTTCTTTACATGGCCGTCTGCCTTTCCACTGCTAAGTCGCCTCACTGGACTAGTGAGCCACTTCCTCAGGGTATTGCCTGGGCGTTTAGGACCAGGAGAGCTTTGTGCACCAATCATATGGGGCTGGAGTGATGTTACTGATGCAGGAGGACTTGCATCATTGCTGGAAACTGAAAGAGAATCTGAAAAAGAGAAAAAACAATGAAAATACAAGAAAGAAATAACTGGGGGAGGGAAATAACTGCTTTACAAAACACTTATTTTCCTAAAGCAAGTTAAAAAAATGTTTGCATTCTCACTATAATCATTATGTAACTCTATTATTACTTGCTACGGTAGCAGTTATATAAATACCAGTTTGTAAGCATATTACAATTTGTTTAATACTTTTGCCATTCTTAGGATTCCTTCGTTGACATATTAGCTAGCAACCAGATGGCTCATAACTATGGTTCCTTGTATGTTATGAAGGAATGTATCTAACTCATGATGGAATTATCTTATAAGCCATCCTTAAAACACAAGTATCTAAAACACAATTATTTAAATATAGTTTTTATTAAGATTTTTATACATGTAAAAAGCAAACTAAAGGAAAAAAATATGAAAAAGGGAAAGAAATAAAGAGAAAGAAAAATGCAAAAAGCAAAGTAGAATAAGAAAGAAAAATAGCTTAAAGAAACAAGTAAATATACAAATTCCAACTTTCTTTACAATAGTTTACAAACAAGCTCATTCTCTCTTCTTCTTCTTGGTTACAAGGTTTCTCCAGTCCTTTAGTCCTTTTTTAATTGTAAAAAAACCACACTTCACTTTTTTCAATTTTCATAAAAAAATCTGTAAAAGGGTTCTGTCATTTCCTACCAGTTCCAGTCTTTTATAAAAGTCCTTGTTGTTGTACCAAAGAGGACAGTTTTGCCATTTCTGACATTTTTATAATCTATTCCTCTATTGTGAGAATTTCAATGTACCTTCATCATTGTGCAATAATTAATTGATTTTGAAGGAATGTGTTTGCTTTATAGTGTTATGCATTATCAAGGCTTGAAAAGATATTGTGGAAATGACATGGTCTTTTATAAAGTAATTCGATGTCATTGGTACAGCATTGCTTGTTTCACTGATGCACCAGCAACAATCTGATATTCAGATAAGGACCTCATTTGTACAGCAACAACAAAATATAACATGTAATTTTATTTTTGACTATATATTGGAGGCTGATATATTTGAATGCTCTTCCACTAAATATCTGTTTTACACCTTTCACACTCACAGGGCTATCCTTTGATAGCCTGGTTAAAAGATAGTATGGTTAAAAGCTATATGGATCAACATCTCATATGGATCAACATGATGCAAGTAATAAAGGATATAAGCATTCTATACCCTTCCATGATAATTCTGAATTCCAGTACTCTTAATCATGCTACTGGTAGGACTTTAGAAAAACAACTCTCTCTCCCCCTCTCCCTCTCTCTCCAATTTATCATTCTTTTAAAAATCTCTTTTGCATTAGTCATGAGGAAGGAAAACCCACTGGAATCACACTTCAATAACTTTTCAAATGTCCATCTTTTATCTTTATATTGTTGCAATTCCTTTTCTTCCAAGATGAAATTATATGCTAAGTGGCACATTTCATGGCAGAAATGGAAAATCTTTTACTACACTATAGCGCATAGTACTCCCAACCAACATAGGCAAAATTGGGAAGTTACTTGTTTTAGCAAATCAAAGGTTTCATACTAAAAGGGATTGGATGGAGAAAATGATGCTGCTATGCTATGAAAATACAGCCCAATTGTTATATGCAAACAAACGAGCAAAGTGATTTGTTGCTGTTCCTGCATTTATATTAACATTTAATCATTGATTAAATAACAAATTAATAAACATTTTTCCCTTTTGTTAACTCCTATCTGTTCCAAGAACCAAAAATATTGTTCAAATTCATAACACCTTTAAACAGTGCAGACATCAGATGATCATTTGGGACTTTCCTATCATTTTTTCAGATTACTTAACGATGTAACAGTACTTTTGCTTAGATGGCCCATAAACCCTCCAAGGGATAATTTGCTGCTGTCTCCTCAGGTTGAAATACAGCTCCATATGGGCCTCTGCAAATGGAGGTCAAAGTTCATAGAAAGTCCATACACATTAAAAAAAAATCTGAAGGGGAAGCAGAGTACTTAAGCTACAACAAAAACAAATAATGAAAGCTACTCTTCCAGCCAAACTAAAGATTACTGTTCATTCTCAGCTTGAGAAATATGACCCTGGTTATCTGGGATTGTTGCCTTTGATTTTTTTAAAAAAAAACCCCAATCATGCCTTGGTTCTTGATGCTTCAAAAGCAGCTGCTTACATTTCTTGGTTGTATTCCAACCAAGTTACTTAAGATAAGACCAGGGAGTCTGTCTTTAATTGTGGAACTGCAGTGCAAATAAAACAGAGTTAGATTTTTCTCAACTGTATGTTTGTTACTACAAAATATCACACGTTCCTTCTAAAAATTGCACAATAAGCCATTCTATTCCATTAAATCAAATGTGGAAGATATTACTAGGAATCATTATGACGAAGCATTTTGATTTTATTTTTTTATATAGAAAAATTTATTATCCTTTAACAAGGGAAAGAAAGTCAGGGACCTTGCAGAAAAAGATAGCATGATGCAACTGCCAATTTACAAGAATTTGGCAAATTATTTACATGTGACATTCCTTCTATGTGAGTACATGCAGAGATTAAATGCATCTAAGCCCAACAAAGTATTTCAGGGAAATGCTATCTGATAAAACAGCCTACTTGTTACCCAAGATTTTTTACATCAGGAATATATCACTAAAAGTAATGGGGATTGACTTTGACATGCACGCAACACAGGCCCCCAAATGCTAGCAGGCAAAAGAAGAAAAAAATTTCAATTTATCAGATGAAACTACTTTTCTTTATTTAGAGGGTACCATGAAAGAAAATTAAATTTAAGTATGGTGTACATAAGAAGCATGGATGTCATGATACATTAACTTAAGTGCAGTCCAACTACTTTTATTTCTTTCCTTCAGGATAAGCTGGTGGCCTGCCCCCCTCTCTCCCCCTCCCTCTCGGAAGCAGCAAGTATCCATAATTTGTTAAATCTGATATATACACACACATATTAATATTGTTCTCTTCATTATGGCAAGTAGGACTTTTATTATATGTAATAACATATATATTACAATATCTCTAATCTCTAAGAAAGCAAATTAGAATAAATTAAGTTTAAATCTGCTGTTTTGAATTTGTCACTACAGTCACACTATTAAAGTCCTATTTTCTATCATGAAGAAAACAGTATCAGTAAACCTTAAAAGGTCATAATAATATGATAATAATCTGATAATACAGATCATACATTTCATACATTTCATACAAAAAGCATCTTGAAAATGCTGAACTATGTGCACTTGTGTGCAAGTGCGTGCATATGTCTGTATGATGTTATATAAACAATAAGCAATTGTTCGTATATATGAAGTCTTTGTTCAGTTGTCCTGTGAAGATGTTCAAATGTTGCAAGAAGTTGTTGCATCTGAAGAACACGACAGCTAAATCGTGTAAGAGTTGGAGAAAGTGTTGGACAGAACTTAGTCTGAAGTCATTTCCTTTCTTGTTTACATGGGAAACAGGCCACTTTCTAAATCACTCGGGTTTTTAGGCTAAGCTGAAACAACATTAAATTAATTGACATTGTTAACTTGAAATCCAGAGGTGTTCATTTATGTCTTCATCTATTACACTGCAGCATTTCTTTCCTTCAAAGGGTCATAAGTAGCCAACAAAAATGCAAAATATACTGAATAGTAGTACAGTATGATACAATATTGTACAGTACAGTACAACATTAGTTTTGGAATTTAGATTTCCCCCTGCCCTTCTGGCCTTTAGGAAGGGGCTGAAGACATGGCTATGCCACCATGGTTAGGGTTCCGGTAGTAGTAGTGAACCTTTCCAATGGTTATGCAGGTATTCCTTGACTTACAAAGAAATTAGGAATTGAATTTCTGTCGCTAAGCAATGTGGTTATAAAGCATGATTGAATCATTGTACCAAATCTCACAGCCACTAGGAAAGAACAATTTCCTGCTGGTTTCCCCCTATCAAAATCAGTTAAAATTGCAAGTCCCAGGCCAAGAGATAGGTAAGTGATTTCTGCTAGGTTGGAGAAAAAGTGTGTACATGGAAATGCTGGGAAGAGTATGGAAGAAGCAAAATATGAGTTGGGTGACACTATGTGCACGAGAGGTATAGCACTGTCTGAGGACGGTATGAAGGAGGGTCACAAAAAGTCCACTCAGGTATGCAAATCGCCAGCATGATATGAGCAATCATAGAGGGGTTGGGGGACAGATAGGTAGGAGAGACTTACTATAAGAACCTGTGACCTTTCCTGCTGGCTTCCCCATTGACTTTCTAAGGAAACCAACAGAAAAAATTGCAAATGGCAATCATGTGGCCGTAGGGCATTGCAACCAAAATGGTTGCCAAACATTCAGATCACAATCACAGAACCATGGGAATACTTGAATGGCCAGAATATTGTTTAATATCATTGTAACTTCAAACAGTTGCTGAATGAATAGTTGTTATAGGTTGAAGATTAGCAGTATTGAATGGAATATATGTTGTAACTATGTATCATTTATGTGTTTGCAACTGTGTATCAATGCAACTATGTATCATTTAGACATTGCAACATTGTATCATTCACATGTAATCATTAAGCTTCTGTCTTCTCAGTGACCTTTTACAGGGCACGTACAGAGACAAGGAGTCAAACATTTGCAGAAATGGTTTATTCACTTGGGATTACATTGTCTGGCATGCAGCTTTCTGAAGAAGTAATATCCTGATCAAATATAAATCTTGCCATCCTGTCTGTCCTGATATCTTGCTTTTGTTTGAGCCATTGTTAAATCTGTATATTCCGTCTGACCTAGGCTTAACCTAGGTTCTGAATAAACAATCACCCCCTTTTGAATGAGCATAATAAAAGATCGTGTACCCGGACATTCGGGGCGCACTCATCGCGAGGAACTTCGTCTCCTGTCGTTTCTCTCTCCTTCGCTCCCTATCATGAGACGCCCATCTGATGCGGGATAGGAGATACCGCAAATATACTGTTTGCATTCACTTGCTAATGGTGGTTATATTTTGTATTTAATTTCAATAGTGGTTTTAGAATATTTGTGTTTTTTTTTCATTCTTTCTCATTTTTAAGGTAAATCATAGTTTCACATATGTGAAATGGATGAGTATACAAGTTGAATAAATAGTATAGTATATATCTGTGACAGCAAACCTGTGGCACACAGAGCCATTTGTGCCAGCATGAGAGCTACAGGCAAACTTACCTCACTGGGCATGCGTGCACATCACAGCTGATTTTTTGTCCGGTTTGAGCCCTTTTTCGGCCTCCCAAAGGCTTGAGAAAGGCTTCTGTAGACTTTGCAGGCCGAAAACTAGCCCCATTTCATCACTTCCTATTTTTCCGAAAATTGCTTGCTTGCCAAAGCTGAGTGTATCTTATCGGTCCAAGGTCAGTCAGTTGGCTTTGTGCCTAAAGTGGGACTGGAAATTATGGTTCCCTAGTTTCTAGCCTGGTGCCTTAACCACAACACTAGACTACCTCCAACTAACCAAAATGTATTTGCCACTGGAATGATTTTGTGTACTTTATTTAGAATAAAATTTAAGCAAAATGTTCTGGTCAAGAATGTTCTGAATACACAGGGACCACAATGGATCTCAACCTTTATCAGGTATGTTACTTTGCTTTCTGAACATCTTGTATAATTTTACAGTTGTCAATTATCTAATTTCCTGAATTTCTCACACTGTTGGTGAAAATGTATGATTTATGATTTATTTTAAACAAATTTGCTGTTTGCATGTTTCAATTAATCAGTTGTCAACAATGATCCATTGCTGTGAACCAGATGACTACAATGAACAAAGTAAGGAATTAAGAACCAAATGAATAAAATTATTTCTAAGGCAATTCTGTGCAGCCTACCACATTTTTTCTTCGGGCATTTCAGCAATTGAAGAAACCTACTAACTCAGCCCATTCTAGCCATTCTTTTTTATGAAATCTCAGATCCTACATATATCTTTAAGTTACATATTACAAAGACTATAGAAAAATAAACATCACCAAGCATTCAGGGAATTATTTTCATTAGACCAGTTAAGGACTATGGCAAAGGACCCATAAAATGAAGTTTTATACAGGTTGGCAAGTTATGTAAGTTCAGAAGTACAGCAAGTAATTCACATTTTTTTCAAAAAGTAAAATATTTTTTTAGAACTAAAAAATGAATAGAATATAAAGAGGTCAACTAATTGAACTGGTACTTTTGTTATATATCATTAGGTATGTATATACCAGCGCCTAAAGCTAAAGAAGAAATAGATCTCATTTTACTGCTTATTAGCTTTTCAGGAATGCTTTCAGCCATACTAATATATTATATTAATTGGATTTTTGCCTACTTCTGACATGTAGCTTATCTACAAGCCAGATTCTACATGACTAACAATCACATTGGATTGTGTAGCCCTGAAGGTACATATTTTTATATACTAGATCAAAACACCTGCACCCATTTATAAAACCAATGAAGCCTCCTTTATGTTGATCCAAGATTGGCATGATGCTGCAGCCTGTGAAGAAGGCAGGAATCTACAACCACAAGGAGGAAACAGGCTGTATTATACATCACAGAAGACTACCTCAGGTTTGCTATTATGAATAAATTCAATAGGTGCTGTTCAATCAACTACAATATGTACTAGATGGCACATATTGTTTATGTTTAGGGCAATGTTTAAAAAAACTATAACTTTAGAACCAATGAAGTGTTAATATACATGAATATATTCAACAGTTATGAGTCATTATGTAATTTCTTAATTCCACTGGCTGGAAGCCACTCAATTTACAAAGGAAAGGAGGTAGTTGTCTTATGTTGTTACCTGCGTGACATTTTTTATTATTCTGTACCCAGGAAAGTGCTGGTTTTTCGCTAATCTTAATCACAAGAATTGCATAGGATCTTTGCCAATGTTTGCCAAGGGATAGAGAGAAATTCATCTATACAAGTTAACATGCTGCCAAGTAACTGCCATGTTTTCCATACTCCCTTGAAATAAGCAAGACTTCCTAATGTAAATCCATATCCCAAGAGGAAATCTGAATCTATTCCTCCAATAGGAATTGCTTCTTAAACCAATGACCATATACTCCTCATGTTACTTATGAACAATGACTCTCCCTATTACAGAAACAGGCATTGTCTTAAATGATACAGTTAATAAGGTCCAACCCAGGTCTTGTTCCAGATGGATACTGAAGCTTAGGATTTGCTTATTTGACAAGAGTTTTCTTCCATCTAAATACTTCCTTTGGCTTGTTTAGTTTTAATGTGCCAAGAGTTCCATGCTTTAACTAATAAATTGTTGCAGTATGTGGAGTAGAATATACTTTAATGATATACTTTATCCAAAAACAATCTTTAGTAAGAAGGAAAATCAGGGGCATTACACAACTCTTTCCCCTTTCAGCAAGGAAACTGAGAGAGGAGGCAGTTGATTTCTCCTGATTTAATGCTCAATCTGATTAAATTCCTTCCAGACTTAATGAATAAAAAAAGCTACTGTTTCTGATTACATGCAATCACTTTTGTACAAATGTCCCTCCCTCAGACAACAATATGATGGTCAAGCTTGCTTAGATTATATAGTAAACAGATGTAGCTGCAGAGCAATCTACTATAGTGTTAAATTAGGAATGCTGCAACATATTTATGTATATGGTGGGGAAACCGGATAGAACTTATTTCTTTCTTGGGTGTCCATTGG
This sequence comes from Laticauda colubrina, assembly GCA_015471245.1. Classification (NCBI taxonomy): domain Eukaryota; kingdom Metazoa; phylum Chordata; class Lepidosauria; order Squamata; family Elapidae; genus Laticauda; species Laticauda colubrina. Next base: position 16,455,062 of record BLBF01000031.1, on the reverse strand, counting down.
GCTGTGAAAGGAGTTAAATATGCTTTCAAAATACCCCCTGTATTTGGTTGATACAGCCAAAATTAGGGAAAATATTTACTTCTTTGACTCAATGTAAGAAAAGAGGAGTGGTTTTATATATCAAAGAGACCATCTCAGGAAAATTGATTTATACTGATGAAGAGTATTAATGGTGGAAATAATGGACAATAATACAAAAACACTCTTGATTGCAATTTATGCTCTGAATGATAAACAAGAAGAATTCTACAAAAAATTACACATGAAAATAATTGAACTGGACTATGTCAATATAGTTATGATGGGAGATTTCAATGGAATTGTAGACAATAAACTGGACTATATAACAACAACAACAACAAAGCAAAATAGGAAGACTCTCCCCAAATATTTTTTTAAAATGATAGATGAAATAAATTTAAAAGATATATGGAGAGAAAGAAATGTTAAAACCAAACAATACACCTTTTACTCAAATAGACATTTAACATGGTCCAGAATAGATATGATTTGGACTTCAACAGAATTAATATCTAATATTCAATAAACAAATATCAAAACAAGTACTTGGGCAGACCATAACCCAATGACAATTAAATGGAAAGGACAAAAAAAAAGATCGAGATGGATGTTAAATAATACTATTCTAAAGGAGAAGGATTTTACAGAGCGGATGGAGAAATAATTGGTTTTTTTCTTTAGAGAAAATAAAAAAGAAGATACTTCAATTCAGAACGTATGGGACACAATGAAGGCATATGCTAGAGGCTTGATAATAGACTACACAAGGAAAAGGAACATTAGGAAAAGGCAAGCCACGGAAGCCTTAGAAGATGAGTATGAAATACTTGAAAAAGAATTACAGAAAATGCCACAGAAAAAAGACATTAAGCTAAAACTGGATACAATTAAACATAAAATGAGTTTAACAGAGAAAGAAGAATTAGCACAGAAAATTAGAAGTGCTAAACAGAATTATTTTGAGGATGCAAACAAACCAGGTAGATGGTTAGCATACAAATTGAGAAAGGAAAAAGAATCAAGGAAAATACTGCAGTTAATAGATGATCAAGGTCAAGTTTGTCATGGCAATATAGAGGAGGAAATCATTTGAGACTTTTATGGGAAATTATATGAACAAGAGAATATTGATGAGGAAAGAATTAAACTGTACTTACAGAATGCTAATCTATCTAAGATACCTGAAGAGACTGAAAAAATGTTAGAAAGCAATATAACTATGATGGAGTTAACCGAAGCACTTAAGAAACAAAATAATGGGAAGGCACCAGGCCCAGATGGACTTCCGGCAGAATTCTATAAAACATTACAATAATCGCTGAACCTTCCATTGCTAGAAGTCATGAATGAAGTTATGCTAAAGAAGAAGATACCTAAAACATGGTCAGAAGCCTATATTACACTTATTCCAAAAGAAGAGACTGATTTATTACAAATTAAGAATTATAGACCCATTTCTTTATTAAATGCAGATTACAAAATCTTTGCTTCAATATTGGCAGAGAGATTCAAAAAAATATTTAAATAATTTTATTCACTCTGACCAAAATAGATTTCTGCCAGAGACAAATTAAAGATAATATGAGAGTCATATTGGACACTTTGGAATATTATGAGGCTCACCCTGAAAAACAAATGACTTTGATATTTTTAGATGCACAAAAGGCATTTGATAATGTGAATTGGAGATTCATGCTATTATTATTAGAACAGATGGGCTTTGCCCGAAAATTTACTCAAGCAATACAAGCCATATATTATAAGCAAATGGCAAAGGTAATGATAGAGGGAGAATTAACAGACTCTATCAATACAAGAAAAGGTACAAGACAAGGTTGCCCACTATCACCTTTGCTATTCATACTAACCCTGGAAGTGTTAAATAGAAACATTAGAGATGAAAAGAGTATAAAAGGAATGAAAATTAAAAAGGAAGAATTTAAATTGCAAGCTTTTGCGGATGACTTGGCTTTTATTTTAGAAGACCCTCTAGAAACAGCACCAAAACTATTGGAAAAGATAGAGGCATATGGCAAGGTGGCCGGCCTGAAAATAAACAAAGATAAGACAAAGATTTTGACAAAGAACATGTTACTAAGACAAAAAGAAAAATTGGCAGATGTATTGAAAATTCAAGTCACGAATAAGATTAAGTACTTGGGGATACATTTGACAGCAAGATGTAGTACATTAAAAGAGAACAATTACATTAAACTTAAACAACAGATAGCACTAGACTTGACGAAATGGGAAAACCTACAATTGTCACTAATAGGGAGAATTTCAGCAATCAAAATGAATATTTTACCCAGAATTCTATACTTGTTTCAAACAATACCAATTAGGCTTGGAAAGGACTACTTTGAAGATTTAAACAAAATTGTGTTGAAATATATATGGCAAGGTAAGAAAGTGAGAATAAAGTTAAAAATCTTACAAGATGCTAGAATAAGAGGAGGATTTGGTCTGCCTAATTGGGAGTTGTACTCCCGAACTAGGTCTTCAATCACAAGCAGCCTCCTCGTACCATTCTAAGAAAGCCTCCTCCCTCCACCCCAAGCCCACTAGATCAGCAGCAGGTTCCAGTGTCTCGCGCCAATTCTCTGCTGCCGACTCCTACCATCCTTCCAGAGCTTCCTCCCAGCGCAGTGGCACATCTAAGGCCTCCAAAGCAGCAACTTATGCTGACAAGGCTGCAGAAGCTGAAGTAGAAGCTGCAGTAGCAGACACAGCTCTATGCACAACAGAGGAGGTGACACGGCAGAAGGCAGAAATAGCGGCTCAACAAGCAGAAATGGCCAAAGCCCAGGCCAGTCAACAGGCAGAAATGGCCAAAGCTCAGGCCATGGCGCAGGCCAAACTAGAGTTGGCCTAACGGCAAAGAGACTCTGCAACAAAGATGGCACAGGCTGCAGCATGGAGGAAGATGGCCGACAACGCCTTCTTCAACTTCAACCTTGAAGACTTGGGAGGCCCCAGATACATGGGTCAAGGCCTACGTGGATGAGCAGCACTCGCTACAAAACAAGCAGATGGAACCGCCTCAGTTGCCTAGCAGTCTCCCACAACCAGGGAAGCACAGGGATGTGTGTGTCATGTTCTCTTTCTCAAATTGCAGAGTAAAACTCTTTTTGCCAATGTATGGATCCTATTCAGTGAATTAGATAGTTTAGAGTGACAGGCATGAACTCTCTCTGCAAGGGGGACATAGAGATTACTAGAAAAAGGAGACTGCAAATTGGGAGAAACTTTCATTAGCCTAAAGCAACAATATTCCATTCTCTCCTGCATGCTCTATGTTTGGTCAACACTGAGCCAAGAAATTATCCTTATTAAAAAATATTTATTTTAGAAGTAAGTTCTACTTTTTTTTCAACAATCTGAAACGAGGCATAAATTTTGTTAGGCTATCTATTTCTATCAATCTGGTTTGTTGAAGGCAATTTTCTTCTTTTGTTTTATCATCTGCAATGCTTCTTCAGTTCTCTTTCACTCATTAAGTATGACATTGGGGGCAAATAATTAAGACTCTGGGAAACAAATCCCTCCCCCCCATTTACTGTGAATTTTTTCCCCGCACTGGGATTTCCCCCATTGTTAGCCTATATCAATATTAAGACATTTTAACTTATGATGCCTTGCAATTGTTTAAAATATTCTACGTTTGGTAATACATAAATTTGAGTACAATACCAATGCAAATCAATGTTGTATAGAAATAATGGACTTAAAAATTAGTAAGCTTTATATACCCACAGTTTTTTTTAAAATCAGGTTTCTTACATGATATTTTAGCTTAAACTTCCTGTTTATAAAACGTGCACAAAAGAGCTCTTGAGAGAAGGTAGAAAGGAAACATGGGCCTGCAGTATATTAATCCTCAGACATGCCTTCCTACGGTCCCAGATGTGCTCCATTCCAGGAGAGATTTTGCAGTCATTGTTCTGACCGACTGGTGAGGTCTACAGAAACACATTTAACAACTTCCATCTGTGCCAGAAAAGCTAAGGCTATATGCTTCTTTAGGAGCTGGCTGAAATCCAAGAGTTACACCACTCTGTCAGCTATACTGGTTACTTTATTGCATTCCAGTCTTCACCCTCTTTTCCTGAATGGCCTTTCCCAGGGATCCCTCTTTAGCAATACTATCTTTAAAGATGGATGGCGTGATACTATATACATAAACATGATCATCACCCTGAAGAGAATGTTAAATACAAGGAGAAAAGAGGCATGTTCCATTTAATCCATAAATTTATCTGAAATGTAGTTAGAATCAATCATGCTAATAAATACCACAGATGGAAGTATGACTCACACCATGGTCTAACATGCAAACCAAAGGCATAGGAAGTGTCATGGACAAGGATGTACATAGTCCAGAAAATAACGGGAACAGAAGCAGAAAATCTAGACTGTGGGAACTAGATGTGCTAAATCTGTGGTGACAGTTCCCTGAAATACAGTCATGTAATAAAAACTGTACGGATTTGTAAATATTCCATACTTGCTATTCAGTGAAGAAAGATAGCATTTTGTTCAACTGGAGAGAATGAGACTCCCAGAACTGGCTTGAATGTGCAAAAATGAAACTTAGACACATCAAAATGTGTAAAAGCTGAATTGAAAACTCCTTCCATCTGCTTTCCCCAGTATGCTGTAGTCCCGATGGTCTGAATTACAATTCCCATCATTCACACCAAAAATGTCTAATGACCAATGATAACTAATATTATAAATGAAATTGTTGGAGGAAATATTACGGGGAATAGCAATAGCACTTAGACTTATATACCCCCTCACAATGCTATATAGCCCTCTCTAAGCAGGTTAAAGAGTCAGCATATTGCCCCCAACAACGTGGATTCTCATTTTACCAACCTCAGAAGGATGGAAGGCTGAGTCAACCTTGAGCTATTGAGAATTGAACTGCCGAACTGCTGGCAGCTGGCAGTCAGCAGAATTCACTTGCAGTACTGCATTCTAACCACTGTGCCAACATGGCTCAGGAAAAACAGTTTGGCACTCTTAATTACCCTGTCTTGTTTCTTGGATTTTTTAAAAACACTTTACATTTCTTATTGACTTCCCATCTCTCAGTGGCAGTTATACAAATATGATCCGTTCGTAGCAGGATACTTCATTAAATTAATTACATTAATGAATCATTGAATGATTAATTTGAGGTAATCTAAACTGTAATATAATAATGTTAATCTGCATTAACGGTATTAACACTTAATTACTGAAGTCACATAATTCTATCTGTTTTTTTGATGTATTGTAAATCTATGTTTTTTCTGGCTATAAAGGTAGACACTATTTAAGTAAGTAGCATTTATACCTATATTTTTTGTTTTTTTCTGCCATACTGACACATTTTCTTTAACCACTAATATTTGCATATGATATTTGTAATTTGTAGTTGTAGTTTCTCCTCTTAATTATTTCTGCCCCATCTTTATCTGGGAGGAATTCTCCATAACAATAACAATTAATAGACTCTTTTTATATATTTATTTTAATTATATATACTATTATTTATTAGATTTATATCCCACCTTCCTCAAGAATTTGAGGTAACATATATAATATTTCCTCCTCCAATATTTTCCCATAACCATCACCCAAAAAGGGATTTAAACTTGCTCCAGCATCTTTTCCATTATATCTCACTGGTTTCCATTTTACTGTCTCTGGGACACTCAAGGCTTGAAACAATAACAATTAAAACATTGATAAGAACAATTTAATAAGTTTTAGATTAATACATAAACCCTAAAGATGGGGGAGGATTTCCTTCCTGAAAGTTGAAAAAGTGAAGTATGAATTGCATTTTTAGGAACCATATTCAGTAAGTTGGAAGCAACAGGGAAGAGGATCCTCTTCTATCTATGTTTTTGACAAATGGATATTAGAAAGGAAGACATTCCTCAATATGGTAGGGGTTGTCCTATTGACTAATATCTAAGAATTCATACTGATATAGGCAGGCTCTAAAGTAACAATGTAAGATTTTTAAAGGCTAACACCATTGTTTAAAATGGAATCTAGAAAACAAATTCAGTGCAGGGCAAATGTTTCAGTACAGACATAAAGTGCTTCAACATTATGTTTTCATTAACAGCCTATTTTGCCTCAAATGAAATTTTGGATACTTGCCTTTTGTAACAGCCAATTCAGGGTATAACTAAGCCAGGGGAAATACCACCAAATCCAAAAGCACAAGAATGATCGTTGCTGGTGATCTAGAGATAACTGCAACTGTCCACAGCAAAATATGACACCAAAATGACACCACACACCCCTGTGATGTCTTCATATAAATTTCACTATTTCATATAATCCTAATGTCTGATGTAAGTCGATATGGTGATGTAGTCACACATACACTATTTTCCCCCCTTGCCCACCTCACCTTTAAGGATGCTCATGTTTCCTGAGAATCCAAAGATAAGAATAAAAAATAACTCCCAGGCTGATCGACTCTTTTAGAAGAAATATAGAAGAAAAATATACCAAATCTAAAGGTCTGGCTTCTCTATCCAATACCCTGGTACAAGTGTTGCATAAAAGGGAAAACAATAACATCCTATTCCATATGGGGACAATGGAGACTGTGAATTAAGCATTATTCAATGCCACGGAATAGCAATGCAAATACAGTTTAATTTGGCTTGATTGGAATAACCCTAGGATTTTCTCCATTTCCATTCAAGTGGTCATTCTTTTGATAGACTTGGGTCTGCAAAATGAAAGAGGACACTGAGAAATGGCAGTATCTACTATCCAGGCTACTTCCACACTTCAAAGATGGGATAAGATTATGTGTTGACTGCAAAGGAGGCAAGAGAATCCTAAACTGCATTTCTATTTTAAATCAGTGTGGCATATAACATTATAAACATTCCCCTTATTATTTTTTTAAAAAACCATGAGTTACAGCATTATAAAAATATTACAACATTACATTATGGCAAAAAATATTTGTCTCAACAGGTAAGTACCCTAAAATTGTGATTTAGTAATTCTAGATATTTGGGAGAAAATAGTATTTCAGGACTGCTTATTTTCATTGAGAGAAGCAATGGATCAAGAAAGATTACATCTTTCTAATTATAATCTCCCTGTATTTAAAAAGAAATAGTCACTTTATAAAATTATAGCAATTTTACATGGGAATATTTAATAGATGTGAATGTGTGAGCCTTTAAGAGATACTGCAATGGATCAACTTTAAGGCAAAATAAGATTGATTTGCACAAGCCCCAGGGAACAATAAACTTATTGCAAGGTGACTTAACAGTCTTTGTAACCTCATTGGAATGAGATCTGTTTGCTAGCCATGTTTAACTGGAGGCATAAGGGATGCCTCAGAAGAGCTCTTTGAATTTCTTTCCATCCTAAAATTTGCAATATCTGGATATTTTGATAATAATCAAGAATTCAAAAATCCAGTAAATGTGAATATTTTGTAATTAGTAATTTTTTTTTACACTTAGGATACAGATTATATTAAAAGAAAGGTGATGTATTATTGCATTAAAGAAATTTCTTTTTAAAAAACCTGGCATTTTCCTCTTTTAGACACCTCATAAATCCAGCAACTTATAATAACTTGTGTTAAATAATAAGATGCACCTACTTCCTGTTGCCTATGATAAGCTGGAGCATACATTAAGCCTAAAATGGCAAGAACATGATTTACAACAATATGATTATTTTACCTCTTACAGTATCTATCCTTCCAATAGTACAGGCTGAAGCATCTGAGAAATATTTTTGCAATTAATGCTTCTGGGAAGATATCAAATATTCATCAAGAAACTATCACACTTTTCAGAAGGCAGAAATAAAACTTTCATGAATGAAAAACAATAAAAATAGTTTCCTGCTGTTTTCCTGTCATTTCAGTATTCAGCATAACACTTGTCTGAAATACTAATATACCCATAAATAAGTAAATACCTCTAACTGAGATATACAGACACTGACATGTTTATATTGAAATTATTCTGAACTCAACCAGCTGCTGCAGATATTTACAGTGACAGAATCTCTGAGAGATTATGCAAAGGGTTGGAATGTACATGTTACATTAGAGTACTTTAACATTTTAGAATATTGAGATTGCTTATTGCCATCAATATATGCAGAAAAATACAAATAAATCTGGATATATTTTAATCAAACTGTATGATAATGAAAATGTAAATTCAAAGGCTTTATCAAAAGATGTTCCAGCTTTTATGCACTGGCAAGATTAAAATGTACTCAAGCATTTCACAAACTATGTTAAAGGTATATTTTTAAGGTTTTATTATGATTGCCTGCCCAGAAAACAAAACCAGTATGTTAGTTCTATCTGAATTCATTATTTTGCATGCAGGAAAGCGAAAAATGCATATTCATTCATCAATACCTCTCCACCCCAATGCTGTCTTTATGAAAAAGACTAAAACAACCAAAACTATTAAGAACCAAAGGTACAACTTTCTGTACCTATCTAATACAAAGTGCACAATGAAGGAAATATAATAATAACCTTTTTTGCCTAATTTGATGTGGTATACTTTCTAGAAGATACTTAACTGAGTGCTGATATTTTCATATATTACATTTTTAATTTTGGTTTTGATTTGGTTACACATAAATATAATTAGGCAGCTTGAGATATGTTATACCAGTGCTAGACTTCCCATTTCTAATATGCATTTTCCTTATAAAGCTTGCTACAAATAGAATCAGTCCATTTATTTGCTAAAGATCCTCATCAGTTTCCCAGAATCTATTGGAAATACATTTGATTCTACTTTGAAGCCCTGATTTATTCATCTACATGCATCTGCTTCTGCAATGGAAAAATACCACAAACACACAGAAACATACACCCCAGCTTTCAAGAAATTTTGAGTAACATTTATACCTAAGTCCAGGATCCAATATTTACAGTTGTCAGACTGTCCATTTCCACAGTACGGAGAATGATGAGATTGCAGAGTGTCGGTTCTATCTGACATGGTGAATTGTAGCGACTGTAAAGTCCTTACGCCACTGCTGTACTTTTCTGAAGAGAATTTCTACACAAAGGCTATGCTGGTGTTCTCCTGTTCCTCTCCACTCTAAGTACTCCCTGGCCAGGAGGTGGGGTAGAGAATGCATTTAAGCTTTCAGCTCTTGTAAATTCCCTTGTCTTCAGCACAGCTACTCCCTTCAGGGGATGCTATCCTCTGACTCACTCCCCAGCACAACTCCAGATTTCAGGCTCACACTTGGGAACAGCCAGATGTGATACCGTAACTAGCCTAACTAAAGTTCAAGCAAATTTCTCATTACATTGCAGAGTTAACTTTCAAACATTTCTTAGCTTTGGGGAAAAAACTAGCAATCATCCAAGAAATAATAATGTTATTAAAGCATGAACAGGACACACCAAATGGATTAGAGCTGGAAATTATAAGAAAGTAAGAAGTTAGTGCCCATCAGTCTTTTAAATTCAAACATCAAGACAAACTAGAAAAGGAAATCATCAGAGAAAAGATCTGGAATATAAGAGATACAAAAAAAGCATGTCTGTAACACTTATTTCTTTGGGAGGATAAGAATACAGTATTTCAACTGGGCAATGAAATTTATTAAAAATTTAAGAGCTGATCCACCAAGGTATACTAGCAAGATCTAGCACTCTGTTTAACAATAGTCAATTTCTTTGATGTAACTGACACAGCCAGATTGCTCCAGTACTATGAAGCCAATTCTTAAATTCATATTGGCTGATTTTACGGAATGAGGACTAGCTACTATAGGCAGTCCTCAACTTACAAACCCAACCTGTATAAGTGAACCCAACATTTTTGTTGTTAAGCAAGACAGTTGTTAAAGGAACTTTGTCCCATTTTACGACCTTTCTTGCCACAGTTGTTGAGTTAGTGACATCTGGCTTCCCCATTGACTTTGCTTGTCAGAAAGTTGTAAAAGGTGATCACATGACCCTGGAACATTGCTACCATCATAAATGAGTCAGTTACCAAACATCTGAATTTTCATCATGTGACCAGGGGGATGCTGCAATGGTTGTAAGTGTGAAAAGCATTCATAAATTACTTTTTTCAGTGCCATTGTAACTTGAAAGTCACTAAATGAACTGCTGTAAGTCAAGGACTACCTGTATTGAGAGTACCACAGACACACAAACAATTTAGCTCTAAGTTTATAGCTTGAAACAGAACACTGAACAATCAAACTTAACAGTATAAGATTAATTCAAGATGTCAATGTATACAGAAAGAGAGCTGCAGCAGAAAGTATTTTAAGTAAAAGAAACTGTTTGAGCAACCAGCAATGCATGAGCTACGAGGTCTCCTTATACACTTTCAGTAAATGTCTATCTTCTATGAAGGTTCAGGTGTCTAATGTATTTTCTCATGCAACTCTTCAAGCAAGCAACTCTTCAAACATTTGACAAAAATATCTATGCCCAGCCCTACAGTTACTTTCAATTTCCTAAAAGAAAATCAGACGGAAATAGTTTGGAAAATGTTGTTATGAACAGCAAGAAATATACCTCAGCCTATGGTATAAGTAATGACTAATTAAAATTAAAATTGGATGTGGAGAAAGAAATCCAACTGAGGAAAAAATGTGCACATTGACTCAGTGCCCACCAACAACTGATAACATGTATCAAGGGCTCCCAATCTTGGCAACTTTAAGATATATAGACTTCAATTCCCAGAATTCCCCAGTCAATGTGGCTGGCTGGAAAATTCTGGGAGTTTAAGTCCATGTGTCTTAAAGTTACCAAGATTGGGAACTTTGATACATTTATCCATTTTTATATAGTCCAGAAGTGATCAACTCTGGCAAAAGCAAAATTTGTGTGTGATGGTGGAAACTACATCTCGCTTGTGCTTCTGCAACTGACATTCCTCCTTTAGCTTACAGGTAATGTTGAATCTTCAGGGCCAATGATTTTCAGAATGTCAATGAATGAATAGAATGTCTACATCACCAATAGTTTTCAAATGTTTTGAGAAGAAAAAAAACTCCTTCTCATTTTATTTACCTTAAACTTATCCCATCTTAAATGCTTTTTTCCAAGTGAAAGATCCCAATCCCAATCTCTCAGGAAAAATATTTGAGCCCTTCTTTTCTAGTTTCTTAAATGTTTTATTTTCTTCTTCCCTTATTCATACAAGTATATTCCTTAACATGATTCTGATGTACTCACTCCGCTAGTGAGCTTCAATACTTTCACACTTCAGGTTAACTTTAGCCCAGAAAACAAAAGGAAAAAAAAAAGACTCTTTTGTGAGCTTAATTTTCCTGTACTTTTGTCAAGCTTTCTTCTCTGACATCCGGTTTATCCTTTCCAAATGCAGTAGCCTTTGCATCAGCCATTCCATTAAAAAGAAAAATCTTATTTTTTGGTCTTGTTGAGTCCTCAAATACAGATTTCTTCTGCATTTCTTTTCCTATTCTGCTTGGATTCACATAGCAGCTCCAGTTCATACAGCAAAAAGAGAACACCAGCAATGTCTAACAGATTCCCCAGGGCCGAAAAAAATTGCCTCTTATTTACACCAAAAGGGAGATATGCTCCCCCAAAAGCTTCTGGAGCTCATGTGATAAGATGGTAAGTGGGAAAAAAAGTAACGTTGAGATCGTTTTATGACTGTCCTCATCAGGGTATTTCAGACTGGTTTCAACACAGATCCTTTAGAATATATATTTCTTACTTCCATCTATTAATAAAGACAATTACTTACTCTATTCCTATTCTTTGCTTTCTGGTTTTTTTGTTTTTTTTAAGAAAACATAGCTAGCAATCCATAAAAAGGCAGAATCTCCAATCTCATGATTAAATTACTCAGGTATTTTGAGGAAAAACTATGTCAATTTTTTTTTTAAAAATCCAAATACATAATGTACTCAGAAGATTGACAAGATCTGCCTCTGGGACAGCCACAATGTTTTTCCTTCACAAAACACATCTTCTGGTGTGTTTAATTTTATAGTTCTTACCAATTTGCTTGGAAAAGATATTAATCTTATTGACCTGTAGTTTCCTAGAAACTCCCTTGGATTCGTTTTTAGAAGCTAGAGATGGTAGGTCTAGTCAGTCAGAAGACAGTCTAGTCTTCTGACACTGAAATTATTTATAGGACAAGTTACATATTTTGCTAAGTGTCATATCTGAGTTCTTTAATAACTATTGGTAGATATAACCAGGATTTAGTTACGTGAAAAGAACTGTGATGGCGCAGTGCTTAGAATAGAGCATTAAAGGCCAATTCTGACCACTGCCAGGAGTTCAGTTCTGACTGGCTCGTGGTTGAATCTGCCTTCCATCCTTCTGAGGTTGGTAAGGAGGACTCAAATTGTTGAGGAGCAAGATGCTGACTTTGGAAACTGCTTAGAGATGGCTGTAAAACACTACATATATAAGTCTAAGTGCTATTGCTATTAGTGATTTACTAAGTCTTAGTCATACAAGTTATCCTAAGGTACCAAATTTTGTCACATCAAGAATGTATATCTTTTTGTTCTTCAAATTATGTTTTCTACCTATTGAAGGAAAGATTCCTTAGGCAGAGCTGAAGAAGTTTTGTGGATGAGAAGCAAAACATCTTCAAAGAAAAACAAGAAAGTCTAGTTGCCTCTTGAAAAAAGCACCTTTGAGACCATGACCTGGATGACTGAGAATCTCCATAGACATTTAGTTTTACAGATTCCTGCATACAAGAAAGCTATGATCTTTTCCTGAACTTATATGACAACTGCCAACACTGGAACTTTTTAAGTGGAATTTCAATTATTACAGTTTTAAGTAACTTCCAAGGACTATGAAAACATGTGGTCTCTTCACATCTATTTTCTGCTTCTATTTCTATATGTCCCGAAGATGCTTTTTTCAAGAGGCAACTGGACTTTCTGGTTTTTCCCTTGAAGACATTTTGCTTCTCATCCAAGAAGCTGCTTCATCTCTCACTGGATGGTGAAGGAATGTCAAAGCTGAAGATATTTCTTGGATGAGAAGCTAAATGTCTTTATGGAAAAACCAGAAAGTCCAGTTGCCTCTTGAAAAAAGCATCTTTGGTACAACCATGGCTTGAATGATTGAGAATCTCCATAGAGTTCTATTTCAATAGTTTACTCATTCTGGTAGAGATGTCCCCTTGTAGTGAAAGGTGACTGTGTTAACTTCTAAAAGCCAAGTCTAGCTATTGTGCACAGCTACATGTGCACATCTCTTTCCTGATGAAGAATAGGTCTATGACAATTCACCACAGCTAACTCGCCAGGGCCAACTTCCTGTGGGACAATTCGCCATGGCCAAGTTACTGGGGGACAAGAATTTATACTAATATAAAAAAAATGATAATAAAATCATTTTAAAAAGAATTCAAAACGAAGAACAAATCGAAATGTGAATGACAAATAATAAATTATCCTGGGGCAAATTGTTCCATGGTGAATTGGCCATGGTGAGTTGTCCTATGGAAAATAGGCCACGACAAGTTTGCTGCAGTGAGTTGTCCCATTCCACGAGGAATATCTTGAGCACAGAAGACAATGCATTCCCCAAAAAGTGAGACAGTAACCCAACAAGTTTATATAAATAAATGTCTTTAGTCTATTTAACTTATCTAATCATCCCAATGTATGCTTAAGATTTTTATAATTTTTTAAAATATCAAAATATTTCTCTGATGAATGCATGAAGTAAAATTGTAAAAACAATTATACATAAGTGACTGCAGAAACCTAGAAAGGGTTCTAGCACTATATTATTCAATGAAAATGGAAAATATAAATTTTGCTTAGATACAATAATCTTATAGTTTAAACAGATTATTTTCCTAGAATGCAACATGAATTATCATGCCAAATTTCTCAGTTTCAAAGGCCACCCAATCCCAGAAGAGGAAAGTCAAATATCTAGCTGTGCTTACATAAATTGCCAGACATTTTATTTATGATACTGTTCTTCTCTAAGGAACAAAAGAGGGTGTTCTTGGTTGTGAACTCAGCAGCAAAGAATTATTATAGCCAGCCAGTTTGATCCTTTTCTCCACCCTTGTCTTCTATAGTAAGCCAAAAAAAAACCCTGTGCAAATCGTTTCATAATCAATACTAGATGAAAAAACACGACATGACATTAAGAAGTATTCTAGACAGAGTAGGGTTTACTTGTCCTTACTGTACAATATATTACAGTTCCAGTGTTACCAGCTGCATTCAGTAGGATTTAACATATTTAGTTACCAACACAAAGCTTGTGCTGTTTGCTGAAATTTGCATGCTTCCCCCCCCCCCGATAAAAATTAGCTAGCAAAAACTGAATGATTAGGAAAGCATTAAAGATATTATTTCATCTTGCTTTCCAGCTTTTCAGATAATAATATTTTATATGCTTGGCTGAAAGTTAACGTCTTTGATTGCAAACTATCCAAAGGCCATTTCCCCCCAAGGAATGAAGAATAACTTAAAGTTCATTGCCCCCCCCCCCGCCCCACACAGTAAACTTCTAGATTTTTTTTTTTCGTCATTGTATAATAAATTTTAGGGAAAACAATTTGAAAATCTTGGGAACTGCTTCAAGGTGTTCAGAAGACAGTCAATTAAAAATCAAATAGCTACTTAAATGGGAACTGTTAAAACTTATCAAGAGCAGAACAAAGGAATATTCTTGGCCACCAAAGATGGAGCTGAAAGGAAATATTAAATCAACCTTTTCTAGTTAGATGGTAGGGCTTCTTCCTGACCCATAGAGGAAAAAAATATTATTTTCAGTTTAAATCTGTCTTCTAGGAGAAGCAGTGACTTTTAAAAAATCAGCTTTATATTACGAAGACAAGGAGGAAGATGAGGAAAAAACTATAGGTTGGAAACAGAGCAGAAGCTGCAACATTAGAAGCACAAACCAGACATGTATAAACATCGTTTTTGATGATTCTATACATTCTATTCTATTTCTTTAGGCAGCCAAATATTCTCAAATACAGGAAGCGATAAATCTTGATTTAGCTTAAAAGGGTAGTGTTATCTGTGGTGACCACTGAAATTGTCTACCCAAACACTTTGGTATGTATAAAGAATTCAGGGAAAAAATCTGTCTTGCATATGCAGCTAGCTTTTACAGGAAAGCAGAAATGCATGTCATTCTTGTCACTTTTTCCTTTTCCAGTGATAGGGCAAACTGAGAGAACAGGCCCCTCCCATTTCTCCGTTGGCATTTGAGGATAATAAGATTGATCTAACTCTAATATATATGGCACAATAAGAAACATTTAGCTTTTCTTCTTGCAATTAACAGGGGGAAAGTTCAGGAGGCTAATATCATTAAGATGTAAATCTGTTGACTTCCTGATCATATCAACAACAAATAACACCTTGGCAACAAATTGATCATTTACACTCACAATTTTGACTTTGAGATTTCTACAAAAAAAAATCTCTTTTTTGAGCATGCATGTAATACAGTCAACAAGTTTATAAGCTGATTTAAATAATTAGCTATATTTAATTTTTCTATCATGAAAAATTCAGTGGCACCCTATTTTATGATTGGTTTTATTGTTGTGAGTCCCAGAGTTGTGTTTAGATGGACAGTCATATAAATCTGCTAAAAAATAATCATTACATTTTATTGAAGGCCTCAGTGAAACAAGCAACAACCCACAGTTTGTAATCTACAAAAAGGTCATAGTTTGTAATCTACAAAAAGTTACACAAAGTCTCAGCCTATCTAAACTAAGAAGTCCTAAATTGCACTACGTTTTTATAATATCCATCACAGTCCTGTTAAACAGAAGTATGGGTAAAGGAAAAAAGCAGATAACTAGAAAACTTAATTCTCTTACCTTTGTGGTTAAAGATGCCTTCCATTTCCATACTACTTCTAGAATGGGCAATGCAGAGAGAACCACAGGGAACTAGTCCTTCTGCAGCTGGGGATCGGTCAGTAGTCCGTACTAGACACCAGTCAGGTTTATCATGAGGTCTCTCCAGCACTTCTACTGTCTGACCACGACGGATTGTGAGTTCATTGCTGTTGCATGCTGTAAAATCATGGATGACCACTGTCAGCTCACAACCACCAGATAACTGTAGAAAAGGGAAACAAAACAGAAACCTCAGTGTTCTGGGTTGAAGAATTCAATCATATCTATCTATCTGGATAATTTTTTGACCATCTGAAATGGTTCCATAACAAACTGAACAGCTAGTAACATTAACACAATTCTCACTTTGCATTATATGTGATAGTCCTTACATAATTATTCTTTTTTAGTTCTTATGTGTATGTCTGCCTTCTCAGTGAGAAAGCTATAAGTTTAATAAGAAAAAATATTGAAAAACTGAATTTATTCTTAAATAATTTACATGAAATTTTACTATTACAAGACATACACAAAGAAATGTCAATATAAATCACTGTCATTAAAAGATCTTTGAATCAGGTTTTTACATTATATTACATATTACATTATATGCAAAAATATTCAGTGATTTTATAATAATTGAAATAGATTTCCCAAAAAAGTTCATGGTACATTATGCCACTGCCTAAGTATTCCTCTGGTCATTTAGTAACAAAAATGTATTGAACATTTCTGAAAAGAACACATCTTTTTGTATATTTAAACTTGGTTATAAAGCATTACATAATACAATGAAATTACATAATACAATATTCAGAATTTGATTTCACTTCTGAGCTTTGAATAATGCACCATGTGGTCTGGATTAATAATGTATTACTCTTGACAATTTGCATTACAAAAGGGATGCAACCAGTTCATTTTTTGAGGAATAATACTTTTGGTATATCTCTGGTCCTCCAGGGCTAAGGTGTATTTTTCTAGTTCATAAGACAATCCTTATAAATAAATAAAATAAAAATAAATGTACAGATTAATTTTCCACTTCCTTTCTACATAATGTATAACTTCAGTTAGTCTAGCTGGAATTTCCCCAAAACTTTCCCATGACCGCAGACTGTAAAAACTTGGCTTTCTAATCCTAGTTTTGAAAGTGGGAAGGGGGAGAGGGTAAAGAGAAAAGACAATGCATGTTTCTCATAATGAAGCAAAATAAATTAGCTTCTATCCACCAAGACACAGGCAGGAATTGTTCCCATGTAATATCTCAGGATAATTTCCATTCAAGTTAAGAAACATGTTGCCTTCTCCCTTAAGTGTATGAGGGGATACCCTTTTTCATCCATATACATTCTGTTCTGCTCATATTCACACTCCATCCATTCAAAATTATGTCAAAAGACAATTTATTTGGAATTGGAAAGGTTAGGCAGGCAAAAAAAAAAGCCCTTGGGGCTTTTAAAAATGATTTATTTTTATATTACTTCCCTTAGATTGGACTCAGAAACAATTGAAAACAGCTGTATTCCTGAAGCAGTCTGAGAAAGGGGCTTTTTTGATTTAGAGTCTGACCACAAAACAACAAGATAATATGCACATCTTCTAAGGAAAGAATGCAGTAAATAGAAAATTTGTGTTTGAATCATCTGAATAGATAATACAAAATTGGTCTTGTCAGTGTAGATGCTAATTGAAATAGCAAAAAATATAGTGATGTTCACATTAGAAGAGTACCTTTTTAGTAACAAATAGTGAGCTATAATTAGAAGAAAGAAGGGAGGGATATAGGAAGGAAGATTGGAAATAAGAAGTGAATGGCAAATGGGAGAGGGAGGACTGTAGTTTAATAATGAACTTTGTGGACACTTATTTGTAAAATTTCTCAGTACAACAATTTCAAACTGCAAACTGGGAAGATCTCATCTGAGAAATGCTCCTAACGAATTTTCCAATCCTCCAAACCTCAAGAAAGTTATAAATTTCAATCAGAAGACAACACATACGCTAAATTCTGCATATGCTATTGGTTTCTATGTGGGAAACCTATATTCCATTTTCATCCCTATTATTCAAACATCATGATACTCCATGGGATCCTGGCCAAGATGAAATACAATTAAGTGGTACCCATCTGCACACAGTTGCCATTTTCCTCAAATATATGATATTTTCTCAGGAGGAATTTTCAATATTACAAATAAGAAACATTCAGCCTTCCTCGATCAATTTTACTCCAGCAATTTTCTTTTTTCTTCAGTCATTCACTTTGACAACAAACATATGAAGTGAAGTCTTTCTTAATACAATTGTAGTCATATTGGTTTCCATAAGTCAGGAAGTATTATTAGATTTCTGGATCACATGGAAATCAACACAAGTGCAGTTGTATCTTGGAAGGCTTCCCTGATGCTGCCAACTACACTCAATATGAACATCTGCAGAGACAAATGAGGTTAGTAAATATCACAAAGCATAAGGCCCGGTCCCACTGACCGACGGATGCAAAACGTATGCATAAAGGACACAGTGGACGAGCAAAATTTCGGGGGTGGCTCCATTCGTTGTCATCCACTCCAAAAAGTGGCAAAAATTTGCATAAACAGAACGGAAAAGAACAGACGTGGGTAGTATGTAGTGGGGATGTTAAACGGATGTTCATCGGAAGTCTAGCGGATGGAAGGGGATGACACCTCCAAAGGGGTTACGGGGGATAATTGCAAAGCGGACACATAGCGGATGAAGCGGATGCATCACATATGCCTAAAGGAAAGAAAGGGGATTCTGCGCGGATGTATATTGGATGCAAACCGTTCACTGCGCATCCTTTCTATTTCCATGCTACTAACGATGTATAGATGTTCCGTGTACCTTTTCTTTCCTCTCTCTTTCCATTTTCAGCTGCAGCGGATGTGAGTTGCGAGGATGCCCAGAGGATGCAGAGAGGATACAGCGGACGTTTAACGGATGATAACGGACATAGAACGTTTGTTGCTCGTATGTCACGGATTTACATTGTACATGGTGGAAAGTTCATCCGTTCACAAAGTTTTGTGCAGCTCAAAACTTCTTGCGCGGATGAAATCGCAGTGGATGGGTGCTCGACGGATAGAGTGTATGAAACATATATGCAATGAGTACACAACGGATGCATAGAATTTTCCAATGGATGGCAAGCTTTTTTTAACATTTTACATCCTCTTTGCATTCGTAAGTGCAGTGGGGCCGGGCTTTAAGATGGTGCAGACTGATCAAGCTGTTACTGGTTGTATTCAAAATGTTTAGATAGGATCTGTGTGTCTGATGCACATAACAAAGACATTTGTAAGGAAATGTTCCAAAGATGAATAGCAAAGTAAGACTAATGTGGCCTTATGGACTTCTTCAAACTTTCATTCAAAGTGCAGAAGTTATGAATCTTCCCTCTAAAGTTTTGTTCCAAGGTTGTTAAGGCAGAAAAGAGAAATTTGTTTTTTTAAATCGAGGCTAAATGCATTTCCTCAATATAGAAATGCTTCCAGCTGCTACAATTACAAACAAACAAACCGCCCGGGGATTCTTAATAACTTCTTTACTCCTTTAAAATATCTAAACAAGCCAAGAAACTTCATTCAGGTTTTACACGACTTTTAAAAAACATTTGAAAATCTAATTTCTAAGTAAAATAAGGAAAATCTAAGCAAAATAAGGGAGCAAAAAGTATTACTGGAAATCATACACTTTTATTTAAGTAATATAATTACCAATTAATGAACATGAATCATGATCTCACATTGTTTGATAAATCACAGCTTCTTTCACATTAATGTATTAGATGAAGAAGAGTTGACAATTGGCTTTTAATATTATCTACAAGCTTAAACTGAGGCTTGCTATCTATATTGCCAGCGACATAAGCTTTTTCAATATAAGAAATTTAACTCATTTTTCTCTTAGCTAGATAATTAAAAAAAATACCAAAGAGTACCAAGAAGCCCCAATTAAGGAGTGGCCTATCTAAATTTGATCTTCATTTTTATTTACATAAAATTCTTAATAGAATTATAACTATAACTATCTGCATAGAAATAGAAACCGTCCCATACTACCATGTCTTACAATACTAGACAACACAATATCAACAGTAGAGACCTTCAAACTTCTAGGTTCTATCTTATCACAAGACCTAAAATGGACAGCTAACATAAAAAACATCATCAAAAAAGCACAACAAAGAATGTTCTTTCTGTGCCAACTCAGAAAGCTCAAGCTGTCCAAGGAGCTGCTGATACAGTTCTACAGAGAAATTATTGAGTCTGTCATCTGCACCTCTATAACTGTCTGGTTTGGTTCTGCAACCCAACAAGACAGACACAGACTTCAGAGAGTAATTAGGACTGCAGAAAGAACAATAACTACCAACCTGCCTTCCATTGAAGACCAGTATACTGCACGTCAAAAAAGAGAGCTGTGAAAATATTTACAGACCCCTCACATCCTGGACACAAACTGTTTCAACTACTACCCTCAAAACGACGCTATAGAGCACTGCACACCAGAACAACTAGACACAAGAACAGTTTTTTCCCAAATGCCATCACTCTGCTAAACAAATAATTCTCTCAACACTATTCAACTATTACAAAGTTTGTACTACTATTACTGTTACTCTTCTCATCACTCCTTATCATCCATCCCCTCCCACTTAATGATTGTATGACTGTAACTTTGTTGCTTGTATCCTTACGATCTATATTGACTGTTTCCTAGTATAATTTGATTGCTTATTGTCTCCTATGATGATTATTAATTGTACCTTATGATTTTTGACTCTTGATGAATGTTATCTTTTCTTTTATGTACACTGACAGCGTTTGCACCAAGACAAATTCCTTGTGTGTCCAATCACACTTGGCCAATAAAGAATTCTGTTATATTCTATATAAAATATGGATGTTTTTAATCTTGGCATGTCTTATTAGGGATGTAAAACTGTCCCTGGTCATTTAATAGAAATTGTTTTAATAGAAATGTTAAAAGCATAAATTAATCAACCCAGTACTTTGTACCAGGTCAAAATACCAAAAGCCATGATGTGGTTAACTACGATAGAAGAATTTTAAAGTTTTGCTAGTTGTACATGCACTTCAGGACTCTTAAACAGCATCCACTAAGATCAAAAAGCAAAGTCAGATGCATCTTCATTAATTTGCTTTTCAAATGAGAAGGCAGACTAAAGAAGAAAACTTTATCAGAACAGGGACATGCTCCGCTCTGCTCTCTATTTTATTTCACATAAACTAACTAACTAACTAACCAACTAACTCTCTCTCTCTCTTTCTTTCCCTCCCTCCCTCCCTCCCTCCCTCCCTCCCTCTCTCTCAATTGATGGGGAAACAACCACCTTCTTTCTCTGTAATTGCACAAATGCTTCTTTAAGCATCTAGATATGTTTTTCATCTATGTGAATGCGTTGCACAAACTGAAATAATCTAATTTTCATAGCTGAAGCTAAAGGAAATGAGCATTAATAGCTTAGCACTATTGACCATCTGGAAGACAAATACAACCAGCTCTGAATTTACTGGAGATCAGAGGATATAAAAATGAAGATAAAATCCAATTCTTAAATAAGCTTCACATTTCTAATTTCTAGGTCCTGGAGACTCATTTATGCTCGCTGGGAGAAAAAAAGGTATACATCCTTTCATTGTAGCTTGTGCCAAATAACAAAGGAAATAATCAAATCATTATCTTTGGCTTACCTTATCACTATCCAATGTATTTTGGGAGGTTCGTGATGCAATTGATATAGTATCAGGTTGACTGCTCCCCTCTCCTTGACTATCCAGATCTTCTCCATCTCTGCAAGCATAGGATATTGTATGTCTCTTACAGAAATTTGTGAACTCAATTTTTTATAATGATCTTCTTATATACTGAAATAGCTTGATATTTCAATTCAGTACAAAATAGTGCAGAATGTATTCTGCTCATTAATTCCTGAACAAATAATTACAACTAAATATAACAAGTATTAAAGATGTACAGTACTAACTGATCAGTCACCTTATGTTCTATGAATCTGTCCAATTTCTTGATGAAATCTCCCTGAATTAATATCTCATGTGATTGCGACTTCCGGTTTGCAAGGCTTCGGCGGTGGCAGGAATCCGCGATTGTGCGGGGTTTCTGCTGCGCTCGCTGCTGGAGTGCCCTCGATCCAGCTGGATTTGGGGGCTAAAGTTACCCCGTAGAGGTAACTGAAGATAGGGGAGATTCAGTAAGGGTCTGGGGGAATCGCAACCCCCCTCCTCAGCTGACTTAACTCCCTTTTCCGAAAGCAGTGGAGCGGTGGTCAGCAATGGCCGCCACAAAGAAGTTTTCATCCAGATAAGAATGTGCAGGAGGAAGCTGAGAAAGTTTTTGGCTAACCGGGATAATAAGTAACATTTAAATACCCTGGAATTTAAGCTTCATTAAAGATACATCGTTCCCAACGAAGACGGAAAAAGCGGCGAATGAAAGTAAAAAGGGAAAGTTTGTTTTTTCTCACTCTCTTTCCTTATGGTAATAGCAAATGAATGGAGAAATTGGAAAAACCCGTTTTGACATCAGCAGGTAACCTTGAAAACTAAAGCTAAGGGGACAATAAGGATTTCTGAGCATTGGGGGGAAAAAAAGAACTCTTTTTTGCTATAAGTGGGAAGGGAGAGGAAAAGAATAAATATTAAGATTTTGTTGGAGGAGGCTGCTTGGAATTTATAAGAACAGAGCCAAACTGTAACAAGACTTCTAAAAGATATATTTTAATTGGAGCTTTGTAACTGAACTATAACCCAAGGAAGAGAAAATATAAAAAGAAGAAAGTGCTAAATGAAAGAGTCTGTGTATATTTGGATTGCTTGGTGACTTTGGGACTTTTGGAAATTATTATTTGAAATAATAAAAACATTTGGGTTGTATAAAAAAACTTTTTACAATGGCAATACTTGTTGAACTGAAAATTGAATTTAAAAAGCTAAAAGAAGAGGAACAAGAAGGGAAGGGCTCTTCTGGATCTGTTTTCCATTTTTTAGAAATGGTGATTTCTACATATGAGAAACTACAAGAACAAGAAGATTGGGATGAAGAAGCCATCTTTAATGAATAAACAACTTTAGCTGGAGAAGAAAAGGGAAAGAGGGGAAAGAGAATGGAGAATTTAAGACTTAAAAAAACAACAAAAAAAGGGAAAAATAAGGTGAAAAATCAATACAATGTCAGAAAGCAACAGAAAAGAGGAATACAAAAGAAGATTAAGAAGCTGGAGATTAAGAGACAAGGGGGTAAAAAGGCAGGATTGGAGAAGAAAGGAAAGGAAAAAGGGAAGAGAAGTTACAAAGGCTTAAAACAAGATGTAAAGAAACAAGATTTATTCAGAGATAGTGAGTAAAAATATGATTAAAAAAGAGATTCTGCAAAAGTACATAAAACTGTATTGTTGTATTTATATTTGAAATAATGTTAGAAAATTGGATTTAATAACAGCTTAATTTGCTATGGATTATTGTTTTAATTATTTTATAAACTTACTACTCTTTTTTATTTTATAATATAGTATGTAGCTTTAGAATGTACTAAGCAGAATCAGAATGAAAAGTATATCATATTTTAAGGGTTAAATTTAGGGGAAAGATTTAAGGGCTTCATACTTCAATCAGTGACTACAGGAGAAATTTTGTGTTAATGAGAAAAAATAATAGAAAATTGAAATAGAACAGACAAATGATATACGCATGATGATTTAAATTGAGATGAAATAAATAAAATAAATTAAGAGAGAGAAAAGAGGGGAGAAGCAATATAGAAAATGTTGAATGGTAAATAAGATATGAAATGGGATAAAAAGTGAGCATGAATTCAAATTTATGTCTGTACAAAAAGATGTAACCCGGGAAGCCGCTTTCCAAAAAGAAGTTTTATATTTTTATGTTTTGTGTTTTGTTTGTGTATGTTTGTTTATTGAAAATCAAAAAAAAAAATTTCAAAAAAAAAAATCTCATGTGATTGCAAATCATAGTTTATCTCTATATCTTTTAATTATTTTGAGTCTCATACCAGGATATGCTACTGGGTTCTAATATTTTGAGAGAGTGTAAAAAACATATTTCCATCTATTTTTTCTTCATTGTAGTATTACACATTGTGTTTATATCTACCAGTATTTCATAGTTAATACTTTATTTGCTATGCACTTAATTCTCAGGACAATACAGATATTTTATTAAGGACTTCTTCCTTCCAGACTTTTTTTTTAAGAAGTTCAAAGTTACTATAATTCTTACATACACATTGTTCCATTTGCTCCATTCCTATTAGCATTTAACTCTTTTTCTTGCAATTTTGTACATTATACAGTAAATTTTCTAAGCAGAGTAATTTATCATTCAAATTTGATATACATGACTATATTTAAGGTTCTAATACACCTATATATGTTTTTAATATATTGCAACTTAGCACCAGCATCCAGAATGTTATGTTGCACAGAATGTACTTTCCCCCCCAAATAGTGTAGTCACTCTGTTAAGATGGATCTCACAAAATATGAGAACCATTTCCTGTAATAGAGTGGACTTCTACTAACCTTCTTCCCTTTTGTTTTGTGGTTGGTGCAGTTTTAGGAATGTGAATAGGCTCTTTTAAGGCCCCTTTGAGATGAATTGTTCTTTCCTGTATTACTTCTCTGATATGTTTGATCCAATCTTGTTTGTTCTCAATACTGGAAGCCTTGAAGATAAAGAATATTTTGTTCTAGTATATTGTTAAGAATAAACTTTTGAAAAGTCAGGTTCACAACTTAACAGAATGTATTAAGCAAGAATGATACAAAGCACTGGTAGAAATATTTTTGCTCTTTAGTTCTGAAAAATGAATATTTCTTTCACTATTATTTATTGTTTTTAAGATAAGACTTACTTCCTGCATTTTACATCCCTGATCTATATACAAATCTCCAGGGATCATGACAGCAAGATAGGAACATATAATATAAGACTTATAAGAGGCATCAGAAAATCCTACTTAAAATTTACACACAGGTATTTCCAGTTTGGCACATTTACTTCCACAAATTTGTGTGAGTTGCTAGGATGACACCATATTCAAAAGAAGTGTCATGTCTTGTTTGCAACTTTGGTCTTCAAGACATGAATGTTGCTTTGAATTTTGGGTATTATGAGTCATATACCTGTTTTGAAATGATATTGTATTGTAGATAGTCTTTGACTTATGGCCACAATTGAACCCAAAATTTCTGTTGCTAAGCAAGTCAGTTGTTAAGTGAGTTTTGCACCATTTTACGACCTTTCTTGCTGTAACTGTTAAGTGAATCACTGCAGTTGTTAAGTTAGTAACATGGTTGTTGTTAAGTGAATATGGCTCCCCTATTGATATTGCTTGTCAAAAGTGATCGCAAGATCCAAGGGACACTGCAACTGTCATAAAAACATGGTTGTTGCCAAGAGCACAAATTTTGATCACGTGACAGTGGAGACATTGCAATTATTATAAGTGTGAAAAATGGTCAGAGGGTACTTTTTTCAGTGCCACTGTAATTTTGAGCATTCTGAGATTGTAGGCCATAAATAGTTTTGCGCATTCTGAGATTGTACCATTAATATTCAGTTTTAAAATGGACAATTTTCAGCGCCACTTTTTTTGTTTATGCCTTCAAAATAGCCTCCAAATTAAGACAATTAATGCTCATGTCAAAATGTTGAACTGCCTCAGAGTTGCCCACTCTGTTTAGCAGTATGAATGCCAATTACCTTTAGCACAATTTTATTGTCTGAAGTAGGAGTTCTTCCAACCCACAGTGCAAATTTACAGGGATCACCTTCTACATGCTCTGTGACACCCAACTCAGAAGTCTGAAAATTAAAGGAAGAAGGATTAGCTGTTAGTTGTGGGAAAAATTTTGTAACACAAAAACACATTTTAAAAATCAATTACCTCTTAATCATCAAAATGTTTCAACAAAAGTCAAAGTACATAATAAGCATTTGTATGGTAATATGCAGTTATTATTTCCTGGCTGGCTTATAAGATTCAAAAGAATATCTTCATCTGTATTTCAAATCCTGATTTAGGGTCAACCATATTTCACTGTATTAATCAAAAGCTTTCATGCAAATTGGAATGATTGTCAATATGTACCCTTCAAATATTCTTTTTACTGCTTCATGATTAAAGAGTAATGCTACAATATGCCTCTTTGCTTAAGAGAACGTTTTTCAAAATATTTCAGAATCTATTCCTTGGTGTCCAAAAGAGCTACCAGTTTCTTTTGAAGTTATGTAAAAGGTGATATGTTCAATAATATGCTTATAATTGAAGATCTTTTAAGAAAAATCTGAGACCAATTTACCCCATTTTCCAACATCTGAGCGTACTGCATGTTGTTAGCAACTAGGTTTGGCTTTGTTTTTTCCCAGTGTAATAGTAACTTACAAACAACTTGCTCTTGTAGATGTATTTACTTCTTCCACTAGAGTCTTTCACTTCTTTACTGAAGACAAGTGACATCTCAAAAAGAAAGAGATGTCTTTCACGCCCTTTCCGGATGAGAGTTTTTGGATCCCACACTTGGAAGGATTCCTGAAGGATGAGTTCTCCCTGAGATTCAATGTTCTCATCAAAACCTATGAAACAAGTTGGAAGAATTCAAGGAAAGAAGAAAAGGAGAGACAGAAAGAGACATGGGTGTGTGATAAAACTAGTTCATTTTCTTATAATTTTTTTTATAAATCACTCTTTCAGGAAGAACTTTGAAGTGTAGGTCTTGGAAGTTGTTTAGTAAATATATGTAAGGTTTACATCATCAATAATTCCTTTAGAGATTTGGCTGTCATGAAGGGGAACTATATACAGTATATAAATATTTATAGTTTAAACCGCACAGACTGCAAACAAGTAATCCTCAGTTACTGACCATTCATTCAGCAATAATTCAAAATTATGATAAAGTGTTGGAAAATTAACTTTACAGCCCATTTATGACCTTTACAGGATCAATCTCAGTCAAGTGATCACCATAATAGTTGGGACAGGTTTTTTTTTTCCCCTTGCAGGGTGGACAGATTAGAAAGAAAGCAGTTGCAAGAAAGTAAGCTGTTTGCTCTTCTATACATCAAAAGCAATGTAATTCTATTGGCAAGCACAGGTGAACTGTTAACAGCTTATAGTATTCTCTTGAAATCTCTTTCTCTCCAATTTCTTCATTCTGCAGGGAAAGGGAAGGAAAAAAGCAAGTGATTTCTGCAGATCACCTCTCCTTTGCCTAACTCTTTCCCTTCTTTGCAGAGCAGAGAGATTGGAGAGAAAACCATTTCAAAAGAATCAGTTGTATGTGTACTGTGCCCACAATTCCCAGCCCTGGGCTGCAGTGAAATTGCACTGTTTTCAATATGTTTAAGACAGTAAATATTCAAGCATTCCAAAGGGTGGGGGAACAATTAGAAAGCAAACAAAAACTGAAGGTGTGAAACTGAGTAGTCATGACTCTAGCTGGAAAGCACAAGTATGATCACATAATTTTCCATTTAGCAATCACTTTGTTTAACAGTGGTGTTGCCAGTCCCAATTAGGATCATTCAGTGAGGACCACCAAAACATTTTATAAGATTTAGTAGCAAAGTGTAAGGATTCCTTGGGAGATAAATTACCTTGGAAAGAACTGTGTTACAATTACAAAATTGTAAAACTGTTCTTCCATTTAATTTGCAATGATAATAACATTTAATTACTTAGCACTTTTAGCACTTAGACTTCTATACCATTTCCCAGTGCTTTATAGTACTTTCTAAGTGGTTTAGAGGATCAGCATATTGCTCCCAATAATCTGGCTCCCCATTTTACCAACCTCAGAAGTATGGAAGGCTGAGTCAACCTTGAGCTGGCCAGGATCAAAGGAATCAAACTCAATGCAGTGTGAGCAGAGTTAGCCTGCAATGCTGCATTCTAACCACTGCACCACCATGGCTCTCTAATTAGTTAACTATTAGATGCTAACATATTGACATTTAAGCAATATTTATTGTTAGGAATGTAAGTCATCTAACAGCTACTTGGGTTGGATATATATAAACCAGGATAGACATTTTAATACTGTCTCTTTAAGAGAATCCTAAAAGTGTAATTGGGTGTGGTTTCCAAAAACGGCCATAAGATGGAGCCAGAAACCTGGGTTATCTTAGTTTTAGTCTCAGAAGAGAGTGTGTAGTCTCATTGAGTCTTTTTCCTTCTGTTGGAGA
This sequence comes from Laticauda colubrina, assembly GCA_015471245.1. Taxonomy (NCBI): domain Eukaryota; kingdom Metazoa; phylum Chordata; class Lepidosauria; order Squamata; family Elapidae; genus Laticauda; species Laticauda colubrina. The sequence goes on along the minus strand of BLBF01000031.1, from coordinate 16,426,882 downwards.
GTTTTGCTGTTCCTTCTACTTGACTGTTATTCATGGATTTGATGTAAGTCTGATACTGAACTGTTTTTGACAGGGACTTTGTTGTTGGATTATCCCTGGACTGAAAACTAACTGATTTAACCTGTGAATGACTTTGGACTGCTTATCTTGAACTTTGCTAAAACGTTTCTGGAAGTAAAAACCTACATTTACTGTACAGTGTATCTGTGTGCTGTGTGTGTATTATTCAAACACTTCTCCCAAATACGTCTCCCTGTATGCGCTTATTCTCCTAGCGGGGAATTACCTCAACATTTATATATTGGAAAACTAATGAAGTAAGGAAAGTTTTTCTTTTCTAATTAAGTTTTTAAAAAAGCAATGTGATATTTTTTGTTACTTTAAAACAGATAATTAACTAAGCAGCAACCTAATCCAAGAGATGTGCAATTAAATCTTATGATATATTTCTCAGATCACATAAAACTTTTTCCCAAGAAAAATACTTTCCCTGGTTTTTGTACTATTTTCTAGATGAAATCTTAAAAAGAACTAGTACTTGATAATTTTTAGATCTGTCCAAACAGAAAGGCTATTAATATTGTTCCCTTTACTACATTTTAGAATGAATTGGTTTTCTATCAAAAATGTTTTCAAACAGTCAAAATTACTTTGTTTCAACTTTTTATGTGTACAGTTCAAAACTCTGTGTATATTGTTCAAAACTCTGTTAATTATGGTCTTAAAACAGTAAACATGGTATTATGTATGAAGCAGCCCTAATGACATTTCTTTACTGTACAGTAGTCATTTGAAAATTGTATGTTGTCTTCATCAAAGCTGCCAATCATTATAAAGATCTTGGGAAATCTCCATTAATAAATGTTAAATGTGCATTATGACAGCACTTATTTATTAAAGCCATATAACAAGAATTTTATTTAAAATAAGGAGGCAACTAGTATAAAAATCTGCATTAACTAGATTTAGCTAGATTTCAAAACACTAAAACATAATACTGACAAAAAAGTATTTTACATGATTAGTTACATAATATGTGTTCAGAAATAACAATTGCTTCTTTTTAATGATCAGCATAATCAAACTAAAAAAATCAGTCAACTAAAAAACAACAAATAGATTATGAGATTTAGAAATTAGTTTCTAAAATGGAATGCTTTGATTTACCACATCAACTTGTCTGCTACACAAATGTTCAGCATCATTTGTTTGAAAGAATGATTATGAAAGAGAAATATTAAAATATTCCATGTAGTCTACCCACATATTTCTTGACAAGGTGACTACTAATCTTATCTTATTCTGTTTAATGTACAATGTGACAAACTTTTATTTATAGTTGGAGGTTCCAACAGAAACATACCCAAAAGTGAAATTCCATGATAGAAAATATTAACATTATATTGCCTAATATATACGAGAATCTATTGAGATGTTATTGTATGGTAGTCTTCAATGTATCACCACAATTGAACCCAACATTTCTGTTGCGAACTGAGACATTTGTTAAGTGAGTTTTGTTCCATTTTACGACCTTTCTTGCCTCAGTTGTCAAGTTGAATGTTTAAGTGTTAAGTGAATCTGACTTCCCAATTGACTTTGCTTGTCAAGGTCACAAAAGCTGATCCCATGACCCTGGGATACCGTAACCATCATAAATATCACAGGGATCACAGGGATGCTGAAATTGTCGTAAAGTCACTTTTTTCAGTGCAGTTGTAACTTTGAACAATCACTAAACAAACTGTTTTAAGTTGAGGATTACCTGTACCCTTTCTGTTAAAAACATTTCAAATTTTCTTAAATGTAATATGCTATCCATTAATTTATGTGACAGTATAAGTAATATAACATTTCATTGTCTAACCAGCTTTCCAAGAGGCAATTAAATATTGAATTAAAGCTTTTTTTTAAAAATTGAAAACATATAATGCTCTTTCAAAAGGCAATCAAATGACAAAAAATATTTAGAGTTGAATCAAGATGAGAATGGCTAATTTTTTACTATTGTTTTTCCGATGAGTGACAAATGCATAAGTTTGCAGATCTACATATTTTCTGCCCTGCCCAAACAGGACTCTTCAAATCTATTTCATATTTCATTTAGACACAATTTGGTGGTCGTTCTAAAAGTAGTGTTGTCCAAATTCGGGTGACTTTAGAACAGATTTGCTGCTAATAGCTTTACCACAGAAAAATTACAAGAGGTTGACTAGTTGCATTCTTCTCCATTGATAAAAATGTAAAAAAACATTAGCCATAACTAAATGATTTGGTTTCAAATACTTGTTAACACAACATCATTATAAGCAAGTACCCTGCAATTAGTTTTTTCATTATAGAACAATCATAATTCTAAGGTTACAGGACAGAAAAAACTTTCAGAAGATTCATCAGAAGATTAAGGCGTGATTTTATATAAACCTACTTTAAACAAGCATTTGATAATTTCTTAGAAGAGAATACACAGAAAAGAAATAATAATGAATCTTACCTTCCAGCATACTGAGATGCATGGCATCATTGGCTCGCTTGGGCACACTAAGCATAACTTCTAAGCCATCTTTAATCTCACCTTTACCCTCTTCACAGCAGGTGAGTAGTTCCTGTAAAGGTATCACGTTACTATTCAATCTTTATTTCTGTTAAATCTTATCTACCCAGAATATGTCATTTGTAGTCTTTAAATAGATGCCAATATTCTAACTTGAGATGTTTAGGATACAGGTGTTTATTTCCAACTCCAGTGATACCAGAAGATCAAAGTGGACATTGTGACCCCATGGCACAAATTCTGCTCTTTCATACTTGTACTGTGACATCACACAAAGAAACATGAGGGGTGGGGTTTATATTATAGTGAACACTTAACTTTCTGATCTATGTCTGCATTTCAGAGAAATTGTGGGAGGCTTGAAGTCATTAGCCAAACCACAATTTATTCCTCTGAAGTCTTCAGAGTGCCCTCATAAAATGGATGCTACCCAAGAAAGGAAACACCCATCTGCAAGTAACAAAACTGGCAATATTGTACCAATCTTCTTTAGCTTAATGATGCTCTCTGCCATATCATTTATTTTTTTCTTCTTCTTCACGGGCAGACTAATATACAGAACTGATAGGGAAAGACACATTTATTTTCTGAGAATGCCAATAAAAGCTAAATCAATCTTTAAAAAACAGAAATTATGTTACAGTTAGTGCTTTATTCTAGTGCATTATTATCTCCCAGTGCCACTGTTCCACTTTGCCAAAACCAAGAAACAGAAATAAAAGGTTTAATTAATTGCTTTTAATTCTGGCAGGCCTGGAAACATTGGCACATAGCAATCAAAACAAAGGCAGCAATAACCGTTGCTGCTTCCCAACCTATTTAACCTCTCCCCCCACATTAGCCTGCCCCACCCATATGGCTGTTGTACTTCTAGAGAGGCCTGAGAGGCCTGGAATCTTTCTGTTGGGCCTAGTTCTTTCTTCTGCTGCCGGCCTGCTCTCCAGATGATTGTCAGCAGGCTGCTTCTTCGTTGTCCACCTCCCAGGCCGTAAGTCTACTGTTTTTCATTATCCCTGTAATCCTTCCCCCCGGAACGGCAACCCCAAAACGGTCCGCTGGAGGCTCGCCATTTCGGAGGTTGACACCCAGACACTTGGGAAATAATATAGGATTTGAACTAATTATAATTAAAAAAAAAAACCAAACATTTCCTCTGAGACAAGCCAGACAACCCTGCTGGCTTTTTACAAGGCATTGAAAACCTGGCTTTGCAAGTCTAATAAACATAATTAAAGGAGACTTAACAAATGGTAGAAGGTCCATATCAATAAGCAATGGAGACTCAAGCACCCTGTATATTGTTGGAGCTATGTACAAAATGATATAAAACAGGGGTGTCAAACTCGCAGTGTCATGGTGGCATCATGTGACATATCATGACTTTTCCCCCCTTTGCTAAACTGGGCATGGGTATGGGCAGGGCCAGCGTGTCACACATCTGGCATGTGGGCCATGAGTTTGACACCTCTGGTGTAAAAGATAGGACAAACCAAAGCAAAGTTACCAAGGTTGAAAAACATTGTGCCAAAGCATTCTGCATAGTAGCTAGTAGTAGGCTGAAATGTATTTGATTAAGGCTGGTATGAACTGTTAACTCTCATATTCCACATAACTGTAAGCCAGATGCCTCAAACTTGGTTACTTTAAGAATTGTGGACTTGCACTTCCAGAATTCCTTAATCAGCCATGCTGGCTGGGGAATTCTGGGAACTGAAGTCTTAAAGCTGGCAAGTTTGAAGATCTCTGCCATAAGCCATCTCCATGGGCCTTACTTCAATATTTAAGAAGTCAATGTATAGGAAAACAGCACTCAGTCTTTTCATTTAACAAATGCCAATGGCATTCCAATTTTTTTTACTGCATTCCAGTAAAAATGATAGCAACCCTTTTCCAAATGTCAAGATATTGCTTTATACTTTTATGAGATGAATTAATTGCATTTAATACAAGGAAGTTTTCTGAATATGACTAACAATTTGTACATAGCTCTCTCAATATACAGATTGTTGAGTTTCCACTGCTTAATCAAATGCACCTTCTACCATCTGTTAAGCCTCCTTTAATTACTTTTAATAGGCTTTTTGGTCCCTTGACAGTACATTGTAATGTGCAGAAACACTGGTTTGTGATGCACAAAGTCATTTTTTTGCCCGCTACACACTTGAGTGAAAAGGAAAGATAGGCAACATTTCAAATTAAATTAAATGTAGAGGGAAATGGAAATAAGGGAAACAACTAATAAGAATTGATTCATGAAATTTAACAGTGTGTATGCACAGAAGATATATGTTCATTTTAAAATGTTTTTCTTTAGCTTCTTGATCTTACATAGTTAGGGTTGGGGGCTATGCATCCTACTTACATAAAGCCAAAACACAAATCAAAAAAGACCTTAATTACACCATGATCGTATCTATAGGTGGGCTGCTTCTGAAAGTTGATGTGACTGGGAAAGAATATTATGATTAAGTTTCTAACTGTTGCTCAGGATATGATTGAGAAACGACCAAAAACTCAAATAGGGTAGTTTGATACAGCAGTTTAGAACAGCTTTTGCCTACAATCTAGGTAAAAAGACAGTTCCAAATGCAGTGTTTTGTAGTAGTAGACCCTCAAGGACATCAATCAGGGTCACCAGGGTTTCTTACTTTCAAAAAGGCTGTAATTGGCATCAGCTGGAAAAGGGCAAAGACTGCCCAGGCCACCAGCTGCTGATACAGAAGGCATGCATCAAGGAGAAACCTTATACAACCCTATTGAAAGCCAGCAAAGGGGCTACTGTAGTATATAAACAATTCTGGACAAGTTAGCAATTCCATCTTGTTAAAATTCAATTTAAAGTTATTTCATTCCATCCAGGTCCTTACTGCCATCAAATACTGTAGTATATAAGAATATCCACTGCATTGCCTTTATCATTAACATAGTGATGATAACTCATTCCAAAATGATAAATGACCTCACCCAAATATTTCATGTAGATGATATACAAGATAGAAAAAACCTAGATCCTGGGGCACCTATTATAACAGTAGCCAAAGATTCAATCCATCACCCCTTATTACTACTGCTTGAGACCATCTGCTTAGATAGTAGAATCAGTGTCCTTCGCTACCAAGTCTCACAAGCAGTTCACAAGGACACCATAATCTATGTATCAAATGCCATTGAAAGATCCAAACTGAACAAGCTATTTCTCAGATTTAGGTCTCATCACCAAAAGCAACTATTGTAATACAGTTTAAGTCTCATGTCTGGGTTGAACTGCAGTGAAAACCTCATTTTATCCTATTCTAGCTAACCATATATTGTAATCTTATTCTTCTCTTTTTAAATTCCAATCAAGTTTAAAAAGACTTCAGATAAGATCAAGTGGCAGTACCATTAAAAAAAAGTAATCCTTACTCAGCTTGGTTACAAATAGGCCATGGCCTGTAGTGGGCTGCAGCCTACAGGTTGGGAGCACCTGTCTGCCTTAAAGGAATTATTTATTGAGTCGCCATGGGCAAATAGGTGGCAATATAAATTCAATAAAAAAATAAAATAAAAAAATATGGAAAAAAATGAAAGATAACCTCAACTTCTGGTGAGAGCTGGTGATATCTAATGCTGTATACTGTTGGAACTGAACCTGATTTCATTTGTGATTTTTAAACCACTCATTTGGAAGAATCTGGCAAGATTACTTTATATACCTAGTAGAATATTTCTCTTGGAATCCCCATTCACCTGAGTGGTAGGTACACATGCGCTCCTGCCCCTTGCACAAAACCATCCCCTCTTCTTCCCCCTGCCCCCATGCCGAGCTGTCAACTCGGAAAGGTTGGTAAATGCTGCTTTAAGGTACTTTTTATACCAAACTAGGCCAGCATAATGTATTTTGGGTCACTCATAAAGAGTTTTTTAATTTGGCTGTAGCCTATTTTTTAAAAAGCATACTTTCAGTGTAAAAGAGGTACCCAGCTACACAAATGAAGGCCACATTGATACTCACCTTTAGAAGGAGTTGGTATTTTGTTATCCGTTGAACTGGTTTGATAAGGTAAGATGAGATTGAATTGGCTAAGCCATGCCTCTGTTGTATTTCCTGCAGTACAGTTAAACATTTGACAACCAAATATAAATTAACTTAGAAAATTTGTGGATAATTTTTTCATTAAAAAAACTGAGAAGTCCTAAATCCATGCTCCCTCATCAATTAGTGTATGCATATTTATGCTTCACCTATACATTAAAAACTGTGAAAGCCATTTCACCACTAGCCATGCTAACCAGGCCTCTAAGGAATTCTAGCTCAGCAACATCTGAAATCATAGATTTACTCAAGTTATTAACTTTTATTGAATATTTATTAAGAACCCAGTTTAGTCCAATGGTGTTTATAAACTTCTTCTTATCATATTTTGTTAATATGAGAATGCCATTTATCAGAATATCAAAAACATAATTTACGACAGCATGTTGTGAAATATTAACGAAACAAAAAACATCAATACACTACACAGACTATTCAAACTGTCACTTTTATTATATTTTGTTAAATGAGTAGTATAATTATGACCGGTGTACTTGCTCCAATTTCTATCAGTGTGAAGAATCCTGCTTTACGTTTTAACAATTTGATTATGCTTTTCTTTTTGATTTTTGTATTATCTAGGATTTTGAAATAAATTGCTCTGAGGAAAAATCACTTCCCCATTTCATTTGGCTTCTCTACTTTAAAGCAACCTTTCTGAAATGCAATGATAGTAGCAAAATTCTTCTATTTATATTTAATTGCTTTTAATAGTTATTCATATTAGTTTTTAACTGTTTTGTTGTGTGCTGCTTACAGTCATGTTTCTGAGAGGGTGGCTATTGTTGAACACTCTGATATATCAAAATATTTTAATTGCTGTTCAGACTTCATTCTGAATTCCATAAATAGCATAAATAGGATATTGCAAGAGAAATATTTCATTCATAGGAGTTCTGAATGTGTCTTTAATAAGTATAGGTATAAAATTGGGTGGATTAGTGCTGGACTAAGAAAGATATAGGTCAATATAGAACTGCTTTTTGATTTTAAGATAATTTCTTTCTTAAAACAGGCCTTCCAAATCCAATAAAAGGAATTATAGTGATAAACTTCTCCCCCGCCATTACTATTTAAAGATTTACAAAACACAATGTATTACATTATTGGTTTCATTCCTTGTCAGTAACTGACAGCTGGCAGTCTTACCTTACATCTTTCACTGTACCTTTTCTTTTTTGAAAGAAAAAAAAAGTCCTGGAAACAGGCTTTCAAAACTAAATTCTTCCTGGGGTATATCAATATACACCTATCTTTTAATAGGAACAGACAAATGAAGAACATAAACAAATATACTGGACAGCCAAGCTGACCTGAGGTAATTGAAATAAAACCCAGGTCATTCTGATGTCATCATGATGTCACAAATAGGATAATGTTCCAGTTTTAGCATAGTGAGTGTTAAGAACTAAAATGAAACTAAATCCTGCCAAGAGTAATCTTTGTTCACTGTGATGAGAAGATCTATGGCATATTCTTTGAATAGGGTTCAAACTTTCATCCATGTCCTTTCAAAGCTGAAATACTGAATTCTCACTATGTGCATCTGCATATAGGTACATGCAAATGTGTGTGCTATGCCCATAAATATACTTTCAGAGCTCAAGTGGTATGAATGAAGCACTATAATTCTGTACTTACATCAAAGTATGCTCCTGCATGCTCTAAAATCAGCTGAGTTGAGTCTGGTTTGTTTTTGCAGTAAGTCACATACATTTGGAACTTGTCTGCCTGCAAAGAAAAAAAAAGATTGAAATGATTTGTAAAAAGCTCCATCTGGTGGAAACATAGCTATCTAATAATTATTTGAGTTTAAATCTGTTGGATAAAGAAGCTGGCATGCAAGAAGGTTAACTATTACAAAAGGAAAGAAATGTTATATATTAGTCAGGTTGTAAATTGACTCACTCGGCTTCCTAAGATGTATGTGTTCAAATACTGTATATCCTGAATCATAAGAGATGTCTAAGAAGTAGCTTGCCTATTATACTTCTTTTGCAACAATACATTTTAAAGATTAGTCATTTGATGCTTTAAATTCATGTTAATATTACATCCCACAGTTTGAAGTACAGTTGCTTTATATTACATGAAACTGACAGGATGCCTATTCATTTCCCATAATTCAAAAGATACTTTTCTATATTCACCAGTTAGAATGGAATTCTCTTTTCTGAGCTGAAGAGTCCTATGACTCTTGAAGAGTCCTAGGGAGTCCTCTATTTATAGTCATTTATAGTATTTATAATATACTATATAATATATAATATAATATACTATATATAGTATTTAACTGTTCAAAGTTACAACGGCTTTGAAAAAAGTGACTTATGATTGTTTTCACACTTACAACCATTGCAACATCCCCATGGTCATGTGATCAAAATTCAGATGCTTGGCAACTCATATTGATGATGGTTGGAATGTCCCAGGATCATTTAATCAACTTTTATGACCTTCTGATGAGCAAAATCAACAGGGAAGTCAGATTCACTTAACAGCCTTATTACTAATTTAACAATTGCACTGGTTTATTTAACAACTGTGGCAAGAAAGGTCATAAAATGGGGCAAAATTCACTTAACAAATGTTTCATTTAGCAACATAAATTTTGGGCTCAATGGTGATCATAACTTGAGAACTATCTGTATTTACTATCTCACACTATGAATCTCTTCTATTAGACTACAGTTTTATTTTTCAGGTGTGGATGATCATAACTCAAAATACAATTGATTATTTAGTAAAGAGAAAGGCAACAACGCAATGACCAACATCTTACCCAAGTAACAAAGCAATGACCAACATCTTCAGGAAGTTGCTCATATTTCTCCAGTTCTTTCAGGAATATACTGTTTAAAGAAATGATGAATAAAACAATTAACATGTTTCTCTTTCCTTTCTACATTGTAATTATACTATCCATTATACTACCCATAGTGACTATAACATAGTGTTACACTTGTGCAGAATTATCCAATCAATCTAGCCTTAGAACTAAGAGAAAACTTAGAACGTTTTATAGTTCCAGTAAAACAATGATCTTGCTATAGCTACAGCTATGCTATGTCAGATTACGGTAAACTGTAATCATGCCAGAAATGTGGTGCATTACAAAATGTGGTGCCTTTTAGCTGTGATGAGTTAGAACTGGCTCATAGTCCCCTATGCATTGAACAAAACATAAACATTGAAATAACTAATAGGAAAATTAGCACTTATTTACTGACTTCATTGCAACTTAAGTGATCTAAAATTGACCATACGAACAAACTAACAAACAAGCCTATTAGAGGAAGAGAATGCTTGCATTTCCAAGCTTTATAAAATCAATCTGTACTATTAGTTTATGAACAATTAGCAAGTTCTTTTATTATCACAATTTTTATTGAAGATTACAATTTACAACAATACAAACTAAAAAATAAAATAAGAAAAAAGAAAAGAGGCAGAAAAGAAAAAAGCAGAAAAAATAGAAAAGAAACAAATAAAAATATAGTGAAGATATAAAGAAGTGACTTCCCCATTTATCATAATAAGTATAACCAGTTTTAGTAATTTATTATCACTTCTCCTAAAATATAACAAATGGTCTCTTGTTCTGATATTCCATCTCTTTTCTGCAAACAAATCCATAAAGCCTTGTCATTTTACTCCCAGTATTAGCAAAAATCCATTAAGGATTACAAGAGATAACAACATATCTACTTTAATCTTGATCAAATAAACCAACTTTATATTAATTCCTTTTATTTCAAACAATCTTAATTCTATATCTTTCAAATTATGTCCAAGAATTTGATTTTCTTTGTCCCTTCTCACAAAATTCTTCAAAGCTTTAACAAGCCTCTTGTAAATACCACATAGGAAAATTACCACTCTCTTGATTTGTTATTTATATATCCCTTTTAATAATTAAGAGATCTGACAGTTTCTTTTGTATCTCCAGTACAATATCTTTTTCCATGTCATTTTAAAATCTCAATCATTTCAGGTAAAACTTGTTTTTCTTCTATAATATTTTTAAAACAGTCTACTATAGAGGTAGACCTTCTCAAAATTAATTTCTGGGTTCCTTGTTTAAAAGTAATTTTCAATATGACTAATGTCACAATATTTTATTTCATTCTACGTTTGTAAGCTGAATTTGGCTGCTCTTCTCCTTTGAATGTAAACTTTAGTTCCTTTTAGTTCCCTCTAGTTTCCAATTAAAAAAATAACAGAATTAAAAACAAAAGCATTTCCCCATGGGATTCTTTATAATTTATTCCAAAATTTTACTTCAAATTTATTTGGACTCCTAATCCATTGATATCTTTTTAAAATCAAAATTTTATATCACCCTTTTGTAGTTTATTCCAGATTTTTTAAAAATTTGTTAAATTTGTATTTAAAATGTCTTTCTTTAAGGATAGAAGAAAACTCACCTGTGTCAGGTAGGCCCCAAACCAAGAATAACACATTGGTGATTCTTCCAAGCTGATTTTATTGTTTCCATACTTATATACAGAATCTTGCCAGGCTAAGTACTTTACTATCTATATCTACTATATACTCTGAGAAACATTAGGGAGAGGCTATCTTCGCCCTTTCTCTCACACAAAATATCTGGACTGAATTGTTTCTTATTCCTCTAGAATGCATCCCCTCTCTCCTTGGAATCCAGCCTACAACATTCCATCACATCCAGTGCTGTAAAACTTGTAGGTCCAAAGATTCCCAATAGATGGAAAGCAGTTAACAAGCAATATCCAAAAGTAATTAGAAAATAAAGTATGCAAACACAGAGTCCTTTCAAGGACAGTTTGAGCAAAATGGTTATTGGCCCTCATCTCCCAGAACTCTAAAACTACTGTAAACTGCTGTCTTGGGATCTCCATGCAAGGAACAACTGCCTGGAGCATTTGTGGGTGATCTCAATTCTTTCTTTTGTCTGGAGAGGGTTTGTGAAAAACTGGTCCATTTGCTGGCTAGCTCTTTATTCTGCTACAATCAGCAGCTCCACAAAATCAGTCTACTCTTTCTTCCCCAAAAGTCTTCAGTTTTTAGCAAGTCCTAATGGCTTAAGATGTGGTTGGACACTTATTGATTTGTTTTATGCCTAAACCTCTTTTCCATACCAAACAAAAAATAAAATCCCCTTCATCACATATTGAGAACTGATTAGCCATAATTCTAACTATAACCTAACTACCTAATGTTCACATGGACTGAGACAAATTCAAAAGAGATGACTGTGCACGGAACAAAGAATTACAACAGTTGGGGGCTTCAAAGGGCAAGGTAATTGCTTTTTCCCATCTTGCGCTTTTGCAGACACAATTATATATTAAATAAGGCACTTGCAAACAAAGCATTGTGTACCTGGTATGCCTGCAGGCTGGTAGTAATAGATTTATCATCTGTTACTTATTCACAGAAAATGTTAGACTCCATAAATATTAACAGAAAAAAGGGTATATCAAATTAGGGATCCTTACTAAGGGGAGGAGATTTAGTGTGGGAGACACAACAGAATAATTTTTATGTGCATCTAGTGAATCTAGAGCTTCAAATAAATCCTGAATTAAGACTATGTGATCTTGTAAGCCTGAATTAAGGCTTTAATGTTATTCTCAGATCCTATTTAGCATTATCAGTCATTTCACAGATAAAAGCTGATGTGTTCTATTTATCAGTTTTATGTATTATGCAGCAAAACCAAAACAACTCATTGTCTGGGCTGCTGAACAACCTAGATCAACCTATTTACATAAAATTTCCAGACCAGAAAAAAGCAAGTCCATTTAAGATCTACTTAAATAGAAAACCAGAATAAAACAATGCTAATCTGAAAATTGTCAAGCTCCACTCATTGAACCTACAATCTGTAGTAGCAAAAATAAAACCATACATTCATTTAATAGATCAGAAGACATTAAATTACTCTTTTTTTAAAAAAGCAGGGTTATGGGTGATTCTCTTCACTCACTTGTTATGGAATTCATAGATCTCCTGCATGTTTCCAAAAATGATATGCTCTTTGTTGACAATACCAGGTGGGATCTCTTCAACTCCACTTGTCATTTCCCAGAGATATGTCTGGTTAAAAAAAATAGAAACAAAAAAAAAGGAGGGAAAGCAAAGTTGGTTTAACAATTATCCAGATATAACCTACCATCTCCAAATGAATATATGCAAAATCATACTGGAGTTTATAAAATGTCTATTTTAGATTGTATACCACTTTTTGGTTTTATAATAATGAGATCCTAACAAGTGCAACATGTCAATGAAAAAGTAACAAGTTTAAAATCAACCCTAAAATACAGATAAGATGAGTTTCTGTTCAGAGAGAATAAGCCAGTTCTCGAATGTGCAGTGTTATAGTGGAAGCAATAATAGAACATTATCCCTTCAACAAAACAGTAAAAGCTGAACAAAAGCAGCAACCAGTTCATTGTGTCTGAAAATGAACAGATATGCTATTATCCCTGTTCAATCAACATAGGAATGTTTAAAGAGCAAAACAAGAAGCTGATCAAGCCAGCACTGATTGATTTAATTGACAAACATGCCGACTTCTGATAAAGCACTGCACAACTTAGCTCTATGGTTACAGATCATACAATATGACAGTGGAAAATAAATCTATTTGAGAACCCACATTTAGCTTGGAAACAAGAACTTACATCCATACATTCCCGGAGATCTCTTACATAAGCCTTCTCTGTCTGGATAAGCTCAGCCATGATGAACCTTTCCATACACACAAGAGAGAGACAACTTTAGACTATTTGTTTCACCATATACCATTCTGAACAGAAATTAGATACACGGCAAGGATTTTACATAGTAAAATATATTTGATGAGCTCAAGAGCAGAGAGCAGATGAGAACTGCAACTAGAAAAAATGCGGACTATTAAGTTCAGTAAAAATGATAATAAAATGATGGCTTTTGCATAAGTAAATATTAAGTCTCATCTTAGAAACATTCTGTCCTCTAAGTTAAACTTTGCTTTAAGTCATGGCTAAAGGAAGCAATAAGAATACTGAATAAAATTACAGGTGATCATTAAAGGAAGGGTACATTTGCTCATTCTTTTTTGTTGTTGAATCTCAGAAAAAAATATTCTAGTTTGTTTTTTGGACATTCAAGACATCAGCCTATTTTAAAGTGCTTTGCCTCAGACTTATCGAATAGTAATGCACAACTTAAAATTCATATTCTCATTTTCTTTTTAACATATAACATTGCTGAGAAGTGGAAATGGCAAAAGGCCAGTGGGGGGAGGGAGGAGAACATGAAATATTGTATACTTTGACACGGGCCAAGACTAGCATGTATTACTTTTCCCCTTAATTGTTTAATATATATAATTTACATAAATGTAAAAAAGAATGTTTTGGTGACATATTAATGATACATTGGCTCGGACTATGAATGCACAAGCACCTAACTAAATAGATAAAAATTACACACAAGTCCAAAGCATGGATAAACATGCATTGTGCTAGGAGGAGACAAATGATTTACTCTTTCCTGCGGGCAGACTTCCTTTTTTCCTCATTAAGTTCATGAGCAGCATCTCTCAGCTTCACTTCTGACCCAGGAACACTGGCTGGGATTATATCCAGTTGCAAGCTTTTACTCTGAATTAAGGAAGGGAAGATGACATCAAAATCAGTGAAGACAAGGAGAAACAAACACAAAAAGGGGTTTATCTAGATAGAAATTCCAGAAGCCAGATTAAGCCATTCCATATTATTTCAAGCAAAAAGAAAAATGCAACACTCACTGATTTATTGGAATCTGAAGAAATTCCGAGAGCTTTCTCTAAAGAGGTCCTGTATTTTTCCATACGCAGAGAGAAATCTCTGTATCGTTTGTCCACTGCTGTGACACATTTTTTAATCTCTGCTGCATGGGCATGCCCCTTTTCACAAAAGCCATCAGCTAGCTGTATCAACAACTTCACCCTCTCTTTGGTTTGCTGTAGGATACACGAAAGATGGGAAGGCAGTAAGAAGAGTGGACATTCAGTGCCTCTCATGAATAACAGTCTTTTCATACTATAAATAGAAGTTAATATTCTGTTTCCATACTAACAGCTTTTTGGTACTTAAACAGAGTTATCAGGATCATTATAACATTTTTTAATTTCTAGCTTTTAGGGTTCTGAAAGTAAGGACCTGAAGACAGAACTGATTTAGGACAGCCTCATGCATTGGCACTACTATTGTGTCTGGGGATCATCTAAGCACCCAGAAAATACAAGTTTGGGGAAATATGCCACAGCATGCTAAAAATCCAATGTATAATACCACATGTTATTGATGAAGAATTCAAGAAGTTTCAGTCTTTATAGTAGCGGAGAGTTTGATAATAAGTATATTGTGTTAAAGAGTAATGTAACATTAACAGTCCTATTTTCCTCTACAGTATGGTTATACAAAGATTATGTGACAGATTCTGTTGGGACATATCACTCTAAATGGGATTGATGATCTGATGAATGCTAGCAAAAAGGAAGTCTGATTAGTATTAGACTGAAAAAAATCTGATCTACTTATAAGGATAGCAGGGGTCTTCCACATTAATTTCATTTTATTATAAAAATGTCCTGAGCACTCCGCTCAGAGCATGGGACTCTGTTCTGCAAATGCAAAAAAATGGTAAAAAGCAATAAACAGAATAAAAGAAAGGCACGAGATAAAAAAAGAAAGAAAACATGGCGAACACTAGTTTTATAACACCAACATTCTCTGTGCATATCTATGCTTTTCTGTCTTTACCAATCATTCCTGCTTCTACCATGCTGGCAAGCTCTGAGTTCTGGACCTTGGAAGCATTCCATCTCTACCCTCTGGAACATGGTTTCTCCTGAGATCTGGATAGTTCCCACTCTGATGTTATTTAGAAGAGCTACAAAGACTGAGAAGACCTGGGTCTTCACCCAGGCCTTTGGTGAAGGACAGTGAGAAACCCCCCTTTTTCAACACATTTGCCCAACACATTTGTTATCTTTATTTATATATATATATTTTGCTTGATTGTGAGACTCCAAGAGTCATTGTCAGTCAAGTGACATACAGATTTAATTAATATTAATAGATAACAGAGTTAAAAGACTTACAAATAGAAACAGAATGACTGTGATAAAAGAAAGCAAAGGTAGTACCAATAGTAATAGGCACCTTGGGTGTAATCCCAAAACAACTGAAGTACCACTTGAACACTATTGGCATTGACAAATTCACCACCAGTCAATTGCAAAAGCCAGCTTTACTTGGAACAGCTTTTATCTTGTGATAATATCTGTAACACCATCCAAGATCTACACCTGCCCATCCATGATTCTCTGTAAGGACTCAATAGGCACACAAAATTATCAAATCCATCTCTACAATCTAGCTGACTATATAATGAACCTTAATTTCATATGCTGTCTTTTGTTCTTTAAACCCTTCTTTCTCTTTTTCAAGATCTCATCTGTTCCAGTTAATTTGAACTTTCTCACTCTTTGTTTTCCTCCAGACCCATTTCCCCACCTTCATAAATCATCTCATTTATTCGATGTGGACATTTAATCAATATGCAATTAATACCCATTCATTTTGGACCCTTTCTTTTCTTATTTTAGCACAACACTTAAGGATATTACCTCCACTGCATTCAACTTACTTTTATGTTTTTTCTTGATATATTCATATTTCATAAATAGTGACCTTTTAAACAAATATTCATTCTTTTCAACATACTGTATATACTACCTACCATCTTTTTGCTAACATATGTTAAAATGTCTCCATCTATTTTCGCCATCAATCACAATAACTCCGGTCTCAAATTCATCAATTTTCAGATTTGTTAGCCTTATATCTAAAATTTGCTGCAAAGGCTGTCATAGGCATTATTCACATTTGAAAATACACACGTGTTCACAATTTTAACCAATCAACATCTAATATCACACCAAACCTACATTAAACAACCAAGTGGACATCATCTATTTTGACTTTTTTCTCTTTAGTGTTATATATTAGCTGAGCATTCTTTAATGCTCACTTGTGCTTTACTGTACTCATATATTACACTTCCTGCAACTGAGCAGTCAACATTCAAAACTAAATTTATCCAGAACTTTCCATAATTCAAGCTATTTACCAGTATATACTTTCTCAAAATCATTAAGTGAACATAATCTATTATTCTCATTTGTGCATAGAAAAATTTAATACTAACCAATGAAAAGGAAATTGTGACATATAAGATTCTACCAGCAGTTTCACAAAGGCAGATGATTTCCACTTGGATTACAGAATTCCTTGGGCATTTTACTACATTTCACTGACATCGTTTCACTACTGCTGTTCAATTATTAAATATATATTCTGGAATGTCATGATTTTAAAACCAAATGTATATTTTATTTTAGCCAGAAGAAAATGATTTTTGTAGGCATTCCATTTTTTTTCTTTTAGATATGCAAAAATTAAACAAATACCAATATTTTCAAGCCCCAAAGCTTATAATAAGCTAGGTTAACTTCTCTTTTATTAGAAACTATGATCCAAGAAGGCCAATACCTATCAATTTTCTAAATTGCTAAAATAATATAATACAAGGAAAAATAGCCTGCACTGTATAATGCAAATACAATTTTTAAAACCTTAAATAAGTTATAGTGGTTAAATGAACTAAACATAATTGGAAAAGCAAAACAAAATAAA
Organism: Laticauda colubrina; assembly: GCA_015471245.1. Classification (NCBI taxonomy): domain Eukaryota; kingdom Metazoa; phylum Chordata; class Lepidosauria; order Squamata; family Elapidae; genus Laticauda; species Laticauda colubrina. Next base: position 16,409,538 of record BLBF01000031.1, on the reverse strand, counting down.
ATCCAAACTCCAACTATTGGAATGGAAAAGAAAATATCTATATAAGTATAAAAATCTACAAGGAATTAGTTGCCATAGGGCTTGTCATCAAACCTGGATCATAAAGTAATGTGCCTTCTCATTTATAGAGCACTTTTCAAAAATAGATAACAAACTCCTATCCTCTTATACACTCTTTCTAGTTATGTAGGATTATCCTCTTTGGTATACCCCAAGCCTGATAAAGCCAAAGCTCTTTGATAAATCCTATCTTTTAGAAATATAATTCAGCATCCCACTGACATCCTTAAATCTAATATTTCTTCCCCAAATTATGTTAACATATATATTAACCTGAAACCAAAATAAAGCTATATCATAGAACAAGACAAAATCTAACTTCAAATTTCTTACATCACCAACACAAGAGATTTAACCCCAATCCATCCCATTTAAAACATACTTTTAAGGGTAATCAACTAAAATAATAATTTATGTTAAATTCTTTTCATTTTTAAGTCCTAATGTCATATTTCACATTTTGTAACAGGAAATTTTGATTGAGAAACCAGTGCAATAGCTTGCCTTCCAAAGTTGTAAGTGCCCTGTCACTGGAGGCTTTCAAGAAGAGACTGGACAGCCATTTGTCTGAAATGATATAGGATCTCCTGCTGAAGCAGGGGGTTGGATTAGATGACTTCCAAGCTCCCTTCCAACTCTTGTAGACCATACAATGCCTAAGCACTTCAGTAACACATCTTCTGCATTTTTTCCTATTTGAATTACACCACAGTAACAACTTTTCATGTGCTTATCTATCAATTATCAAATATGCTTAGCAATTTCAACGCAGCAAACAAAAGTCCTAATTTAAGATGTCATAACTTCAACCAAGATTTCAACCAAGGTTTTACACATCTGGTTTACAAATGGGTCCAAAGAAGAAACCACAGTAAGTCTTATCCCAGAAGCATACTGATGTAAGATTAAAGGCTCAATGGTAGATTAAAGTCATCATCTTCACAAGGTAAATGTAATTTGGTCAAAAATACTCTTGGAGCTTTAGCTTTCCTAACACACTGTTGATTAACCTATCTATATAAAAGACAGTGGGAATTGACAGCGAAATTCCCCTGAAATACACATACATTTCAATATTATATTCACTTTACTACCATTAATTTTTCTAAAAGATCAGGGAGTTTTGACCATGAAGTTGTTGAAATTTTACCTGTACATTTATACATATTTAATTCAATATACTGTGACAAACATTGGAAGAGAGGTAAATCCAAATATTTTATAGACTTGATACACACTATAAATGCTAATCTCCTACAAATATAATAGATCCCGCATGCAACACATTAGAATTATCATGAATAGTAAGGTTTACAGAATCATCATATGGCATGGGAGATGGATTTAACCCACTTTTTCCCAACTGTGGCCAAATTGGTGTCCTTTTCAAGATAGTGATATGAGAGAAAATTTACACTATTACATTTACCTTTGCAGTTATCTGGAATTCTTCATGTTCTTTCAAGAGCTCTTGAGTATGCTGGATACTAGAGCCAGTGGAAGTGTGTGTGGATAAATAAAACTCTCCATTATCATGGATCCACTCAAGAGCCTAAGACAGTTGAAGAAGAAAAATTAAATAACTTCTTCTAGGAGGAGCAATCTGACCATTTCTGAACAACAGATTATTTATTCAAAATTTGAAGAGTTTTTGTCTTGTCCTTTTCCCCCCTTGCATCATTCAAATTATATTTTTGTCACAGTCTGAAATAATCTTTCTGGAGAGGAAATCATAATTAGGTTAACTGAATTTACTTCTACATAAAAACATTTAGGGTTGTTATGCTCCCCCCCCCAACACAAAAGATGAGATATTAATTTTTACACACCCAACTTCATTAGTTGTGATGCCAAAACAAAACAGAATATAATAGTCATGATGGTCATAAAACCGACCCAATATTACACTTTTGTGACAGTTGTTAAGTGAATGAAGAGGTCATAAGTGCAAACACTTTGTTTGCTATGGGTATGATTTTGCTAAAAATTGGAAGTAAATGCTGGATTTTGGCAAAACCATCATAAAGCACAGTCATGTGATCACAGGACACTACAAATGGCCAAAAATGCAGTTGAATTGTCCCTTTTTTGGATGGGTCATAACTTTGAATGGTCACTAAATAACTGGTGCTAAGTTGAGGACTACCTACACATTTTCCTCCCAAGTCTTTTTCCTTCTTCTATTATTTCTCTTTTGTGATTATTCCAAAAGAATTCTCCAATATAGCTTAGTCTGAAGATACCAGCAAGAGGCTCCACTATTATCTCAATGCTCCAGCTCTTAACGTATGAGAAAACCAATTACTATCCCTGTTTGAAACACTGATCATCACTACATCTCTTTTCTCCATTCTCCTATTTTTTTGGGGTGGGTGGGTGGATATTTTCAAGGCAATATTAACATATAGCACTTGCTTGGACAATCCTTGTGATTTTCTTGGCAGGATTTCAAAGCTGGCTTGCTATTGTCTTCTTGATGTGGCTGAGAGAGAATATAACTTTAAGGCTTTGTGGACCTCAACTCCCAGAATTCCTCCTCCAGTCATGTTAGCTCAGGAATTCTGGGAGTTGAAGTTCACAAGTCTTAAACTTGCCAAGTTTGAAGACCTTTGACATAACTGGTCCAAGGCCACCCAAGTGGCTTCAAGTCTCAAGTGGAACTTGATCTTATTATCTCCCAATTTCTAATCTGATGCCATAACCAATACACCAACCTGGCTCACTCTAAAATCATTAAAATTTTATCTCTTCCCCTCCCCCCCAATAGATAGCTCGAGGTAAACAATCCTGTATTTTTATGTAGAAGGGAAGGATGGTATATATGTGTGTGTAATCTTTGATTGCACCTCTAATATTGTTATGAATATATAAAATGGAAGGAGGTCCACTGATTTTCTGGTTTTGTTTTTCTTTTGTGTTGCACAGAATGCTAAAAGACATTCCCTAAACTTTAGTTTTGCTTGACAAGGAATCTGGGAGGGAGATGTTTGGGAGGACAAGGAATCTGGGAGGGAGAACAGGACAGGACATATTTGAAAAACCGTAGCTACATGATGTTTTGTTGGTTACTTTTGAATGACAACTGGAGGAACAGTTATAAGAAGATATGAACCCTGACCTGTTTAGCACTTCTTTCAAAGACTACATATTGCTGACATTGGTCAAGCCGTCGTTTTCTCATTGTCCAGTAGTGTAGGACACGATTTTCTCTCTGGAAAAGTTCATTCAGGATATCTGCCAGGTGAGAAATTATTAAATGACAAATCATGTGCAAAGATATAATTTAAGCCCATATGATAATAAACATACAAAATGTTTGCTAATATTAACTCAAACTCACTTTTGACCTGCTGTTCAGGAGCCTTGATGTGAGTCACCATCCCTGGCATATTGACACTATTTCTGTGCAGGTATTTCAGGAAAACATCTGCATTTCTCCGAGCCAATGTGCAAGCCTAGAAAGGGCAAGACAGATGCATCAACCAAAAAGGATCAAAATAATGCAGACATCCTTATTCTGAATCATTGAGAAAATGTTTATTTAACCAATTAATGGACTGCAAAACAACTTTGTAACAGAAGTGCAGGCTTATGTCTTTGTTTACATCCTGCCTTTATTATTGTTACAAATAACTCAAGGCGCAAACATATCCAGCACACTTTCCTTGTCCTATTTTCTCCACAAGAACACCATGAAGTGGGTTGGCCTGAGAGTGAGTGACTAGCCCAAAGTCACCTAGCTGGTTTCACAGTTAAGGCAGGACATGAACTCATGATCTTTTTCTTTATAGCCTAATGCCTTAACCGCTAGACCAGGGGTCCCCAACCACAGTCCCTAGACCGGTACCGGTCCGCGGATCATTTTGTACCGGGCTGCAACCACTTCCGCCCTCGCCTAACTTCCACACTTGACTCTTCCGTGCTTGACTCTTTATCTTTGGCGTGTATTTATCTTTGGTGCGTATTTATCTTTGGCGCGTATTTATCTTTGGTGCGTATTTGTCTTTGGCACTTATTTGTCTTTACCAAAGACTATTTGAGAGTGCAGGCTTCCAAATGATTGACAGTCTGGTGGAATCATCTCTTCTATTCATGCTTTCAGGTCTTTTTTCAATCTCTATGGCTTCTCTGATGATTCTGTGGCTGGGGTTTCCTATAGTGGCTAGGGTTTTAGTGCCATTGAAGTGACCTGTGGTTTTAATGTGTTGGACTAGTGAGGAGGTGTGTTCCAGCTTTTTTACTGGATTTTTGTGTCCAAAACGCCCAATCTTATATTATTATATTATAATATTTCTCTCAAATAGAAAGATCTCCACACCACAAGCCAGGCAAACACCTGGGCACAAACAGACTCCCTCTGATGCCTCCAGCTCAAACATACCCCCACCAGGCACCCAGATGAAACCTGGCTTCCTAATAGAAAATAGTCGTCCTTTCACACGAAGCCAAGCTGCACTGAAAGCCTCCAGTGCAGGAGCAGAGTGTTGCCAGCCAATCAAAGCCACAAAACAGACAGAAGAAACCAGAAACACCAATCAAACAAACTCCAAGTCCAATAAACACAGACCAAGACTCCCAACCAATCAGGATGTAGAAAGAAACATCCTGGCACAACAATAGGCTAGCCTCAAATTTAAAACCAACCGCTGTGAGACCCTGACCCACATACAAACTCAATACAGAAGCCTGATGATGGCAGATGAGATTCTGCTGAAACGTTGCTACAACTTTAAAAGCACTACAATGACGTGGGATAATACCTAAAGGAAGCTGAACAGCACACACACACACACAAACACACACACACACACACACACACAGACATACTTATTCTTCTGTTGGTCTGTCCAATGTATGTGGCAGGACATGATGCACAGGGAACTTCCTATATGTCTTGGTTTTCCAGGTCAATTTTATCTTTGGGGTTTCTTAGGATGGCTGCTATTTTTCTGTCTGTTTTGAAGGCAGTCTTGATGTGATGCCTGTGTAGTATGTAACTGATTTTGTCTGTAATACCTCTTATGTAGGACAGGACAGCTGTTCCATAGGTCTGTTCATCTTCTAGGTCTCCATTATGTCTCAGTGTGTTTTTGTAGATCAAGCCAGTGATTTTGCTTTTGTGGAAGCCATTGGCTGTTAGTACTTTAGTTAGGGTGCCTAGTTCAGTCTTTATGTGTGTCTTGTCTGCCAGGCATTTGGTTCTGGCAATTAGTGTTTTGGCTACAGAGTTTATCTGTGCTGGGTGGTGGTGGGATTGGGCGTTGAGATAGCAGTTGGTGTGTGTTTTCTTCTGGTATATGGTGTGCCCTAGTGTGCCATCTGTTTTTTTGTGGATTAGTACATCTAGGAATGGTAGTTGTTTGTTTATTTCTGTTTCCATGGTGAATTTGATTTTGGGATGTGTGCTGTTTAGGTGTGTTAGGAAATTGTTTAGGTTTTCTTTTCCATGGGGCCAAATCACAAATGTGTCATCGATGTATCTTCACCATAGTTTGGGTTTGTGGGTGGCATTGGCTAGGGCTCTGGATTCGAATTCTTCCATGAACAGGTTTGCAATGATGGGTGACAACCCCATAGGGGCTCCTTCAATTTGCTTGTATCTTTGTCCTTTGTATATGAAATATGTCGTTGGTTAAGTAGTGTTCTGTTAGTTCCATGAGGTTTTTGAGTGATTGGTATTTATTTTTGATGATTTCGAGAGTTTCTTTTATCGGGACTTGAGTGAAAAGTGAAACCATGTCGAAGCTTACAAGCAGATCTTCTTGTTCCACGTGTAGATCTTTGATCATTTCCAAGAGGTGGTATGAGTTTTGTACGTGTGAAGCTACTGCTTCAGCATGGGGATGTCACGGTTTTGCTAAGTGTTTAGCTAGGTTTTGTAGTGGTGCTCCTCTGGAGCTGACTATGAGTCTGAGAGGTATGCCTTCTTTGTGTATTTTTGGGAGGCTGTATAATTTGGGGCATCTGGAAGATTTTTCTCTTGGGATGTGTATATATCCAATTATATATATTTCCAATTAAAACAGCATCAAAATTAATCTTTTCAAATCAAAATCAGCAGTAAAAATTGACTGACATCTGTGGAACATACTGAAGTAAGCAAGTTGTAATCACCCAGGATAAGAGTTTGATATGAGTCATTTTTGAGTAATCTTTTTTAATATTCTTCTGAAAAACAAGTTCAAATATTTGATGTCTTTTACTGTGTCTCTTTTACACACAAAAGAACAGCTGCTGAAATCGTGACCAACTTCATAGTTACTGCTGTCTTAATAATTTTAGTACATTTTGTTTCTTCTTAGAGATTCTTTATCTTGAACATGCTAATTCACCTCCATTATATTAACAAAGATGTGCAAAGATTCTTCTTACTCAAATCTAATGTTAGATCTATATGCAGAATTAGTACATAGACTCTGTGGATCTAAATACCTAATTCGAGCAGAAAGTTTATTTTTGAAAGGAGAGAATGATGGTGATATTTGAATTTTACGGCTCTGCTCAACTGTCAGGCCTGAAGGATCGTATCCTACATTCTACTGAGGAATAAAAATTGCTATATTAAATATCCATGCCACTCAACTCTCAACAACTCTGGGCACCTTACAACAAACAATATTTCTGATTTAATTGGATTCTAACTCATAAACTCTTGTCCGAATAAAATATTCTCTTGTTATTTTTTTTGAAAACTTTTACATAGAGCCAGCTATTATTTTTGTGCAGTGTTTCCTTAGACATTCAAAACCATGGCTCAAATGATACACGACAAAATTAATCTTTTTAATCAGAAATCTCTATTTAAAAGTAGGCTCCTCTGAACTGAACTTCAATTCCTATTGACTTCATGGATGACATATCCAAGACATTTTCTTGACAAAATATTGACAAGATTTGTCACTTCCTTCTTATGGATTTTTAAAAATTCTCTAGTACAAATGAAAATTGAGAGATTCCCTAGTGGTTTCTCATCCATAAATTAACCAGTTTGGGTCTGTTTATCTTTTTTTTTAGATCAGTCAGATTTGGTGAGATGCTATCGCATCTTATAAAAATAATTGAAAATGTTTTTTTTAAATAACTAGAGGACTGTAGGTAGTTTAAAAAAAGGATTTTTAAAATAATGCCAAACAAATGTGACAATAGCTGATAAATCTTTTTTCTGCCTTCTTTCTGCAGCTTTGAGACCTAGCTGAGATGCAGTCCTTCTGCTCTCATTTTCAGCTGCCCAAATCACTTCTTCTCATAGTAGATACTTACCTTGCTAAATCACACTAAAGGGAGCCATCTCATGACAGGTATTTACCCAGTTGAATCACCCAATGGGTACTAGATGTTGTATCGGGAGGGTACTGCTTCAGACTGTCTGTTCATGCCAGAAGTCATAGCAGCAGTGAGAAGGTAACTGAATTCTCTGACAGTTAGGTGGATTGACAGGTGGGAAAGAATGTTCACTTGTAACAGCTCCTCATTCTTGCATAACTGTCCTAATCTTACAAGGACCATCCATAGCAAGCCAGTTGTGTAGATTAAACTGGGTTGCAAAAGGCAAGCTCATGAATGATATGTAGTTGTGCTGACAACAGGTGCTGCAGACTTGTGGCAATTATCTATAAAACTACAGCATGGGTAGATAGGAAGGATAAAACCCCAGGCAGGTATGACGTGACAGTGAAATATGGACCCTATCAAGTTATGCCAGGGACGTAGGCATCACTTCAGGTTGTGTGCCTGAGATAAGCTGCACTCATACTGTACAGCTTTAATTGTTTGCAAAATACCAGTTGCCATAGAACGAAGTCTAAGAAACATGGATTTTACAACATCATATGAGATATTGAGGCCTTGTCCAATATAAATATTTCTAATAAAAAATAGTATTTAATAAAGTGAACCTCCAGATATTATTACAATAAATAATACACTTTTCCAACATATCAGCTATAGATTATTGCATTAATTAGTGTAAAGAGCTAGGGATATGCATGAAATAGGAAATCTGCTTTGAACTTGAAACAAGCCATCTTATTTCCAGAAAAGTTTTACTTCTATAGTTTATTTTGCCAAGCATTTCAAACGTCTTATCTGGTCATTTTAATAACTTTGTATTAAATGAGTAGCCAGGCAATATAGTATCTTTCGGCTTTCCTAATTTCTTCAGTTTTCTACTCCAATTAATTAACATTTTGACATGGTGTTTTGAGAAACCACAGCTTCCTACTCATTTTCTTCAGTTACCTTCCTACATCCTCTTTTCCTGTGGTATTTCTCAAACAATGTTGTTTTCATAATTATGCTTTGAGTGTTAATATTTATCAGCAAGAAAGGCAGGAAAGAAAAGTTACATTGGGTTACATGATGGTACTTTAACTTTGTCAGGCCTAACACTTTGTTTTGTATGTCTGTTCTTTCTTAAGCTGCCAAGTAATAGGTGTATTCTTGTCATGAAGGGCTAAGACAATTGAAAATTATTTTTCCATTTCCAAACAAGACTCTCTCTTCTTTTCTTATCCTGTAATCTTTCCATTTTTCATTCCTCATTTTCCTGCTCTTTCTTCATTTAAAAGCAAGTTGTTCCCAGTCTAAGTAATTTATATGCACACGTATAAAACTCTAATTTTAGAGTAATTTTATACACATGTATAAAACTCTACTGGAAAACTATGTAGAAGAGCAGCTGCAGTTGTACGCTATTCCTATCACTTTGACCAAAAACTGTTTTTCAGAAGAGTACTTGATACTGAGTATAAAAAGCCAAAAATTATGCATAATAAAATATGGGAGAAATGTACATTGGAACTGTCACCATTACCTTCAAGAAGGCCTCCTTTTGTTCAAGATGTTTGCTAATCATTGGAGTCACATGGTCTGTTTCAGAGTTGGGGCCCAGTTTATCAGCACCTCCACACCAGTCTTCTTCTCGCTTGTATTCTTGCTCCAAACTTTCCAGCACACTGCATACCTATCAGCCAACAGGTTCAGAAGTGATGTGAGATAAATTATCTTTTCTAAACAACCAATAATTACAACTTGGTTTGTCAGCTTCTTTAAAAATCACAAGCATTTGATCAGCACTTCATATTTGATATATTCAACTTATCCAATTCATGGTATGCATAAATAAGCATACTGAAGTAATATAATCTCAGAGAGAAAGGAAGGATAATTAGTTCATTTTCAATTGTTATAAAGATTGGAAGTCACTTCTTTAATTTTTTTTCTTTGCTTTCTTTACTTGTATGGTCTCTTACAGTTTTTCTTTCATACTTTTCCTAACTTTTTTATATATGCTTTCATGTTTACCTTTTATTCATATCAAAATCTTCATAATATTATATTTTTAAAAAGAATTAACCCCAATTAATACATATTATTACATGACATTACATTGTTGGGCTTGGCTAAGATCAGTTAGGCTCTGCCACTTGCTGAGACCATACTCTGGTTGCCAAAGTATGGAAGTAAAGCAAAACGTTTGTCAATTAACCCACTCAGTCATCTAGCAAAGAAAGACTGCTGGCCCACTGTTTTACGAGGAGTATAAGGTAAAGGTAAAGGTTCCCTTTGCACATAGGTGCTAGTCATTTCCAGCTCTGGGGGGTGGTGCTCATCTCAGTTACAAAGCCGAAGAGCCAGCGCTGTCCAAAGACGTCTCCGTGGTCATGTAACCAGCATGACTAAATGCTGGAGGCACACAGAACATCACCTTCCCACCAAAGTGGTCCCTATTTTTCTACTTGCATTTTTACATGCTTTTGAACAGCTAGGTTGGCAGAAGCTGGGACAAGTAACAGGAGCTCATTCTGTTATGCAGTGCTAGGGATTCAAACCACCGAACTTCCAACCTTTCTGATCGATAAGTTCAGTGTTTTAGCCACTGAGCCACCATGTCCCTGAATATATTAAGGCTTAAATTGTTACAGAAGTAGTGAAACTGGATCTGGCATTTTGGCATGCAAAACAATACAATTAGCTTTCCCTTTTCCCTGGCCATCCTAGTTATCAATTAATGTCCAACTGGGTGCTTATATATTGTTTGGCTAATGGACCCTCAGCTCCTTTCCAGCTCTGCTTTCCAATGAGTGGCCTTGGGCTGGCATGGTTTCTCACCTGTCGAGCCAGCACTTCTTGGTTTCTATTCCCTCCATAATTTTTCCCTATGTTCCAATCCTCTTTTCAATCTGACATCAATGGTGAGGTGCGAGCAAGGGTGAATGCAGCCTGAACGTGTTGGTGAGAACTCACCGGTATGTTATGTGACAGATAAATGCCAACCTATCTTAAATGTAAGATTTGCAAGACAACCATCTGCCCTGTTGCACTGTATAATACCGGACAGCAACAACATGAATTGAAAGCTATCTCTATGCCATGGAAATGTAAATGCTGCACTAGATATCAGACATCTCCCTTCTTGACCACATCACAACTGACACCACTCAAAAATTTTTTGGTGTGGCACCAATTGTGGAGAAGATGAGAGAAGGTTGACTCTTCTGGTAAGGACATGTCCAGAGAGCAGCACCTTCCACCATGGCCAATATTGCCTACCAATTAGAGGTCAATGGCCAGCAACCTCGTGGGTGTCCAAAACAGAAATGGCAAGACACCATCAACAAAGATATGCAAGCTGCGGGCATGTGCCCTGTAGATGCAGCTGACCATGCAAAGTAGTGTTCAGTGATCTGAAAAGCAGACCTGCACCTATGGGAATATGAAGAAGATTCCAATTCCCTCTTCCTTCCGTTGCTAATGTCAGGCTGTTAGCTTGTAATGCTTGGCTAGCAGAATGTCAGCCATGACACTGTGTAAGAAACTTTTATAATAGTTTAACTGGTTTAAACTGTTGTATTACTGGGGTAAACAAAAATCTAAACAAACCTACCTGCTCTGATGTTTTGTAAAAAGCCACGGAGGCATTCACAAGCTTGAGCCGATCTTCCATCTTGAGCATTAGCTGCTGCCAATGGGAGGCCACCTTCTCAGCACAATCCCTGATCATGTCCATGTCATAATGATTAGCTTGCAACATTGCTTCAGCTTTCTGCTGTACTTGGAGGGCACTCTGGTGAGTTTTCTGATGAAATGTAAAATACACCATTAAGTTCATGAATGTACAATAATATCACTATAAACCTATTTAAAACTATAAACCTATTTTAATAAAATTCTGCCTTTCTTTTGCCATATCCTCATCATGGGCAAAGATTAAAAAATTGAGATAAACAGTCAGAGATATAGCATTCTCTACTCACAGATTGACTGGATGGATACATTTCAACACATTCCCCAATGACATGGGATGACCAATGTATGCTCCTTTGTCTTTATTTAGATTATAAGGTGGGGTGTGTGTGTGTGTGTGTAAGATTACATAAGCTAATTGTACTTTATTACAAAGCTACATGGCTGTCTACAGCCAGAGAAGCCAAGGAAAAGTCTCTTCTGTACCTCTTTTTCTTCCCATTAAGAAGTTGCGGTCTATGCCACCTTTTGGCAGCATTTCTTCCCACCTCTCAAGATCTTTCTCACATACCATTGCCCACATATAGAGAATCCAAAGGAGAGGAAGTTTCACATAATAAATATGATTTCCTGCTCTTCATTCCTATAAGTCCCTCAACCCAAGACAGGGATGAAGAGGTTATGGAGCTTGTAGAGACAGAACGAAGACAGATCTTATTCCTGATGAGATTAGAATTCCTGTTGCTTGTATCAAGGAGCATGAATACCCAACCTTGATTTCAGAACATAGTTCAATTGTTTGGTCACTGTTTTATGGGATGGTCCAATTCACATTAATTTGCAAGCATAGCAGTACTACCAGCTTCTTGCTGAAGAGGCACTGGTGCTTTTGCCTCCATATTAGTCCTATTTCCATGATATAGGATTCAGCCAGGCATACTACATGTTACCATGGCAACATAGACTTGGGCAATACATCATAAATGAAATTATAACATAGAAATATCCAATAGTACAGAAGTGAAGATAATTTTAACCTCAATATTAGCCTAGCATGGTTGATTATTAGTGTCCTTGTGAACGAATTTGAAGACATTGCTCCCTAGTTGCGCCATCCAACTTGATATTTTTCTGCACTCACTGACAGAAACTAACTCTTTTGCATTTCAAGTAGACACAGCTGGAGAGGAAAAAGCAGAGGCCCTTGTATCTAATGATTTCAAATCCCATTTCTCATATTTGTTGAGAAAAGATAATGTACACTTTGTAGCAAGTATGTGCAAATGCAACAAAACAATTTATTTACATGTGACTATGCCCCAGCAGCTGTATAGATGATTGATAGCTATTGTTCCATATGCAGAAAATGCAGGCCATGGCAGATTTATGAAAAATCAATCACACGGGATAATTTTGCCTCTGGACCAGCTGCTCATGTGGGAGGCAAGAATCTGTTTAGACAGAATCTGGCACATTAAGGTGGTGCACCTAGCAATATATTAAATATGAATAAATATATACATTTAAGTCAATATTTCAAAAGTTGCCTTTACACAGTCTCCCAGACAACAAAATGAAAATTAATAAGAAAAAAAAACACTTTTACCTCTATTGCATGCTGGAACTGCTCATGTTCACGCTGCAGCTGCTCAGCCTCCTGTAGTGAACTAGCTGTAATTAGGCCAGCATTTAACATGGACTCTCCATTTCGGATCCAGCCCAATACCTAAAACAAAATACAAGATAGTAACAATACAGAAGCTTCTCTTTTATATTTGAGCAGCACAATCAATCTTACAATTAATATTATTCATTTTTTATTGGTAAAAAGTCCCAGTGACAAGGATACCATTTAAACCAATGAACAAATAAAAATGTGCTGTATTTTTTTAAGAAGCTCTAAAGATGGCAGATATGTTTATATTGGATGGGGACTGGTGAGGAATTATTTTAATGTTCATCTCTTTTGGTAACTTTTCTAAAATTCTTCTTTATGGAAAATTAACAATGATTAGATGTTAGGAACATCTGACATGATTAAATGTTCTGAGTATCAGGAAGGGTAAAACAAATTCAAATAAGGGAATGAAAAGACTTGACTAGGTTAGCCAAGTTTTCACCTGACAGAAGAGAACATCTGGAATTATGTGTAAATGCTACAGAAATTATCATTTTGTAATAACAGTTACAATTTTTTTCATTTTCACCAAATAAATCCAGGATTAGAAAATAACCCATCATCTTATAATTTATTTTCTACATTAGATCAAAATGGCATTACATAATTTTTATCGGAACAAAATACCAATTGTTGATATGTGTTTAGAAGAGATTCATTAAAAACAAGTAAGTTGGAAGACCCCATGGTGAAGACATTTGTCCATCTTCATGCCCTAAAATGTCTTTTCTGTTGACCATACTGAAAATATTCATAATTCAAAAGAAGATGCAACTGCAACAGGGTTAAACAAACTCACCCTGTTTATCAGATATTGAGCTCAGAGAAAAGCATGAGAATATAAATGTTCAAACATTTGCATTTCAGTGCTGTACACTTACTAAAATAGCAATAGCAGTCTCAACACATTCTTATCATTCCTATTTTAGTTCTTTAAGTGTTTTTTACATATCAGAGTTCAAGGGCAGCCTATCTGGCAGAGAAACTGAATAAACCATGCACTAAATGGCACATAAAAAATAATACAGCAAACACAATTTATTCTACTATATCTGATCAAACACCTGCTGAGCTATGAAGACTTTTCTACCTTAGAATGAAAATACTAACGTGTCTTCCTTCTTTGGTTAAAAATAAAATGGCATATATTTTTGGAGTAAGCTTACTTGCAGCAGAATAAATTTCTACTTCCCAAAATTATTACAAATATGATATAATGAGAAATAAAATTCTGGAATTCTGGTCATTGACAATGTAAGACTGACATCAATGGTCTTATTCTTAAACAAAAGATTATAAGTGTTTACTTACTAATCCGTGTGTGTGTGTATATGTGTGTGTGTGTGTGTGTGTGTGTGTGTGTGTGTGTGTGTGTGTGTATTTGAAAGAAAGAAAAAAACTTTCATCCCAGATGGTTATTATCCTGCTTTCCTTATTTTATAATTTAACAATATAATCTTTAACATTTATAGCAAGATACAAACTTTATTCTGATAATTATAATTTATTGATGGTTCATTAGTTTATGAACCATAATCTGTAGCTAAGGATTTGCTTTAATTTAAGTACCTAAAGTCATGCCTCCACCTGTCAGAATCCTGGAACAAGACTTACAAGAAGCTTTTTGGATGAGAAATGAAATGTCTTCAAAGAAAAACAAGAAAGTCCAGTTGCCTCCTGAAAAAGCACTTTTCGGACAACCATGACCTGGATGACTGAGTATCTCCATAGACATTTAGCTATGCACATTGGGATGAACACCCTTTGAACAGTGTGGTAGTATGTACTGATTTCTAGAAAAAATGCAGACTATAGGAACCATTTGCAGTTCTGTCTGAGATGCAGACAATACAAACTCATCCCCCAAAGCCTATACCTGTCTTCAACAGTGTAGGGACATAGGACAGAAAACATCCTACAGCCAAGAAGGCTCCACATACATTTGCAATACTCAGGTGACCTTGAGGACACAGATAAACCTCCTAGCGGCTACAACTCTGTAAAAAGAATGCAAATGGCCAGCTGTCTGCAAGGAATATCCTGTAAATCCTTCCATTCCTCACCATCCAGTCAGAGCTGAAGAAGCTTGTTGGATAAGAAGTGAAATGTCTTCAAAGAAAAACAAGAAAATCCAATTGCCTCCTGAAAAAGTACCTTTGAGATAACAATGACCTGGATGACTGAGAATCTCCATAGACATTAAGACTAACAAGTTATTAATTACCCCACAGATTCAGGTTTTAAACCAAGCAAAAAGTAGAACTCCATATCTCCTCTGCCTTTCCATCTCTCTGCAAGGACTTCTCTGTAGGAACAGAAATGGAGGAGGATTTGACTTGCTTCTACCCTTTTCCTGGTGACTGCAACTCTACTTGAAACATCTTATGGATATCCTTCTCTCTCTCCCTTTTTCCTTCCTTAGAGCATTTCACTTATCCATAGGTAATATTCAGCTGTGTTAATGTTATATGCCAACCTATTCAATTAACAGTATGGTTTTATGATAAAAATAGACGTTGAACCATGGCAGATTCATATCACTGCATAGATACAACAATGGAGCCTCGCTACATTTCTTCTTTTGGATTGTACCATTTATTCTTTACAGATATATGTGGTTTGTTTCTTCCAAAAACTGGAATTTGGGAAATGGAAACAAAGAGAAATTGGCTGACCGTTCAAGGTAATTTCGGTGGGAATTCAAATGAACTGTTAGACATGCCTGTCAATTCTGCCAACAGATTAATATGATTGCATAAAAAATGATTCGGGTTGACTATAAATTCGTTTTATGCCAATGGAATAGAAAGATTACACTTGTCTTATACCTGTTTGACTTCAGCCTGCAGATGGCGTAGCTGCACACATTGTTCCAAATGTTTCCGATGTTGTTCTGCTGCCAGGTCCAGCTCTTGCTGTTTCTCATGGAGGAATTCCAACAAGTCTTGCACTCGAGTTGCCATGTCCACATCTCTGTCACAGAGCAGTTCAACACCTATAACCACACCCATAAGTTATACCTTCCCATGTGGTATACTTGACTAAAACTCACATACATGATCTATTAAATGCATGCAATTAAAAAGTTTTTACAATTGCAAAATTAAAACCAGTTGTGTGTTGTAAAGGACACACAACTGATTTTAATTTTACAATTGTAAAAGCTTTTTAACTGCATGCATATAAACTTCTCAACCAGTCCACCCATTCATTATCTATGTGTAGATGGGCCTACAAATGAGTGCTAAAGCAGTCACCCTCAACCAATTATTTTTAATTTACTACCTCAATAATTCACAGTCTTTGTCATGGTGGATGGAAATTCTAGGTAAGTTACATTCCAATTCATTTGGAGAGCACTGGATTAGGTGAGTTTGATAAGGGCGGGTTTTAGCCCATATGCTGTAAGATGTCTATATATACCTTTGGGATGAGGTGGTAAAGAGAAGATTTTATTAAACAAAAAAACAGATTCATCAGAGCCCCAAAAACAGTTCTGTTCCTTTTGAATAGCATCAAAATCATGTTGTGCTTGTTGCTATCAAAACTAGGAAGGGTTGAGACAGGAAACTGAATATAAGCTTACCTTTAAGGTGTCATACTCTTTTAACATGGCAAATTCCCATATACCACAGTACCGTCTTATGTCTAAGGATATTTTAACCTATGTAGTAAGGCTGTATTACTATTATCCTTCTCATTATTTTCTACTACCTTCTCCTACTGGCTTCTTATGATTATAGTACTTTGTTGTTTTTATGTACACAGAGAACTTAATGCACCAGAGACAAATTCCTTGTGTGTCCAATCACACTTGGCCAATATTCTATTCTGTTTTGTTCCTATTCCAACTCAAAATAGCAAATTCAACTACATAGCAAAATTGATTAACTTGTTGATTTTCAAAAAACAAACCCCACCTAACACAGTCCCCCCCAGTTAAGAATAGTTTATTCATTATAGTTGCTCAGAAGACATATACAATGCACATCTACATTTTAATGCATTTTATCAACACTCATTTTCTTCCTCTTGGTTTGTGGCTTGGCTATAATTTACATTACAATACGATAATATCAGAATCTTTTGTTTTGCAGTTTTCAGTCACTGTGTAATTGGCATTCCATTATAAACAATGTTGTATCAAGAAAACTTCAGTATTTTAAAAACCTAGTTTTATTCATATTATTATAGGTGTTTCAATATATATCCAATATAATATACAGTGATATGAGTATGAGCACTGGATACTTTTCTATAATATAAGTTTGCAGAATCTGAAGCAGATTTGGCAAGGCAGAGTTAACTTTTTTGATATTTATGTAAGATAACATGGATGAAACTGAAACATGATTATATAGCTGTTTATTTTAAAAACTGAAATATTTATTAATTTTCAGTAAAATATATTTTATACTAACCTTAATAAAGGTTAGTATAACCTTTTCCCTTCCAAAAGCAAAATACCTGACATATTCTATTTCTTTCAGGAATACAATAAGATTAAAAATCAATGATTCTCATGAAGTCAGCCGAGGTAATCTCAATAAATCCATTAACCTGGTTGAAGTGGGGCAAACTCATCTTACCAGAAGCCTGAACTTCATTGACATACTGTAGAAGATCTTGTCCTTGGTGGATGACATCAAAAGTCAGGTTATTCATGGTTAGTGCTTTGTCTGCATGGTGCTGAAGTCTTTGTTCAGCTATTGTAAGATCCTCAGTGTCAAAATCATTCATTTGTTGAGATAGTTCATCATTCCAAGAATCTAAGTCTGAAATGATCTAAGGAGAAGATAATAACATTCATAAATTAGCAACACTAAGTTCTGAGATTTCAAAAGGAAGAGAAAGAGTCTTAGAAAAGACTGAATATTTGGTAAAATATATGTGGACTCTCCAAGAAAAAGCTTTATCTTCATATACCATGATGACTAAGAGAGAAATAACCAGTAAGTGACATTGTACTCTGTCATAGAGTTTGCATTCCCATGCTTGCAGATGTCTTGGAAGATAATGGAAACTGCAACCTGGGAGACCATTATTATCCAAGACAGTCAGCAACAAAGTTTCTCTGGTAGAATTTTATGTATATTTTGTTTCATGAGGATTTGGTTATTGTGAGCTAATGGCTCATTGAGAAGCTTCTAGATCTTTAATATATAGCATAATACTTAGGAACAAGAAGAACTCAAAAATTTCAAGATGTGAACTCAAAATAAACCACAAGCAGGTTATTGTTACTAAAAATAAAATACCTTTTCTTTAAAACTGGTATTTAAGAGGAAACTGACAATTTAAAACATATCCTGAAGTTTTCTTGGGACAGAATTGCTATGTGGCTTTAAAAAGAGGACAAACATTAAGAACCTAACAAGACGTACAGTAGCCATCATAGTTACATTTATATCAGCATAGAATGAAACAATTCACATTACTTTAACCATAATGAAGTTTGTTTTTGGTTTAGCATGTAATGCAAACATCATTTTTAATCTTTCAAACCATGATTTTTTTTGACTTAACTCAATAAATTATGGTTAAAATAACTATGCTTAGCATGAGATTGAGGTCCAGATGCTGTATTTTATGCTTATATATAAAAAAATGTTAGCAATTTGAAAGCAAGGCAGGTTAATGAATGGCTAATATTAAAAATGAAAAGGGTTACTTCTGCAAGCTGTGAAATAACAATTATGCAATAGTCATTTCTGGATATGAAAATGTATGTGAACATTTTTTCTCAAGCAATCCTTTTTCACAAATGAAGGCAAATCTTTTTACAAGCTTCACTGAAAGAAAATAAATTTGCACCCAATTCTTGAAAGAACAGAAAGGATACATGAAAATTACACCACAATTAAGGGTTTATTCATTAATTTCATACTCTAGGCTAGAGACTTTTGATGAGGACATGGCAAAATAGATGTTCCTTGAAGTGGGAATGAGACAGTATTCTATAGCATACATTGGTGGCTGAAGGGAAGATCCTAGCCAGTTAATTCTCTCCAGAGAATTATCAGACTGAGATCAGCCACATGTACTCTGAACCGCTGCTCCTCATGAGTAGACTATAGAAACCAAGGGTTTTACAATCAGCTGGAGAGTTAAATGATTTCCATGAAGCTCACAGTCCTAAAGTAGACTATATGGACATAAAGCTCAACTGAGAGTCTTTTCTTAATCACTTTTGGATTGCTTCAAAGGTGCTTGTTTTCTTCAAAAGGCAACTGGACTGTTTTTTCCTTGAGGAGGAAGAAGAAAACATTTCACTTCTTATCCAAGAAGCTCCATCAGTTCTAATGGGTACGGAAGGACAAATAGCAACAATTGGCACAGGATGGTGGGGGGATGGAAGGATAGGTTCTGATAGGATTGGGGTGATGATGGAAGTATTGTATTTCTTTGCAATCATCTCATCATTCGCGCTCTCTCTGAGAGCTGTTGTTGCCACTTGGGGGGAGTTGCCTCAGGATCACCTAAATCAAGAGTGCAATTAGTTTTGGAATCTTCTTGGAACTGCTGCAAGGCCTGCATTGTAACCTGGAGATAGCTGATATTTTATTCCATTTTATTTTATTCTGTTGAGGGAGGGCTGTTCAATTCTAACACAGATGGACTTTTTTACTCCTCTTTCAGACCAGTGATCCTCTCTATCCAAAATGTGGGCTTTTTTAGGCTGTAAAATGTAAAAGGTACATTTTTGTAAAATGTAGAGAGGATAAAATAGATATTATCTTTGATAACTCTTAATGGACCTAATGATGTGATGTTATGATGTGATCTTAAAAAAAATGTTTATACTATAGATAAGAGATGAGATATGGGAAGAAAATACTTCATTTCTGTATTTTGGGAGAAGGTGATATGTTATTAAAGTTGTTTATACTTTTTCTGATGAAAGGGATATTTACTTCTTTATATATTTCTTTTCTTTTTCTTTATTCTTACTTTTTAACATTAAAAAAATTATTAAAAAACAGTCATGTTCTAGACCTACTGCATGGCAACTTGCCATTGGAGGAATTTCAAATGAATTTTATGGAAAAGAATAATGTGTGTGATTTGGGATATCCTATTCTAACATAAACTCTTCTGTTTAAATCTGCAAGCTGGTTTGGGAAGTTTTTATAAGAACACTATTAATGTGTTTGTATTAAAAGCAAAGAATATTAATATTTATTGAGATATCTAAAATTAAATATAAGAAAAAACAGAAGCTACACAAAACTTAGAAAGCAATCTACAGGGAAGATGTGTACTATATATATATATTTTAGTTCAACATGTACAACTATTTATTCCAACAGCATCTTCATTATTTACCTTAGCCAAATGAAACAGGCACAGTTTTTTTTCGGAGGGCGGGGGGTCAAAACTATTTACATTATTTCCTGGAAGCACATTGACTTATTCCTGTTGTTGTCAGGCGGAGCTCCATTCAAAATTCAGGAAAGAAATACTTAGACTCTTTAGTTTAGAGAAAAGATATCTTTTACTGAAAGTGAAGTGGTAGCAACCAAAGAATTCTGAATCTGAGGAATTAGGAGCGCAATTCACATATACAAAGTGATGGAAGTGTTCCCACCCCCAATAGTTCAGATGAAACTTCCAATTAGAAGTTGTGAATATGATCATGTGGGCATCTTCAGGTGGTGATGAGGCCTCTGTCCGTTGACCTTGGCATACTTTGATAACGGGTTGCAGTTACGCAGAGAAAAAAAAGCTAAGCGAGAAATAGAAACCTAACTCTATTGTATGCTTCCCTCCCCATTTACACAACAGAAGAATGTAACACCTCCAGCTCACTTCCCAGATTTATCCCTACCTCCTCTTCCCCCCGTTACTTATGGCAGCCGAAAGATGCAAAGCGATAGTAGAAGATCTTGAAGGCTGACAGTTGTGGTGTGTCGGCAGCCTGTGGAGATGGCAGCAGAGTCAGACAGTGGGAAGGAGTCTGGGGAGGACTCGAACGAGGGTCCTGAGTCTGATACAGAGATAGGGCCAGGGCCATCTGGGAGTTATATGCTGACTCTGTAGCCTCCAAAACCTGATAGCAGCGAGGCAGAGGAACAAGGGGAGCCTGTTTCCAGTGTGTGCATGTGCAGAGTTGCCAGAAGGCAAGAACAGTTAAGACAGAAGGGGCGACTCAGGAGTAAGGCTTGGAGGTGATTGGCCCCTCCCATAAGACATAAAGGAGGAGCAAAGGGACAGGAACCTTTGCAGGAAGCAACGTTGTTCATTCTGTTTGGATTAAACCTTGAAGCTCTGTGTGGACTTTTTATTCGTTTGGCTTTTTACAGTTGATTTGGCACTTTGGTTGTTAGCAGGAATTCAAAGGAGATAAAGGTGGGTGCTTATCTCGAGAGACTGTTTGGGACTCATTATGGGTGTAATTCCCAGTGTTGAAACAAAAAGAGAGTTGTTTGGACTAAGCGTATGTTTAATTACAGTCTCAGGAAGCCTTAGTCAGAACAATTGCCTTTGGGAGATTTAAAGAAGAAAAATGGGAAAAACCAATAGTATCAACATTTTCTTTTTGAAGGGAAGCTCCTGTTTTCACACTAGCCCAAATCCTTAGTGAGAAAATGGAAGT